>JAWIIS010000029.1:6871502-7482677 GCA_033682625.1 Helicoverpa zea x Helicoverpa armigera | reverse complement strand
GACGACGAAGATAGACAACAGTACACAAGGAAGAAATGCCCTGACCCAATCCCCAGCAAGATGTCGCCTGAATACAAATTCGGTGTCATTAACGAACAGTTAGATAGTATAGTGCAAAATTACTTAAAGAAGCGTCATTCTACTGCATATGACGAACATACACCAAAAGATAGATTCGCAGACGTGATGAATGCTAAATTTCTTGAATCAATGGCCGCTCCAGGTGAGCCAGTTGGTTTATTAGCTGCTCAATCTATAGGTGAACCGTCTACTCAGATGACACTGAACACTTTCCACTTTGCCGGTCGTGGTGACATGAACGTGACCCTCGGTATACCGCGTCTTAGAGAAATTCTTATGACTGCTTCAGCTAAGCTCAAAACCCCCAACATGGACATTCCGTTCCGAGACGATATACCGGACTTGACTAAGAAAGCTGAAAAATTACGACAAAAGCTCAACAGAGTTACCGTAGCTGATGTTTTGGAGAAGATAGACGTGCAATGTCAGATAGTTATCCGACCTGAACGGCAGTTGAAGACGACAATGCGCTTCCAATTTTTGCCACATTCTCAGTATAAGACACAATATACGGTGAAGCCACAGCAGATAATTAAGCATATGCAGAACAAATTCTTCCAAGAGATGTTTTCAACGGTGACAAAGCAAGCAAAGGCAGTTAGTGGTATTGTTTGGTCTTCTGAAAAGAAGAAGAAAAGGGCTAAAGGTGGCGGTGGTGATGATGATGACGAGGATGACGTTGCTGAGCCGGAGCCTGCTAACAATGTGGATGTAGACAGTTCTGATGATGAAGCCCCTAATGAAGATGATGACAATACCGATGTAAGTTTCCTTGTCCATATTAATACCATTTCAAGTTACTTTTGTAAAGTAACTAAGCTTCTATTCTGTATTAATGAGATGTTTTAATTTATTTTATTTAGTCATTGTAGTCAAGTCTATATTCTCAAAGTTGTTTAGTTGTTCTAATGTACAAATTATGTACTATGTAGAACTCTTATGTAGAAAGGTATTCAAAGCAATCTCCAGTCCACTATTTCGTTCTTTACTAGGTGTACTAAAATTATGCCTTGCTTACATTACAGGCTCGAATCCGCAAGAAGAGAACAGAAGAACAAGAATACGAAGACCCCGAATCGGGCGAAGAAGAGAAATCTGATGATGAAGTGGAATTGAATGATGAACAACCTACAGAAAAGGGTGAGGATGTCTTGGACTCAACTACCGTTGGCAATGATGCCGAAACTAGCAAGATCGCAACAGACGTAGTCTCTAACTTCAGGGAAGCCACGAATTATTCCTTCGACACTAAACACTATAAATGGTGCGAGCTGACCGTACTATTCCCAATATCATTCCTAAGAGTGGACCTGTCCCAGGCTCTCCGAGAAGCGGCAATGAAATCTGTCATACACGAAGTGAAACACATAAAACGAGCGATCACAAACAAGGAAAAGAATGTCCTGTACCTCAAAACTGAAGGGATAAACATTCTACAAATGTTCAAATACAATCATCTTCTAGATTTGAATAAACTATACAGTAACGATATTCACGCCATTGCTAATACATACGGCATTGAAGCGGCTAATAAAGTGATTATTAAAGAAATACAAAATGTGTTCAATGTCTATGGTATTACGGTGGATCCCAGACATTTGACGTTGGTCGCTGACTACATGACTTATAATGGTATATTTGAGCCGATGAGCCGAAAAGGAATGGAAGCTTCGTCGTCACCGTTACAACAAATGTCTTTTGAATCATCCCTTATATTCTTAAGGGAGGCAGTTTTGAATTCTAAGAAGGATAACATTAGATCGGCTTCCAGTTGCCTCATGTTAGGCCAGCCTTGTAGAAGCGGTACTGGCACATTTAGTTTACAACACTTCAGTAAGGTTATCAGCTAATTAATTAACATTCTTATCTGAAATCGTGTATAAGTGATCATTGTTTTCTATGAATAAATATATTGGTTATAAAATATTTTTTTATTTATGCTGACATCCTTACGCTTCTAGCCAAATTGAATGCATATGCAAATATGATTAATTTAAATGAAACTGCAAAAATTGTTTTAAAAATCATTTTGTATTTGTCGTATTACAATAAAACTTATAAACGATTATTAACGACTAAGTAATTAATTACAGCGTTGATGGAAGCCGCGCGTGTTTCACACCGCAACTCTTGGATTGTACTCTTATTACAAGGCACATAACATTGTCACAGACAGAAATTCAACAATTATTTCATTCATTAATTCAAAGCTTTGTGATTACGTACAAATTTTATGTATAACCACTTACAAGTTATAGGAATAACATGTTACAATTACAATAATAATCTGTATGAGGTTTACATTATAGCTTAATGTTTACTTAGGCATAACAGAATGATCACATAAGCTCCTGGGCGTGTAGCGTCTCACAACGTTACATGAATTATTCTAATCCATAAATATTACAATAATCTTGCACGGAAAACATTTATTTCATCACTTAACTAATTCAACAACATCCGCTTAGAGCGAACAATGAATGATTTTTATAAAATCAGAACTTCACAACACAATATTACCGTTTTGGCACTAACTCGCAGGCATAGACTGAAAGGAATTTGAGGTCTAGGAATAGAAATTAACGGTTACAATTCAAATGCTCAAATACAATGTAGCACCAGAAAGTCTACAGCTCGAGTCGAAGTAACGCGTACAAATTGATTTTTTAAACATTAATTTGAATATTCCTGATAGTCTATGACAAGGATTAGTGAAAATGATTTCTCCAGTTGAACTATATTCGAGGTCTGCGACATAATTATCAAATGCTTTGATGGCACTACCTATTTATTTAACATTGTTACTTTATTATTTATTACTTGCGAGGATATAAAAATGTAAAAGTCACTGGCTAGGACGGTAACATTAGGTTTCATTTGGACCCCAGAATCGCTACTCCATCTTACATTCGTCTCATACATTAAGCTATAAAATATCTATTAACAATACTTGTATGGTAATAATTAAACTAAATATAATAAATAGCATTGTTAAAGTAATTAAAAAGTTGACCAAACACGAGTTCGTTGTGTATCGTACCTACACAAGATATTATCACAGCCCTGTTGATGTGCGTCTTGTCGTATTTATTAAAAAAATACACTAGACAGGTGAAAAGACTGGGAGAATATAAAAAAAGATTTATCCACGATTTTAATATCAGAAACGTTAACAGCCATATCTAAAATAGTTCAATTAAAATCATAATATAACAACAACTTAATATAATTTGCAAATACACAGTCTCACCCTAAAAATACGTTGAACTCGTGTTTGGTCGAACGTAGCCAACAAACACAACCGCCATTTTAAAACGCGCGGGAAACGTTCTAATACTTTTTACAAGGGAATCATGGCGAGAGCCGTTAGATTCAGCCAACATTTAAAAGAACACAGCTACGTTTTGCAACTGCTGTACCCTAATTCAACAAATATTTTTATTAAAACACGTTAGGGTAAGTGTTGCAAGGCGTACTGAGTTAGAAGTTTAAACAGTTGTATTCGCTGTTGGTTCTCAACTTTTTAACCCTTATTGCGCGGTTTCCGCTTGGTTCTGATTCTTGGCAGCTTTCTTCTCTTGTTTGATGGCTTTCTTGTCGGCTGCCTTCTTGGCGTTAGCCTCGTCATCAGCAGGGTTGTCCCAGTCTTGTCTTCTGCCTGACGCGAACACGTTGTAAAACGTACCGCAGAAAATGTAGATCCCACCCGCGATGTAGAACACTTTCTTCCATTGCGCTTGTGTGGGCTGTTGGAAGAAAACATTTTGTTAAGTTTATGAACATTATCAAAACTGTCTAAAATTACATTTCTTCCCAAATCATTATTAAAGGACAAAGGCAAACAAATGTAGATACTTACCCTGCCCTCAATGATGTATCCAGCGACAATGGGCGCGAGAAGACCGGTCAGATTGGCCAAGCAGTTGGTGAACGCCATCAGAACACCGGCGAAACGTGGCGAGATATCTAAGTGGTTCACCTGTAATGGAAATTGATGTTCATTAGTAAGCAAATAAAGGTGAGATTTGAATGTAAATCTATTTGTGTAGCTGTCGTTATAATTGAATCGGGTCCTTTTTTCTTTGTGTTTCTAAGTCTTGCTTTTGGAGCAATTGTACTTTTGCTCAGCTGCAAAGTAATTGTTTTACCTATAAAAGGTTTCTTGTCACTTATAAGTCTTCACCAGCAATGTGGTACTTATCCACCATATCGTATACTAAGAGACGCTGGCTTTATAATAATTATTACTAGGTACTTACTAATAGTAAAAAGTCACTCACCTTGAAACCAGAGTAGATACCACCGTTGAGACCGACACCCACAGCCAAGATGGCGACAGTGGCGGCAGGATTGCAGCCGGTGTTAGCGGCGATAAACAGACCAACAGCTGGACCGTATTGACCTGAGATAATAAAGAACGTTGTTACTATCATGTTATAGTAAACTTGGATAATAGAAAACTTGAGAATAGAGATCCATCAAAAGATTGTCAAGATAAGAGGTGATCAAGTCTACAATGGTAAAGAAGGATTTTAAAAATGACCACACTACATTCTAGGTCTGTATGTATAAAAATACGAAAATACTTCAAGAACTCTAAAGAGCCTCATGAAGTGTATTATATCTCACACACCAATAACATGGATTGAAGTGCAAAACTAATTGAGTCACTATAAAGAAATTTATAAGAGAGTTAAACTTACCGATACTGTTGATGACCTTCCTGACTTGCGTGTGGTTGAAGCGTCCGCTGGACAACATCCAGTCGGCGACCACTGAGATGAACATTGAGAACAGCCACATGCACAGGTACGGGAGGGCGGACACGAAACCGTTCTGAAAGAAACAGAGGGGTTTAAAATACTTGTAATAGGTAGGTAGGAAGTGGGAGGCCATTAAATTAAAGCTAGTGCTATGAAAATCATTGCCGATGTATGTACCTTCTCATTAATCAGCTTTTAGTGTAAATAGATAATAGGTATCAAAGGACCTTTTATTTCTTGGTTGATTTGGCATGAGGGTATTTCTATAGGAAGCCGTTTTTATTTTGTTTCCTGAATAAAAATCGGCAATCGGCAAAGCTAAAAATTGCCTTCTCATAAATCTCGTTTGTCAAGTGTCAATTCTGCTACTCAGTACAATTGTCAGTGCTTGAACTCTTGACCCGGCGACGTTTGCTCGTCCAATGATTAATGGGCTGAACGATCCAAATTGTAGGTATTACGAGCCTCGCTTTATTGCTAAATTTATAACTGCATTGGCCAAGTGAACGATTTTTCATATAATAAACTGTATGCTCCGTTTTTCTCAGAAGGTACTTTTGGTAGTTTTCATGCTTATTTTTTGTTGAGTTCTACAGAATTCACTGAGACTGGAATTTCGTGAAGACATGATAGGTTACTTACATCTTTGATAGAGAAGTGCAGCACTTGTCGCATGAAGGTTGGCAGTTCTGTCATGAGTGTCTCGTAACCGTAGTTCTGTCCCATGTGTGCCAACATGATGGCCCAGAAGGGTGTAGACAGCAAGATCTTGCTCCATGGAATTGGTGGCGACTGTAAAATAATAAAATGGTTAGGAAGCTATTACATATACTTATCCCTAATGGGAATTTAAGGTTTTCTCTTCCATAGCAAGCTACAATTGTCATGATTGCTAATCCTAACATGATCAGATGTATTTTTTTTTAAGATTAGTTGATAATGTGCCGCTTTGGAAATTCTGTCATGAACTGTCCAACTTATATCCCAAAAAAATCCAATACTCTTTACATCCAAACAAAATACTCACGCTGGAACCAGCAGCACCCCACAACGAGCTCAAGATGTACTTCTTCTCGGCCTCCTTAATGCCGGGGCATTGCTCCGGGTCTTCAGATACGAAGAACAGGAAAGCGAGACACCACACAGTTCCGATCAGACCGAACACGTAGAAGATTGAAGGCCAGCCTCCGGAAAAACCGTACGCCGATAGTAGACCGGACAGGGGCATGGAGATCACCGTGCCGAATTGTGCACCTGTATGAAAAGACAAGTAAGGTTGACTGGAGATGTAAAACAGCTACTAAACAGTATTGAGCTAAGAAACGGGAGGAGGCGAGAGGGAAACCATTATTAGACGACGGAAGAAGAGGGGTTAATTCTGAGTATAGCCATATTTTATTCGTTTAGTAGGTAGGTATCTTGTGATGTGCCTAAGTTATAAGTATGAAAATCTTACCGGCATATACGGCGGCTCCCATCCTACTTCTCTCATTGGGCGGAATCCATTTGGCCAACATGGCGTGTGTGCATGGTACAATTGGTCCCTAAAAAGATAACAAGATTATAATCATCATGATTCAAAATTGGAAAGCAAAAAGACTGAAACTGTCACATCAAATATTGGACAAAGGCAAAGGAAGGAATAGTGGTGTTTGTCTTACCTCGCCCAAACCTTGGATGAATCGCACTAGGATAAGGTATTCGTAGCCAGCCTCAGCGGCGACCGGTACCAGCAGGCCGAAAACTGAGTTCACCAACATACCAACACCCAGGAAGAGACGAGCTCCAAACCTGATGAAGAAGTAGGTTTTAACATTAGGAGATAGAAGAAAGTTGACTTAAATGACGTAGGCGTCAAATGTTTATCCTTACTCCCAATCTCATCAGAAAATAAGTATATATCATGGAAGTAATTAAGCAATATTGAAATAAAAATGTTATAAAACGACAAGGTTCTCTTGACTGATTGGGATAATATTCAGACATTAAAATTACGTTTTATTTGAATTCTGAGATAACAGACACATTAAAAGATTTATTGAATATTTGGACTAGAGATGTGGAGGACAATCTGACGTAGACACTGCGTAGCAGTCTCATGACAGTCAACGTCTGTATAAATAAGATAAGGAGTTATAAACAGTGAGATCATTAACGAGGTAAACAAAAGATGATTGGACTGAGTATTGTGCCTTAAGGCATACTCATGAATTAACGCGTAATATGATGACTAAATACTTACTTTTTGGATAATATTCCGAAGGGTATCTGCGTGATAACGTATCCGTAGAAGAAGGAAGACAAAATATAACCCTGTAACGTCGAACTCCAGACGAAAGATCCATCTTGTGATGTCTAAAACAATAGAAAAGACATGATTATTTAATGATCCTTTAAAAAAGATTTATGACAATCGCAGTTATTCTAAACATTTCCACTTTTAAGCCTTGAAGAGCTGGCGCAGTTAGTTCAAGGATTACGATGTTGACACAACCTACTGCGTTTATCTGTTACATTTCTTTTCAAAGCTTATTGCAATCTAGTTTTAAATCCAGGACAAGTGATTCACTGATTTCATAACTGAATTGTTTCATCTGGTTATTTTTGTTCAATACTGTCGTAAATATTTTCATCATCTATCCAAACCTTAATAATTATATGAAGATTTGTACTTACATGGGTCTCATTGCCAACCAACACTCCGCACTCAGTATCCGTGGGCTCGGAGATGACAGGCAAAGCCGTGTGATTGACCATAGCGACGATGGCGACAGACATGTTGGTCCTCATGACGTAAGCATTCGCCATGCCGAGGAACAACATGAATGTGACGAAGTGGCGGGTGCCAAGACCACCTGCGACAAAAGAAAGAGGTTTTATTAGTAAAATATTGTAGTAGAAAAACTTTTTGGTGTTGCTTAAGTGAGAGAAGAAAATTAAGAGCACAGTTTTGGGCGTTATTGCTCCGATTTCTGATGAATCAATCCTTTGCTTTACTAAGCTTTTGAGCAAGCTGATAAGTGTAGACAAATTAAATAATGAACATTATCAACATGCGGTAATGATAAAATTCCATTTCACATCTAAAAAACTAAGATGACTTAGCAAAAAGTCTCGTCGCAGTTAATGAAATGATACGTATACCGTAAACGAAAATGTGTACGGTAATAACCATCCAATAGATAGCGAAGATACGGATAGTAAAACATGATCGGATTAAACACATTAAGATACCGTCTGGCTGAAAGTTTGATCGATAGAGATAACTGCATGACGCCGCGTGGTAGGTACCGTCATTAGATAAAGGAGGCTAGAAGGACCACATTTAATGGAGGTAAAATTATAAAAGAAGGAGCTGTAACTAAGAACCTTCATAATCAAGAGAGACCTAATGTCTACGGGACCCAAGCTATTAGTCAAAAGCCGGTAAAAATGGTCCTCCAACCGCATTCGTACATAAGAACCATTTTTTACTGGTCCTTCTGTCCAAAACTTTTCATCACAGATCGTACTCAGTTCTTGACGTCATTTCGGCACCAATTCGTTATTTACTGCCGTGACTAACCGCAGAAGGTTTATTATGTACATTTTATGTCTGTACCAATCAATAGGTATTCTGTCGTCTTGTACCATTGGATATATCATGCGACCCGTAGTAGTTTGAAACGTGTAGATCTTTAGAGTTATCTAGTCCAAGGACTAGTAGTGGCTCATTTCTGAAAATTGTTCGATAGCTTACAGCAGATCTTATACCCAAAACTGACAGCTGAGATCAACCATCTCAAAACATTTTAAACCTTGTACCTATGTCATTCTCTTATTTCGCTTGGATGTGGAAATCAAAGGGCAATGTCCGAAACCTTTCATAGCAAACAAAAATAATAGGTCAATCAATGTAGGCAAATGAAGGGATTACATCACATTCCACGTAATTTCTCTATTAGATAAGATAAAGGTTTATAAAAGGATATTGTAGTGTAAATAAACGATCATTGTCGGCTTTGATTGATGCGTAACGACATTAGTATTGTCAATATTTATCAATATCTCGTCAGTATCTTATTTATCCATCAATTAATTAAATGATAGGATTATAAGAACTTTCTCAATGATGGGTTATCCTGTATACCTCCTTATTGATCGTATCATACCTATAATGGGTTCAAAAGTAGGAAAATGCATAAATCTGTAGTATGAGTAAATATCTTAGGCTACTTAATTTATTATGGCGTATAAGTATTTATGTGTTACATTAAAACCTAAAGTAATAAAACAATTCACAGGAATATTTTTCACTCAAGTCATTTTACCGGAAAATACTGTAGGCCCAATTATTAGTATTCACTTTGAAGGTAAGTAAATTACTAAGTATTCAATCGGGGCTTTGGGTCCATTATGACCACAAATTGGTCATTTCATAAACCCAGGTGAATATGACCGTACAGGTCATACCGGTAGGGAAAGAACTATGGACCTAGTTACCTATACCTTCTGAACAGTCATTGTTGATGTTTTGAGTTTTTCGTATTATTAAATATGTAGAATAATATTGACTTTAATTGCTCTCACGATAAATAAATTGTGGGAAAAGAGGAAGATTATTTTAAAATATAGGACTTATACCTACCTCATAGGTGGGTACCTACTTAGAATTGAACAGACAAAGCAGAGGCAGCTGTGAACCAATATAATTCCGTACCTACGTATCAAAGCCAAACACCAACTTCAAAAATAAGAACACGTAAGCATTAAGTTAACTAATACCCAACTTATTTATAGCCACGTAAAATTAGATACCTATTAAAAATAGAGAAAACCATAGACTTCAAAAACTGTAGACAGCGTAACCTCTTACTTGGCAATAATAATTATTTTTGGAGCCAAAAACGGTTTTCCTTCACGGAATGTTAATACATAATATTTCACTAATTCTGTACAATTTATATAAACATGACTAGATTGGTGTAAACAAATTAACGTAATTAAGAAAGTGGATAGGTGCAGATTATTTTTGGAAAGTATGTACGTTCAAATGGTGACTTTACAGTAGGTATTTACCTATTTCCTTAAAATCCGGTTAAATTACTAGCACTTATTTACGATATTAGTAAACGAATTTATTATCCAAAAGATTCATTACAAGTTGTTATGCCTGAATAATAAACTTATACAAATGGAGCAATATAATATTTCAAAAGATCATTCTACGTTTAAATAGGAGGCGATGATTGACACTTTACATGTTATGTACGTACCTACCTACATACATGTTATGATTTTTATGTTTTTACATGTTATGTTATGAGTTTGTATTACCTATCTACTCTCGAGTATTCTTGAATTGGCTTGTATATGAGCGTCGTTTGGTTTTGAAACTAATCACAAGAAGGATTACAATTTATAATTTTAGAATAATACATAACTTCTCTAAATGGTTTCGTTTTCTGTTTCATTCTAAGTTACTATTATTCATAGTGGCTCAGTCAACTGGTAGCCTGTGATATCTAACCCGACCGCAGCCAGACAGATGGTAACATGATAGACCCGAAAAAACTCATCTACCAAGGTCTATTTTTACGTGGTAGACATGGAAAAAAACTGAGTTAGTTTATGCAATATATGTCTGGAATTCAAAAGTAAAAAATACAACAAAATTGCCACAAAAATATTCAAGTCCTTTGGTATCCAAGCTATCCTCTAGCTATTCTATTAATGCTAGATTACCTTATGAAAAAAAAGTGATACCTCAAAAGAGTTTCTAACCAACACTTTTTCTAGACGTGTGCAAAACAGACAGACCAGTGCCCATAAATTCATCTATAAGTAAGTAAATGTTTTCGGTAATTGCATAGATTTATGTGTGAAAGCTTCAAAGGGGCCGCATGTCTGCGCGTGAGTCGTGAAATGTTGCAATCCCACACGTCAACAAGTATTCTAAACATTTTTATTTTGGATAATATGTAAAAAAAGTATATATTATATAGGATTGTAAATAGGATTTTCTTTAACATTATGTGTCACATGACTTGTGGGTAATTTGTGTCTAGACTTCATGCCAGAATTGCATTTTAGTTTCTGATACTCAAATTTTTTGAAAATAACCTACGAAAAGTAGAGATACCAACTGTTTTGTAGGACACCTGTCTTACAGAATTTGGCTATTTCTCACTTTTGGTCTTTTTAAGTCTCCTAAGCTCAGACCTCAGAATTTTCGAATTTTCGTCCGCTACCAACTACCGCTGTTTTTCTTCAGAACTAATTTGTTTCTCCCGTAAGTTTTCCATCAAGTTGTCATAAACAAGAACTTGTATAGTTTCCCACTTATTGTCTGTGGATGCCGTACACATGTCAGGCAAATGACTCCGCTACAACACTGCATTTAAAATGCTTCTCTTTGTGACTGAATGAAACGAGAATTAATTATGCAAACATAGTTAAGTACCTATGTTTCTTTACGGAAAGCAACAAAAGAAGAAGGTAATTGGTTATAGAAGATAATTAAGTTTACCTTAATCCTGTGCAGTGTAGCAAGTTTAAGAAAGTTTTGACGTCCATTTTTCTAATTCGGTCAACCGCAGAGATATCTAGACTTACGTAGGTCTGCATGACTTCCCAGTAAATATCAGAACGTTAAAATTGATTTATAATAATATTTCAGTCACGTAGTTTTATTTTTATTAATTTTGGACGTCATCAAACGCATTCTTGGAATCGTCTTTCAATATAAATTCGCTGAATTCAACAATTTTTTTAAGTTAATTTTAATTTAAGAATACTTATTTGAATAATTAACTTTTTTTATATGTGTTTGTTGACTATATTACCTAGATTAATCCAAAGACAAAAACATAAAACAAGTAACTTTTCTCGATAGAAAAAAAATCAGAACTTACCTCTAAAAATAACATTTTATGAATTCTATGTCGTAGTCTACTTTCTGTCACATTAAAATAATGAAGAATGTAGATAATATCTTATTAAACATTAATTAGAAAACAGTTTTTAAAGAAACATAAAATTGAATTTTTAATAAATTTTTATTTAGTATGGCGCTTACGTTATTTTTTTTCGAGCAGGTTGCTTGTTTCCTCTCTCTCTCTCTCTATTACTTTCTCAGAAACCGGTCGTAAAAACAGTCAACTACAGTTAAATTATCAATTTGGCAATTGTACAAAAATAGGAATATTTCTGTCCTAACACGTGCTGAAACATGACATGTGACGTCATTTGTTACGTCATTGGTCAGTCAGCGGCGTACGGTTACATATCAAATCTGGTTACTTTGAAATATTCGATGTACAAGGCTATTTGTACAAACTTGATAATGAACGCTAATAAATTGTAGACCAATTTTTAAAGGACTTTACGGCCATTGAATTATAAAATCCCACCCAAAACAAAAATGTGAAAGACTGCCAAGTTCGATAATATGGGAATGCTTCGCCTATAAAAGAAGTGAGATCTGAATAAGTACCAAGTTCCATACACATACCTCAGTTAAAAATAGTTACTTTTTAATGATGTTACTTGGCAAGTTTTCATACACCTTGTTATAAACCTACTAAACGCAATGAATCAAGTATTTAATTTTCTATTAAAACTTGCCAAGTAATCATCATTAAAAAGTAACTATTTTTAACTGAGGTATGTGTATGGAACTTGGTACTTATTCAGATCTCACTTCTTTTATAGGCGAAGCATTCCCATATTATCGAACTTGGCAGTCTTTCACATTTTTGTTTTGGGTGGGATTTCATTTATTTTTGTAAGGTTGTTTATTTTATTTTTTTCTTATGATGAAGTTAGTTAAAGAAATGTCTCATTTATACTATTTTTTAGATTTTTTAATATGCACTATGTTTCTTACAAAGAAATGAACTAGATTAACTAAATGGACTAGATTTACCAACTGACTGACATGACATGTTATCATATATTATGTTCGTGGATCAAAGTTACACATTCGTTATTTTCGAAAGTGATTCACACTTGGCCGTTTTCAGATTTTTACTTTACTTTGACTAAATACAAACCTTTGTACCATTCGAAGATATATTATATAAATATAAATAAATTTAGTTCGTTTTATTTCCGTAGGGGTATAAATTTACACCGGGTATAAAACACCTTCATTATTTTGAAACCGACTCACACTTGGCCATTTTCAGATTTTTCCCTTTACCTTGACATAAAGACCTACCTCCATGCCAAATTTCAAGTCAATACGACCATTAGTTCCTTAGGGGTATAAATTTACACCGGGTATAAAACACCTTCATTATTTTGAAACCGACTCACACTTGGCCATTTTCAGATTTTTCCCTTTACCTTGACATAAAGACCTACCTCTATGCCAAATTTCAAGTCAATACGACCATTGGAAGTGGTCTAGGTTTTTGATGAGTGAGTCAGTCAGTCAGTCAGTCAGTCAGTCAGTGAGTGTATAGTAAAAATAGCGATTTTCTGACGTCAATATCTCAAGACCTACAATAGGTATATTAATAAAATTTTGTATTTTAGATAAGTGAGGGGGTCTCAACAGATACTAGAAATTTGATATGCGTAAATAAAATAGATTTTGAGTTACAGGGGGGTCGAATTTGGCCCGAAATGGTTCGTGTAATATAACCCACGGCCGGTGTGTCGCTTTTTTTGCTCGAACTTGGCGGACACACTGCCGTGTGTCTAGATAATAGCATTATTTCCCGCTTTTAATATTTATGTAGTTACAGGAAAAATATGGTAGTTTCAAAAGTAGCATTTGTTCTCTACCATACATTTGCTTTAATTGAGTGTTTTCTTAAATTCTCAATCAATACTTTCGTAAGTACTTATATGTATTTTCTAAATGCATAGAGAAAGTTCATTGAACTCCCATACATCATGTGACCGTGACCCTTTAAAAGATTTAGTACTAGTTTAAAACACATTAATTTTTTCCTCGTACATATTGGTAAGTTATTAAAATATAGTCTGTATTTTCCCTTTGGAGCAGTCGGTAACAATTTTTGAATTAAAGATTGTTAAGTAAATAAAAATAAGAAAGTATTTTCTAATTTTCATCATCGATAATTTAATACGATATAAAAATGATGCTTTATCATATCGCAAATGACTCCGAAACCGTTCGTTCAAGTTTCCACGAAAAATGGCGGCGGTTGGCAAAAAGGAGCCAAAGTTTCGAGTCGCGATTTAAGATATCGAGTTCTGCGGAACAAAAGGCGTAGAGAAGTAACGTTTGAATGCCAATTTGTCCCTTCATGATCGGTAAGTCAGTTTGTCACAAAACCTGCCTTATAATCTCTGATAAACAAAATCCTTACCAATAGGTAGCAATGTCCCAAAGGACCATTTTATCTGTTCTTTTGTCTTTGCTGTAAAAAATATAATTTTAAGAAGATTTTTTTATAATTCCGACTGAAATAATCATAAAGGTGGCTACCAGCCAAAGACTATAAAACCACTTGACTGCGCATACAGTGCCCCGACGCTCGCCAAAAGTTAGTGATTTTGCGCGTACTATAAGGCTACGATTAGTACGATCCTTTAGTAGCGACCGTGAACTGACCAATAGTAGCCGCGGATTATCCCGCTTTCCCCCGCCCGCAGCGGTGAGTCGTGTTCTTAGAAGAAATTGGCGAGTGCGCTCTCTAGTGGTTATTTACTTTATGCTACCAGCATTATTTCATATCTACATAATTTTCTGCTGTATAAAATAATAGCTCAAATTAGTTGAATTACGTTGGACATACTGGACGATTGTCAACATCGCAGTCATTTCAGAATAATTCTAAATACAGGATTGTGTTCAGGCTCTGTGACTTGTAAACACAATAAAACCTTTGTTCACGCGACCTTCAAAGTTGGATCATTACAGATTATACGATCATTCTTTTACCATAGACAATTCATAAGAGTGTTCATTAAAAATAATTTCATAATACTATGCATAGGTACAAATGTTTGATAGTGTATATTGGCCATAAAAATACATTCGTGCCCGGGCACTTATTGTCGCCACAATAATGAAAATACAAACGTTTACATAAATAACGACAGAATACCAATATCCAGTTTAAAATGTTTTCTGTAATTTTTGTTTAATGAGGATGCTGCTGTATAAGTATCACTTCTTACTAGGTATTACCGTAAAACAGGTGTTAATTTTATTCAAATGACAAACGTTTAGGTACGTAACGTAATTATTTTGAACTAAGTATGCAAAGAAGATCTAATTGAACATTTAACAAACAGAGGAAGAAAAAGATTTACTGCATCGATTAGCAGATGATCGAGTTGTCTAACGCGTAGGTAAACATTCTTCAATGAAACATTTATCGATTTGGAAGCATCACAATGCTACGTCATTCGCACGTTTTTACGTCGAAATCACGAGACTCACCTACCTAGCTAGATTCTTTAATTTTAGTAGGTGGGCCATTGGTAAAAATCCAACCAGATAAGAATTTTTAGCAACTCCAAATAAAACCGTAGAAAGCAAGAAAGGACCAATTTTAAATTCCAATTTTACGGATATTGTATAACAAAACAGTAGCTTAGTAACCAAAAATATCATTATTCAAGTTCACCATTCGAATAATTCAAAGAAACCAGTCAAGGACGAACAATAAAGAAAACACTTGATTGGCAATAAAGCAGCTTTTTGCTCATTCAGCGAAATTGCAATTGTGAACTAAGGTAAACGCGGGTGAAGTCGTCATGCCCCAATAGTCGTCAATTAATCTTAAAATTTTTATTATTATTTTCTACTGAACTTAAAATGGGCCGGTATATATATCAACATATTCTTGATAATATATTGCACAATTGAAATAACAATACGGGATTTTAACAGTCACGGCTTCTAAGATATGTTATTTCAAACGTGTGTGCCCTAACATAATCGTTTTTTCGTGAAGTTCAGCTGTCAAAAGTGAAACTCAGCACTTGGTTTTGTGTTTTGATTTACATAACTCCAGTGGGGTCTGTGGTATGTTTCTTTGTTTAATTAGATAGTTAAGTTTATTTACTAACGATGTAATACGCAATCTGGAATACTTTTAACATAGAAGATATATTTTTTTAATGTGACATCTATTGGTACTTCAAAACTCCCACTTGACCCAAAACCCGTCAATTTTACAATTATTATGACGACTACTGGGACATGCTCAAAAGTTGCACCTAAAGTCGTCATAATGAGGATATTTTGTGTTTCACAGTACAAAATGCGAATAAATAGCTAATATCGGGACTTTTACAAGATTGATAACTGTCTAGAACAAGCATATTTAAGGTTAAGACTACATTTGTTCATAAAAATGCGTTTCTTTTAAACTTTTTCTTAGGGGTAAATTTTACTCTGCTGGTTCTAGATGCACGTACACAGTCATGTTATTCGATTCAATTAATATGTTTCTTATTGGTTAAAACTCCTGTTTTCTATAAGTTTGCACTTTCTACGAGTGTTTTTTCAGGTATATATTGGCCGCTGTAGGCCTCCGCCATTTGATTAAGATATACCGCTTTGGGTACAACTAGGTCTAGCACTAGCCTTTGTTTCTACTACACTTGGATTACAATTTGTGGCAAACAAAAATTGACTGTTCTTATACTATGCTTTTTGTTCGAAATAACTGCATTTCGTCACGCGTATTGTACCGCGTCTTCCAAACGTGCCTTAATAGCGCCTGCATAATGTAATAATGTCATTCAACTAGTTTTGACGCAAAAATATTAAAATCAGTTTTAAAACTAAGATGACATAGCTTCCATCGCTGTCACTTCTTTGCTTGTCGTATTCGATATTGATGGGTAAAGAGTAAAGAGTAATCTTAAGAAAGATTTTTTTATTTAAAATTGTCTGTATTTAGTGATTGCATGATCGTAATTTTAATAGCAGATCATGACTGAAAGAAACTACAAACAAGAGGGCCTTTTAAAAGTCATAAAAGCTGTAAATCGAGTGGCTACACTCAACATCAGATGCAGCAAGAAAATTTAAAACGCCCTTTTAAGACTTTAATGAAATGGTGACACAAAACCGACTATTATCCCTGTATACACTATAGAAAAGTACCCAAGGACAATCTCAGGTTCTTTGCTAATCTGTTGCTAACTATGGAGGAAAACTACTTGGGCTATTGAGTTGGGATGTTAGTGGATTAGGATATAGGAAACTATAGGAACTATGGCACCTGGAAAAAAAGTCGTGGTGGCCTGGTGGGCCAAGAATCAACCTCTCAAGTATGAGGGAGCGGGTTCGATTCCAGGTCAGGCAAGATCCAACGCAACTTTTCTAAGTTTGTATGTACTTTCTAAGTATATCCTGCAATTACACCAATGACTGTGTTGCGGATGGCACGTTTAACTGTAGGTCCCGGCTATCCTTGAACATCCTTGGCAGTCGTTACGGGTAGTCAAAAGCCAGTAAGTCTCACACCAGTCTAACCAAGGGGTATTGGGTTGCCTGGGTAACTGGGTTGAGGAGGTCAGATGGGCAGTCGCTTCTTGTAAAGTACTGGTACTCGGCTGAATCCGGTTAGACTGGAAGCTGACCCCAACATAGTTGGGAAAAAAGGCTCGGAAGATGATGATGATGAGGAACTATGGCACCTGCCGATGACAATGTATAAAATACATGTTAAAATGGCAGGTGGAGACTCGCCACTTCACATACTGGGCCCCCGGGAATCAGTTGCTGAATCGCAACAAGATGGCAACAGGTACATGAGCGGCTGAAGGGTGAGGATACCTCGGCGGACTATAAACGTAGATCACGCGCTCCCTGTGGGTCCAGCATCACCGGCCCACTTGCCACTTACCACGAGGCACCTACCCTCCGAGCAGGGCTGCTAACCCTGCTCTAGCGACTCCATTCTGGTCGGCCAATGAAGGCAAGCCAAGAGGCGGGAGACCTTCACTCCGGCAGGCCGGAGATGGGGGACAGTATACTCTCCCCGGAGCACTCGGATATATAGCCCCGCGGGGTCGCTACTCCCCGTCATCCACCTCAGATGCCCTGTGGGGCTTATTAGATATTATTATTATTGAGTTTGAACGGTTAGTTGTACCTAATTATATTTAATTTTTTGATTGATACTTTAAGACAGTAGACAGTTTAAACTGTCTATAAAGATTTTTGCAAATGGTACTTAGCATGCGCTAAGCAGATTAGAAGTTTTGATGAATGACAACCTTACCTACATATCTATGAATGTTAGTAATTATTTTGCGGAAAGCTACATAAATGAATGTGGCTTTTATTTTTTTGTGAATACGAATTATTTTATTTTACAATTTAAATATTTTAAAAGTAATTATTTTACTCGTGCTACATATGCACATGACTGCATCGTTATTATGATTAAAAAATATAACATACTTGCTTCTGCCAGCGGTTTCACCCGCATCCCGTGGGAACTACTTCCCGTACCGGGATAAAAAATAGCCTTTCTCGATGAATGGGCTATCTAACACTGAAAGAAATATTCAAATCGGACTAGTAGTTCCTGAGATTAGCGCGTTCAAACAAACAAACAAACTCTTCAGCTTTATAATATTAGTATAGATATTTTATACATAGACTGGTTTTGTGATTCCAAGCGTTTGATAGATAGGAATATAAATTAAAATGCAACCATGTATCTGTTTTATTGAATACCTGCTCTTCTAACAGATTATGACCTGCTATTCTAAATAGGAATTTGGTTTTTTATCTATCTACCTACCTAATGTTTCAAAAGCACAAGTATGGTTAACAAATTCATGCACAAAAAAAATGTACACAACTTGAACCTTATGTTCAAGAGCAGAGAGTTTACATTAGCATTAAAAGTTGACGAGTACTGGGATAATTTGACGAGTATCCGTACAAATCAGACGACTATTGGTACAAATCGCCCTTTTTTTACTTTTGCCTTAATAAGTATATAAACCCATCAAAATGATTAAAAAAACATTAGTTAATTAGAATAATGAATAAATACTCTATCACGTCATGCAAAAATTTTCATTTTCTATTGAATATTTAACACACAGTAGCGCTTCAAAGTCAGTGATTTCCGAAATCCGACGACTATTGGTACGTTTACCTTATCAAGTTTTTGTATCAGCAGTTTTGGTGACAATAACACTTCATTTCCTATTACTTGGTTTACTTAGTTTTTATGTAAAAGATCACGTAGGTAAACTATGTGAAAGGAATCAATTATTTAATTGATTTCTTCCGCAAATAAAATATGTTAATATAGCAAAAATTATTGACACAGCAAAAAGCGGAGTCAAGAAAAAAATGGAATGCTGCAAAATTGAATTGGTGATGGTAATTTAATTATATTCTTGCTACCTACTCTCAAAAGAAGGGGGCTAGGGAAATCAAATACCTCAAAATAGTAAACAATAACTTTAAAGCTCATTATTTATAAAACGAGAGAAATTTAAACCAAAAGTCGTAAAGAGACGCTCACAAGTCTGGCCTAAAATAAACCACTGAAGATTTTTACTACCGTACGCGTATAAGCGGTCATTTTAGCTATGAAAATAAACTCATACGTTTTCCTTTTAAAATATAGAGGCAAAGTAAGTACCTAAGCATTGGTCTCTTATACGAAGTACCTGACTATGGTAATATGTTGGTCCTTATTGTCTAAAACTCTTCAAGAAATCTGTAAATTACTTTGCTATCTGCCTCTCAAATTTTTGCATGATCATAGCAGCAATTTTACTCTTGGCAGAGAGATATGTTTGAAAATTGCTATCTATTATTTCTTCTGATATGAATTGTATACAATCCTAATCTAGAATAAACAGCCTCAAAAACGATTTAGCACAAACGCGAACGTTTGAGCTTTTTATTTCATGTTATTTTCAAAATATAATAATGTTGGTTTTTTATTACAATCCTGAAAATAAAAGTTGATTCCTCACGATCTAGACGTTTTGGTTCAGTGGTTACCTAGATCAAAAGTTTTATAGTCATGATTCCATGAATCATGAAGATTTTGAAGAGCTCAGTTTTTCAACAACATCATTATTGAGTCGCGTTCTATAGTTCGGCCGTTCAGAGAATGCGTTCCTGACACCTATCAGTTAGTGACGACTAGTGATGGGCACAACATAACACTGAGTTCGTTACCGTTCCTTCAAAATGAACCGCCGCATTATTTTAAGATTATTTTCGTATTAAATTGGCGGAATCATTTGTTTCATATTTTAGTTATTTAAGTGGAAACCAAAAAAAGGTAATATTCATATAATAAAATTGTTTTATTTATTCTTTGTTACAAGTACATTGAATTGAATGTGCGTACAGAATATTAATCAGACTCCGATTTGCTTGAGGAAGTGGTGTCTTCATCATCATCTTCGCCTACATGTATAATTATATTATTATCAATAACAGAATCAATCCTGATATCTCGGTTAAACGAAAGCCGGGTAATCAAATAAAAACAGATCGAAAACACTTGAAAAACGTGGTCTATGCGCACGAAACGACAACAGACGACTGTTTTAGCGTCACAAAATGGCGGCCCATAACGCCATTTGGGGTTACCATTTTTAATCTAAGTATAAAAATGCGGTTTGGTCATAGTTTTATTTTTATATTTCATAAAAGTTATAATTAAATCTTATAGTCCATTATTTTCCAATTCTTAAAAAGAAAAACAAAACGTATTATTTTATATTATAACTGTATAAGAACAGATTACGATACTTGCCTGTTATTTTTAGCACAGCACTACAAAATATAAACCGCTGACATAACCTTGTAATAGCGCAGTATAGATTTAGAAAAATATTGTTTACCAAGTTATTTGACACTCAGTTTGGACCAAAATTATAACATTCATTGATTATTGATATAATAATGTTGTTTTAAATTTATTTCATCAATTGTTAAAACGGTAAACAATCAGCAAAAAATTTTTATCGTAACTGCAACGCCATTACAAAGTTACGTCGTCAGTTCAATCGCGATGTGTCAGGAACGCATTCTCTGAACGGCCGAACTATAGTTTTCTTTTGAAGGATTCTCTGATAAAATATTTCCAGTTCTGGTTCATTTGTTTTCTAATCATTTTTAGTGTTTTTGTTTTTCTTTTTACAGCGTTTATTCGGTGTCATGAAACCTCTTTATTTTACTGGGATTTTCATTTAATTTGCTAATTCAAAGCAAATAGGTATTAATGTTCTAATGAGAGTTGTGGGAGATCGGAAGTCTGCACCAAAACTCGATAAAGGGTTTTTTGCAACAATTCCGATTACGAATTATTACAGAGCATAGTAACATCAGGATAATACTGGCCATAACCTTATTACAAGAACAACTTTGGAAACAGAATAAAACTGCAATCAAGTCGAAGATTCCGGTTACATTCTCTGGAACCGCAACACGTGTTCCATTTAATTAATCTAAACAGTGCATCTAACAACCGCGACGCATAGATTACCATATTGTTCGCGCTAAAACTGATTCAACAGTACCTATGTACGATAAGCGGGGTACGGCCTTGCCCGTGACGTCACAAACTCGGTTATACCGGGGACGCCGGCTACGCAAATAGTAAACACATCGGAAACTCACCGGATTTCTTCCCAGGACGCTGGTCTTCCAAACCAGGCTGCTCCCAAACCAACACGTGGGCACCGCGGTTACTCGAAACCATTTTAACGAACGAGAGGAAAGACGCAAAGAATCGTGATTAAACTAGGAATTTAAAGTTAAAAAAGTGTCTCTGCGCTACCACCTACGTAACGTTGGTGAGTGAGCCAACGAGTGGTTGAGAGTGATTGAGGGTTGACATCGCGAGGGTTGCACGTGACGGGGACGAAGGTTCTGCTGAAGCAGACTGTTGGCCGACTGACGGTCGCAAGCCGGCTCGACGCGTCCGTAAATATAGAGGTGTGAGGGGCGCGGGAGAGGGCAGGCGAGGCGCACGCGCTCCGAGCATGCGATGACGTGAGCCGTACAATTTTTTACTGAACGCTGAAAGTATAGGATATAATATACCGTTACGCGGTAAAAGATTTAAAGCGCTGAAGCGCTTGATGATTACTTCATAAAAGTTTGATAGCAATGCAGAAAATTGGAACGATGCACTCAGCGCTGAAAGTTTTATCGATCGGAGGTTCTATGCAGTTTGTCGTGACTAAGTTTCTCACAGCGGGGTTTTCATCGACTTATGGAAGAATCCTGTAGTTAGGTACTAACATAGCTGAACGTGTATATAGAAACCGCAATAACTATAGGTAGTTAGCTAACGAAGATTAACAAGCGTGGAGACTCGTCCATGTCTAAACTAAGGTAAACACACACCTGTTGACGACTTGACGTGTGTATAAATGTAGGTACGTATGTATGTGTGAGTGGAATAAGAAGTATTTCGCGGAAAGGGCATGACAGTTACAGAGGATGAACAAAAGAATAACAAACAGCTTCTAGACAGACTTCTTTCGATAAACTTAGCGAAGTTAACATAAAGTACTAGGTATGCCATTCAAGGTATTTTTGACTGAAGGGTTTGTATGTAGAAATGGAAATAATTTTCAAAGGAACCTTGGCTATCCGCCAGGATCTAGTTTGATTAATGCCCAGTGTTCATTGGGAAGGGCATGCCCATTTCCTTAAGTAATTATTTGGTTCAATTACCAAATGTGACAAGGATGTTGCAATGAAGTCATTCAAAATTTATTGAACTGCCATTTGTTTTACTGTTCCATGGAAACTGTAGCATGCCAAATGCAATACAAATTCTGCAGTATAGCTATAATTTAAGCCATAATAAATAGCAATCATACCATGTCTACAAGGCTTTCTTGCTTTCTACTGAAGAATTTATTCTCAATTCTCTAAGTATTGGGATTTTAGGAATAAAAGGGCTTGTCTGAAGATACTACTGCTTAATATATGTTTTATTTTACAAAGAGTTTGTCTGTTTGTTAGAATGCGCTCGCTCATCTCAAGCTTTACTGGTCCCATTTGAAAATTCTTTCAATGTTACATAGTCCGTTTATCAAGGAGTTATATCCGATATGAAAAGTAGTTCCCACGGGACTCGGCTGAAATCGCTGTCGAAGGCTAGTTAAAATGATAATAATTATGATAAGTGTGTGTGATACACACCTTCTACCTTAGTCAAACGATCGCGCCCCTAATAAACAAACGTAGGCAGGATTCACCACTATCAGAGTTCAGAGAGGTCAGCGCTAACAAGCATCGGATTGCTTGACTCATCAAACGCGCCCGTCCATTCACGTCATCAAACTACAATACATCAACGCTATAAATACATTGCGCGTCTACTTCGCTCGTTATTTTAACTATGTTCGCGATGACAGCAATGTATGTGTTACGTCGTGGGGAAGTGGATTCCTTTCGTGTTTGTGAATGATAGTATCTACCTAATTATTGCATAATTATTGAACCTGAGCGCTGTTTCTGGAATTAATTGGAACTTAAATTGTTTATCAATTATTGTGGCTTTCATTCAAGAGCAGGGGCCCGATTCTCCTAATTTTACTTAAGCGACCTTCGATTGACGTTCGACTCGATTCGACTGAGATCCAATCCCGACTCGATTACTATTGAAGCGTATGTGGCATTCCGCTATTTTTTCTTTGAAATAAACGTTTTTATCCTTTTCTGTCATTCAATAATGAATCATTTTGTCTGCAAATGATTTACGATTGCAAAATGATTGTACAGCAAACTACCGTATAGACCAAAATCATCAAAATAGCAGACCAATCGCACACCAATCAAATGTCAATCGAATACGATTGGTCTTTTATTAGTAGCAGAATGCCCGATATGGTTAAAACTGCTATTACGATCATATTACGATTCGATTTCTATTCGATTTTGACATTATTAACTTAGGAGAATCGGGGCCCAGGCAACGCTCATATTTTTTGTTAAGTTTATCGGAATGGAATTATTGGCAAAATGAGGGTGTAGGGCCTGTCACCTAAGCTTCGGGGGCCATATATTTCAAAACTTGGGCACGAGGGGTAAAATATACGAGGTCCAGGACAACCAAGAGTAACTCCTACTGCAGCATTTTGATTGCGTATTTACCAGTTTACCTGCTGACTTATTATCTTAAGGCCTTGTGACTAACCGTAATAGAGTTGTGTGTAATATGATTCAGCCGGAAAGGAGCTTTGGAGTTTGTTGATAAGTTGAATTAACACTACAGAGTATTATTTAGCGCGGTGTTTTTGATGTTATTTTGATGATATCATTACTTTTAGAATTTCTTTGCGATAGAGTGCAGTAAAGATAGTATAACAATCGTTGAAATGCAAAACGAGCTTCCAATTGTCACCTTTTTGGTGGCATCGCAGAACTCTTGACTTATTTCGCCCAACTGGGGTAGGCTGATTCTATCACAACCTATCAAATTCTTTTCGAGAAGAAAAACGAAGGAATGCTCTTCGTCTTAAATGCTGCTAAAGGATGCTCTTGTTCTAGCTCCAGTTCTAGGTCTAAACGCTCCCTCGGCTAACTAATCCCTAAATAGCCGAACCTAATAACTGTAAGTTACCTATAGTAAGTGAACTATAGCCTATGAGTCACATTTTACGTGCACATTCATACATGCTCTCGTGATATATTTTAGTACCTAACCGTGACAAACTTAATTTTCATGCAAAGCCAATATTTGACATCATGTAGAGATACGTCACATACCTAAATTAAGTCTTCGCACTTTTGCCTCCTGACCTGCCTAGACTCCGCCAAAACTGCGCCCAAAAGAACAACTGCTCAGTGCTACTACTTGGTGAAGGTCTGGGATTGACAGACGAGCAAACCACGGGCAAAACAAGGTCCTAGTAATCGGTTAATTTTTGTCAGCCAGGAACGTCTGTCATGCAGATGCAGAGGTGTAAAGTTAGATAAAGTTGGATTTTCAGGGTGCAGTGCCATCTGGCGGTGCATTCAGGCTTTTAAGTGAAGGAAAGCCTAATGCAGGCCATATTCACTACTTACTCAAGGTGTAAGTCAGTACCGTAGGTGAAGCCGGCGGCACTGCAAATTAGAAATATTTCTTCAGGTTTTTTTAAATCATTTATCAGAATGTTGGTCTAGTATATTAAAAGCCAGAAAGTTCAATTAATATCGTCAAATTAGTAGGTACTAGGTAAATCTTGTCAAATTCTGTAAAGCCTGTCTGTTTTACAAATTGTTACTCTTATCAAAAATCTATCACAAAAGTTACATAGGTAACTTTAAAGAGTATCATATTTTGCAACGACATATAGGCATACTATCGATAGGTAGATACGCCTCTATTGATCAACATCAGTTCAATGACCTCACGCCCCCGAGGCTAGTTCCTAAAATCTTCATTATCAAGATCACCTGCTTATTTATCATCTTCTACAATCTAAGTTTAAGTAATAACCATCCTCTGCACTAGAATAAAAAAGCCTATCATACATTCACAACAAATAAAAGTTAGCCTATCATTAATATAATATATAGTTCAGAACAAAATACTTCCGATATAAAATGCCTATTAAGTTAATTAGAGCGAACAAGTGATTTCGACCTTGTAAATGAAACTGATTCAATAAAAAAACATGAGTTACCTACACATGTCTCATCATTTTGTTAACTGCTAACTCTAACATGAAGAGCAAGCGTGATGATTGTGAAAAACCGGCAGAGTGTTCCGGACCTCTTAAATGGCCAAAAAATCACGTTTGGTATGGGAGCCCCCTGAAATTTTTATTTAATGTAAGTTTATTTAATTTATTCTTATACGAATAAATTAAATAAACTTAAACGAAAGAAAAACGTAGGCACATGATCTGTGAATTTCAACTGTCTAACTATCCCGGTTCATAAAATACATGCTGGTAACAGACGGAAAGCAAAGTCTCGAATAATATGGTCCCGTTTTACCCTTAGGATACGGAACCCTAAAAATAGTTTTGGTTTATACCGTATATACAGCGCCATCTCGTAGTATTATGAAGAACTAATCTGGTTGACTTTACCGCCATCTCTTGAGTAAATACTGAATATTTTTAGGAAATGTTTCGCGAGAGCAAAACAGATGGCGCTGCTGTACTCGATTCGGAGTTTTGTATGAACTACCCTCGCTCGCACCAATTAATAGAATAATGGGACTATAAATATAGAATATGTTTTTATAGTAAAATTATATATTTTTTTATACGATGAAAAGTACGTACATTAAACTGATCCAGCTAAGTTGATTATCGCGTGCCCTGATATGGTGTATGCATTTAAAACTAAAGCTTATAGTTGCATTAATAAATTAATTTAATAAGAATATTCTGACCTCTAACTTAACTTTTATGAATAAAATAATTTAATTTGCACACCAAACAAAGAAAAAAGCGAATAAACTGGACAAAAGACAATAAAATCTCATGTACCTACGTAGGTACCTACTGTTTATTTAACAGTTGTTTGACTCATCTATTGTAGTTAGAATGAGCAAAACTGTTTTATTTACATCAATCAACAAACATATAGAAAGCACGGCACCTTATTACAAATATTTAATTTAAGATGAACAATCTATGCATTCAATCTCCAAGTCTTTCAAAATATAGGTACGCTATTCTGCCGTCGTAAGAAAAAAGGGCACAACTAACATTTTTTAAAAAATTGAGTTACATACATATTTAGAATCAGAAAAAAAAGGCGCATCTGCTCAATTTTTTGTAGAATTTTATCTTTAAGGAATACGGAGATACAGATGGCTTAAAAGGCACAAATGAGACTAATATTCATGTTTTATAAGATGAAAAGACACATTTATTTACCATTTTATTGAAAAGGCACAAATACGTAGATGTGACTATAATTTCATATAGATTTTTACTAAAAACTACTTTGAAAAGGCACATCTACATAAAGAAAAGGCTCAAATGCCAGATGTGCTCTTTCTACTAAATAAATAATCCATGTATTTCTCAATTAATTTACGTATAAAAGTCACAAAGACCCAGTTGTGCCTTTTCTTTAAATTATTTACGATTAGGGGTGAGGAAAGGAGGGCAGAGTTTGATTGAAACGCGTCAGTTGTGCCTGTGACGTCGAAGCTATAAGCGACGAATAAGCTCTAATAACATAGCTTAACAAGTGCGAGTCGGACTCGTGCACGAAGGGTTCCGTAAATTACAGTTAAATCAACCTATCTCAAAAACTATAAGAGATACTTTGATCAAACCAAAAATCGTTGAAAGAGTTAATTAGCATGCATCACCTCTATTTTTTTTAGAATTTTATACCCCGTAGTTATAAAAATAGAGGGGGGGGGGACATACTTTTTACGACTTTGAGAGCTGATATCTCAAAAACCGTTCACTTTAAGAAAAATGTTTTTTAGAAAACTTTATATCATTTTAAAAGACCTTTCCATTGATACCCCACACGGGTATGTACATCGAAAAAAAAAATTTCATCCCTCAGTTACATGTATGGGGGGCCCCACCCCCAATTCTTTTTTTTACTATTTAGTGTCATATTTTTGTAGCGGTTCATACAACACATATTCCCATCAAATTTCATCACTGTAGTACTTATAGTTTCCGAGTAAATCGGCTGTGACAGACGGACAGACGGACAGACGGACAGACGGACAGACGGACAGACGGACATGACGAAACTATAAGGGTTCCGTTTTTGCCATTTTGGCTACGGAACCCTAAAAAAGGTTGAAAACCAAAAGAAGATGGATCAAAATTGCCCCACGTCCTACAACAATGTGACGTGTCTCAAAAAAAAGATAAAAATGTAAAAAAAATATGACATACTCTGTAACTTAATTTTTTTACACCTTCATACGAAAAAATGCTTCAAAAATTGTTCAGGCGCTGTTATGAAAACATCGTCCTTAAATTTTCTCATGAACAATTTTTTCATAACAGCGCCTGAACAATTTTCAAAGCATTTTTTTTTGTATGAAGGTGTAAAAAAATTAAGTTACAGAGTATGCCATATTTTTTTTACATTTTTATCTTTTTTTTGAGATACGTCACATTGTTATAAGACGTGGGGCAATTTTGTATGGATTGTGATCCGTCTTCTTTATGCTCCTATTACTACCTCTATTAATATAGAATATTTTGACTTATTTTTTATATTGTAATTTAGAGATTTAGAGATTATTTTATAGATTTTTAAATTGGGTCCAACCTATTATTATTAAAAAGAATATAAATATTAAATTTTGATTTTCCTTAGGTATACTTACTTAGGTAACTAACTAAAAACTGTAATTGAGTTTAAGTATTAGCACTTTTTCTTTCTAATTTATAAGTTCTATTAGTTAACCAAAATTGAAGGATGAGATCCCTAATAATTTAAAAATAACTATTGAATATTAAGAAATTTTCTTTTTTGTTTAAATGTTGGTGTCCTAGAAGTAAATTTGTTTCAGTTATTTGGATAAGGATAACCAGAAATGGCATGACAATAATTGTTTTATAGAAATTTTATAAAAAAGACAAATAATCATGCGAGGAAACTTTAATAAAAAGTTTCCTCGCATGATTATTTGTCTTTTTTTTTTGTAGAAAAAATTTAGTAAATTTGCATTAAAAAAGCGCAATTAGACAAATGTGCCCCTTCTTTCAGACTCAATGACTAATTTTCTTGAAATATTAAAAAGAAAGGTCACATTTGGTTAATTATGCCATTTCTTTGTAGTAAGTGGTATTTTTTAATTATTTTTTTTTTTAGTTGAAAGGTATAATTTGAATTTATTTTAAAATTAACTATATATAAAAACTAAAAAGTTAAAAATATAATAGTACTAACCTTCACGCATATATCATCAGTATTTTTTTTTCTTTTAAGCTATAGGTTTCCACGCTATGGAGCAGAATATGGTAAAAACTTTAATCTCAATTATCTCAGTTTGACCAAAATGGTAGATGTGCCCTTCTTTCATACGACGGCAGTATTCCTATTCACCTAAATAAATTGTTTACGTCGATCGACAATAGATGGCTCTGACATCAGGTATTGTCACCTATAGAGTTCCTGAGACCTTTTGTGTTAGAATTGAATAACAAGTGAATAACATAGCATGGTCTCATTGTATGCCGGATGCGACCGTTTAGAATTAGCCCACGCCTTTATTAGGGATGCCTTGCTGGGTTTTTTCTAGATTTTTCTGAGGCATTCAGGTTATAATCGCTACATTGCCATCTCGTACTGAAAAATGGTATAAGTAACCTGTGGTTATAATATTTTCAAAATACCTAAGCGTATTTTTTCAGTAGACAAAACATAAAGAAAATGCATATGTAAATTCCTATAGGTATTTACCTACATAGTTTTTTCAGCAAACATTAACAAGGATCCATAAAGTAAATCATTCATATTTCAACCTCATTCCCACGACCAATAAAAAAGAGAAAACTTTTTCGGGAATTCCATTTTCAAATCTGACGTCATTGCTTTTTGGCTAGCCCTACGTGCATCGGAATACTACCGTGCCTACAAAGAATCGTTTATCAAATTGGGGCCTTACTCACGCAAACTTCATGAGTACCTACTACCTACTGCCTACTGGCTGAATGCGATTGCAATGGGCAATGTCAAGGATAAAATACATAGATAGGTAGTCCGTTTAATACGCAACTCGTATTCACTTTCAAACTGTTGCATAAAAATATGGTATTACGATAACGTGTAATGTAATTGGATTGAGTAAAAGGGATAACGGGGGTTTCAAAACAAAAATGTAAGCTATTGTAAATGGTAGGAAGAAGAAGTGTTCATGGTTAGGTATACCTTAGAGTGAAAACCTCGTAAGTGTAAAAGACGTAGGTAGGTAACTTTTCACGAGGAAGATATACCTACGTAGGTAGTTTTTATTAGGAAGTGTCTTGCGAAATATTACATGACCAAGGTTTTCATTCTAAGACGCAAATAGAGAAATCTATGGCACATCATACGAATTAGATAATACCTACTACGAAGTGCGACATAATATTAATTACTAATTGACTACAATAAATAAGCAATTACATAGTTACATACTTAAAACCTATTTGAAAGCCACGTGCGCGTCTATAGGATCACTCATCATATCAATACCTACTTCATATTGTCCTCCCACGACAATTGAGAACACACCTCCTTCTAGTAATTGTCTCTGATCATCCTGTGACTCTATAAATAGGACCGTAGTATTGATTATATCATTGGACTTAGGTCCATGCTAACATGAGTTAAGATTCAAAATTCTTTGGGATAAGATGCCGAATCTATGCTCTAAGCAAGTAGGTATGTTCTAGATGGAATACCAGGTGTAGTACAATTTTATGGCAGTACTAGAAGCTTTATTAGAACAAAAGACATCGTGACGGTAATAAAAAATGTCGGCTATAAACTTGACTACCTATACCTACCTAATAAAAATTACCTATGAATATAGAGCACATAAAAAAACAAATCGTTCGAACATTAGAATAGGGAGGTACCGCAGTAAACCGGTATCGGACATAAATTCTCAAACTCTACGCTGGTATACGGACACGTTTTACGGAAACCGGCCACTTACGTGGGGAACAAATGTCTAGCCATGGCGCCTCCGCCCGGCCGGGGCAGGCAATGCGGGTTGTCGATTTCAGACTTTATAGTCTACGTTTCACACGCTTTTATTGAACACAATAATAAAGAATATTAAAGAAGAAATAACGTGATTTAAAATCCGTATCTATCAAAATATGTATGTATACGGTACCCAAACAATAGGTTGACATACTAGGACGACAGTACCGTAATGAATGTCAATGGCATTTAATAAGTACGCTCATATAGTCTGTGGTTCATACTGTTCATACCTTGACATTGTCCTACAGAAGTATGGCCGTTTGATATTTACTGCGGGTTCCGTTACACGTTAGCTGTTTATTAGAATTTTGATTGAAGATCTGTGAGTATCTTGTCATCATTGGTAACGGTATATCGTCATAATTTTTCACTTTTATCTTACTCAAACATTTATTTGCGAAAACTAAGTAAGAACTTTGCAGGTTTTTAACTGCGCATTTTTATGATCATTTAGCAACACGATGCTACAACTTGCTGAATCTAAAGCTAAATAGTAGCTGGTAGTAGCTGGACCTCCCGTTTAGTTAAATATTAAGAGAAAACCACTGCATTTATGAAAGAAAACCCAATTCTACGATAATGTCGGTTTCAACGTGAAATAAGATAAAAACAAGCAAAACACTAAAATATAGGTATTCCAAAGTCCATTCATGAACGTGATTTTTATCCATAGATAAGACTTGAATGAATGCAACTTCCTTGGCTTATCAACCTGTTCAAAATCAAAAAAATCAAAACTTATTTATTCAAACTTGGCTGCAAAACAGCACTTTTCGAACGTCAGAAAAAAATTACATAAGACAGTCCCCAAAACGCCCACCCTTCACCATTTCCTATGTGTTTTTGCTGGGAAGAAGAAGTGGCGCAACAAACTCCCCAGCAACACATGTCTGTCTGTAGGTTAAAATGTCTGTCTGTCTGTTGACAGTTCGAAGATGCAATTAAGACAAGTCGATGCATCAAATCGAGATAAATCGATACTTATCGATATGAATCGATAAACATTTCGAGTTTATTGCGTTTTAATTTGCGTTGCATTTATGCACATGAACTTAACTACTTTTTGGAAAAAATAAGAAGTAGGTATATTAATTTAATTTTTAGAGCAATATCATGCGGTTTCGCATCAAAATTGTTATCGTTAGGACTCGTTTTGATAATGGTTTCGTTCTTTTGACATACAGGTAAATCGTTGTCAATGACATCTATTTGTACATGAGACACCTTCAGTGTTTATGGCACTAACTTCCACATATGGTTTTACCTGCTTCCTGATTGTTATCCGCACCGGGATAAAAAGTAGTCTGCCTTTGTGTTATTCCTCATATTCATCAAAATCGGGTCTGCCGTTTGAGAGTGAAAAAGTCAACACAATTGAAAACTTTCGTCTTATTAATATCTATTAGACTGAAATTTATTAATATCAGGGAAACCAGTTACTTGACCAAGAAAATGTGGTTAGCGGTTAGCTATCAAAATTTATTTCAATGAAACTAAAATGGTCTTGTTACTATGCCTAATTCTAGCACCGATCTAGTATACCGCACTAATTAAGATGTTGACCACAAAAAAACACTAAATCAAACCAACAAATCGCGTGTCCAACTATTATAAGACAAAATATAACATACCTACTTTTATTTCCCGTAGCGTGTTAGGTTTAGAAACAAAAAAGCGTGTAAAAAGTCTAGATTGCCATTTACCTTCATGGTATCGTAACATGCTAAGTCACAAAAGTGTACAATTAGGACCAGCCTAAACCTTTTTTGATGATTGCAGGTTACCACGTTATTTTTATCACTAAACAGTTCCTAAATAAGATGGCGAGTTTCAAACAATAATAATATGTAAAATGCTTTTAAAACGTAACTGAAACATGGAATTCCTTTGTAATTTAGTGCGGAAACTCAACTTAATATTGTATTTTTCGTGAGTTTTGGATTGAAATGACTTTAATTTGATAAAACATCTACATACACTGCTTTGATCTAGTTGTCGAGCAATTATCAAACTTATTAGACAATGTATGTTGATGAAATGTTAAATTAAACGCCTGTGTAAAGTTGTTCAGAACACTTTACTTACTTAAATTTTAATGATATTAAATAAAAAAAATCCTTAAGAAAAACATCTTGTAGCCATCCTAATTGGGTAGCACAGAATATCATGTCAAAAAACGATCTCTGTCAACGGCTTGGAATTCTTGAATCAGAATTCGCGTTGAAGACAATAAAACCATCTTCGCCTTCTCCGTAATAGTTAATGACGTTAATTCAGACAGCACGACAGATTACTAAATTCAATTAGAGCTAATTATATTATTGTGCCATGATTCCGTTTTTTTTTAACATTTAAAAGAATTGTAACGTAAATATGACGAGCTCTATTTCGATATAGCTTAATGTTTATTTTTTGTTTCTGGTAGTAAGAAGTGTCACTAGTTGCAAGGTTCCAAGTAATAAAACCTATTTTGATACAAACAAGAATTCTGTCTGCTGATAAGCCGTAGACATTGCCATTGACACCAAAAACTTGAGCATAACTAGCCCAACTTCCTAAATGAAATCATTTTATTACATAAATACAAATTACACGCCTACGGCCTAAGTAATCTTCGAAATTATCTTATCAAGTAAAATATGTGTAAGGATGAATAAATAACGGTTAACACCATCACATAATATTTGCTTTGTATTACTTTATGCAGTATTTCGTTTTGTTTCATTTTAGTTTTAAATTGAGTGATGGCTCAGACTTCCGCAATCAAGAACCGAGATAAATAGAAGTTGGTTACCACGTGTTGACGGCGAGCAGTCGTTCTGTCACTCACGTGCAAGTGAGTGGTCTGAGAGAAAGAAATACCGAATCGGCATTCTAAAAGATGTAATTCTTTGCTCTAGTTTCGACACCTGATCAATATTTACTCATATACTTTTAAATAAATAAATAATATATGTCGACTACAAAATTGAACGTTTATAAAGAGCAAAGAGGTTTCGATCAGCATAGTTTTTGTTAATTTAGGTATTGGTGAACATAATATTTGCTTTAATAATTTCCATGAAAAAGGTGATTAAGAGGCGGTTTACCGAGCACTTGTGCCTGTCCACGGTATGAAAGAAACAAATATTTACTAACGTACATAAAGGAGTTTCTATAGGTGCGTTACCTAAAACGATGAGTAATCAGATTGTAAAAAAACTGAATCCGTAAAACACTGGGGGCAATAGCAGAGAAGCAAAACAGAGAATTGCATCATATAGGATTCGTATTTACTGATGATTGTTATGACAATGGGTATAATAAAAGTGGGATGCGGAAGAATGAGGATTATGTCGTGAGAAAGGTTGACAGCATGAACGAGAAAGGGGACAGCAAAGAAACGTAAGAAGGAGAAAAAAGGAGCTGAGTAAGATAAACTTTAACGTTAATAGACCACATGAGATGAAGAAATACGACAACCCAAGTATATGTAACCCACGTAAATTCTGCAACTCTTCAGGACTTTAAAGAGTTTCAATAATCTCGCCTATGACTATATTACCTACTATGGAAAGTGAAATGATGTTTTCATCTGTTCGCTTATGGTTATTTCATTTAAGCAATAATGTTGTGGTTTCGACACTAACCGCAAAGTTACAATGTAATTTATTAGGGCTGGTGCAGACAATATAGACAACATTCTTAGCTAGTCACGTTAAGATATAAAAAATCTGTATATGCATAGCTAATGGTACAGTTTTTTTAACGTTAATATCTAAGTACTTATACAAATTGTTTATGTACGATAAAAACTGCTGTAGGTATGTATGGGCAAAAATGTTATGATTACATCAGACTTTTGTGTGTTCCCCTTTATTCAGTCTAAGTCTCATTGTGTGTACTACGCATTGTCTATTATTGCTATTGCTTGCTATAACTGAAATAAAGTTCGTTAAAATCATGAGTTTCTTATAATGAATCTATTGTTCGATCTATTTGTTTGTTTTGCAATCCTATTTCATTTACACGTGCTAATACAACAACATTATTGAGATTACAAAACTGATTGATGCAAGTAGGTACCTGTCTGTTGATTGTCAATAAGGTAATCTTTCTTGAGAGTGCTTTATCTGTGTCTATGTATAACACAATATTATTATAAGAGAAACTAATTGACTGCAACTATGTATTTGTCGTACAAAGTTGCAGTTTATTTACAAATCGTTCCTTGAGGAACACCTGCCGCTTGGATCTTGCAGAGCCTTTTGACACACTCAACGCTAAGTTAACAGTGAAAAAGGTGTTGACATTAGTCTTTGTATGTTCGAATACAGCAAAAACAACACTATTTTTAATGTTTATGAACTTATCAATAAATCAAACTCGCACATTTGAATAATACAGTATTCTGTACAAAAGAATAGCTCTCGAAGAATCACTACCTACTAACAAAAGCGGCCTTGGGTGTGTGTCATTGTCTACGATATATAATCATTATAAATAAATACACCAGAGACAGTAGACAATTCATAAAGGATTACACGTATAAAATATGTACAAATAAAAATATAAATGAATTTTTATAGCCAACCTGAGCTTGTATCTTTGTGAAGGCTGAAGACAATGAAATAACTAATGTTTTATATTTTGAAGTCAAGTTTCAAGATTTCAAGAAAGGCTAACTTTTATCAACGCTAGAAGAACCTTCAATACAAACTGAAACTGTCACTGAACTGCTTAAATAACTCCTCCTTGCTTTTGTTCTCAATAATTTCTCCTACGTTCTTGTCTATAATTTCATTAAACATTCGATTACAGCCACGAGCAATTAAGGCTAATTCTTATTTAATTACCAATTAGAAACTGATTAGGTTTCTTTCAACAATCGTTTTGCTATTGTGATCTGTGAGCAGGCTATCTCGTTGCATGCTGAGCTATTTTTTATGTAAATATCTGCAAGATGTTGAGGATTGATAGTATTCTATTGCGCGAAGGATCTTGAAATGAGGATGATTCAAGGTTAGGGTTCAAGAAAATGAAAAAATATTGCTCTAACTCACTTCAGCTTCTCTTCTTAGTGACATTATGGGCTTCCAATGACCAAAACTATCACTTTTGATTCATAGGCTAATACATTTTCATGAAGTTATGAATGGGAAGAAGCCTTCAATTTAATTAGCTGGTAGCCATTAATCTACGTGGCTTAGAATAAAAACTTACATTATGCAGCGATGCTAATTAGCGATGTCTTATTTGTAATCCAAGAATTTTCCACAAAACTTACCTGTAACAAAAAACATATTTTATAAGTGAAGAGTTACATAATGGGAGATATACAATAGGTAGTTACGTAATAAATGTTGATCAATTAACAAGTTATTTAATAACTGATAAACTTAATGTGAAGAACTATTAAAAAATAATTTGGGGTCACAAAACGTGAAAACGCGATGCTGGGTAGATCACATTCATGCACATACTGTTACAATAAATATTAAAAATTAAATTCTTTTTTTAATAAAAAATGATCACTTTAGTTTAGATAATGTTTCTATTGAAACCATAGAAGATAACTAAAATTGATTTAATTACCAATTAAAACAAAATGATACAAACTTTAAACGGTATTTTAGAAGTCAATATAGAAATAGATAATCCGGATAAACCTGATTTCTAGCTATTAGTAGATCACTTAAAAACTTTTTTATAAATATACAGTTTGTTACTAATAGAATATGTTACAAATGTTAATACAGATAGGAATTAACATAAAAAAAGTTTTAAGTCCACAAAATTCTCTAGATCAGAAAAATTCAGTCATTCAGGTTTAGAAGTAAATCAATATGTAACTTCTAATGTTGTAATACATCCTTAATAAGTAACATAAACGCAAACCATATCTCACATAGCTGTATATGTAGGCCATAGTATTTATTCGCTATGCGAGCTCGACTTAACTCGTGACAAATCGATCGACTAAAAGCATGTTCAATCGATTGATTTTACGATCGTAGGCCGTCGCCAGATCGTCTCGACTCACTCGTGTCGGCAGTCGTGTTCCTTATACTTATTAGGTGCTAGCCGTTTTCCCGCGGGTCCTACGTCCCGTGGAAATTACTGCCGGGATAAAATAACCTATTTTACTCGGGAAGAGTGTAGCTTTCCAACAGTGAAAGATTTTTACTGGTAGTAGTAGTAGAGTATAAATGGATTAATAACATAACCTATTGAATAACCCGTAGATCTGTTTTACCGCTATCTAGAATTAAAATACCGCTTTCTTCTATACATATTCAGACTTATATGAATTTACTAATATTACAACTCTGCTCGCGATTTTTTTTTCTCTGTCTTCATCGTTTTTGTGAATTACTTGAATGCAGACCAATTTTTATCATAAAGACTGGCACCCACCAGCGGTTACATCTGCATCCCGTAAGAATTAGTTACTTAACGCACCCAGCTAAAACCCTAACTCTTTCAGATAGAGCCACCTTTCCTCGATAAAATTAAACGGGCTACCTAACATTGATAGATACAAATCGAACCAGTAGTTTAAACTCTTCTGCTTTATTAGTAGACCTACACTGTCAAAGAAATGAAAACCAATCGCTGCTGTGACTTAAGTCATCCGTTCCATCAATGAAAGAAGTAAACAACACAATCTGTATTGCTACTATCGATTCGGAACCAAACAATTACGATTAAACAAATTAAGTAATTGTCTTCTTAATGCGGATCTATCTTACGACGGTTGACTTACTACGAAGGTTGGTAGTATTGAGTCTTTACTACTCTTAAGTCGAGATTCCACCGATGAGTGGCAAGCACTAAAAAATGTCACGCAAATAATTTCTAAAGTGTCCACGAAACTTCCCTTTGTGCCCGAACACATGCTAACATTGAATTCGCAGCCGTAGCTACTCATTTTTTGTTCGTGAACAAACCAACGCGAACTATTTTGGTGGTAACTCGCCATTACAATTGTCGATACTTTTTTACAATGTTCGCAAGTAGGTGAAGTATTACATGAACTCAATAGTTTGCTAGTCATGCTCTTATATAACACTACAACCTACATATTTAAGATAGTTGTTATTTCATTATGTTTACAAATACTGTTTGAAGATGAAAGTGAAAATATGTTTCAAGTTATTCAAGCATTTCAGCATTTTGGACACATACTGTTTATATTTATCTCACAATTATTAATGGGTACCTACTAAATTGATGACATTATTGCCACAATAATGTTTTTCAATGTGTAGTTCTTGTAACAAAATACTCACTTGAATCATTTATAACGATCAGAAAGAACACCGACCCCGCCAAGCAAAAACCTTCGTGGCTAATGCTAATCTTTCATGTTATTATAAAAAATAAAATAAATAAAAAAATAAAAATAAAAAAGCCTTTTATTTCCAGTAGATAATTAAAGGTTTACACTTCTTCTCAAAACATTAGATCTATTAGTGTTAGTTCTTATAGCTTAATCTATGTTAGTACATTTATATATATTTAGTATATCTTTTTCTATTTGTTTATTGATTTAATTCCTAAGTATATATTTTTAATCTTCTGGAACCCCAAGTTGGGTGAAGGCCTCCTCCAGTGACGCCCATTTATCTCTGTCTTCAGCTATTTTCCTCCAGTTTGAACCAGCTGTCACTTTAATGTCGTCTTCCCATCGTGTAGCAGGTCTACCTTTTCTTCTTTTCCCTAGTGGGCCATTCCAGAAAGTGACTTTTTTGGTCCATCTTTGGTCAGTTAGCCATGTTATTATAGCAGCTACAAAATATTATGAATATCTTCAATGACGTCAGAAGAACGGAAATGTGATGCTTTCTTTAGTTTTAGGCATATAACGGGTCAGTTTATTATACTTTACACTACAATTATGTAAGTTACCTAGAGCTAGATCGTATTATATTTAAACAGGTGGTTTAATAAGGCTATGCACGCACTACGATTTTTTTGTCGCGTAATACGACTTTACAAGAGCGACACGACTTTATCTGTACTTATAAAGAGGAAACAGTTTTTTGTACTCCTAAAGGCTCCGAAACTACTGAACCGATTTGAAAAATTCACTGTTGGAAAGCTGCACTCTTCCCGAGTAGCATAGGCTATATTTATTTTATCCCGGTACGGGCAGTAGTTCCTATAGGATGCGGGTGAAACCGCGGCAAAACGGCTAGCAAGCAATAATAATTTATCACGTAGCTTAAGTCATTAGGTCATAAGTAACATTTCTGTAATACATTAGCTTGCAATTCTTAGTGCGCACCAGACCTAAAACCTTGACTCGAACTCGGGCATTAGCTAGTCATTGACCGACCATCGTCCATTAATCTAGATCTAGTTATACAGATTTTCACTAAAAACTGCACTTTATGCATTGCAGTCAATAAGGGTAAGGACGTATATGAATTGAAGCTACCGTTTTTGCTATTACATCATTCTTAGTGACCTGTTGGTATACTTATTCCTAAATCTTGCATCGTCCATAGTACACTTTTGCTTTTCTCAAATCAGGCGTCATTTGTTTTTCGAATTCCGACAGCGTGAAAATCAGCCCTCGACCTTCTGTATGACAAGACGCTTTAGCTGAGCAGTGGAATAAAATGAATATGATTCTTATAACACTAATGTAAGTAAGTAGTAGGTATAATACAGTTCAAACCTTTCCTAAATAAGGTCAAATAGATCCTTAATTTTCTCTTAGGCAATCGCAAGAGAACAAACCAGGAACACAAAACGAAAGGGACAGCCATGCAATGTTCTTAGAATATGAACAATTGACACTAAAACAACTAGATGATGCCCTGATAACGCTGAGAACAATAAAGCAGGAACTGACCTGGTGACGTAAGCAGGTAGTCTTAGCACCAGATTAAACTATAGCACCTTCGAAGGAATACCAACTCTAACACGTCTCAATAGAGTGGCTAATTCTTTGGTTGATGTTGTCCCCACGGTGCGTTGGACCTAGTATATAGTACTGTGGCTGGTTTGAAGTGGACGCATCCCGAGGATGTGTAAAAGTGGAGTCATCGTTACATGGGCACTTGAAACAATCGTTTTTATCTCATGTCTTGATGTACCCTGTGAATGCGCTTTCGTCCTGTTTGGCATTAGTTAGACCTTCATTTATTTTCTTATACTTATTGTTAACTAGCTTCTGCCCGCGACTTCGTACGCGGATCCTGTCCCTTATGCCAGCGACGGGGTTAGCAAAATCAAAGACCTGAATCGTCTGATATTGAATTTTAAGGGCCGGTGACTTGTAAACAACGGAATACGCATAGCCATTAGAAACGTTCCATATATTTAATTTTTGTACTTCAACGGCAAAAGCACAGCAGACTAAACAAAACGCTGAGAACTGAAGCGCAATAGGCGTGACCATAGGGATAAAAGTAGTGATTCTAATTAGTCCGCATTTATGTTGTGTGTGGCAAAAATATTACACGTATTATTACGTAAAAAAACATTAAATGTTACTGAGACGACAAAGTCGTGATGACTTAGTGGAAGTTGTGGTGGTTTAGTGGGTAGAGAACCAATCTCTCAAGTATGAGCGTGCGTCTTTGATTCCAGGTCTGGCAAGTACCTGCCAATGCAACTTTTCTAAGTTCGTATGTACTTTCTATGTATGTATATTTTGGATACCAATGACCGTTATTTGGAGGGGATGTTAAACTGTAGGTTCCGGCTGTCATTGAACATTCTTGGCAGTCATTATGGGTAGTCAGAAGCCAGTAAATCTGACCAGTTTTACCAAGGGGCGTAGGGTTGAGCGGTTAACCGGTTTGTGGAGGTCAGATAGGCAGTCGCTCCTTGTAAAACACTGGTACTCAGTTGCATCGTGACTGGAAGTCGACCCTAACATAATTGGGACAAAGGCACTTGAGATAATAACGACAATAATAATGAGATATAAGCACCGCAGGGCATTTGAGGCTGATGACGGGGAGTAGCGACCCCGCGAGGAATATATACTGAATTCTCCAGGGAGAGTATACTGTCCCCCATCTCTGGCCGGTCGGAGTGAACCATGACGGGGGTAGATCTCACGCCTCTGGCTTGGCTTGACCATCCAGAGTGGAATCGCTAGAGCAGGGTTAGTAGCTATGCTCGGAGGATAGGTGCCTCGTGGTAAGTGACCCACAGGGAGCGCGTAATCTGCGTTTGAAATCCGCCGAGGTATCCTCACACTTCAGCCGCTCATGTCCCTGTTGCCCTCCTGGTCTCCACCTGCCATTTTTACATGTATCTAATACATTGTCATCGGCAGGTGCCATAGTTCCCGTAGTTTCCCCATTCCTAGTCCATTAGCATCCCATCACAATAGCCCCAGTAGTATTCATCCACAGTTAGCAATGGTATAGCACAGAACCGGGGATTGACTTTTTTTTTTAACGACGTCCACCGGGGATTGTCCTTGGGTTCATTTCTATAGTGTATAAAGGGATAATCGTCGGTTTTGTGTCACCATTTCATTAAAGTTGTCTCGAAAGGGCTTCAGCATGTTGGCTTCGGCGTCACGTTTGCCTCCCGAAAATTCGGAATTCTGTAGTCCCGAGGTCTGGAAGAGACATACAAAATAATAATGATATATATATAATGCAACAAATTCGGAGAGTGGGGGCTCGTGACGCCACGTCTAGGTATGTAAAATTTGTACTAAGGAGTGACTTAACACAAAATTCAAGCGTGTTATATCTTCGTTATTGTCTTGTTTGTGTGAGAGAGAAATGACAAAATACGTGTCCATTATTTTAGGGTTATCTAAAAGACGGACTAATTACTTTTTTTGATTCACCATACCTATTTCATATCATTCATTTCTATACATTTCAAGTGTAGTCAAGTGTAGTGTTTCAAGTGTGTGCTCTTGAAGTTCCACATCAGGTGTTCCAGATCTTCGATGTTTATACGTCAACAGAAAGTGCTTATCAGATTGAACAACTTTTGCTAAAACGTCATACCTCTATATGCTATAGTCTAGCTGGGCCCCTGGAGTTCCACATCAGGTGTTTTAGATCTTCAATTTGTATAAGTCAATAGAAAGTGCTTATCAAATTGAACAACTTTTGCTAAAACGTCATACCTGTATATGGTATAGAGAAGCTGGGCTCTTGGGGTTCCACATCAGGTGTTCCAGATCTTCAAATTTATTATCTCAGCTGAAAATGCTCATCATATGAAACAATTTTTGCCATGGCACCATTTTTGTATCTCTTATAGTTTTGTTGGTCTGTTGGTGTTCTGCATCAGGTCTTCAAGTTTCGAAGATAAATTATAGCCTATATGTTGACCAGGCTTAATACTGACACAACAAAGAAAAAATCATTGAAATCGGTTCAGTAGTTCCGAAGATTAGCGTGTACAAACAAACAGACATACAGACATACAGACATACAGACAGATTTTTTTTTTGGATTTGTGCTCCATTACTGTTTCTAAACCCCACCCAATTATTATTTTTTTAATATATTCAATGTACAGACACAGTTTTACAGATTTATTATATGTATAGATATAGATTTCAAAATAAACAACTTCATTTAGACCGAGGTCCTTAGGCTAGTTAAATTCTTTTAAAAGTTAGAGGTATCCAGAATTAAACATTCCTATATTATGGTCTTTATATAAATTCAAGTCGATATAGTCTAAATTGACTTCATACAAACTTCTCTATGGAAATACAGACAACAACGTCCTACTTTTTGCAATCTAAGTATATGGCTTAATTGATCAATAATTCTCGTATTGACCAGGTTTATAAGACAATATTATTTATCTTGCAATGGCTATTAACTAGTTTAATAGTAATAAATTTTGCATAGTACCCTGTATGCCTTGAATAAATGAAGGAAACTGCACAATTTTCCCTAAGTCCAGAGGTCGTCAACCCTATTGTAGAAAAGATGATCAATGCAGATAACAGAAAAATAACCTTTCCGAATGTAAATGACATACTTGTTGCTTTATGACCAAGAAGACCATAGTATACAGGGCATTAAAACAATGTAAACATACATAAGGAAGAAGTTAAGGAGTAGGTATGTATAAATCGCTCAATTTATTATAAAACATTTAGGTACTTATGTTCCGACAAACCTACTTGTTATAAGCGACCGTCACCTAAATAGAAAAAAGTCAAGATAAAAATAAATAAATTGATAAAATATAAAAAAGCACCACATTTTATTTCAAACCTTTTTAAGTCATAGACTAAATTCTAACTGTCAATCGTCCATGATAGATGAGAAAGATTTTTAATCTGTTTCACGAGTTGAAGGCAATGAAATTATAAGAATTCCAATGTTGATGATATAAAAATGCAAACTTGGTCTATGCGGCTGCGTTTACTGCCATTTGGCATGCAATTGTTAGACTGGTAGGCGACCACAATACTTAGGCATGGTTCAGATCGTAAACTATGACTCATCTATAGACTATTAAATCATTTTATTCTTCTGGTGTACCGTCTGGGATTTGATGATTAGTGTCGTCGTTTCAGCCGAAAGTCGTCTACTGCTGACAATGGATAGGTATATAAGTTGTCTGGTCTTATAAAGGACATAGGCTAGTCATTATCCAGGAGCGGGAAGTAGTTCCGCCAGGACGCTTTATGGCTTAGGTACGTTTGAAAAAGTACTAAAATTGGCACTACGTGTGACTAACGATAAAGGAAAATATTATGAGGAAAGCCACGGTCAACGGTCATAAGTTAAAACTCATGACGTCAAACTGGGTTTGACTGAAAAGTATAAAGGCGACAGAAAAAAAGGTTTAGGCACAGATTACTAACGCAGTGATTCTACCTATAGGCTGATTTCATTTTTTAAGGCCCTTTCCTTCTTCGTACTTATAAGGAAAGGCGTTTATTATATTTTTTCACGACAAATACAAAGCCTGTCTTATCCTTGGTCACAAGGTTTGGAAGCGATAAAATTTGCATACTGGAAATTACTTGATACAAGTTCATTGCATTCATTTGCAGTACCACGCTAAATGCCTACCGATCTAAAAATATCCAGATTTCAGAATTACCGCATTTTAAAAGACTGAAGGATAAATAGAAGTCTGTGATTACTTCAAAACGTTGGATATTTAAGATGTCACTTGCATCTTGTGTTTCATTGTTAAGAACTTTGGGCAATTTACATAAAACGTGAGTTAAGGAGTAACAATTACTTGTGTGGGAAACGTTTAGACCATCATTATTGTTTTTATACGTAACGTCATTCGCAGTAATGATATGACTTGTAATAGGTAATTGAAGGAGGTTGTATGCACTGGTCTGAACTGGCACTGAAGATAAAGTAATACCTGTAATGTTTTGAGTTTTATAAAATTGTGTAGGTGTATATGTGTATATTTACCACCCATTTCTCGAATAGTTTTATAAACCATTCAATGTTCTGGCATTGCCAAACCCGCAGCCTCAAACGCAAAAACCATGCAAATGAATTGGACCTCCTTTTGGAATAACCGAAAAAGTCTCCCAAAAGAATTATTCAGCACAAGAATCTATACGTTCATTGATGTTTATAGTTAGATTATTCGTAATCACTCAATGGTGAAGGTTTAAACATTTCTTTGATTGTTTTTTTCACACTGAAGCCGTGGCTGACAAGGTTACCGATTGGTTCTGCATTTAAATATACGATTTGGTGTCGAATTTCCTGCCTGCGTGGAGTTAAGGTAACATGAGAAATTCGTAAAAAAGCAAGGCTCTGTAGGCTTTATAAGTACGCATTTCTTGCCATTTATTATTTATTTTTGTTGTCATTTATGTCAATAAGCATGTTGATACGTTCTATTTACTTATGTATGTGTGTCACCAAGAAGTTCTGCTACCTATCTTTGATCTCGTTAATTAACCTAAAAATACCATTCGAATTGAGAACCTCCTCCTTTTTGGAGTGTCAGTGTAATGTAATCCTACCTAGTAATGAATCTATGGTAATTTTTCCCGCTCTTTTCCTCGTTCCATAGTTTGCTAACTCCTTTCCCTTTTGCTGTAATGTAATGGTAAATAAAGCCATGAATGATGGTGTTGCGATGTCTCAGTATGTCAGGCAGGCGTTAACGGATCGTGGTGTAATGCTAATTGTTGACGCACGACTAGGTTTCACTTTAGTTGCATTGTTTGTTACTGTTCTCGTCAAATTCTCCTTTCTGAAGTCAACTATTTGTAGGAACGTGTACTGAAAGAAAACCTTTATTGAGTTTTCTTTGATTATAATACAAACAGGATATTTTTTTTGTTTGTTAATACCCTTAAGGTTCTGAAACCGATGTGAAAATTCTTTCACTTTTGGAAAGCTAGAAAATAAGCATTTTTATTTCAGCGGTTTTCTGAGCGCGGGAAATAGCTAGTCATTAATATTTTGGTTTAACAGTGCACCTCCGAACAAACATTTTCACTTTATAGGTACATAGGTACTTCCTAAAAATTTGCGACAAAAATAAATGTGTAATGTCAAAATAATTCATGAGAATTCCATTGTCATTAGGTAAGTATGTGTTAATGGTTTTCTTCGAAGTTACGCACTTCTCTACACTTGATCAAATAAATGATTTGCCCTTTAAATATTCCAATACCGAAGCTAATTTGCATTATAATGACACTTCCTATTAATTGTTAAGATTTATTTAAGGCTAATTCTTGTTATAATTATGAATAAATTGGAGCTGTTTTCGTGTTCTTTTGTTTTTCAATATGAGCGTCAAGTAAGTACCACAGAATATAAATCACGCAATAAATGCTTGGAAAAAGTAAAATAATGCGTTCATTGAAAATAATAGTTGTTCAAGCATAAAGTGACAATTTGTCTCATTTCATGAAAAATTACTCGCTTCACAGTAAACAATGACATTAACAAATGCGCGAATTACGTGAGTTTCCTCATTTGATCTTTTGATTATGTTCTTTTCACTTAAGCCTAAAACGGACGTTCATCTTCCTATTGATAAGTTTGACAACCTCTATGCTATTATTATGAAGATTTAGAACCATAGATAATATTCTTCGAATGTTTTTTTTCCTAGGAGTTTGTGTAGCCTACGTAGGTTTTGTTTTCACGTGTTGTAAGAAGATACGACGGTTGTACTATAACTGTATGTACTTAGTAAGAAGAGATAACAACCCAAAAGGTCAATTATGAAGGTCTTTATGGCCTAAACTTGACTCCCATTGCGTTCATGTTACCTCTATGGTAAACCAAGTACTTACGCAGAACGAGGCATATTTTACAAGATATTTAATTAATAAGGTTTTATGCTGCATTTTTTCTAGATCATGTTTTTTACTTATCTATTAAAACCTCACGCAACAATATACTTAGTAAAGTGAAATTATAATTTAAAAATAGAACATGCATGGTCATTATGGAAATGTTCGTTGTTACTGTAACCTTCACATGCAAAATAGATTCAAAATCAAGGACAAACAGTTATGACAAATTGATACGAAAAAACTGGCCATTTCACGGTTATGTCACAGAAGTGTGACCTTTGACAGGTGTCAAAGATGATGTCAATAACACGACATCATCCTGACTAAATAAAAATATGAATATTCTTTTCCCCACACCCAAAAGAAAAGCCTTTACCAATAAATCATTTTCAGAAACAATACAAGATTAGCAAACAGTAATGTTATTGTAGATTAAATATGAATTATCATAAATCGTTCATTACTTTTTGTTACAATTATATATTGTACAAAATATAAGTACCTAACTACCTAAGTGCTGATATAATTTGTAACAATAGCAGACTGTTACGCGAAGCATAACGAAATAGGTAAACAAACAATTGTATCCAAAATTAGATTCAAATGTGTATGAACCACAAGATTGATCGAATTCATGTCTGGTTGACTGATTCAGGGCCAACATTGCGTTTCAATTGTATTTTACTTATGGTAACACAGTTTTACGTGGTTTTTGCCATTGTAAGCTAGATCATACAGTTACTGCTTTTTATGAAACCGGTCTTGAAAACTTTCTTTCTTGAAAAAACCTAACTACAAAAAAAATCATGTTTGACATTACATGTTTATGTGGCTATCTACTTTACTAGCTTCTGCCAGCGGTTTCACCCGCATCCCGTGGGAACCTCTGCACGAACCCGGATAAAATGTAGTCTATAGCCTTCCTCGATAAATGGACTATCGAACACTGAAAGATTTTTTCAAATCGGACCAGTAGTTCCTCAGATTAGCGCGTTCAAGCAAACAAACAAACTCTTCAGCCTTATAATATTAGTACCTATAGATGCTAGGTACTTATGACTTTATCGACAACGAAGAGTAGGTAAATATAGCAAAATAAAAATAAACTACCGTTGCAATAATGTAAGGGACTTATCTAGTTACTTGGAAATACACAATATAAATAGTTTTACGACAATGTTTCAGTTAGTTCAACAGAACTATAACTAAAACCATTCTTGGAATAAAACAATACGCCGCTTATCATTGCGAAACGTTATTTTTTTTATATTTAATGTGCAATATGAAAAAATGTGCAAAATGTGCAATAGGTACGCTCGGCAGTAAAAATAATCTTGTAGGAAAAATAAAATCTACGTAAATCGTATTCAAAAAGCACCTACTTACGAGCTAATTCAATTCATGTTTCTTATTCTTTAACTTTCACTTAAATTTCCTTCATCCTTGGTAGACAGTTTTCGATCCCGAATTATTCAGCACTAATTGAGTCGGATTAGGATGTCAAATGATGACTTGCGCAAGACGGCTGGCAGGAGCTGGATGCGAGCAGCCGAAAATCGATCTCAGTGGCATGCACTTGGAGAGGCCTATGTCCAGCAGTGGACTGCGAAAGGCTGATGATGATGAGGATGTCAAATCGGAACTTGCCAATTTGCTGTTTTCACACTCGCCAGTTGAAGTAATAACTCCAACCTCTTCTTTCTTAAGGACAAATCTTAAAAAATATAATGATTCTTACTACAGTTACTGGTTGTGAAATCTTTACAGTATAACCAGTTTTGAGACTTGGACTTTCAAATCCGAACGGCGCACCCCCTCGCTCACCCTCAGTCGTTTTATGATTTTCGAAATAACTGTTAAAGCCGTTGTTATCGTACCAACTCAGTTACTTTAACGATATTGGCCTCAAAAAATGCGGATGTAGGTACTTGGATGAAAAGTCTTCGTTAAACTTGCTGGCCAAATTGCGACTAAATTCATTAATTAAGTTACAAGCCAATCTTTTCTCGCGCGCCGACCATGATCACTGCATGTAACACAGATGACAAGGTTAATATTGTAACAAACAAAGAGACAATGTCTAATAAATCATTTCGTCTTCCTACTTTTATAAGTATTGCTTGTCAAGCTGAATTACGCAACTGAAAGATCAGTTAATAGATACTTAGGTAGGTAAGTAGATCCTGTTGAAATTATCCTTCAACTCGATGCCTTCAACGTTGGAAATCTTGTATCTGAATATCTGTGGTTCTAGAACGTTCATTTTTGTCTATGCTTTACTAAACGAAAAAGGTCTACTTATTAAAATAGATAAGTACATTTTATTAACTTTTTCTAAATGAGAAGTCAGTTTTTTCTCAGTATTAGGTACATACTTATTTAGTAGGCATTACAAAACTTAAAGCATTTAAATATACTTAAAAATTTTCATGTTAGAAACACTTATTTTCTTTAGATAATTGCCATACAAATTAATCAAATTAGACATGAGCCGCTGAACAATAGCTGCTGCGTGGAAAATATATTATCCCGTCATAATAAATATCGCATTTTATTTAGTTTTTTCTCTTTATAAAAGAGAACTTTTAATAAAGTTGCATAAATTAAAGAATCTACGGAAATAAAATGGAAAATGGTTGATTAAGTCGTAAAAGGGATATTATTACTCAATTTTTATATTTCAATAATGAACTTTATTGCTATTTCAAGTTTAATTAATCCTTTGTTCGAACTGGATAATAATTTATTTTCTAAAGAACAATTATACTGTAGTTCACCTTCGTTTTTAGTTGCAAAATGCTAAATAAATACATATTTCGCGTTTCTTGTAAAATTCTTATACAGTTACGGGTCACCTATATGAGTCGTGGTTTGAATTGCAATAAATTTTAATTATTATCCGCATAAATCAATAAAGCAGGAATAAGTGTTGATATAAAAATGCTTGGAACGAGGAAGCTTTTTTAAGAATTAACTCCAGCTTAAGTTTGAAAGAAATAAAAGCATGTACCTATACATATATAAAAAAAAATCGGACGCGAAATATTTGTGTCAATTTATTGTTCAATCACTTAATTAAATAATTATTTTATTACCAATGAATTATTGCTATAATAAAAACTGGTTTCCAGTAAATGGTGTAATTTATTTGTAAATCGGATTAACGAATAGAAAAAAGATATTTGACATATACAAAGCAGTAGGTACTTAATGTTTTTTTTTTCATATCAAAGGTTACTTAATATTTACTAAAAAGGTGCCTACCGTTACCGTAACATGATCTATGATGGTCCATAAGTCACAATGTAGCTGGTTATGGCAACACAACCTTGTCCCTAAAAAAACCGGTATTTTGCGATATTTCTACGGTTTAAGGTCAGCAGAAAACCGCGTTTAAAACAATTAACGACGCTTGTAGAACATGTTTGTGTTTATAGCAAAAAATATTGTTGTAAGAAACTTTAAATAAAATTATTTTGTAGTGCGCACGGGTGTTTTCAAAAATAATTGCTTGCGGTCATGTGACTCCAAAATATGTTGAACAAAATGATGGCAAAAACTCAAAAGGGCTCGTGACCAACTAAAACCAGTTGGTTGCAAAATTTTGAGACTGCCAGGGTTGAATGACCTTAATTTTGAAACTTGTTTTCAGATGTTTCAACTTTTTCGAAAAAATTACCTCTCAAGGTTCGGCATGGGTCAGACGACAATAAAAGAATGGCGGATCGTTTGGTGAAAAACACTACCTGAGAAACGTAAATACTTACATATTTACTGTTTTTGATATATGTTTTTTATTCAAATAGGAATATTAATTTTTTAATCTTATAGGTATATATTGGTTACGAATAAAAAATTAAATAATACGTATTTATGACAGATGCGTTTGAAAGAATACAATACGTTGCACAAAAATAGGGTCACCGAATAGTAGTTGATTTTAACGTTATGCACATACACCTACGCACACAGTCATATTTCAATGATCTTTCCCAATAACCCATATTCATCATCATCATCATCATCAGCCTATCGCAGTCCACTGCTGGACATAGGCCTCTCCAAGTGCACGCCACTGAGATCTATTTTCGGCTTCTCGCATCCAGCTCCTGCCAGCCGTAACCCATATTAGTAGACGTTTAATTGTAAAAAAAAAAAACAGTAGGTAAACACAGGTGCGATTGTCACGCGAACGATGCATTTTTTATTGTTTTACAACGATAGAGTACGGTGGCAATAAATATTTATTAAGCAATGTATTCGCACTCGTGATAATGCTTACATTATTTACTTTGCACGTGCTTTGTAACTGTTATGTTAAGGAACTATAACAAAAATGTACGTTCTGTAAAATAATATTCCAAAATAAAAACATCATTGGTCTTACTACGAAAACGTTAAACAGGCGTCACGTGTATATGTAAAAATTGTATAGAGAATTTCCCTTAAAGCCTTTCTTATTATTATTTAACCATGAGCATGTTTATTAAAAATCTCGACCCAAAATATTTCCAAAATACAAAAAGAAGAAATCTGCAATCCGAAATCTTCTGAACCGGTACAAGGTAAATCCCGAACAAAACCATCAAGAAAACGTGTTCTGAATCCAAAAACGTTTTGAGTTTAAGGGCCATTTCAAAATACATATGGCGTCATCGAGAACACCAAAAATTTGGCTTTACTCAACGTAGAAACTCAAAAACTTTCGGAAATTCATTTCAATGCAAACGTCCTATAAAATGAGATATTCCGAAAATGTCGATTTTTCATTGTAGACAATTGGGTTCATTTCACCAAAATGTATGTAATATTTTGATATTTTAAGTCATTTTTATTACATTTTTATCATTATCATCATATTGTATGCTTCAAGTAAATCAATTGAAATAAAAATTACCAGTTTACCTTCAGAACAGATAAAGGAAAACGAAAACCGAAGTCCTTGCCCTTACTAAAAAATCTCTCTTTTCAAATTAAAACTCCAACTGGCCGTGATCACGTATCGATTGCCCAAGACCAGATTGTTAACATTCTAGTACTTAATACGTGACAAACCTGAATGAATCTATCAAGCCGCCATAATGATTTTCTATTGCAACGGCCCTACGGAATAATTACTTTACCATGTCTGTATAATTATTTCACCAATGATGGAAAATCACAGCGTGTTTTCGAAACCATGTAGAACACAATATGGAATTCTCGATGTTTCTAGAACTTTAAAAATTACAGATTACCTAATATCCTCATATAAAACCTAATCTATTTTAACCAACTTCACAAAATGAAAAAGGCTTGCCAATATGTCTTTTCTCTTTTTAGTCTTTATTTTAGAAGGTATTTTCTCAGAAATATCAATCATTTTCGCCAACTTATAGGTAATGTCCCTGAATTTCTCTGATACAAGCTACATTGTATGACTAAGCTTGAGACAATATATCATCGTGGCGCATCGTGCATACAAAGAGCCATCAAGTCGGTAGCGACTGAGGAAATGTCCGTGATGTGACGTGAAGGGAAAACTAAAATGGAACTACATTTAACAACACAAGTTTTCTGATCAAAAAGTTAGTAACTACAAATTAACGGATCTACTAATAAGACCCCTTTAATCCAGGATAGTATGCCCAGGATCCGCGATTGATAAAGGAAGGGCCTCCTACCTAACTGTCCAGGGCCACAAAGATAGAGGCGTGGAGTTTTCCTCCTTTACCACAGATTTGAGATTACTATAATAGTTAGTTACCTCTACTTCTTACCCAATATTAGGGGACCTCTTTTTTGTCATGGTGATACCAATAAGCGATAATAAACATCTATGGATATTTCGAGCTATCATAAAGACTGATCTTTCATGTGAGAAAGATAAAAGTGTCTGTGATTTTCACGTATCCTCTTCTGAGAAGGCAAAACATGAAAATCAGAGACTTTTTATCTGAGCAAGATATACAGAAATAAATTCGACAGGAAAAGATTTTGTTGTCAAGACCTTTGATTTTCCTATACATAGGTAAACACCAATTTCTACTTTGGAGAAATAAAACGTTGAAAACGTAAGTTCTTTTTTTGAAATGAAGCTCCATTTGCCTAGTTCTTGCATAAATCCGACCATTTCATCTAACGCTAGCACTACTCACTACGCTACTCGGTACGCTAGCATTACTCGCGAAAGATATTTTCAAATAGGCCGAGAATTTTCGGAGCCTTTATGCGTAATACGGCGGCCTTTATGGCGACCCTTCAAACAAACAGACCAAAAAACGTCCACTTTATAATATAATTTCAGATTTAGATTTCACGAAGTGGACAGATACACTGCCTACAGATCTCTATCGACCACGGGTTTTAATCAGCTCGTCTTAAATCTTATCAGGAATGTTGCTATTGTCAAGTGTCTGCGGTACAAGTGGGTAACCTTCGGTTGTCAGATAATAATGACAGTCAGACGACTGTGCAATGGAGTAACTTTCCCGTTACTAGGAATTTGTGTAACTATGTTATAATTATACGCCGTAAATTATGGTTAAAAATACCTATATAAAGGATTTAATAAGGATCTATCAAATGATCGTATCAATGTTTGGAATCATGACCAACCAGATTAACAAAAAAGTTCTAGAGAAAATAATCTGGGTATAACCAATGCCCCATGAAAAAACCATTCATTTATCTTACTTGTGTTTGACACAGGCCTCGAGAGATTTCAAGCGAAACGAATCGTTTCTCATGTATAGGAAAAAGATATGAAGACAATGTCCATTTGTTATTCATTTATTTATCCATTTAATTCAGGTATTAAGGCACATCAGTATATAGGTACAATACTCTCAACTTTCATAATAGTTAATAGTTAATACTACTTTGTACAGACGTACATGGCCTAAATAATTCCGCTATAAGCTAGCGATCAAGGCTGTTACTACGCAAGAAATATTACTTATAATGTCTAGATTGCGACAAGATGATAAAATATATGACGTTAACAGACACAATCGGTGCAATTGAAATAATTATGCATAAGATTATTATTGATGATTAATAATATCTAGAAGATACTAAAAGAACAAGTTAATAATTAAAATTGTTACATAATATACATTTGCCTGATTGAACAGTTATAAACGTTGCTAACCTAAACCAATTATATTTGTTTACATTTTTTGATTATCAATAATGGCGTTCTTAAGTCCTATAACGGTTACACTTAATTCGTATTAAACCATGAATGGCTGAATTAAAAACCGGTCAAATGGAAAAAACCACGTCACAAGTATATTTCCTATTTACAAGCAAAAAAAGGTTTTACATAACAATCTGGTAATCTATTTTTACACGTCTATAAAAATAGAACCAGTACGAAATAAATTGAACAATTTAAGCCACAGTAAAATATTAATGTATAAACGAAATACTAATCAATTCTTGGAAGCACTGCTTTTAATACTTTTAACCTTAGCATTTTTCTGCAATTACCATTTAACTAAAAAAATGTTGATTGCTGTATTTTAATTAAGTATTGCAAAATACATATAAATTGATTGGTAAAAAATCCTAATATGGAATTCTAACTATGTACCCGATCCAAACTTTACTCTAAAAACATTATCTGATATAATAATTAAATTAAGAAATATTTTATGTAATTAATATTTTAAAAAAAAACGTTATAAAATAAAGTAATTAGGTATGTACTTACAGATAAAAGACAATATTTTTTACGCAATACTTTTATTTGCAAGCAGGTGTAACAAGGTAAACAATTCAAAGGAGACGTATAATTTTTTTATTCATAGTTTGAAAAATATTCCACTGAACAACAAAATGTTTACTATGAATTATTATTTTATTTATAGTCTTAGGGTTTTTACTACCAAACAGTTCTTTGTGCTAAAAATAGAATCCGCGACCAAATTACGTCTCAATAGTTAGACGGACGAAATAGTTTCCGTGGTTTTGCTACATTCCAACTTAATTAATAATGTGTTTTTCATAATTATGTGTATGTTCATAGTTTTAAAATTGATTAGTTAGTTTTTTTGTGCTTAGAATAGAAATGAAGGATTAAACCTGAAAACCTGAAATTTATATTTCTTCGATAAGAAAATATGACATTAGACATTTCTCAATATGTTTTTTTTTTTTTCAATATCATAATTAATATGTTCTTGAACATTTGAAGTTAGAAACTTACTTTAATAATATGTTACAAAGTGTTTATCAACGATAGATAAGGAATTAGTTGCAATCTGCCTGTCAACAGGTTTGAGTAAATAGGCTGAATGTCAGGGCTTGCCAACTATCATAGATTTTTTTTTCTTCAAGTGGCTCTCCAATAAGTACTTGACATTAGCTGTTACTATAGAAAATTAACGAAATAGCTCTTCAACATTTGAATAATATGAAACTAACCGTTTTCCCGCGGTTTCGCAATCGTTCCGTGAGAACTACTGCCCGTACCGGAATATTGCCTATCTATGTTACTCGGGAAGAGTGTAGATTTAAGACAGTAAAAGAATTTTCAAATCGGTGCCTTTAGGGTAAAAAAAAACCTTTTTATTATATTAATACTTAGAGATGATTCTTGTAAATTTCGAGTAAAAAATCTTTTGATAAAAAAAAAAACAATAATAGACAATTGAACAAAAGGATCACGGATGTATGCGAGTGCATTTCAAAGCAGTATTGCAACGTGCATTATCTCAAAATAACTATCTCGACATTCACTTATAGCCCACCCAGATAGCCTTGGCAATAACTTTAAAAACTATTTATACCTACTATACCCTAACTTATCCGCAGATTAAAAACTATTTATGGCCATTTCCAATATTCTATCATACTTATAGAATTTTGACATCATACACCTAATGTTAAATTCCTATCTCTAGTAATCAAAACAGCAGATAGTTAGAATATTGGGAACGGCCGTTTGCCAAAGTACCTCTACTAGGAAATAAAACTGGCAGATGATGTTCACGTGATGTAATTTTTTTATGCTTTAACACGAAACCGAAAAAAAAACAGTTCAAATCTACTAAATTACTAATCATTAAGTTGTTTTTTATTAGGTAAGTTCTTGTTTACAAATATACGGGTATAATCTTGTAAAAATGGAGCAAATTAAAAGCCAGGTTCGATTGCGTCACGCATATCAATTAGGTATGAGGTTCAATTTGGTTTGTGAAACCAACCCTTAAATCTTGACATTTAGAAAATTACGCATTCGAATTTCAAAATTACTAGTGTTGTTCATTGCAGCGATTGAACAACGGAAAGATGGGAGGGACAACAATCGGACAAATTGCGAAAAGTATCCGATTACTCGATTGTTGAATTAACCAGCAATGAATACCAACAATTAGAGTCACGCTTGGGTGAATCAAAGACTAGGTATTTAGTATCGATAATTTGACCTAAGTGGACACTGAAAAGACGATCGTGTGAAATGACTTACGTGACCATTGATTTGTAGGACTGTATGATCATGAATCATCTATTAACCAATTAAATTAATTTTAAGTGCCTACCACATTCAATTTAAGGCGAGGAAAATGTTTAGGGAATCAAGACATGTCGGTACATAGTACGTATACTAGGTTGCTCGATTAAGTGACTCAATCGGACTATCCGAGCCGAACGGGAACGTCACATCACTAATGTCACACATTAAAGAGGTCCGCAAAAAAGAGGTTCTGTATTTAGCGAAAGTGAGTTTGACAAAGACATTTTTGAAAACCGTTAGGCAGTGTGAACGATCTTTTGTGACATTAGCGAATGAATAATGGAAGGCCACTGAAGTGTTAGCAATTGGTGTTTAAAAAGGTATATATAGGATATTTCTTTTGTTTTAAATTGTGTCAAGTAAGTACATCATACATGTCTTTTGGACATCGATATATATGTACTACGTACTAGATAGAACGTTCCGAACAAAAAGCTTACCACACTGAACTGCAGTGCAGACTATGCAGTGCCCAAAATGGCAAATCAGAGCGATTTTGACGCCTGCGTCAGATGGATGTCTATGAAACGACAATTATAAAATAGAAAATACATATCAAGGTATAAACTTACACATATAAACTATTCGAGAGTCAAGTTAGTAAAATTACACGCTGTTCATGCTATTACAACGCTTGTATATCATACTTTTCATTTATAATTCAATTTTACAAATATGCATTAATTTGTTCCCGCCCGCCATCTTAAATTATGGATTAAGAAAATCGTGCAGAAACAGATGTGCCATAAAACTGGCAGTAGGTAAAATATCAATGAAAACAGACTTCACTTTGTCATGGTATGTTCTTACTTTCAAGAAAAAATAATTAAATTCGCGAAAATTTGTGATAGCCCTCTTAAAAAAAAAAACATCGTAATTAATATTAAAAACTCTAAAAATAAGTTCCTGGTTTTAATATATTACATGATTTTGCATTCAATTAGATATAAATAAACTTTTTGATATATTACATGATTTTGAATTCACTTAGATATAAACTTTTTGAGTAATGAAAAATGTAGGCAAAATACGAGCGACACTTCAGCAATTAACATCAATGAGGATGACTACATGTCACAATACGTCAACGAGATGTCAACAGACGACATAAGCGGGTAAATTATATGTATGGATCTTCTTGTCTATCGCTAGAATATATGTCAATGCTTTTGGACATATTTACGAACAAGGGCGCCACAATCACAAAATGTTTATTGACGGTTTTATTTTTTAGTAAGAATTGCTGTTTAACACACTATTTATAAATATTGCACATTGTTTCCTCTGCAAACACTAGACAAGACAATAAAGCAAATTAGTATCCACGACAGAACCTCGTGGCAATGTAGGCAATAAAAGAAAATTCTAGACACATAATTATGTCTCTTTTCCCTTAATTATCATTTTTCCCTTTACAGATGTCATAAATAAGACAAATTATTATTTGTTCGCTGCAACTGCTCTAAGAAAGAAGATTTATTTATTAGCTTTCAGAGACCACGTGGGGCACAAATCCTTGACATGCATTCACACGTATCAATTGAAAATAACAACAAAAAAATACATTTCGCAATCTATTATCAATGTGATACTAAATATTTATTTAATATTACTGCATAATATTATCAATTCAATGCCACGCTAGTAAATACACGGTAAAAAACCGAAATTGCTATTTCGTAACTAGATCGTACGTGGACGCGAAGTGAAAAATCGATAAAATCGGTTTTGTTATTGTTGTTTCATAACTGCTATTGTAATAAACTGATATGTAAGACGGTCAAGTGTGTGCAACGGCCTTAGAGCGAACCAATGTTACATTATCATAATCACTTGCTTAATAAAAAGATAATTTATTGCAACAGGCAACCGTTTGGCTGATTCATTGATTACTACAACCTTTAAGAATGGATAATTCGATTTAAATACAAATCCACATTGTTCTTTAAATGGTAACACCGCAAAATTTTCCGAAAATGGCAACGTCATGTAGTTTTATCAAAAAGTTTTTAATACTGAAAAGGTTCTAGACAGCTTTGTTCTTTTAATAAATCACCATTGGACTGGTACTAAGGTGACTTCTATTCTCCAACAATTTAATACCAAATAATGTGAATTTAAAAGGTCAAATTTTAATTACCTACACTAGAAAATAAATAATTGCTATAGAAAACAAACTTTTCCGCAGCGGAAAATTATTGCAAATAGGAACAATGCTGAATTCTTTATTTAAAAGAATGCGTGATTCGAATCCGATAATAGCGTGACTACTCATAGTAAATATTACACAATTATTCAAATAATAAACAGGTTTGCTGTTATTTAGGTCCAAATAGGTTCATTGGTCTTGATTTAATATAAGCTTGTTCGTTTTTTGAACTATTGTTAATGGCGCTTTATGTTCTTTTTTTTTATTTGAAAATGGAACGATCAATGTTTGACGATGATGATCAAGCGTCTTATTTTGTTTTTGTCAAATGAATTTACATGACTGCCAAAACCCTTTGAATTTACAAATGAAAATTAATGATTTTCAAGCTTATTTTGGGCAGTTTTTTTCTCACATCAGAAATAATATAAGTTCTAATATAAATGATAAAATCTCATACGTATTTATTGCCCTTGCGTCACTAATTTTATTAACTCATTGTTTTACTGCAACAAGCATACAAATCACTTATTATCTCTCATTTTGTTGTCTTACACCGATCAAGTCTTGTATCACCAATCAATCGTCAGTCAGACATGACAGTGAATTTTCCTAACATTTGATATTGAAAAATAGTTTTTTTTGGAATTTTCCCTAGAAACCGCTGATTGATCGCATATTGATAGAAACCTCTCACACAGAGCTACACAGACACAAAACTACGTATGTGTGGGTTAGAAAGTTTGCGTTTGTGTGTTTAGGGTGTAAATACCTAATGTGGTACAAGAATAAATTATTCATATCGTTCTCATGCCCTTATTGCGTCGGAAGCTTCCCTACGGTGGTCTGCCATAAATTGAGCAAGGAGGTCACAGTTTGTTTAACTACATTGTCTTTGGACATCACACCAAGATCGAGACTCTATGGTTTGGTTTTATGTGTAGGTTACACTAAAAAGTCTGATCTACAAATTAAATGTAATTTGACACAACCATTTTAGTCCAAGGAAATAAAAGATTTTGTCACATTTTCTAACCAGTTAATACTTTTCATAAAATCAAATAAAATCCACCAAATATGAAAAATAAACTGATATATTTTTTCTTAACAATTGAAAAATTATCCACAATTATCACATTTTTAAGCTGACAAAATCAATTTCCGTTAAACAGTTTGTCAATATGGAGATCACGATATATTTACTATTTATTTATCGTATGACAATAAAAAAATATATTATTTGTCACTTTATTACGTCAGTCAACACGAGGTTAATATATGATCGCCATGCATCCGAAAATTGCGATTAGGGTCACCATATTTCGTGAGTTTTGAGGATAAGTCTCTTTTGTACTTTTTCTGCAGCATTACCTAACACTTTACATAATAGTGTTAACTGATTTATGTATAAAAAATATGTGTTACTTTAATACCGATATTTTATACTCTTTAGTAGGTACTAGGGGGCGATCGAAACAGATTTATTTAACGATAGAAAAGGAATAAAAACTGATCTGTATATTTACAGTATATTTTATTTTTGCAGTACCTGGGCTTAATCCTCGTTTTGTGTAATTAAACCAGAGACATGTTACACCGTTCAAACATAAAGTAAAACTATAGTATGTTTTTTACTCTAAAACAAACTACTAAGACTTAGTAATGATAACGTAAACACATACGAATTAAATGCGCGAAAATTTGTAAACTGATAACTACTCACGCGTGTTAAGTAGAAAGAGTAACAGAATAGGGTTAATTTACATTATTATTTCGCACATACATTTTAATATGCCGATATCCATTGATTATATATTAAGAAATATTTGTGCTCGACAACTAGATCAACGTAATGAATATCGGTATATTATTATAAAGAAAACCCCTGAAATTCTCTATTGAGATCTAAATTGAGAATCTCCTCCTTTTTGGGAAGTCGGTTAAGCATTCAAAAATTTTCTCGCAACGCTAACTTTCTCTTGAAAAAAGTACTGAGTATTAAATCCTAACAAAACATTCGTCCAAGGTGATAATTAAAATTTTATACGTACGCCCACAATCTTAATTTCTTTAGAAAATCGAAAAGTGATATCCTGGCCTTCATGTTGTTCCGGACTCAGATCGTTAAAGGGGATCGTAAAAATTATATTTGCAGGAAATCCAACAAAATGAATCCTTTGCCAGTTTTCTTCGGAACACGTTTACGTTTATTTTATTGTCTACTATTAATTAAACTATCTTTCATCCTTTAAATGGAAATTCAATTAATATAGTATGGTAGTTATTTTTTGATGATTTAACTAAAACACAAAAGTAATCAATCGGTCCTTATTATGCCGAATTTATATTTATTTTTATAACATTAACTAAATCTGAAGCACTTATGTATATCAACCAAAAAAAGTACAATTTAAAGTTTGACATTTTTGTGGTTTCTTCGAATTGATGTGGATGTTATCACTTCATTTAGAATGCAAGGAGGTTGTCGATTAAACTGTGGTAATGACACTAAATTAACACAATTAAAAATGTGCATAAGATTAAAAAAGAACTATTTAATAAGTTTTTTTTTAAATAATAGCAAGTGTTTTCCAAAGTCAAACCAGTAATAAAACATCAAAGGGCCTAGAGAAATCAAGAATGACCTATCACGATCATTACTGAAACCAGTTTTCAGAAAGATACTGCAATCTCTCAAACTGGTCGGAACAATGAAATTATTAAATGCCAAAGGTTTTTTCAACTGCGTGTTTTTGACGCGAAATATTATTTCGACCTACCCTAAGTTACCTTGTTAGTCCTTGTACTAGACAATAATTAAGTTAGTTTTTGTATTAAATTGGATTTTTATTATGTTGTAGTAATTTAGAAAATTACTGCTAATGTGAAAAGATAAGAATCAGCATATGTAGTTAGAAAATGCCGCACATGGTTTAAGGTCGCACTGTTGTAGTAAAATCGTTTATTTATGAACTGCCTTGTTTTTAATAAATATTTTTTTTTTGCCAAAGATTAAATAAGTTCCCAATATTATCGTATTACTTTTTTCCAAACATATAGTGTCTACCTTCACTTGCTAAAATGTCAATTACACTCACTAATTACCACTTTCACGTAATAATAATAAAACAATTGTATACTAACTTGGCTTATCCGAGACGTCGTCATCCATGATCGCCAATTTGCTTGGCCTTTTGTCATCTTCAGACTTCAAACCCATTTTCACTGCAACCGACGGAAAATATCAAAAATATTGAAATAAAAAAAACGCGTTAGTTTTCTTCGCGTACACTTGCACAGGCGGAATTATTTATTAATTTTATTTTTAATTTTATTACTATATTTTTTATTTAAATTATTTTATTGTCTTTTAAATAAGTTTCGAATTATTGTTGATTATTTATATTTTTTACGCGCGCGTCAACACGCCATGCTCGCGACAGGTAAGACCGGCCGCGTTCTTCGTCCGCGAAGGTTAGTATCGACTGTCACGGTACACTGGACTAGCCTTGTTTTTAAGGCACGCGACTTGCAGGCACGCAGCTGACTCGATCGTTAGCGTATGTTTGTTCGGAACAGAGAAATTGACACGGCCGATGAGATGACGGCTGTTCGAGATTACATATTTATTATTGGGTTATCTAATTAATCTGATGTTATGAAGTCTACATTTTTTATTAAAATAAATGTTAATGTCGCTATTTCAAATGTAAATAGGTTTTCGACGCCTCAGAATATAAACCATCGACTACCTTCAACGCAGATTTGTGCAAAATATCAACTTAATGGTGATAGGCAATCTATTAGCATTGTGACAGACAGAAGAGCTGAATGAACACTCTCGCACGTGTATAAGACAAAGGGGCAAAATCATTGTTCCATTTACGTCACTAACGACTCTCGTCATTTATCCCCGAAGGAATAAAAAGACTTCCTAAACGCGACAATTCATCCGGCTCCATTGAAATTTGAATGGCTTCAATTCACGAATTGAATAAAAAAAATCTTTTCATATTTAAATATTACGTTTCAGTTTGCTATAAATCGGTTGATTTCTTTCAACATTCTGTTTTATTACGTTAATTTCCATGCTGATAAAAGGAATGCATTCTTTTTATTTCGACACGGTAAAAAATTAGAGTTACTTTTCAATTTCCATTGTTTAAATGGTTAGCAAAATAGAAAATTATACCTTACTTTTACTGACAATTTTTTTTGTACAATTATTTTTAGTTCAATTATATTATCATGGAGAACCGTCCTAAGTAAACTTTTAATGATGGTAATCCTACTGACCGCGTTCAAAAGTCTATTTATTTTTGCGAAGATGCCTAAAAAATATTGGGAAATTCGAACATTAAAATAAATTACTTATGAAACTCAGATATTGGGGTTTTTACTATTAAAAAAAAATAGATACCTAGCACTATTAAGGTTAAGCAAGGGAAAATATGAAACGTAGGTACACAGGTGCACCGTTTGAAAGATATAACTGACAATGACCATCATGCTCCAGATTTATATAACCGATCCTTCCGTTGTTTTGCGATTAGCCATTATTTGGCAATAGTATAAGATAATAAAGACGAATCATTTTTTTTTAAAGGTACACTCTTCCCGAGTAGCATAGGCTGGCTATATTTCATCCCGGTACGGGCAGAAGCTACCAGACGCAGGTAAAACGCGGGAAAACGGCTATACTCAATTCACATGGAGCTAATGTCAAAATTCAATCACTAGTCGCAAAAAGAACGATAGATCGATTATAGAAAACCGCCGTAGCCCGTCGTATAAACTGCAAAGGAGGTTCATACTTCATTCTATATGCATTTAAATCCCATTAACGAGAAACCGAGTAATAGATTTAATTATGAAACCATCGACTGCAGTGGAGCATAAATTATATACGTGCACGTGATTAAAAGTGTGCGTATTGTAATGAGAGGATTTAATTAGAACTAGCTTCGGCCCGCGGCTTCGCCCGCGTCAAGTTCGGTTATATCGCGTTTCTATAGGAACTCTTCAAAAGTCCGGGATAAAAACTATCCTATGTTCTTTCTCAAGGTCAACTCTATCTCTGTACCAAATTTCATTAAAATCAGTTCAGTGGTTTAGACGTGAAAGCGTAACAGACAGACAGGCAGACAGAGATACTTTCGCATTTATAATATTAGTAGGGATTTATCATAAAACTAGCTTCTGCACGCGGTTTCACCCGCGACCCCAGATAACTGCGTCCCGTCGGCGAATGGTGAAAAAAAGCTATTCTATGTCCTTCCCCCGGGTCTAAGCTACCTCCCCTCTAATCTTCAGCTTAATCGGTCCAGCTGGTCACGCGTGATAGCGTGACCAGGGGAAATGCTACAGTTTGCCTGGTTATTATTAAACCTGGTCTTAATGAACTAGCTTTAGTGCTAGGTTTAAACTATCGACTTGAATGAAGTTATTCGTTTCAATCTAGCACCAACGCTAGTGCTTTCTAAGACTACCTACGTTTAAAAGTACGGTGGGGGCTAAGTCATCATTTTTTCCCATTCGTGTATCTAATACCTTGTGGTGTGACTAGTTAGCAAGGTTTTGACGGCACTGTCAAAGTTGCACGGAGTTTTTATGTACTTTCCTAGGCCCCGTGAGTGTGCCGTGAGTTAAGTATGACCAATTAATTATTATATAATTATTATTAATGACCAATAATAAGGACATTTTATATGTATTGCGTTCATGTTTTGCTAGTGTGCATGTACCGATCCGATAGGGGGGCGCGTCATTTCAGCTTAGATGGGGCTTTTTTTATGGTAAATCATCAAATGACTCCTCCTGCTGTGGGTTACAAACGTGAGGGTCACGTGTCAGACTCTTGCCACAGATTACTTAATAGTCACTGCTCTTACTGACAAAAACCCATCATGTTCCTTCATAGGCCTTTTATGTACCAGGGCCACGGTAACTCTTTCGAACAATCCCGCCGCCCTAGTTTAGATGGGCCCTGTCTATAGCAGAAAGACAGCTGAAGATCGGATCCGATCTCAGGATATGTCTAGCAGCACTGACACCAGCTGAATGCAGAAGTAACCTTCAACGTCATGCCAAAATGACGTCATTATTGCATAGTGTGCGCAAACGCTGAGAAAATAACTGTTTTTTGCACGTAAGTAATATCGCGGTTTTTGATTACCTGTATAGGCATATTCCAAAATGAGAAATGCTTTTGCTTTTTGATTTTTTGTCGTTTATGCGTCATTATTTGTGAGTACGTCATTCACTCTTACTTCATATTCATATCATACTACCTAATATGTATCATAAAGCTGAAGAATTTGTTTGTTTGTATGGCTGAGCTCGCCGACTTGAAAAAAAACTTTCATCGCTTCTCTCAATGTTTAGTAGCCCATTTATTGAGGAAGGCCATAGGCTGCTTTTCATGCTAAGTAGTCAAGTAGTTCCCATAGGACTTTCAGCGGAAGAATTACATGTTTAAAACGAGCCCTCAAACAGGGTACCAAAAGTAAACAGTGTAAAAATAAAGATTGTCCTTCATATAATGAGTAGTTCATATAGATACAAGTGGGTACATATGAGATGGTTAATGAATTATTCATTTATATATGCAGGAGAATATTTATTTATATAAATCACGAAGCAAACATAAGATACGAAGAATTATTGTGTTATTGTGTTGGCTACATTTCTAAGTACTTACATCTTTGTACTTATGTATACCAAGTACATAAAAGATGACTACTTTGTAAGTAGAGTAGCTTCTGTATCAGTCATCCACCAGTCAGCATTATGACAGACAACATTAAACTTAACCGTCTACGATATAAGCTTGAAATTACAATGCTATTAGATAGGACTTGACTGAATCCTTTATGATGTTCAGGCTCCCAGTTTTCTCAATCCTGTGGACTGCTTTTCTGTGAGCTGGAGAAGGTTCTAGTGTCTTTTACTCTCAGCTCAATCCGGGACACAGAATAAGGCCCGACATAAACGGTTATCGACAAAATAAGCGTGGGTTTTTTAAAAAAACAACTGTTTACTGTGGAAAAACGTGAAAATTTAATAGTTTAATAAAAAATCAGAGAAAAAATTCTTCGGGATACTTTACGATATTTTGTGAAATCTGCGATACCTATTTTCTTAATTTTTTTAGGTTCGAGCCCGTTGATCACAAACTTGTGGTATCCCAGATATAATATTCTTTTAGGAATTTCCAAATAGCCAAAAGTTTTCTGCCTCTGTAGGTGGAGCAGAAAAGAGTGACAGACTTTTTTTTCCAGGACCATGGTAACGGTCTAGCGAACAATCAGGCAACTCTAGGCCTGTGTTACTTGTAGTCTGGATCTGTATCCGGGTTATACAAAAAGTTAGAAACTAATGTAAATGAACAATAAAACCTGTTAATTTGAGGATGATTCAGCTTTATACAGACAACACCCAGGTAGAGATGCCTTAGTAAACATTATTTTTTGTGTTACTTAGTGCCTACATACAAACATATGTACATACATACACGGTACATACATATATCAAACTGAGTATGTTGCTAAGACATAATATATTTCTTAAATAAGATCTTTTAGTACGAACAATCTGTTAGCTTGCCTGGTCCGGGATATTGCTATAGATACCAAGGTTTTATATTTTTTCTATGGAACGCCATAACACTTTGCCGTACCTGGGTATAGCAAGAGAAAATGCCTTTTTGCTTCTTCAAATTTTTTTTTCATTTTTCTCCTGTATCGTAAGTGCTTTTAGCATAATTCTTTTTATGCTTAATTTTTCAATTTTAATCCTGCCCTTCTCTATCGAGGTTTTGTTCTACTGTTAATTTATACACAAAAAGTTCTATATTTTCCCAGTGCGGTAAATTTTATATTAAAAAAATAAATTATTGAGGAAATATGAGTAAAAAACCTTGTCATATCAACAATGGCAGCAAATAAACAAAATATTGAGGAAAATTATATTACAAACGAAAACCTTTTGCAACAGATGCAGATTACAATCAGACAATTTTTATACCTAAAAGTGCTACCCATAATACTTTTATATCACGAAAATCATGCCTAGAAATGTACTGCATCTGACCAAGAAAGCCCCTTTGCAGCTAAAAATAACCCTAATCTTAAAAGCCTAAGAAAAATTATGACACCTATTTACCAACTCGTCTAAAGTGAAATCTGTTGTCCATTAACAGAGAAAAGTGCCTAATTAATAGAACAAACAAAAACAACTTTCAACTTTTATTTTAAACAAACTGTTTATCTTTTCACATTTCTGAAGGGGCACCCATATAGGAAAGTAATATGGGGTACCGGGTACCGAATGTTTAGTGCAATGAGGGTCTTCTCAATTTTTTCTGCCACAGGGTGGCACCACGTATGCGTCTGGTCCAAACAGTTAAAAATTTGTCAACACAATATGATTTAGTTTTTTTTATTTACTCAACCGCAATAGTAAAACAATAATGCAGTGCTTTAATTATAAAATAAAAAAAAACTCTAAAATCGTTCACTAGTCATAGTAAAGATAAGCACTTTGACAGTTACCTGGACCTGACGACTCGGTGCTGCCACCTCGTGGACGCCATTTTAGAAAACCCTCATTGGTAGCTATCAGTTTTCAAGGGAAAGTATCGTTGCTTGTAATGACTGACAGCAACAGCTGTCAACTGTACCAAAAACGGTCAGGGTATACAAAATCAACCAAGGGCAAAGCAAACGGTTTCGAACCTCTTTAAAATTCAATTCTACATTTAAAATTATAAAATTCTGACTATAGGAAAGGTTCTGTAACATTTACTTTTCTGTCAAATTCAGAAAAGTAATTTGAACTTTCCTTTATGCGGAATGCATTAAATTACCGGTTCTGGCGGGAATAAACCCAAAAATATTTCCTGATTGGTTATTCGATGCACGAACAATAAATACATCGGGTTGATCGGCTTTAAGTACTCGATTACATTGGGCGTCGGTTGTTTTATGTATTCCAAAACCACCATGAGTCAAGATTTGTAGTAGTCCTTCATATATCGACTAATAGTCCACGGTAGTACATCCATACTGCCGCGGACTTTGCCGCCTGACCACTGGTGAATTTTTGCGTTTAATATCCTACTGTGCTATTCAAAGCGAACTAGGGTAGACATCACTGGACACCAAGCATCATAAAGAATCATAAGCATTACTTACTCATTTAACAAACCAAAAGGAAAATGTTTATAATGGTAGCGTGGACTTTGTATGTCCACGCTGTTAAACGAAACTTAAAAAGAAGGAACTGAAAACGAAGTATTAGTATGAAACAGATAGGTGTTAAATAAAAACTAACTTTTTGTTGCTCTTATGAACCATTCATATTTATCATCGTGACGTAACAAAAGAGTAAGACATGGGATCCAAATAGCCAATATTAGTTGCATCACACTATATTACATCAATTCGTACTGACCGACAACTTGAGTGATCGTTTCCTTTTTAAAGTAGTACTGCTTTGAGGATGTTGCCAAATCTTGGCCACGTATTTGCTTGCCAATTATCTTACGGATGAACGGAATTTACCTATGTTACACTCGGTTGTCAAGAAACTGGGTCAAAGTAAGTACTGGGTAGTAAAGCATTTTTTCACAGATGGAAAGCCGATCGGTCTGTGAATGGGTTACCATCTTGTTATGACATGTTCTTCCGTGTTTCAGCTGGCACGATAAATAATGAAATTTGGAAACATTTTGCAAACTTATTTGTACAGTCAGAACCCATAAAGTCTGACAACCAATCTTACCAAGAAGTATCGGGTTGCCCAGGTAACAGGGTTGAGGAGGTTAGACCGGAAGCCGACCCCAACATAGTTGAGAAAAGAAAAGGCTAGGCAGATGACGGTCTTCTTAATGGCATTCTTACAATATGAAAGTTTTTCACTGTTTCCCTTCATAAAAGGCAGAGATAGATAGTAAAAGATATATAAATCTGTACAAATACTAGAGCACATTGTTTATCTATTGCCTTACACTTGTGATTAGATAGCAACTAGGTAACAAGATGAGTTCGATCACCGACGCAAACCACGGTAGCTATGAAGGGGAATCTAAATCAATATATATATATGTTAAGATTAGACATCTTATAAAAATCTTTAAAAAAAGAATAGTAAAGTAGAATAAAGGTCAAATCTGGCCTTTAATGTCTGAAATCGACAGTCCGTCTTGTTCAGTAGCTCATTTCCTCTCTATATAAGAGGCATGTGCCCAGCATTGGGACAGTAAAACCTGTAAGAAACTTTTCAAGATTTCACGCTAAACTAAATTAGATGTTAGGCTTGAAGATGGGTTCCTAGCAAGGACGTACCCAGGGTAGGGGTCCGGACCCGGATTAAGTTCCGGCTAATATGCTATACTCGTCAATAAAAGTTAAATGGATAAAATATTACTAACCGACAATAGTACCTCAATGAGCAACCATAAGGAAATCAAATACCATTTATATGGAACTAATAAAACAATTCAGTACGCAAGAACGTTTAAAATATAAGAAAGTGTGTTTAGATTGAACGCAAGCTTAACTAGAGGTAAACCAAAGAACATTATTTCGTTATTCTCTCTAATATAATTTGATACAGTGGAATACATGGAGTCGCTCGTATGAATTACTGAAACTTCAGCCTTAAAAGGCAAACAAACATCTTTATTTGTTTATAAACAACCAAACCTTCGCGTTAGTAATAAGTAAGTAATAGTGGTAGTAGGAAGAATGGATTACTCAAAACTGTCAACAAAAGAACAGTAAACAATAGTTGTCAGTAGAACTCTAGGTATGTGCAGTGGCACCTGCCATCTTAAAATCAACAATATGAAAAAAGATGAGTAATCATGACTTAAATATTTGACTGAAAGATTAACTCACAAAGAAAGGCCGCATTTTTCTACTGATCGTCATCGTGTGGGTGCAATGAGGGAGTGTCAGACTCTTTGCTGATGCCCTTCCACGTTTCTTTTTGAGCTCATTGTACCTCTGTACAATTTTTTTAACGACGTCAAAAATCATCAAATGACCCCTCCCGCTGTGGGTTAGCAGCAGTGAGGGAGTGTCAAACTCTTACTGACTAAATACCGTCGTGTTCCGTCGCAGGCCTTTTATGTACCAGGGCCGCGGTAACTCTTTTCGAACAATAGTTCAGTCCCAGCAGCCCAGCTATGTTACACTCAGACTTGGCTTCAGAATAAGCTCAAAACTGACAGGCGACGGCCTCTGATGCAGAACTGTAGCAACTACTAATTCGGGGACGACGACTTGGCGAGTACCAAGTTACATCAACTTTTTTCATCATAAAACATACAAAGTTGACATGACGATGGCAATAGCTCATGGCATTACTAGAACAACAGGCCATTTAATCTATCTTATCATAATACAGATACACTATTCCACGGCTTAGCTTCAGAAGAGTGCTTGAGATCATAAAGACGTAAAGATAGGCTATCTATGCACTGAACACTGTTTGTGCGTGAACAAGAACACTATTGCATGAGGTTTTATAACAGTTCTATTAGGGTTGCCTACATAAAATAATTCAGTTCCTTGTGTAAAAAGGAGGTGTAATATACTGTCTCTCTGTACCTAGGCTATATATCTGAGCTGATTATAAAACAGTTAACAATATTGAAACTTTTCTGTAAGTTGAGATACCCGGCTAATAGCCGTTCCCAATATTCTGTATACCTATCCATTGTTTTGTTTACTGGTAATCAAATCAACCAATATTGAGAAGAGATATGAATTTGACATTGATGATGATGATGGTAAGTATGCGCTCATATGTAATCGTTTTCGTAGTCTATAGTTTAGACTTTACGTCATCATCACGTTTGAGAGATGTTTAACACAATAACAATATACTTCTAACAATAGGGTGATTTTTTTAATTTTCATTTTAAGTAATGTGAAGTTTTCTCTATCTCTGTTTATAATCCGCCCTAAGACAGTTTTCATACGTCAGGCTCGAGCTTATTTTGATCGATTTGATGATTTGTTCAAATAAGAAATCAGCTTCATAACCGTGACTATGTATTATTTGTACTTATGAAGAAATACATGCATATAGTGGTATGTAGGTGTATGTCTATGTAGCTATACTAAATGGTAGCTCAGATAAACAGGCGTTTGGCAGAACAGACTTTTGTCAAGATATAACGCGATTTAACTTCACTTTTTATATGATACAGTTGATATGATCGTATAATTTTCCCCGAACCACTTTTTTCTATTTCACGTGCAATAAAAACTTTTGTTTGTCTTTTCCCAATTCTTTCACAATACACATACCAAGTAATATATCGATTCGAAGAACTCATCATCGAAAAGTCTTATGCGGTTTCAATAAAGCATGATTGATTTTGCTTACGCGATAGTTCTTTAGCGATCAATAAGTCAGTTTTTTTTTTGTTTAAAGGAACCAGCCATTGATATAATAGGTACCTATTAGCACCTGTTACATAAAAAATATGTTTATTTGATTATAAAGTTCCTATTCTTAACACTTCGCTATCATTGCCATGTTACGAGCCCCTCAGATCAGATATCCACTTATCTACCACATCAATGTACCTACAAATCTTTAACTTAACATTACCAGTAGATATCTGAGTAAAACTGACGTATCCCAATAATCTTATCAAGGCAACGCCATCTCAGCGTGACAACGCGTGAGATCTAACTTCTGTTTCAGTTTTTAAAACCTTTGTACTCCGTGATAAGTTTTCATCATGAAGGATTTTTACACATTCCGGGATATTTCAGGCCTCGAATTCAATAAATTCCATACGGGTTTACGCCTAAGCCACGTCTCGAAGCAACTTTACTAATCTGAGAATAAAGTTGACTACAGCCTACAGACTTCCTCGATAATGGGACTGGATAATGGTTCCTACGCAACATTGAAAGATTTTTTTTAATCGAACCAGGCATACCTTAGCTACTCAAGATTGGTAAGCAATTTCTTTATTACGAAAGAAAATGTTAGAAAAATTGTGTTCTGGTTTTTTGTTTGGCATAAATGTAAAAAACCTTCAAAAACATTTTTATCATACACAACATACATTTATCGTAAGACGTAAAATGAGTAACATAAGACGAGTTACTTATTAACAAGACAAAGTAGCAATGAATAAGTCTGTAGTAAAACCGCTGCAGTACCTACCTGCATCACGCAATTTCCTCGTTAAAGAACATTGCACATTTAGCGACTGAATCACTCACTTAAAATCTAATGATTCACGGTAAAAAAAATACGTGACTGAATTTATTGTCCCTTTATCACTTGACATATCGAAATTATGTATTTACTTACGGTTTACGTAATTAGTAAACATATCCCACCTTTTTATAAAACGTTGTTTTAAGAAGTACCCGATTTAGTAATAGGTTTAGTTCCCTAACTTTTTTCGGGACAGTTTAAACTAACAACGGTAAGCTGGTACTTTTTTAAAACCACGTTTTAGAATAAGGTGATTAAGATAAGGAAAAACGAATCGGTAAATATTCTAGTATAAAGTACTTCAAAATGGGATGGGTGGACATTACGTATTATTTTGCTTTGTCATATCAATGCGATCAATGTAACCTCTTGAACTTATTTAAATCCGACGAATTATACCCTTTAAACACGACCGAACCTCTTAAGTATTGCTAATTTTAAACCTGCTTTTTAACATATTTCATGTTCAGCATTCTTGTTCTCTAAAAAATGTCGTTTTTGTTATCAAGTTTTTGTTATTCATTCAATTTTGTTGTCAATTTTTCAACGCACCCCAAAAGTGGATCCAAAGAGCGCCGTAAAGTGGATCCAAAGTCTGCGAGGCACGCGTTAAACGCCTTTCATACACGATATCAGAAAAACAGACTACCTTACTGACTGGCAACATATCACAACAACAGCTTATCCTTATCGTTTCCGACAAAAGAAAAAGGATTAACTCACATGATCCATTTCTATCGGCCGCAGTAGATGTAGCCTTTGCACACTCACCGCCCGCCAACATATCTTTCGCGAAAAATGTTTTATAATTCCGTTGTTCATTATACCACATTGATCGTCAATGTCAACTCACATGTGATATGTGAGTTGACATTGACGTTTTGATTTTTTTATTGTAGGTACTCATTTATGAAAAAGTTCGAATAATATTCCTTTTACGTGCACTGCACTTTGACGATTTTTCCTGATCTTTTTCGATTGATCAAAATGTTATTTAAATTAGCATACAAATTGATAAATTCGACCTTCACAAAAACCTACAAGATATACCTAGAATTTTATCTAAAAAGCATGGCAGTAGCGTATCTAATAGACATGTCTTAGATAAGTATACGATTGAAAATCATTTTGCAGATATGTTGCCATTTCTATCTGCCATCTGAGTAAAATATACTTGTAAATACCAACTCAGGCCCAAGTTCACCGACCACATAAACGTCAATTTTCTTAAAACAACTGTTTAACATGAATTTTCTTGACTAAGAAAAAACAGACCTTTGCATATGTTGTCGGTGGAAAAGGACTTTAGATATTAAGTGATGACTGATGAATGATGACTTCCTGAAAACTACGATAGAGAGAGATATCAGTTGTTGATAGTCAGCCACGATATTTCATCATATCTGCCGATGCCGCGGGCGTGTTCATCTCAGCCTTATCGAGTGGCTTAAATGTATTCCGAACCACTGTTCTTTGATAGCTAGCTGATTACCGTAGTTTTGCTCACAGCATGTTCTTTTGGGAACAATGAACTTGTTTTTATTAAGTTTTGCTTGTTTTTAAGAAATAAAAGCACTCTCTTGCTTTGCCCTATTGACCTTAATCGAAAGCTTGTTTAAATCTTTTATTTGAGTAGCTTCGGATTTTACGAGTATGAGCACAACTTTTGTATGTGACAAGTGGAAAAGCGTAAACCTGTATGGTGTCTGGACTTACCTCCATGAGCGGGGAATACCGCAGCAGTTTTCAGCAGTTCTGCTGAATACTCTCTGAGTACCTGTATGCTGGTCCTCCATTAATCTTACTACATATAAGGCCAGTCAAAGCCATAAGCCATCATCTTGCTATTGAAGTTTTTAGTATTATCAAGGTTTGACCGTAAAAAAGTGTCAACAGATTATTTTTTTGCTAAAACCTAATATTAAACTGAATGATTCTAATATTAAAGTTGGCAGCAAATGGTTATTTCCTTCCGGACAATAAAACTTATAACCCTTGGACTTCCTTCTATAAAAAACTATTGGCTTATAGCAGGAAAACAATATAATATGCCTGATAGAAACTCCAGGTTAATTTGTATTTCGCCGGAGGGGGACTGGACGCCATAGATTCCCAGACCCCCTCCACTCAGGCGAGGTCGGAGTGCCGCTGGGCCTTTTTAGTGGGTATACCGGGAACGTCTTTACCGGGGAGTCCCACATACCCCTCTCTCGTCCCCCGACGGGAAGGGGATGCGTAATAGCATTTTTAGCCCAGCGACAACAAAAAAAAAAAAAAAAAAAAAGGTTAATTTGTATTCATAAAGTAACTCTTGCAATGTTTTTTCCTTTTAAATTCGGTTGTAACTTTTGAATTTTCTAGGAATTAAGCCTATACAACCTTCCATTGTTTTGAGTATTTTTAAAGGTAATTCGGGTTATTCTTTCCTAATAAATAAATGAGTGGACAAGAATTGTTTTTTTTTAATTCCACGAGAAACGAGATAAGTCTGCTTTTTGTCTTTGAAAGAAATATATTTAACTTCCTATTTTTTATTAATTATTAACATATCTCTGTTCTGGACACCACTTTTACATAGGTACTTACCTACCAACTACATACTATGTATCGTCTCTACTAACGCAATCCAATTTTACTTATAAATGTTTTTATACACCATGACACAACAAAATGTGCATCATAGAACTACAGAGAACTAAAAGAGCTTACCAAATATTTTCGATCCACTTCATTTAATGCAAATTGATAAAATATTTTGCACAAATATAATAAAGTCGTCAACATAAACGTCATTTTTATTTGCATTGTACGAATACTTGCTTTCTCGAAGATTAGCTTTACAGTTCCACAGTACAAAATGTTCCTGATTGTATCACTGTCTTTGTAATCCTAGTATCAACACCAACTAAGATAATATAACCAACTGGAGATGTTACTGCCGTGCGTTCCAGAGAGACCCTCATTGGCTATCCTGTATGCCTGTATCGTATGTATGTGCATTTGTCTTGGTAAATTTTGCTTGTGACATGATATCAGATCTGTAGACGAGTTTGGAAGAGAAAAAAGCTTAAATAAAATTGGGATAAGGGCAAGATTGTAGATATGTTTAAAATCGCAAGAATATCTTTAATTGTTGCATTGCCTCCCATCTGGCACGTAAATTGAGAGACTTTCGCATAGACAAGTGTCTATGCGAAACAAATGTCTTATGCGACAAATGTCTTATGCGAGCATAAGTATGCTCATTGCGGCTTCGGTTGGTTAAGTGCTCTAAGACGTCAGCAGTATTATTATTACTATGTAATTAAGACTCATCATTACTACATGCAAGAACGCGTGGGTAGAGTCAATACACTCAGATAACTATGACGGCAGATAGGTACATTTATCAAAGGATGTTTCACGCGGTAAGCCTATGGAAATTGTAAATTTATATTGCAAGGAACTAAAGTATGAAATCTAAGCAGAGATACTCATCATTGTCAGATGAGGCTTTTCTATGTATATATTAATTCTATGTATTAATTCTATGGCTTGTTTTACTATTTATCATTACGTTCTAACTAACATCATGAACAAAAGTGTCTGAAATCGACATTAATGCCTTATTGAATGAAACCAAACTGACTGTCAGCCGCCGAATATGAGCAGGGTCTCTGAGAGTGAGTAGGTATTGTCTGTATCTACTTCAAACATCAGACAAAGAATATAATTATGTAAGTAAGTATTCCTATTTCAGCAATATTGTCTTGATCATGCCAGCATCACTTTCGGGTTCATCGATAGAAAAAAAACTAAGTTCTCCAAAATATTTCGACAGATTCATAGAGTAATCCATAGTATTCCATAGCTCATTCATAGAGCAGGTAACCTACTACTACTATGAAATTGTAACAAAACACCAAAATTACTTAATAGAACCTGACACTAAGGCCGATACTCTGCAATCTATAAACGCAACAACCAGACTATAACGGATATTTACCTTCTCATATTAATGACGGCGTGAGAAACTTTACTTACAATGTTCTATTGTGGTTTTACCAGCGAATGGTTACGTCAGACTTTAAACAATTAGAATATTTGGCACTCTTCTGAGAGCACTCTGCAGTCCGCCGATAGTTGAAGACATTAAACATGATAGATCTTTAAATATCGTTGGTTGACCTTATGGAAAGTCCGCTGACTGAGAGTACCTAATCGATTTACTTAAGAGCCCGATCAAAACTCTCGGCCGACTAAAAATTAGCAGTGTGAGAACACCGTACATCTGAGACCTACCTGCAACGTCTTTGTCTACGGAGAACTATTCCCATCACTTGGATAAAAAGGTAGCTTATATCCGTCTCCAGGAATCAATTTATCATAGTGGTCTATAAATATAAGTACATAGCAACACTTAATCAGTAAGCATCGACAACCGCAAAAATGGTTGAAGCTATATTTAAGATTTTTACTAAGAAATACAAGAGGTGTAAAATCTAGGAAACATAAAATGATGTAAGACCTACAATGTCAGCAGATTACAAAGTAGGTACATTATTAAATAATACACCACCTGCCTATCATGACATGACGAATGAAGGCGAAAGATTGATTATAGACAAAGAGAGCAGATAGTATAATCAGTGTTATCAACAGAACAACTACCTACTCTTAGGTATGAACAGAGTTATAGTGACTTGCCTATCACAGAAACTATTGCGATATATCTCGAACAACCTTACGCTACTTGAGATAAAAAGTTTTGTTCTTGAATTGATCTTTTAAAATCTAGCTAGAGATCTTGAATTTTATGAAAAGGGGGTGATGTATACCTATTCTTCTTCTATTGACCGAGTGAGCTGCAGATTTAATCACCTAACAAGCCCTAGTGACAGAGTTTTCTCGAATCCGCCTTAGGTACATGGAATTGTCAACGACAATCTAGCTTTCGCAGCACTCTCAAGTGGCTCCCAATTCGACTTCGCCGGAACACTCGCATTTCGTGTTTATTATTCAACATCCTCTATAACCCTAAATTTCCTTCGTACCTTCGAGAGCGGTTTTCCTTCATCCGTCCTAATGATGCGCCTTGCAGGTCACATCTTAGAACAATTCTAAAATTTCCTTCCCATTCCACCGACTTCTATTCCTATTCCTTTACCGTTCACGCTGTTCGGTTATGGAATTCCCTTCCCCATGAGATTAGAGATTGCCAAACTGTTGGACTTTTTAAGAGAAAAGTTAAAGAACATTATCTGTCCATTGCATCATAGTTATTTTATTTATTTATATATATATATATCAAGGTATATGTATATTATTTTATTTTTGGGTATATATTATTTAGTAGGTATATATTCATTATTTACGTATTGTTTATGTAGGTATTATACAATATACAGCTGTTTTCTTCCATTTTAATTTCTGTTTCCTTTGCTTTTTTTACACACTGTCTACATCTCTTTTATTCTCTTTTTCCTTTCGCAGGTATGCTGGAAGAGATTTCTTAAGAAATAAGCATTACCTTTGTAAATTCTTTCTTTCCTGTCATCTTTCTCTATTATGTGTGTGTACAAAAATTTGTAAAATAAATAAATAATAAATAAATAAAACAACGCGTAGAATTTGGGGTCGCCAGCTTTACGTTCTGTTGGCGATTTCTGATGCCTAAAACCCTCTTTTAGACATCAGACATCACCAACAGACTCCGGACTGCTTTGTGAAATATTCTAAAGCAAACAAAGCCACCCGACACACGAATCGATTCCATGCACTGCAGTAGCGCTTGGACTCCTGCAACCAACGGCACACTTGAATATTATTGATTACTCTCGGATTCACCATGAAATTATATTATAGCGAATCACTATTCAAGATTCCAAATATTGCGGTGAATAAGAACTCCTCGCAGGAGAATGCTGTGAATTGAGCCACGTGAGTGGACTGATGAGTGTTTGTTTAAATGTTTGTCTGCGCCAAACATACACAGGTACACTGCGACTACACTCGGTGGCCGACACAATGACACATGCTCGAGCTATTCTATTTGCTCTGAGAATGTCTTTGAGCATTTTGCCAACAGGAATCGTCATAAGCACGAACCTATTTGAGAAATTCGGCCAATTTAAGAACGGACGCAACAACTAGTGATACCTCCGTCAGGCTCTTGTACTTTTGGTAGAAGCGAAGGCATGACAATGTCGTCTCCAGTTGGTTCAATGCTCTAAGGTAAATGTGTATGATCTCAAAACAAATGATTTACACATCACATCATATCTTATTTTTACATTACGACAAGTAAGTACTTCTGTATAATTTATTTAAGCAAAATTATTATGTTTTCACACACAATTATTGTTTTGGTTGCTGAACGTGGAGAATGATGTTAGACATTTAAAATTTTGTTGTGAAATAATTGGTTCTCATCATGGTGTTCAATGAAAATTGAGGGGGTGGCATTTTTCAGATTTTGCTACGGAATAAAACGAAGATATGGGTCTGATACTGATTGACGATTGATCTTTTTGAACCTCGCAAGATGTCAATGACGTCAATGCGTATAAAGAAAATCCTTCATGATATGCCTATCACATTTCTAAATATGTATCCTAAAGCTTTAATGGTTGCAAAAATGTCCTACAGCGAAATCAAGTAAGTATTTATCACAAGCAATAACAACATAATTCCTTCAAGACGTCAATAAAAAAACCACATGCTTGTTGAAAGTATGTTCGCACTCATATAGGTACTTTGTATCAACAAACAAAAGGGTGGCATTACACTTATCAAACAAGTACCTATCTTGAAACAATATATGTATGTATTTTTGATCATTTCACGATTTCAACGAATGCGATTCCACCAAGACTTGCCGACTTGCCTACACCGAGATTGGCTCAAATATCAAAATGAGTAGGTACTAGAAATATGTATAGAGGTAGGTGCATTTATCAGCCTTGTTTATTGTCCCACTACAGGGTGAAGGCCTCTTCTCATACCCTTTCGCCACTTTGCTCGATTTTTCTGGCGACTTCAGCCGGGAAGCATTATTCAATTAGATGGACGGTCGATCTAGATATCGAGGACCGAATGCTCATGAAAGTAAAAAATCAGACATTATCCCAAGACACTTAACAAGTATCATACCACCCTAACTTTCCTCTCAAGTCTCGAGTTCTAACCACATAATCCTCCGACACTCAACTGATAAACGTTCAACGTAACTGCAACAGCTACCGACCAATCAGATGGTCGTATTGATTCACGCCCTCGTCTCATGAGTGTCATGAATTCCAGAAGTGCGGCACATGCTACCCACACAGTCGTGAAGAAGTCGTGTCTCAGAAATATGATAAAATGATAAGTAATCTCGCTAATTCCTTCACAAATATCAATGTAAAGCCTTTGTAGCCGTGCCTCCGAGTTGTTTTATGGCGTAGGGTTAGCACTTGTATAGTTGTAGTTAGTAATTTTATTTCTAAGCCCTTGTTTTAGTAAGAATGTTGCTTTAAATGGGATAGGGGGTGAAATTTCTTAATCAACCTGTTGACGCTCATAGCCGCGCGATGAAGAAATTCATTCGCTTAGGGATGTATTTTAGGTAAATACAAATCATAGGATTGTTTTTCATCATCGTCGTCACAGCCGCTAAATGTTAACTGCTGGAAAAGGCCTCCTCCGAGACCTGCGGAGAATTTCCTATACCTGGACTGGGTGTCCTGGACATGTGTGTGTTTGAGATCGTGTGTTGTTTTTAGTTTTGTACAAATACAAATAAATTATACTTTACTTATTTTTTAGACAATTAAGATATCTGTTTACTTAGACAATTAAGATATCTGTAGGTTTTATCGTATTTATTCCCTAAATATTCCGTATATTTATTCAGGTGCTGTATGCTCCTTGCATTAACACCCATTCCATAAATTCAATTATTGCATTAGTCCCGAATCTGCTATCTCTTTGTTTTATAAATACTACAATTCGGAAGCCGTTAAACTATGCAGGTTCGGTTTCACAAGAAGGAATTATTTACTTCTTGTATATCCTCTGTAAAACCTGGAAGAAACGTATTTTCTTTAATATTCCGTGATACCTAATAACGAGAATAGATTGAGCCTTAAGGAATATTCCTAGTGCTTGGAAAACATATATAGTTTTACCTACCTAGGTGAAGAATTTCGGAAAACACATTCAACAATTTTTTATTATCCTCATAGATCTTTGTAAATTGTATTTGTATTGTAAATCGTAAAAGTTTCCATGGGTGCAGAAAAATAATGTTCTAATGACAAACTTACGTCTTTGTATTTCCCACGTAAACTTGATCCAAAGCTAGAATTAAAATATTCCTACTCAAATAACCTACTTATTAAAACTTGAAATACACGTAAAAATTAACAGCGCAATATAAATCAGGGTATTTCCAAAATATACCTATAAAATCATAGAGGTTTTTTCCTACACCATTTAATAACAGTAGTTTATTTTTAACTTCAATTAAAGATTGAGAATTCCATAAATAATGACTGCTTTTAGAACTAGGATGTATAATATAATTGACTTGTTTCTGTATTCGAAACTATTCTTTTAAATTACGTAATTTTTATCGCGAATCTTCTATGGCTTACCTACATGAAATAATTTAACGCATTTAATAGCAAGAGATTCATTAGCGGATTATATTTTTTTAATAATGTTCACGAATGTATGAACCTGTACAACTTATTATGTAGGTATCTTTTTCAGGATACTAGATGTAACAACTTACCTACAATGGCTTATAAAGGCATCGATAGAGCTACCTGTTACTAAACCTAGATATGGAAATATCCTTTAATGGCGTTCCCGTAGATAGTTAGATAGAATAACATTCCCAATATTCTATCCATGTATTGATTTGCGTACTAGAGATAGAATTTTGACATTAGCCCCATACATGTTATGTCAAATTCCTATATCTTGTACCTATCAAAACCATTGATAGATAGACAAAATATTGAGCAGGGCCGTAGTTTTTGGAGTGATTACTTACTATACGATCTAGTTATAAAATTCTTAGGTATAAACAAGATAGAATACCGCCTTCCGCCATGTTTGTTGACAGAAGGTGTGTCAGCCGGCCGAGCGGAAATAGAAGTGCATAAAACAATGCGCTGTTGACATGTTTTAACTCATTGTTTGTTTGCATTGCCTGCAGTTGTCGCCTCTATAGTGTTTACTAATAGCTCTTCTAATCGATCGGTAAGTGGGCTGTTACGTGGGATATTTCTTAGATGGAATCTAAAACTCTTAAGCTTGGAAAACCATGACCGGTTAGGGGATTTTGTGGAAAGAGTTAGGTACCTACAGCGGCTTTGGAAACTGAATGGTTCCAGAAGCAACAAGAGTGCTTTTTAGTCAGTAAGAGTCTGATAGGTACTCTCTTGCGTTTTACCAAAATTTAAAATCGGTTCAGTATATTTGGTGAGAAAGCCGGACAGACAGACAGAGTTACTTTTGTATTTATAATGACTACTGTCAATCTGTCCCAAAATAATCTTATCGACTCACTCGGATATCATGAGCACGTCACATCCTTCTCCACTTGTCAAAAATATTAGGTATGCTGGGTATGCTCGATAACTTAATTGACTATCTTTCTATAGATTTCAAACAGCTAAAAGTGTCAAACGAATTAAAAAACTGCCAGAGCTCTACAATAAAATATTCTAGCTTCGCGCCAAAATTTTCAGGCGAACCTTGATGATTAAATGACTTGCATATTATATTACTACATAGAATTTACATGGTCTTTCTCTTCGTTTGTACCTAATCTTTAGTTACATAATAATCTTGAACTTGATGTCCGATAAGGCTTGACACATTAAGCTTCAGGAAATACCAGATGAAACTGAATATTTTTTTTCTGCGCAGATCTTAGAATACGCAATTTTAAATCCGCACAAAATATTAAAGAAGTGGGTCAGAACTTTTATCATCGTCCTCCTGTCCTGACCTATTCCAAAATATTCCAAAATCGTCTTCACAGATAAAATTCTTACCGTTTACCCCACTTCCTGACTAAAATAACCTGTTTTATGAATATAGAACATACGGTAAAGTATTTATGTAACAAAAGAAAACAAAATTCAACAAACAGCCCTACCTAAATCCACTTCCTAGCAATATTAGAGCAAACCCATTACAAGACGGTCTAACAAGATCTAATCAATCAATTCAGACCATATTTGCCGTCTTACTGATAATCATAAATAACTCCATAGATCACGTTATGACTATTAGCGGATAATAATAATTATTTGGCGACAAAATCGTGATCTCAATTTAACATACTCATGACAAGTATATTTTTCTCAATTTTTGTCGAATCATGATGATACGTCGTGCGTTCCTTTGGGGGGAAAAGGGGAAGTGCTAAAATGCTCCTTTAGACTCGTGTAAGTTTTGAGCATGCATCTACAGCATGGGCCGCTAATATGGCTTATATTTAGGACTATTTTAGATGCTAAAACGAGTAGTTCCGTGTTGGGACTTTTGAATAATGAGAGAAGGCATTGTCCGCGGCGGCCTTTTGAAGGATAGCTTTTAGCAGCTTGGTGTCAAGATATGTATAGCATATTTTTACAGCACTACACGATTTAGGGTAGGGATATCTTTTTTAGTCTAATCTGCAATGGAAACGTGACTAGTAACTTCAAATGACCCATAAAGCTTAGAGGAGCTTACTGCGACGGTCATTGGATAGAGGTGCGCGTGTATGCGAAACTTATGAAACGCCTCTTTTTTACCCGATTGCGCAATGCAAAGGAGGGCAATACGTTTATCAGCTATAGCAGCAGACTATCTAATACCGATCAAAACCTTTTTTCTAAATGTAAACCAAAAAATGTGGAGGCTGTGCCAAATTCAGATTTACGTGTCGACGAGGAAGAGGCATCTATCTGTCTGTCTGCATTTTTTTCTACGGCCTCTAAGAACCGATTATATTCATTAACGACACAAATTGAGACTAAATACTGGTCTGGTCTTTGTCTACCTACTTTTTATATCTAAACTGCTGCTAAACCAGTTTTTGGTAATGAGACTTTGGTAGAAAATTACATGTCCATTTTTTTGTCATTCATGAGACAGGGGACCATTAATAACATTTTACACCTTTGTCTGTGTCGGATCTACCTTAGCGGACACAGTAATTGGCATGCCCTCAACCCTAATTTACTTATGTCGTCAAAAATAAACACTCCCTTATGTACTTTCTCATGTAAGTACATGACATGACACGTTCTTAGGTACTCCCCCTAAGAACTCGCCGATGATACCGACCCTTACGTATATCCCTTGTAGACCTACACCCGCCATATCAAATGTACGTGAGCACAGCCTTTTTTGATTGCTGGATCCGATCTTCTAGTGAGAGATTGTGTGTCCACTGCTGGACAAAGGCCTCCAAGGAACACGTATAGGCACGCACGGTCTTTCTTTGCGCGGCAGCAAAAAGTCTGTCAGATTTGAGGTGTTGTCTGTTTATTGTTAGTTGTCGTTCGTATATGCGCAACCAGCGCAACTCTGCCAATATGAACCGAGCGTTGTCGCGAGATAAATCTGCTAGTGTATTGCACTCTTAGATTAGCTATAAAAAATCCTAAAAAATCTTTCTAAAAATCTCTAAATTAATAAATGGGTCGTATGCGGTGTGCACTGGAGTAGATTCATAATATAGGTACCTAACAGATATCAGTCCTGCGGAAAAGTAACAGGCTTTTCACAATTTTAATTTGATTATCATGAAAATAAATAAGTCTACCTATACCAAGCAAGTTATCTTATATTCAAATATTTAAATACGTCTCACATAATAACGATGATTCTCTAAAATAGAACAAACACTGCCATCTATCGCAACACTTCCAAAACTAGTATGCAAAGAAGAATGTTGATCATAAATATTTTTTAAATCTTGTAAACATTAACCATATACTTTTCCTAAGTATGTTTATTTATTAAGCCAAAGAAAATAAAACCTGAAATTATAAAACGTTTTATTGTTGCGGTCTTGTACTTTTTTTCTAGTGACCATAGGATGTAACCTTAGGATTTTAGTAAACGTTTAATATTTTTATACAAAATATACGTGAAATTGAAAAAAATATAAATCTGTCCCTTGTTTTATTTATAAAATAAACTTCAAATTTAAAGTTAACTATTATATCCAAAAATATATTTACTATTAGAATGAAAACCGTATTTTTTCGATCAATGTCTATGGTCTCCATAAAGCTGGCGTGGCCGCTCCATCCATTGACAATATTAGCGCGTCGCCATTTTGCGTTGCTTTTTCCTTTGAAATTGTGTGGCTTGTTGAAAGATTTAACTTAAATAATAATTATTCTGTTATAGCGAAGCTGTGATTGTTAGTAACTAAGTAGTGTATTATATCTAATTGTTTTTTACTTATTCTTTTCTAAGTTTTCGTGTATTTTACGTTACAATGGGCAGAAAGAAGAAGAAGGCATCTAAGCCATGGTGCTGGTATCCTTTTCCAATAAATACTAAATGGATTACGAAATTAGATTTGTACACGACCTTCGTAATTAGGTCACACACACTTGGACACGTTGTATTGTTGACGTAGGGTTTGAAATGATTTCCTTAGCCAGTATGCAGGTATTGCAACAGGGAGTTCGACGACGAAAAGATACTGATCCAACATCAAAAGGCGAAACATTTCAAATGTCACATTTGTCACAAGAAACTGTACACGGGGCCTGGACTGTCAATACACTGCATGCAGGTATGTGCGTCAGTGCCATAGTTTTGGCATCCGCCGCGCCCGCCCACGGCCAACGCGCACTCGCTTTTTTTAACTCTCATACATAATATATCTATAGATATTTTGGCGCAACTTACAGACCCAATTCCGTTCCCATAGTAGTACTAAACCAAAATGTCTTTCCCTATTTTCACTTGGGTGGGTAATTCGAACAAAAAAACATTGTTTATTGAACAACAGATGTGTTACAATCTTACTTCTGTTCTATTCCAGGTTCACAAAGAAGCCATAGATAAAGTACCAAATTCATTACCAAATAGGTCAAATATAGAAATAGAAATCTATGGTATGGAAGGTATACCACCAGAAGATGTGAAGGAGCATGAGAAACAGAAATCAGGTATAAAAACTTTTTTATTTGGCCGACAACTGAACCACTTTGGATTGATGTATGTACTATTTCATTATTATGCTTGGGACACTAGATATGTATAAATGTACATAGGTGTGTAGTTTGATCAATGTTCCAATGAGAGGTAGGTACGTTATTGTTGATATTTGTGAGAATATGTTTTATTATTGTTGGTTGTTTGCACAGGTGGTGGAAAAGGATCAGATAGTGACGACGATGAGCCTGCTGCAAAGAAAAAAGCAACGCCCGCATTGGTAAGCATTATTTTTCATTATATCTCCTTGTTTACAAACTCAATGCATTAATTATGACCTTAAGAGTTCTTTCAACTTCAAACTAATGTTTCTTGACTTTGAATACTACAATATTTTCATATTTTCTCACTTTCTCTCAGTCTGGATTGTAATTTACCCTCATAGTCCTACAACATGCTTTTTTTTGTTTTATTTCAAGAATAATGTTTATATCTTTATCTTTTTGTTACAGTTAGGGCCAGGCCCATCACAAGTGACACAGGGTATATTACCCACACCCATGGGACCAGTGCCTCCGGGGATGTATCCCGGACATATGCAAATGCAAATGATGCCTCCGTTTATGCAGGCACCTAGGTAAGTTCTAAAATTTGGTGACACACTTCCTTTGTTATGCAGTTTTTTCAATTTGCTATATTTCTAACTAGCTTTGACCTGGGCTTTCACCCACTTTCTGTGGAAAAAAAAATTGTACTGGTATATTGCTACAAAATATAATCTATATATCACCTAGGTTTAGCTTTCTAACAGTGAAAGAATTTTTCATTGTTAAAAACGAAAAAAAACATTTCCTCTTTATAATATTAGCATTAGGGCATGCAATTTCGGTAAAACAAGAATTACCGGTAAAAATTCGGTAATAAAAATATTTTTACCGGTAAACCGGTAAAACGGTAATTTTTGTAATTTATCTAAAATGCGATATTATAACAATAAGATTGGGTAGTCTTAAAGCAAAAACTAATTAAATATGCAAAGTATAAGGTGGTAAACGTTTTTTGTGTCGTGGGCCGTAACAAAAAACATTTGAGTACCATCCGTACGCGTTGTCGCCGACAAAATGCAAGAGAAACGGCTGCGATGTTACGGACATGTAAAAAGGAGTGACACCTGAGGACATCGGCAGTGTGAATGTGATACTCAATCTCAATATACCCGGTCAAAGGCGCAAAGGCAGGCCGAAACCGTGGTGGTTGAGTATCGTAATGAATGACATGAAAATCTGCGAACTCGAAGAGGAAGGTCTATTCAGGAGGATAGAGCGAAGTGGAAGAAGGAAGATACTGAAAGCCGACCCCGTCGCAATACGGGATAAACGCTAAGAATTACCGTAAAAAAAATATTTTTCATTGAAGTGAAAGCCCTTTTTTATGGTAAATCATCAAATGACAGACTCTTTCTGTCTAAAAGCCATGTTTTTTAGTAGGCGTTTTATGGACCAGGGTCGCGGTAACTCTTTCGAACAATCCCGCGGCCCCGGCAGGCCTTGGCCCTGCTGGGCCCCACTGGGTTTGCTGACATCTCCCTGAGGAGCCCGTGGAACAACGCGCGCCGCTGACACGGGCTGGAACGATGAGCCACCCGAACTCACCGCCCACAGACCGACGCCTATGGTGGCCGGGAGTCGTCTCTCGACCCTTGGCGCCCGTGGTGTCTTCCTGGTCCACTACAGCGGCTGGGATGAGAGGTGCTACTCGCCATCTCCTTCTCGAGCATGACTGCTTCGCAGAAGGAGGCGACGGCTTCCCATTCCCTCTAGCTCCGGACCATGGCTTGAACCAGGGAAGGACGCGAAAGGTCGCCGCTGCCTATTGCCTCGACGACAACACGGCGGTACCCTTCCCAGGCAGTGCACACCTGGACTGTGTGCTCCACCGTGTCCTCAGAGCTGTCCGAATAGTGGAGAATTAAAAGCCCTTGCTCAGTAAGGTCATAGAGTAGGTAAAATAAACATTAACTACATTTGTACCTAGTATGAGCTGACAGCTATGAGGAAAAACAGAATAACCGAATGAATACAATTTGTTTAGATTTTATAAATTAAGATGAGAATGAAGATTTGTATCTAACCTAGAGATAGTTAAGGAGCCATATAAGTTTACTTTCCTAAAAAACAGCAACTTTAACACTCTTACAATACGTAATGTATGCAACATTACATTATTTTCAGGCTACATAACAAAGATTTGACGTCAAATGAACAGTTGTTATATTTTATCAGAAAAACCGGTAAATTACCGGTTTCATATTATTTTTACCGGTAATTTAAAACTCGCAAAAATGGGTGATTTACCGGTAAAAACGAAACCGGTTAACCGGTATTGCATGCCCTAATTAGCATAGATAAGCATCATAATATTTACTTGTCTATGCTAACTTGCAGATAAAATATTGTGAATAAGATAAAATGTTGAAACGTCTAGAGTTCAATGACCCAGTCACCTACTTTACTAAAATTGTCTAGAAAGTCTTCCTCAATGAATTTACATAGATCAAAGTAATATTTCAAAACATAGTTGTGGTATTAAGTTGTTAATATTTTACTTTTATTTTATAGCTTAATAAATACTGGTAAAATATACTTTAATAAAAAAAATCTATTTAACTACATACAGTGGTCGATTTTCATGATGCTACAATCTATTGAAGATGGTTAAATTATTACCTTAAATTCCATTACATAGTAACATACAGATCTACCTAATAAAAGCGTGTCAATAAAAAATAAGTAAAGCCCATGGCTTGAAATAAAAACAAATGAATAATGAAACAGTGCAGGTAGACGCAGGTTGCATGCAGTAACTTTAATATTTTAGTATGTGGTTCACCTTGGTCCAAATGATATTAAAAGAAGGTCAATATGTACTTATGTGAATCGTATCTTAAATTATAGCTTTTTTTATCATTTTTGGGATTATAGGACATTTAAGTTTCTACCTTTTTTAAGTGTTTTGGCTTATTTTCTGAGCTAATTAGTTTGTATCTCATATTTTGTGCTTTTTTTACTTTTATTATGGTTTGAGAACATAAGTTATGCAATTTCATGCAATTACTTCTATCAAATTTCAAAATAATCAACATTAACACCGAGGATATGAGCTTATAGTATATTTTGTATGATCTGATGATACCGCACATTAAACAAGAATATATGTCACATTAAAATATATCAATAATGATCATAAATTATATTTAAACTTAAAGTAATTGTAGTAATTAAGTATCATAGCATATATTTACATAAGTTAGTCATGTAAGTGATAATGTGTGTATGTATTAACATAGTAATGAGGTTTCAGAACATGTGTTCATGCTAATTAGATGCTATTTAGACTAATTTGTGGTACTGTGTAGGTATGGGAACATTTCAGTTTATTCTCTGGGATGTGAATGCATCTACTGTACCTTCGTTATTGACGATATTTTGATATATGTTAGTCACCCTTAAACAATACAGTAATACTGAAATTACCACCTTCTCAAGTTATTCTTTACCAGCTTCTCTCAGCGGTTTCTCCTGAATATATTATAGTCTCGATAAATGTGCTACCTATCACTGAAAAGGGATAACAAAACGGATAGAACCAAGCAAACAATCTCTTCAGCTTTGTAGAAACCATTCATCATTTTAAACAGCCAGATAAACATTAACCTAGCAGTTAAAAATCTTATTGGTATTTTTTATTATTTTTAGCTGGGTCCATAAACTTTTCCACAGCCATATCTTAAACTACATCAATAGTTTTTCATATCAACCTTTCTATAAATACGTACCAAATACAAATACCTACTAAGCAATCTGCCTACTTGTTCCAGAATGATGATGCCAGGAATGCGGCCGTTATTCCCGGCGGCCAGCATGCCCCCCACCTCGACGGCCAAACCCACGTTCCCCGCCTATAGGTATGTCCGCCAGTTTGTATGTAATCCTTCATTTTTGTAGCAGCCGGTATTATTATTGTTTGGATGTTACGGAAAAGAGGAAATGTAAGTACGTTAGGGCTTTAATAAGCACAGTCACTGAAATAAGTTAAGCAGTTTTGTTCAAAATAGGTAATAGTTTAAAGGATTTTGAGAGAATTTTGTATTTTAATAAAAATCGATGTGGAGTATACATTAATAAGTAATCTTCCTTATTTGTTTTTATGTATAAATACTGCTAGTCAAGGTTTTCGGTGAACTATTTATTCATAGAAATTAACACTATGTACTACCTTGCAATCTAGATATGGTTCTGACTATCAACACATACCAATTTGTTGTTACTCCTAAATATTTTGGCACTAAACGTCTGCCAACAAAATAAAATTTGTCACACAAATTTATACCATGAAATAGCTTACTAATTACGCGTGTTTTAATTAAAAATCTCGATAAATATCTGAGAACGCAATTATGTAGACAGATAGCTATGACGTAGGTAGATAATAACTTTACATTGTTCTTTTAAGAGGTGTACATTCTACTAATGCTGATGACTTTGTTGTTGTGTAGTTAATTTATACCATTTTCTAAATGAACAATTTACGAGAGCTACTCTACGCTAAAAATATGCATAATGATGTCGTTTAGGACAGGGAAAACGATTGCATTTGCAATATTTTCACATTAGATATCAATTTCATGTAGAATTTATAAACTACGTCTTTGGAGTGTATTATCAATATCACAATGAGATTATGATAAACTTGCTATCTCTTCCGTATTTTGATGTAATTAGGATTACCGTGTTTCGTATGCAGAACTTTAAACCTGCATATAACATTGACGTTTTACAACTACACCTTTTAAACGGTCTAGTTGAAACAAAATTGTATTCCAAAAGGGAGTTAAAAAAAAGCTCCCTCAATATTTATACCGGCTAACACATACAGCAACGCTACGATAAGCGCGCCACCCACAACGTCGACGCCGTCATCGAGTTGCGAGCCCAAAGAGAATGGCGACGTCAAACCACCCGCCGCCAACGCTTGCCCGCTGGTGACTGCAACAGGCGCCGGCTCCAAGATCGTCCACCCCCCTGAAGACGTGTCTTTAGAAGAAATCCGGGCTCGGAACATAAAGTACCGCGCGAAGCCCAAGCCCGACGCTCCCCCCGCGCAGCCGGCGCCCGCGCCCACGCTCGTCACGCCCAGCACGAGCCAAGCTGAGGTATGGGTTAGTGGTTCTTTATATTCTCTATGTTGTTTTCTGTTGCACGTAGAGATGGTTTTTTTTTGCTCACCTTTTTTTTGGCTTTGTTGATTTTTTTTAGTTTGAGCAGGTTGTGTTAAATAACTTTACCCCCTCGAATGATAGTTAAAATGTGAGATCAAAAGGAATATTACTATCATCGAATTTGAGAATCTTTTAGAGAAGTCTGTCAAACACTGCATTCATGACACCAACGTATCAGGGGTAAACTTATTTGACTCAAGCTTTAGACACAATCATTTTGATCTTAAAGTTACAGTCACTGTAAAATACTAACTAATAGATTCGCAAAGAGAATTGTAATCTAATAGCACCCGTGTGGAAACATTCCAGTTCAAAGCACCTAAGATGTTTATTTACTCTTAGAGTTGCCGGAAATTTTGTTTATTTAACAATCGGCTTTGTTTATTTATGCGTACAGAATGGATTGCTCTATTGGTAAAACCAGAAGTAATTCCTGCTGTAGATACTGTTTTGTATGCTTGTTTTTAAAATATTCTATAATGTCTTATTTGTTCTACTAGTGTAATGGATGTTATTTAGACTTACAGTTGTTCCCAATATTTTGTCTATTTGTAACTTCGCTTACAAAAGAAAGAATTTTGACATCAGATCCATACTTGTCATGTCAAATTCCTATCTCTAGTAAGCCAAAGCACAGATAGATGGAACATTAGGAACGGCCGTTATTAAGAATGGACCAGTTAATACCCAATTATACAACACATTTTAAAAGCACGTTAATTTTGATCAAACTGTTCACTATTGCAATAGTTAATTGATATCCCAGCACAATTGACAAAACTATAAGATTTTTTTTACGAGCTTACAGAGCAAAATGAAGTAATAAGGAATGTTTTCTGTATGACAGGTGCAAGCACACATGAACGCTGCCGTAGCCGCGGCGCGGCAGCAGCAGGCGGCGGCGGCGCTGCGGCGCGGCGTGCTGGGCGGCATGGGCATGGGCAGCATGGGCGGCATGGGCATGGGGGGCATGCTGCCGCCCGGCATGGTGCCGCGCGTGCCCGTGCCGCACGTGCCCGTGTCCGTGCCGCAGATGCCGCCCGTGGTGCCCATGCTGCCCGTCATGCCGCAGTTCAACCTCGTGCGGCCCCTGCAGCCCGGTCAGTACCCGCACAACGAATACCCTTACCGCTAGGCCGGGGTGTTTGCCAACTGTTGCAGCTGACTGAACTCACTGCCCATTTCAATTAGTAGTGCAAGCGAACACTGTAAAAAAGGGAGTAAACGTTAATTAGTTGTATTTTGTTCCTAAAATTTTAATATTTTTTCTTGTCTTGACCTCTTGCCCCTTTTTGCTGTCATCGCTTGGACTATAGCTCTGATTATTTGATTTAAACTAGTTTCCTTTTTGATCTTTCACTAAGCATAATAAGCCACTAAGTGGTTATGAAACATTTTGCAAACGCCCTGGGTGTACCCCACTCAATGACTACTCTGAGGACATTCTGTGAAGTTGATAATGTTCAAACATTGTTTAGTAAATGTTTACATCCCCTTTTGATGATGTTTACCAGTGTTCCATGATGAATTATATAAAGTAGTCGTTCGGCGCCGGCTGACGATGCCGCTGAGCTGCTCGTGAGCTACACGAGAGCTATCCTTTCTCTCCGTGTCTAAACCTCTGATGTCCTTTCAGATGCCCCCCCAAATGAACAGTATTATGATGTATTTGTATGGATATGATATACTCTAACGTAGGACATATCAAGTATTAGGTAATTCGTATGATATATTCTCGTTGTCTTTGATGTTGCACATTGAAATGAAGTTAAATGTATTTAATTGTAACAAATGTATTTTTTGATGTTGAAATGGTCCAAAACCGAGACTCGTTGAAATTTTTTGTACAATGTAAACCAAAGAAATTATGTAATGTTAAAGGTTAGTTAAAAGACTGGATTTTAGTACATTCCGATTGATACTCACTATAGTCGTCCATATTTTTATATTGGCAAGGACACAGTTCACATGTTGAATGTAGCTCTGTAACACTTTGACACATGGTATTATTTGCATTTATTGAACTTAAGATTAATTTAGAGTGGGTGGTTTTCTTTAGTAATAATATTGCTTTACGATAGTTTAGTATAAGAAGACAGTAAAACATGATTGTTTTTATTTTTGAATCGTTTTGTTACACACGCGACGCGTGCTTTACAATTAACGTGGAAAATGAGTGTCATGAACATTTGATCATCAAATAAAGTGCATTCACTTGACTGATTTTATTTTTCAATTTTCCACGAGATGTATGAACTGAAGCCTCTAGTTGATGTTGACTGTGTGTAAGGATCGCTTATGTTTAAGAGCGTGGAGCAGTTGTCCACTTAGCTCGGTAAAGTCGCAGGCGCCAGTGCCCCGGTAGCCGCGCCGCTGGACCTGCAGTCTCAGTATTACACTAACGGCTTGTCGATACTCACCCTAACGCCCACTAACACCTCACCTAGACCCGGACTCCGGTCCCTAGACTTAACACTGTCAAGACTTTAACTGTGATTTTGATGTGCCATCCGCACTATCGGAGGAACGGAATGAAAATGAGCGGTAATTTTATTCACATTCCTTAATGGATTTGCTTATTGTAGTAGCTCTTATCTTATTACTGTCTCGATTTTCTCGTAGTGTCATATAAAATATGACTTGTCGGTTTACGGGTGGGTACACTAATATTATATTTACGTACAGTAGTTTTGTCGCTTTACAATGTGCATGAAAAGAAAGAGTTAATAGTCGTTGGCTGAATTGGATTCTACGAGCAACCATTGTCGGATCACACTGAAACATGCATGTACTACGGATATTACGATTATTACATCGCCGAGTATTTTGGAAGTGTGATTTTTCATGTGAATTATTTATCCTACCTACCTGTGTTCCTTTGCTTACTGCACCTTATCAGTCGGCTGGCCGGTGTCGGCCGGCGGGCGGCGGGTGACAGGCGATTGTTGAGCAGTCACAACGGCGTTGCCGTGTGTTGGACCACGCGGTCCCCTGTTGCTGTGCCGGGCGGCGCGGCCCACAGTGAGCGAGCCTTTGTGTGTGCAGGGATGCTGCTGCCGGGCGGCATGATGCCGATGGGCGCGATGTTCCCGAGCGGCATGGTCATGCAGCCGCGCTACCGATAGCGCAGTGCCTCGGCCCGCCCTGTTGACAGCCGGCCGAAGGTAGGCGTCGCTCGTATGTTGTACGTCCGCTTGTGTGTCCGCGCTATGCTAAGGTGAGGGGCTACTAACTCAGGTAAGCGGACAGGTGACGCCAGTCGCCCGGCGCCCGGCGCCCGGGTTGGGCCGGCAGTTCCCTGCGGCGACCGCAGGCGACGCGTTACCTGTCACAACGTCAGTTGTTGGATTGGCGGCCCCCTGTCCTTAGCATAAGTCATTATATTCCTACCTTACCACTGAGCTCTCACATAGACTGTCAACAGCAGATTTCAGTAGTGAATTTCGTTCTTAATTAAATTTCTGGTGTTAAGAGATGTGTGTAAGAATAATAATAAAATAAATGTTATCTGCCTTGAATTCTCTAAGCGTTTCCACATTAAAGTTGTGACGTTTTGCCTACTCTTGTAGAATTTTGACTATTTTACGCAATAAATGCTCTGGACATGATTTTTTTGTTTTATTTACCTTCTATGTGTATTATTTTTATTATGGAATTTATTCTGTAGCACCGCAGTAGAAAACAAATTAAATATTAGCTCTGGCTTCGTTTGAGACACTTAACGAGTGCAATTGGATCCTAAACTGATGAAAAACATATCAACCTACTGCAAGCTGAAGCTGCCCCGGCGAACTTAGTATCGCCTAGCAAACTGCACCGATAGCTGCGACACCTACCAGGCTAATTATTTTGGAAATCATTCAAGAACCCATCTATATACGACATTAGAAATCACCTATGGATGTGCAATAATTAATATAGTCTCAGTTGTAAAATCTTAAAATATTTTATGAAATATATAGATAGCCGCTAGGGCCCCAACTCAAAAATTGGGAATAGATCAGGAAGTAGATAGGTACCGATATAACACTGTTCATACTTGAGGTTCTAAATTCCAGTAATGTCTACGGGGAGATTGACAATTAGCTTGAAATGAAATGTGATAATGTTAGTGCATTTCCCAATAACCCATGTAATTTCACCTGGACCTTTATTTAGGCAAACAAGCGTTTGATAAGTGTGCGTTCGCGCAGCGGAATGTTGTTGAATTTAAAGATTTTAATTATGCAGATAATTAGTGTAAGACGTCCTATAATTGTGTATGGTAAATAAAAATTTGTGTATGCAGCCATTGTGGAGAAATTCACCAAAAACAGATTCCGCTGGGCGAACGTTGGCGAACGTTGTCCTGGCGGAACTTTTTTTAATCCATAGACTTTAGAAGAAAAGAGATGTGTCCGAAAATTAGTGTGTATTTGTGTATAATTGATTATGTATGAATGAAATCAGTGCATGCATAAACTTCGGAGAAATTCAAGTTTCCGCTACGCGAACGTTTGGCCATTAGCTAGTTTTCATATAAAGCGCTTACATAGAGAGCTGTAGATTTTTACATACGTTGTTTTGAATTTGTTTATATTTGTTTAAAAAACAGATTTAGAAAAAGTCGTAGGGTTTAAAAGATAAAAATATAAACGTAAAATACACTTATTAGGTCTTAGTTCTTAAAGTATGCAGTTTGGAGTCTAGATTTTCACGTTTACACAAACCTTGTAAGTGTCTCCAACATGTTGCCAAGTATCAATGATGTTCCGTTAGTAATTAAAAAGTTATAGGATATTTTATCATGATATATGATGAATAGATCACTGTTTACAAAGCAGTCGAATATCACGACGTTCTAAAGGAATTGCATGGTAAAATTTATGCCAATAATTAGTTTAATCATTCAACTATTCACTTGCAAAATTTCATGTCATTAAATTCAGTAATTAACCTTTTCACCGCCACGCCATATCGGTATTCCTATGCCCTGTACGCCAAGCCAAGAAAATCTTAATTAAATATCTACTAAAAAATACATAAAAGTAATGATTATTAAATCATTATTTTGTATTTTTCTGCGACCTGTTTTTTGTCGAGTATAGCCGTCGTTGGCGCACAGGGCACGCTTGCTCATGTCGGCTATAGCCGACATTGGCGTTCAAAAGGTTAAAGAAAGACAATTATAATACTGACGGAGCATCGAAACCCTACATAATCCGACCAAGTTCGGATAGCTACAAAAAAGCGGCCGTGCCATTGTCTAAGCAACGTTCTTAACTTGGTAGGTTAGTATTTATTAATATGGCACAGTTGCGTACACAAGCGTTAGGAAAAAAAAAACAATTGTATTTCTCGATTGAAAAATATTTTTTTAATAATAATGCCACTATCTACGATAAAAATAAATCTTCAATTAACAAGTACTTCTCTATTTAAATATCCGTGTACAAAAATATTTTTATTATTATTACTTACATCAATTACTTGACTACGTGATTAAAAATAACGTTAATAAACGTTACGTATTTTAACTAAAATGTCGCAGATAGTGGCATTATTATTAAAAAAATATTTTTCATTCAAGATATGCAATTGTTTTATTTTTTCCTAACGCTTGTGTACGCAACTGTACCATATTAATAAATATACTAACCTTCCAAGTTAAGAACGTTGCTTAGACATATGGAACGGCCGCTTTTTTGTAGCTATCCGAACTTGGTCGGATTATGTAGGGTTTCGATGCTCCGTCAGTATTATAATTGTCTTTCTTTAATTACTGAATTTAATGACATGAAATTTTGCAAGTGAATAGTTGAACGATTAAACTAATTATTGGCATAAATTTTACCATGCTATTCCTTTAGAGCGTCGTGATATTCGACTGCTTTGTAAACAGTGATCTGTTCATGGTAAAATATCCTATAACTTTTTAATTACTAACGGAACATCATTGATACTTGGCAACATGTTGGAGACACTTACAAGGTTTGTGTGAACGTGAAAATCTAGACCCCAAACTGCATACTTTAAGAACTAAGACCTAATAAGTGTATTTTACGTTTATATTTTTATCTTTTAAACCCTACGACTTTTTCTAAATCTGTTTTTTAAACAAATATAAACAAATTCAAAACAACGTATGTAAAAATCTACAGCTCTCTATGTAAGCGCTTTATATGAAAACTAGCTAATGGCCAAACGTTCGCGTAGCGGAAACTTGAATTTCTCCGAAGTTTATGCATGCACTGATTTCATTCATACATAATCAATTATACACAAATACACACTAATTTTCGGACACATCTCTTTTCTTCTAAAGCCTATGGATTAAAAAAAGTTCCGCCAGGACAACGTTCGCCAACGTTCGCACAGCGGAATCTGTTTTTGGTGAATTTCTCCACAATGGCTGCATACACAAATTTTTATTTACCATACACAATTATAGGACGTCTTACACTAATTATCTGCATAATTAAAATCTTTAAATTCAAAAACATTCCGCTGCGCGAACGCACACGTTTGATAAAAGTTTGCTTGTGCTTAGCTATGGTTATAATTTAATAATATTCAATAATTCATAGAAGCTCCTGATGAAGACATTGAGATATTTGCTATTTATTTTTTATCAGGCGCCATATTCCACAGATCTATTCCGTTTTATTTACTGATGCAATTTGGCCTGGACAATGGTAGATGATGGGATTAGGGTTCATCGGTAAGTAACTAAAACAAGTGTGCATATGAATAAAGCTGTATATTGAATTATATAATAAAAGGTCTCGTCTGTACACATAACACATTTATACATGACAACTATTCGCTAACTTGTTATTAGAAGAAATATTAATACCGTATCCTAAAAATACATGAATTACAACAGGCTTAATCATATAAAGTAATAATACAATTATTGCATTTAACTAGTATCACCATTAAACGATTCGTTCAACCCAATTAAATATTTTAGTAAATAATTCACAACATTAATCAATTTAAAATAAACAAATGATGCTATTTTTAAAATAATTTCACAACAAATACTTAACATCTATTTATGGCAACATTTAAAAAACTCAATTTAAAATGCAAACACCTCAAAAAACAGTAATAATTGTAAGTGGCATTGATTACTGTACCGCTGTATAATTAATTATCTGTTTTGTAACGTCTAAGCTAAGCATTATTGGCTACTTGGTCTGACGAAATACAAGTGTACAATTCACTGCAAGTTTACGACGATTTAGTTACAAAAACTACAAAATTTGAGCTTCCCGAGGTCACGGCTGTAACCGATTTAGATAGCGTGAATACTTCGAAAGTTACGAATACACTAGCGGCCCACTAGCCCGCTAATATTGAGCTCCTACTTTATTATAAATTGCCCTTACGTAACGCTACAACTAGAGCTAAACAACCAATCTTTGTCGATATGTAACTGTTCATTATAATTGCGACTGTCGAGGCTAAGGAAAATAAATCACAACCCTTCAACTAAGTGTGAACACACCGTTTGGCACGCTCGGTCTATTACAATTCGTGTTTTATTACGAGTGGACTAGCAACGATCGAATACGAAACGAATACTGATTTACTTTAATATTAAGAGGTTACAAATTACTAATTTTATCCAGTCACATAGTAAATCTAAATTTAATGGCGCTTAGTTGAGGAAGTTAACTTACCTTCCCGAAGTATGTACCCTGCCAATGGTCAAGGAAGCTGTAGACCTATAAACGGTTTATAGCCATCAGGATTACCAGCCTTACTTGGTGCAAAGTACCTTACAACTTGCCTATCCTTCACCCGTGTGTTAACAGATGTCCAGCAACTGCTAAATCCCTACCCTAGCAAGTCGGGAGAAGGCGTAATGTTCCGAAACACGTCAAGAGACGGTGACGTGGAGCGAGCGAGGTCGGGGCACGGCGTGTTAGTTCGCGTCATTGACTCGAACCTCTCTCGCATCGCGGCCACATGCCCGGCTATAACGCATTCCTTTCTTTCCTCTTTATCTTTGACTTCAGTCGCTTCCTCGTCTACTGGCGGTCTTTCTGGCAGTTCTAAGTCAGATAGTAGCGAGACTTCGGAAGACGCCGTATAGTACATTTCACTAACCGGCTCACAGGTTGGGTTAGCCGGTTCCGTGTCTGACGGGAACGTATCAGTTTCATCTGTAGGGGGCGACACGAGCGCGTCGCTCCAACGCTCCGCTCTATACGCCTCTATGGTCCTTATCGATACTTCTGTGGGGCTTATCAGCTCTGCATCGCACTCAATAACTTGTGCGACGGGCGCTTCAGACTCAACTACGCTTACAGATTCAGCTACACTACTTATACTTACGTTACTGTTTATAGTTTCAACGAATTCGTCGACATTATCGTCTCCCGGCGAGTCGTCCGCTACTTCGTCGTAGGTAGAAGTCCTCATGGTCTCGCACAGTCTGTTGATGGCGTCGAACACGTCCTTGAGGTCGCTGACGTCATCGGTGGGCATCATGGGTTCCTCGATGGGCAGTATGTCGGTTCCAGTGGTGGGCTGCGTGACGGCGGCGGGCAGCAGCGTGGCGGCGAGCGCGTTGGCGGGGCACAGCAGCGCGTGCGCGACGGACAGCAGCGCGTGCGCGGGCGCGGCGGCCGGCACCAGGTGCGCCGTGCTGCCCGAGCGGGCCGGCGGCGGGTGGGGCGCGGGGGCCGGGGTGGGGGCGGGCTGCGGGGCGGCGGGTGTCGGGGGGGCGGGCGCCCCCCGGGCTCGCTAGCAGGCGGAGGAGGTGCCGCTCCAGCCCTCCAGCGGGACGGACAGCGGCGGCGGCGGCGCCTGCGCCTTGCTCACTGCCATCACACCACATTATGTTACATAATCGTCATATTTAGACACGAGAATCACAAGTTCTTTCAGGAAACCCAGTTCGTTCACAGACGGTTTGAGGCGCTAGTAGATTTCAAAACTCCATTGATTGTTATGGCAGATAATCATTTGAAACCTTTGAAGAAAATATAGGATTGGGCCTCCGTTTCCTAAAAGAACGAGTACTAAATTCTAGTGTATTATACAATATGTTATTGGTATTTATTTTTGCAGCATGTATGGTAGTCACAAAATCTAAACACCGTTTCAGTTTCTCAAAACATTTTCTACTATTAATTTTCTACAAAAATTTGCACATTTCTTATATCGGCTGAATTATATCGCACCCCATGTCTACTACATTTTCATGCAAAATTCAATTCACACCTTATAACGTTAAAAACTACTCCAATTTTCATTTAAACTAACAATTTGTTTTCGCTTTCTAATTGAAAGTGTCTTTCTATAAACAATGACGACTAAGAACTTATATTATAATGTTTTGACATAGATTGTTCCAAGCCGCTCATTAACCAAAACCATTGACTCTAAACAAATCGATTTTTATTACAAAACCATATGAATATATTTCCTAGATTTATGACCCGCCTTTCATGCAATGAGTATTAGTGTGTTCATGCAAAATGCTTCATGCTAAGTTATGTTTACATGAAGAATGAAAATCATGCTCGAAATAATAATTAGGACTTACCCGGATCACATGCAGACCAAATGGTGTACACCACACTTTACCTACTTACTGCTGACTATGAATAAATTATACTCAAAGAAAAAAAATGCTTATTTACTCTATTGAAACTATCTTTATCTCAGATCTACAGTAAGAGACTATATTTTGACTAACCCGGAAAAAAGTAGATGAAAGTGATTAAAAAATAACGTATCTGTCAAGCAAAATATTGCCATGTTGCAATTTATAATTTCAATAAAAGTGAAAAAAAAAATGTCTGTCATTATATCATAAATATTTTGAGGCAAGCTATATTTAGCAGCAGGCAGACAAAACGAAAGCCCCCTTTTATAAAAAAAATATTCTATATTTTGTTTTTATTTTATCTACATTATAATAAATCTACATACAGAACGGACAGACGAACACAAACAAGCATTTACGACATTTATGTTAGGACAATAAAATACAGGACAACTGATTGGTAATAATTACTCTTTTATTATTCCAAAAAAATAATAATTATATTATAAATACCATGAGCGTCTTACACATCACTATCACAATACCGGTTGCGTTTCAAATACATAAAGCGTAACTGTTGGCCCATCACTAAATTCCTTAACTGCGAAATATCGATGTGTGGATATCGATAAACAGTTTACCGTCACAACACTAGTGCATGTACTAAGCAATTGGTCGACAAAATAATGAGGCGAGCTTTTACCCAAGAAGCATTTATGAAAATGACTTAATTTAAAATGCATTTGATATAATTACCGCCATATTTTGAAAATATCTATACATCTCTATCAACTACAAAAACTGATAGAGAAGGTATAACGATAAACGTTAAACTTTTAGGCGGCGATTTTATGTAATGGACCAACTCTCCAGTCGTCAGTTAAGCAATTTACTGATCAGCAAGTGAAATATGGGCATGAAGCGATACAGGTACAATAATAGCATAAAAATCTGCAGTAATGGCACCTCACTATATTAAAAAAAAAGAAATCACAACATAGTTCTCATCTCCGTTGCTATCGTGCAACTATTAAAATTACACGACTCCAACAACCGATCATAAATATAAACTAAATTATAATAATAAAAAAATAATATAATTAAATAGAAATATTCTTAATGACTCAACGCGATACATTGGTAGAAGTCCTATAGTAGAATTACTAAATAATGAACAAAACACTCCGTGTATATTAAGCTTATATAATAGATGAAATATAATTTGGTATTTTATCGAATAGTATCGAGCGATAAGTGATGTCGATAACGAATGATTTGCATTGGTATGTAGTGCGTGGCCAAACCAAATACTGACTCAACTTTGATAAAACGTTAACAGAAAATAGACTAGTTTCCCTATCCATTGAGGAAAAAGTGTTCAAATCAAATCAAATCAAATCGTTTATTTTGCAATTTTGTGTTTTTATTTTTTGCGTTTATTTGTGTTTGTTTGTATGTATTATCTATAATAATACATATGTATAATTGTGTATATCCATTCTTTTTTTTTTCAATTTATCTGCATATACATGCTTTTGCAGTGAAAACAACATCGCGTTGTATGGAATTTAGCAAAATCAATTATCTATTAATTATATTATGTACTAGTCTATGATTCTAGACAAGCAGTGCCTATCCTGACAATTTAACAGTTTAAATGCTTTTTAATTTGAAATGTTTTGAGAATAAAATGGCATATAATATGATAGGAAAAGATATTTTTTAAACAAGTTTCATTTATACAGTCAAGTCAGTATTTCGCTATAATAACGTCACTCATTTGTTAGTAACATGAAAAATCATGGAAAAAACGTGATGTCCGCGACCGTGATTTTGAAAACATTGCATTAAAACAACAACCAACCAAATATAATGCCAATGTAAATGTGGAATGACATTTTAAATGCGAACTTTTTGGAAAGAATCACTGTACTTTTTTTTTAATTAAAAAAATAATAAAATGTACTATAAAGAGAACAATTTTGGAAATATTATATTTTAACCTGAAAGCATAGAATTTAACTAATGTCTATACTACTGTGCAGTTTCTAGCAAAGTATAGTTCAGTACATATAAATATGTAGCGCTCATTTGTGATTATTTATTGCAAGAGACAATCATTGTGCAAAAAACGCACTTTTAGTCGAGACAATTAATATTTATACTTGAACAATTTATCGATACATTTAGTAACGACCCTATTTAGAAAAATTATTTTCTTTCATATTTCAATGCTGGCAAAATATGTTTTTTTTTTTTTGTTTAAGTAGTCACTGTTCAAGTATAAATCATATTTCGAGACTTCAAATCAACAACTGCGCGCTACGTTTAATAAAATTTCAGTCTCCATAAAGACACTTAACCAAGACTTCATGCGGTCATGCACGTAAAAATAAACATTTTAAATAACAAAAATAATACTTTATCAATAATAATATAACAATAATATCTTCGAGACGAAGCGTAAGTTTAGAAACGTAAAAATATTCATGACTATAATAATTTTACTTAGATATTATGCGTGTCAATTTTGACTTGTACCTATTGCACTTAAATTTAAACTAAATTATCTAAATAAACTACGTTAATATAATATGACTAAGTAGAGCATGCTTGTGCGTTTTGCTCTATAAATATCTACGAAGGATATTATTTGTAATCTTTGTTTTAAGCAGTATCGATACTTAAAAATATCGATGTTGAAATGCGCATCTCTAAACTTTGACATCCAACTTTATTTGCAAATTTATCTTGAAGACAAAATCAATTGTATTCAAGTACAATAAAAATACTTGAACTGTTTAGGAATGTGTGAATTCCTATAAAAATAATGACATATTTATATTTTTCATTACTATAATATGCCACTAAATGATTTGATCGATTATTTGATCTGTTAGAGTGGATCCACTTTTTCACGGATACCAATGGGACTGACTGCACCATTTTGTTTTTTAATAGACCATCTCACCACTATTAAATCTTTAACTCATTCCCACCACTAACAACCGAAATTCGACATTCAAAAATGATCAAGATATACTGGTCCTCCCGAAAGCTAACGTTTCGTTTCACGCATACTTACCGGCGACGGTGGCACTGCTGTATCCCTTAGCGATGCGTAAGAAGGGATCGGGCGCGGGGAACTGCGAGGGATGCTGGAAGAGGTCCGCGAACCGAGCCTCCAGGTCTAGAGACCTCATTGAAGACCCGCGGACTGGGGGCATGGGAGCTATGCCCTCGTCGCCGTTTATACTCTGGAAATTGAGATATAATGTTGAGGTTGGGTGGTTTATTCAAAGTTATTAAAGACCAGTATGTATCAAAGGGACCTAATTTATTGGGCCCAATTTATTAATAAGGTATATTTAAGATTTCAATATTTTTTGTGACAAATCATCAGGCCTTTGATCAAATCGCATTAGTTTATGGCTTCTTACATAAATCAATGAGATACACAACATACAATGCAAATTAATATATGAAATATGAACAATCACATTCTCAGCCGTCTCACGTCCTCCTACAAACATAAATACAATTTTTTCGAAAGAAAAGATCACACACTGGTTTAACTTCTAAAACATTTTCTCATCATCTAGGTTCAAAACTATTCTATTCGTAGATGATTATATATCTATGTAGATAATTATAGTTTATGTATTAGTTTATTAGTATTGTTATGTATGATATATAGATTTTGTATTTCTATGGGCCCTAGTTGCCTGAATTAAATAAACAAATAAATATATGTAGATGGGATAACATGCGGTTTAGTAGATAACTCACAGATTGTCTGTGGTGTGGCGGAGGCGGCGGCGGCGGCTGCTGCAGGTGCCGCGCGGGGGGCGGGGGCGGAGCACCCGGGGGTGGCGGCGGAGCGCCTGGCGGGGGAGGGGGACACACCCCCGGGGGGCGAAGTCCACGTGGAGCGCGTAACGTTCCTGTAACGATAATAAACTTGTTATATGATGGAACTGGGCATTTGGGATCATTGGCATTCAAGTTACAGATGGACAGGACAAAAATCTGGAGTTTCTATAGCAAGTATTATAAGTTCAAGACAATAATATTCCTTCTTATGTAATACCTAATACTGGAAAGTTATTGTAAATAAGTTGCTGGTGTGCCTTACATAAATAAATAAATCTTCGAATAGGTTTTAAGAGTGCATCTTAAGTAACAAACCTCAGTTTAAATTAAACTTTGTAACTTATACGAGAAAATTCGATGTAAACAGTTGTTTTAATAAAACTGATGTTCATTTGTGCGATGAATTTGGGCCTAAATAAAATACAAATGAATCTTACCGAAATGTGAAGCCGGGTTCTTAGTACCAATAGGCGGGTTTAAAGGCACGGGCGGCAGGTTGAACGGTCGCCCGCCGCCCGTCTGCGGCGACGACGGGGACGCTGGTGGCGATCTGAAGAATAACATGCAATTTATTATTATTAAATAAAATTAGGTTTTATTTACGACCAGGAATAATATGTAAAAATGTATGTCACAATAGATGTAAAAAGAGAAGACAAAAATCACTTCAAAAACAAATATCCATCCAATAGGATATTTGTTTTTGAAAGAGACATCTTTCGAAAACTTCAAAAGCCGGAAAGTTGCTTAATTTTTATATATTGCAAGAATTTTACGAAGAATATCCATTTTCAAGACGCGTAAATTTTTCATTTTAGACTAGAAATTATTGTCCAGAAAGTAATATCATTTCAGCTCACCTAGGCACCCTCATACTCTGAGTCCTTCCAGCGACCTTCCCGTTAGTTATCAGCTTCTTAGGCGGGGGCGAAGGCCTAGTATCATTGGTACTGCCTGGGGCCAACTGCGGGGGCTTCGGCGCGAGGTTGGGCTTGCCGTGGCTGACGCGGGCCGGCCGGTCGCACAGGTCTGAGGTGGAGAGGGAAGACGCGGGTGCGGGAGACGGGGAAGCTGAGGAAAGGGAGGTCATGCTACCACCTGGAATTGAGGAATAAAATTCATCAAAAATTACAAAACACCTCCAGGAAATCGTGTCAAAAATAAGACAATACAACTGTTGAGATAGACAAGTCATCATTACAATGCTATACATCTTTTTAAATGCATTGTGATGACATTGAATATCTGTATCTACGTCTTCCTTCCTTCCTACAAATTAATATTAATTCATAAGGAATTCACGAAGAACACCTAAGAGAGGATCCTGTACTAAGCAATCATGGTCAAAAAGCCTCTAAACCTGGAGTCTTTTTACAGGTCTATAAAGAGTTAGGAAATCAATAGGCCTTCCCTCCACAGAGGTGCACATATGACCATAGTTCATCAGTGGAACTTCTATATCCGAATGAATTCTTAATTATGATGATTGTGAAAGTGCATACCCAAATTCCCTTGCCCCGCAGCATGCAAGGAGCTCTTGTTCCTATGCAGCGTGGAAGCGACATGAGGATTGATGGCCTGCTCCGAAGTCTGCTGCTGAAGGTTACTGATGCGGTCCAGGATCGAGTTCGTTGTTAGCACTGAGTCTGACGAACTCTGTAATAAAGGATATGGGAATAAGTATTGATAGAAGAGTATTACAAAAAGAGATGAAAGGTAAACATGGGGGCCTAAAAATTTTGAAAATATCGTTCCTCATAGAAATTATATCCTTTGACTTCATAAAGATTATCTTTTGTTTCTGGGTAAAAAAAATGGTTAAGATAATACATTACTTATGAAATAAGCTGTGCCTTTGTACATTTTGTGTGTGTTCTTTGTGTAACTGTTTAAATAAAATAATAAAAAAATAGTTTCAGTTTCTTGTCACAATTTTGAAAAGATTTGGAGAAAGCTGAGTAAAAGTGACGAGATAAAAACAATAACTATAGAGCAAGCAAGAGTTTGAAGAGTTTTTATTTCGTATGACTACACTTTAACCTAAGCATTGCACGTCCGCGGTTATTCAGTGACACATCAACAGCTATTCCTACATTTTTTATGTTATAAAACAAAGGCTTTTTAAATGTGTCATTTGTAACCACAGCACAGCCTTATACATAGATAAGTTGATTCCCGTTTATGACGTACATTGGCAGAGGTCCAGAATTCTGCTAGCACTTATGTAGGCAGTTAGGCACGGAGTATGAACATAGTGGAATGGAGTCTGTCTATGTATGAGTATGTTTTACTTCCTGAATAATATTCACGTCTACAAGAACGGCAAAAGGCTTATAGATATTAACATTCGAAACGAGTGTAATCAATCAACTCATATCTAAATGCATTCAACTGAACAAAGCGTTTCGGACGAACTGCCATTCGGCTTTGATTACCGCATTTCTAAAAGTTCTTTATACGATAGAGCTGTTTCCCGCGGTTTTAACCGCGTCACGTGGGTACCACTTACCGCACCAGGATAAATTACTTATAGCATGTCACCCGGGTATAGTGTAGCTTCCCAACAATGAAATATTTTTTCTTTACGAACAAAAAGTCCTCTCGTTAATATGAATTTAACTATAAACCAGGGGGAACTAAATAGGTAATAAGTAGACGAGACCACCTACGAGACGAGGCGACGCATTAGATCTGTGGGCCAGAGTCGGGTGAAACCGCGAGGCATACCTTGTGCATAAAATAACGATACGATCAGCAGTTATAGAGTTAGCCGCTCTATACAACACCGTAAATGGATAAAATGTAATATCTTTTATACATACAATGGCAACTTAGTTTCCGAAATAGTATTGTACAAAATTAGTTTTTGAGGCCCCCTCAGAGTGGGCTACACTGTCGTTCAAAAATTGAACAGGCCCATGAATGCCAAGAAAGAAAATGTTCCACATGTTTGTTTAGCCTATGAGCGAGTCTTTTTCTCACAATTGCACCCACAGCGTTTACTTTTACCTCTGCAAAAAACTATTCCTTTCGGCATTTCTGTCACTTAGTGATTTATTTATTAGGTTAGTAGTGGAAAATCCATTCATTAGTTTCAGTGTTCAGGAAGTACAGGATAGTATTTATTGTCAGGATCATAGGAAAAACTATGACTCAATTTTAAATAGGTACAGAACTAATTCAAGCATATTTTAATGTGCAATTCCTATTAATGTGTATTTATTTCTGATAGATGTCATTTAAGTTAAACTAGTGATTCATATGAACGATTTACGTAAATGGGAAACTTATGCAGCAAGCCATATACCTCTAATACCATGATTCTCTATATGAAAATTTTGGGAAATATGTATGCCTTTAATATGTAAAGTATGTATTTTCAGCGGGTAATTTTATTTTACATGTATTGTGAGTTAAATAAAACGTACCATAATATACTGTCAAACCTATCCTTCGAGGAAAATAGCCATTGTTTTTTTAAGGATATTCCAACTTCGAATGACTGCTCAGACTACGAGTATCTACGTAACAGTTTTTTGATGTTTAGCGATAGTTACAAATTTCTTCCAAAGTACACCTAAGCAGAGTAGCTCTCTTTAAGTAAATAGCAAAACTATTACATAAACTATTACGGAAATATAAACCACTTACCTACATCAAGTGTCGAGTATAATTACGAGTGTAAACAAACAAAGCGTAGATATAATTGTTATCAATGAGTCAGTCGTTGCGAAAGTGTCCGCCCGACAAAACCTACGTACCTAATTGCGAAGCTGCGTTCTATGTCATAGCTGATTGGCGGAGAAAGGAGAAAGATAAATGTACTGAAACAGTAGATATCACATAATATCTGAAGTTTTAGGTATTTTTTTTATCAGCATCGAAGAAAGTAGAGAGACCTTTACAGGTGGGAAATCATCAAATGAGCCTGCTGTTGTGAATCATCGGAAGGTAGTTCAGTTCATTCCGGAGCCCTTCATGAACCAGGGCCGCAATAACTCTTACAACCAGGCAGCAAGTAAAGGGATATGAGACCCTATTATATTTCACGGCGCTTATATTCGACAGGCAAGTGGTTTTCTCCTTTAAGAACAGTCAAGGAAATGGATCCATCGACCTACTGTATATGAGTTATTAGTGTTCTCAATTATAGAATTTAAACTCAATAAGGCACAAGAAGCAGACGTCATACATTTATTGTTACCACGGATTTACCTCCTTGCTGAATTCTAACTACATACTTATCTATGTATTCTGCAAAACGTTTCAAACTAAAATACTTATGACTGTTTCACATATGGGAAAACAAAAACATATACACGTACATACATCGTCGCTTGCGGTCAGACCTCACCCTGCCCTTCAGTACAACTAATTACCAGTCGTATCACAATCACACAAGACATGTTTTCCGGTGAATCATTACAATACCTATCTAATGACTCAGTGATGACTCAAATGATTCCTTATTGACACGGTTTTAAAGTGAAACTTTAATTACACAGGTTTGAGGTTATATCAAGGACTTTTATGTGGTAACGGAGTTGAATCATAAAGTATTGTCACCTTCGGAAATGGCTTTAGATCATTTACCCGGAACAGTATGTAAGATAAAGAATAACTATGTGCAAGAGTTCATTCATAAGATGAATCAGAAACCGTAAGGAAAGACAGGTGTTGTCATATGAATTGATTCCAAAGACGGCAAACAATATTGTACATTTATATAATTTGTACAGCCTTTCTGAGTAAACAAGACATTGAAGTGTTTATCGTAATTGAATTAGGTACATCGGTACGTTTATATTGTGTTCTTTAGATAAACTGTATTTTTAAAACCAGTTTTCCTCTAATGATTAGTTTTTGATAAATTAATGGAGGTAGGTAATTTTAGGGCTCAATATGTTTAGCAGCTATTAAAAAAAAAACATTCTAAGACACTGCTACGTCGATCCCTATATGTATGATGAATTCTTTGTCAACTTAATAAGGTACAATTCTACCACGCCCAGGCAATCAAAACAAAAATTCAGCTAAACAATTTTTTCCTTCAATTTACTTTCGCCAAAACTGATGTAACATACAATGATGGGGTTCGAAAGCTTCGATAGGTTACTCGCGAAACTTGGGCACTTTTGGACAAACAAGGTGAACTGGCTACACGCTGTTACGTAAGTGCTCAGACCACGCAGTAAGGAAAGACAAGCGGAGATGCCAAAATGCGTTATTTTAGGTCAGAACGATCAGTTATGAGTGAACGAACGGGGCGTTCGAGTTCTTTGAGACACTTTTGGTATTACAAAAAAATGGTTGGGTCCAAGGACGGCGTGTAAAGAAGTAGCTAGTAACGTTCCTCGTCCCCCATACAACCGCATTTTAACGTGCTATTTTTTAGGCGATATTCCGTTATGACACCTCCGTTAATCATTTTGTTCTCCGTGGTTCTGCCCAATTTGTGGAGAGTCGTCGACATAATGTTATTGGTAGCCGATAGCTGGATGGTAATGGCATCCGAAATTACGACCCACACTGGTAACCTACAGTCTTGTATGTATAAACAGCAAAGAAGATATGTATGTAACCTATGTAGGTGTCCCTACTATTTTGCCGTGTGTAGGTACTTTAGGTTATTCGGATTTGGAGAACCTTCGAAAGACCGGGAGACCACGACTTAACTAAGTCGTGTAATATTAACTTAAACTTAAGTTAATATTAGTTTTAGGTACCGGTCTTTAAAAATGGTCTAAAGCTGAGAAAGTTTTGGCTCTGTAATAATGAGTGTAGGTAGCTAGCCATTTCCTTAAATGATTGTCAATGACACGTTACCTATACATAAATGAAGCCACAAAACCACTAAATTGTATTAACTAAACCAAAAATATAATTCCTCAAAAAAATACCCAATTTACAGGAAAATTGCATTCTTATGGGGAAAACCAATAACACTCCCTAATCATATGGAATTCCATGAAGCTTATCTGCACTTTGCAAATGTATGGGGTTCTAACGCACGAACCCTTTATAACAGTGTTAAACCAAAGTTGGCTAGCCTAATACACTGCCACTTTTAGCTGCATTTTATATGCGATTCAGACGTTATTTTATCTACCTTTTGATTATAATTCATCACTTGTGTCATGCAGTCCGTCGGCTGTCAAATGCACGTTTGAATCGCAAAGACTCGCAGTGTTCGGAGAACTAACATAAGAACAAGAAATTGCAAAGGAAAAAGCAAGATGAAATTGCGGCGACAATAATTTATTTCCTAAACAGCTATCCTCCATCTAATACTACTCGCAAAGTTCCTTAACGAAGTATATGGGAAAGTTGGACGAAGTAAGACGCAGTGCCTCTCCACACTCATTTATTTGCCTAACTTTGGTCAGCTTCAAATGTAGGGTAGAGGAGGATTCACCAATCCTCAATATTAGTAGTATCCCCAGTATTTTGCTGCACCATGTCCTATGTTAACATCTTGACATCCAACGGTTTGACAGTTAACATCACAAATTCCAAAATGGCGAAAGGTCATTCATATTCTCATTCTGATCGCATAACATAGTGATTCACAATTCATTAATATTCACGGTCAGACATGGCTGCCTATGACAATGACTAACACCGCATCTTTGTCTTTTATTGAATTATTCTCATAAAGCTCTATTAGCAACATAACTTGAGGACTAAGTGGCATTCTGATATTCTGATTCAATTCACAAGTTTCTGGATAGTGTTCGCCAGATGGAAGGACCAAAATATCCACTCGGAAAATTGATAGAACGACATATTATGGCATAATTGTGGTAGAACACAAGTTCAGCAAATATTGCAATTTGTGACCGAAGGCCCACTAATTTATGGCAAAACCTGTGGTCCAAAGAACCAAGTCCACCAACGTCAAATTCTTCTCTATTTGCGTAAATATAAGTGCACGATTCTGTGAACGAAAGTTTACCTAAATCTAACAACATACATAGCAATGGGGACTTATTCTTAGCTGAAGACCAAACAAACTAAAATAAACATGATGTTAGCTTTGGGAGCGTACAGGTAAAATATTTACAAACAAACGAAAACTTCGCAAACGTTTTAAGAATTTGCATAGCAAAAAGTCTATCAATAACGTATCTTTTGAACTCGTCTATAACTTACATCTGGAAAAACCAAAGTTAATACTAATTTATATTTGTAGATGCCATCATTCACACACTCAAGTATTTCGAAGTACAAACGCAGCATATTTATTACTACAAACCCGTATATTATCAATAAAAAATCGCCTCTTCCTCATTTAATATTCCAGATGGACATCTGGTGAAGTATTTAATGTTTTCGTAACTCACTCTGCCTTATACGTGCGTGATGAACCGGCTTTGGACTGGCCACTCCCGAATACAACATTTGCAAAAAAACGCCCTTTGCCGCGAAAACTGACAGTCGGTTACGGAGTTTAAAATCGAATTTCAAAATGGCGCGTGACCTGTCGACTGCAGGAGAAAACTTTCAATTTCATTTACAGATGGAAAACTGAACTAACACAGCGAATTATCTGGCGTACCGTATCGAGCATATTTCAGGCTTTATCATTCTTATCTAATATTAACTTGACATTGATGTTACTTTATAAATTCGGAGCAAGGTGGCGAAATTTTAGTTCAGTACATCAGCTTCACAAAGCATCGTATTATTACGCCACGTGAGTTAATAAGTACTCAGCACGTGTTGACAAAATCCTTCGTGTTCTAATCCTTTGAGCTTGATCACAAAAGGCTGATTCAATTAATCCTTTTAACACTTCCTCTGTGTTCGTATACAAACTTGGGATGCTCCGTTCGATCTGCCCAGGTGTCCAATTTCTATACTTCGTAGGTACTTCGCTCCTTGAATAGATGGTGTTATCTCACAAATCGTTTGTCTGTGCTGCACACTGTCTCATATCTATCACTTAGCAATACCGTTTTGATACTACTATACTATACCAGGTTTCTATGTTAATCATGTGCAAAACTATAGGCAGCTGGTAGACAATTTATATACTCTATTATCATAATAGATGATGCCATTAGCTGTTAAACTATACGTTGCGTATAACATAACACAGCTACGGCCAGTAATCATTTTAGCAGTACCGATGACCCATTTCTGCTACATATTGTTTTGAAACGCGGTCAAAGTGTGGCGTCCGGAAAACTAATCAACGGAATAGTTTTATTCCAGTACAATATTACGTACATGGAATTCCGAGTTCTTCATAAACAGAGCCGCGACAATTATGTCACAAAACGTGATTAACTTCGTTTAATTACTGTGAATCAGAAACCTTTGGAGCTTCATCAAATTACCACAATGAATCTAATTAGTAATTACGTTGGTTAGACTACGGGAAATATAAAAGATTCTGAAAACTGTTATTTATAGAGCATTCTGATGAAATACAATTGACATAACTTTCAATGAAGTAACAATAGGTGGTGCGAAATATTAAAATATTGTGATTAATAAACAAAATACAGAAGAACAACCATAACAAAGCATTCCGCAGGTAGTTCCTGCTTGCCTTTTAGATAAGACAAACTAGCATAGTCATATTATTCAACACTTGTTTTAATATTTACTTTGTAGGACCTAATATATAAACATCAACGAAGGCGGCAATGTCACCAATATGCTGTGGGAACCACCGCTCGTAAAAACTCAGATAAACTCAGATTTTGGTATCTTGATGAATGTTTAAAAAGGATGGCCTCTGAACTGAATTCTTACTTGTTCTTAATTCAAAGATCATAACAAATCTATTTAAAGCGCCAGTATTTCTTTCTTGTTTCATTGCAATTTCTTCTTTATTGTGTAGAAGGCTTTTACACCTATCAGACAACAAAGAGGAAACCATAAAAATCTCTTACCAAAGAAAAAGAACGTGCTAAAGACTAAAGAGCGATAGAAGTTCATAAGTAAAGAAAACATTAGCCTTATCGATGATCTTAATCCGCTTAAAACGACGCAGTAAGTGTTAATACCTCATTACTCTAATGAGACCGGCAGGAAACCATCTACGATAACGTTAATTAAGCTAAATATTGCTGAAGTCAAAAAACTTTTGCCAATTAATGGCACTCACACTTGAAACGCAATACCAGCAGAATTACTCAAGATTGCCAAACAACACTTTCCTTGTACTAAGCCTTGACACAAAAACATTAATGATATTGATTGGAAAATTATCCATATCTTTCTAACTTTCTCTAAATCACGACGATTTATTCTTTGCAACATTTAACAGTACTACTTACCCTATACCAATTAAAATTACCAAAGTATACGGATTCATCCTCCATCTCGATATAATACGTGGATATTAGCAAATTGAAATCGACTGTACAAAGCTAAATGAAAGCGTGCACATAATACGTGTTATTGATAATTATCAGATAATACTTGAGGCAAATAACGGCTACAGCGATAACAATTCAATCTACTGATACCGTGGTTTCTGTAATAGCTATAAAGTAACGGAGTATTTTTTTGATGCTTGCTGCATATGAAGATCTAATTATTACAATAATTTGTTCAGTAGGCGTGTGGTCTGCTTCTAATAATACTCTAATGTTCTTCTCGTGGTTAACCTACAATGATGGAATATTTTTGCTTAAAGAACCATACACAGCTGTAACTGTTGATATCTTGTTGAACACTTGATATGATTATGACGCAAGTCGCACGGCAATCGAGTTATCTCCAACATCTAATACCGCATGTTATTTTAATTATCTTGTTTTATACAGTACTTGTAAACAGTACCTATATTAATTCAATCTATTCTGTGTGTACAATACGGACCTATAGTCTGCAAATCTGGGTTCAAAATGCAAGAATCCTTTAAACAAAATCTTAGGAACTCCCTAGCGTCTGACCAAGATTGAGTGGTCCTAAATTATTTAGTTCTCTCCAAATGAAACCAAAACAAATCCTTCGCTAAAAGATAAATAATGAATTGAGTGCGGTCCACGCCCTATTTTTCCCCGTTTGACCTCAACAATCCTCCGGAAACATACTGACTACATGACTCGGCATAATTCGGTGCGTCCGGACTAAATCGCGCGGAGTAACTTTATTCTGCAGCTTATGGGTATAGTCTCTTCGGGTTAGGAGTAATGATGCTTGAGTACCGACCTCTTCGCATCCCTAAGGACCTTATTTCAGGCAGTGATACCACAGAGCCACAGAATTTTGGGAATGCCGTCATTCCGTCTCGAAGTTATGCCCAAGATAAGAATTCACTTCTGTAGTATTATTTCTTAGATCTATCTAAAATGTGAAAAAACCTATCCTGGTTCAAACAATGACAGGGATTTATATGTTTGTTTAACATTCTGAATCCAGATAGTAAGCTTGGTACGCCCTATATTGATCTGAAATAGAGCTGTCAAATAGTATTTCGCACCGAGGGATTTCTCAGAGAGCCTATTCTTGGGCTTTGAAGATCGAACCTGTCTACGGCAAAAATTATGTTCCTGATCTCCAGTGTTATATTTTCGTACGTTATTTTGTTCAGGAAGGCGTATTTTAGATATCTTCATTCGGCATTGACTGTCAGTTATAAAACCTTGTTATAAATACAATAATGATTCACCACTAATCACTATCTATTATTCAATTAAACAAAGTATCACGTGAGTCGATTTCTAGCTCCGCAATCTAGCGGTCCCGCTATCGCAGTAATTGATATGATTAATATTGTAGTTAATTAGTAAGACATCGTAATTAGATAGCCTTACAACCTTCGGTGATGACACTAGTACTATTAATTTGCGATTTAGAGGCTAACAGAAGCCCCACAAAAGTATGTTTGTTTACGTTTGCGAGAAGATTTGTTTAAATGTCAACGTGCAAAAATCTACTTTCAGGTGTTTTGTTTAGATCAGCACAGCTTACGAGAAATGAAGAATCACAAGAAGTTTTTTTACGTTAAAAGACATTCACATCTACAAACAGGGTTCCTAGTGCCAAAACAGTTCTTGAATCGTCTCGCCGTTTGGCACCACAAGGGTGCTTCAATTAAATGTTAGTGCGAACAGTCTGCCAGCAGACTATGTTAGGATACAACTGTCTTCCCTCGTTGATAAGGAGACGATGAACTTTTGAGGGGTATGTATAGCCCAAGCTCGTTAGAATTGATCAAGAATTTCCCACCAAGCCTTCCCAAAAAAGGGCTTGAGCACTAGCCCCTCTTTTTCCCCGTAGAAGTTTCCTATATAGCCAGAGATAAAAAGAGTAAAGTAATAAGAACGAGTTCTAGAACCTCCGATAGGGCTCGAAAATCGTCACGGCAATAAAATAGTTCTGAATAGCGAACGATAAGTCCTTGACATTACCAGAAAGTTGCTTGCCCATGTACAGACAGACATGCGTCAATTAAATACCAGTGTATTAAGATTGGTTAAGACTAATTAAAGACAGGAGATAATAAATCGAAGGCAGAATGATATTAATTGGTGCAGTTTTTACTGGAAGACCCAAAATGGAAATTATTTTAAGTGGTATAATATTTAATGGGCATTTTTTGGTTTTCATGATGCCATCATCGTGTAGGAATAATTTTTATCAAAGGAAATCTTCGGACGTGGGCTTTCCCCATCAATTGAACGGTTTAGCCGCAAAAGCAAAAAATACGAAACTTTTTGAGACAGGCCCATATTCTAGTCTAGAGGAAACGAGCGCATTTCAAAGTTATAATCTCTTGTTAAACATAAGTGAATCATCATTAATTAGTTTTATCAGCACGATGATTAATCTTTTGTTAAACCAGATTTTACTCACTATTTATTAATAGTTTTGTTTGCATGATAATCTGCATGTCAAAGGCCAATAAGCAGCAATAATCATTATGATTAATTCAACTTTTACTTTCAAAGAAATAGCTGCATTCACGTAAACAATCTTTGTGGTTGAGAGTTTCACGGTTTCGTTTTTTTTTTAATATTATACAAATGAATATAGTAAGTAGTTTTTTTTTAATAATTCCTGATCTAAGGATTTAGAATTAGAACATGGCTTTATACTTCTTTGGGTAGGAGTACGCTGACTTCATGATCTTTCAGACCGCCGTCTCATCGGAATCCCTCTTATTCCGATGAGACGGCGATTTTTTTAATTGAGAGTGCACCTGCGTCTACTCGTACACTTGTGCTTAATATATCTTGCGCAGCTAGCCGATCTCCTTTAAGGAAAGAGCCGCCATCGTCAAAAATCGGCCCAGATGCCATTAAGATCCTTTCATGAACCACACCATCTAATCTCCCTAACTCATCATTCGCGCCAGAACGATGTAATTACGACACTAAAAAAGATAGCAATCAAAACGTTTGTTTACGCTGACATTTTTAGTAAAACAATGAATGTGGATGTGACGAGTATGATAAGCGAGATTTGCTATCAAGGTTACCAGCGCTTTGACCCTTGGAATCTGTGACAAAACAAGAACATCACAGCCCTTTGACATGATAAAATTTTATCTTGACGACTTTTCACTAGCAAAGAAGAAAAAAACGACTTTTAAAATTGGAATAACAGAGATTAGAGTCTTAAAGAAGTCATAATGTGCATTGCAGAGTTTGGCACCAGATGTCTCTGAATAATAAATATCAGTATTGCCAGTATATGCAGTTGTAAAAAGGTTGGATATAAAGTTAGCGGTGGCGCACTGGCACAAAATAAACAAGTTACCAAATCAGTTCGAAATCCTCCCACGCGGCAGTATTTTAGTTTTTTCATTGCAACACATGGCCGTCATCCCCGCTTAGTATATTTTTAAGTTCAAAACAATCGTGTGGGTGGAAAACATTATTTTTAGCATAGAAAATATTCATTGTCAAGTTTTGTATTGTTTGGGTAGAAGTCGCCATATTTTTCAACTTCATAAGGTTCATGTTATCTGATTAATGACATTTAGGGTGTTTGAACCCAACACCTATATAAAGCAAGTCGAAGCCTTTCTTTTGTCTTTGTATCTTTTGTTACAACAAAGGTTGTTTGGGGAGGTATGATTAATTTATATAGAGCTTCACTTGTTTGCTATTTAGGCCAGAGAGCTTTAACTTATTCAGGAGTAGCTGTAATTAGTTAGGAAGTTCTTAGCTAGTTTAATGTGGCCCGAGGTACCGCGTTATGTTTGCAGTTTCCAGACAAGAAATACATAATTACTAGTATAATTTATGTCTAAAATACGTTTAAAATTTCTAAAACCAGCTCGAATACTGTCTGACATAACGATGCACAGCACAGCTAATTCTTAAGCACATTTAATCACGTATATTTTATGACGTAAGAAGCCAGCAAATATTAAAACGTCGAAGTTCTAAACTTTCTCCACGAGCCAACACGTCTGGTGATGTAAATAACAATTGAACATCATACTTTGGTTTATTAAAACATTGTTTTTACGATCCCGAATAAGGAAGACGCTAAACTGCCTATAAATGTTATAGGCAGCCGCATTGACGTCATCGCAACCACCATGTTTGTAAAAGAAAGAAATCCTTCGTAATTGGAACTCCTTAGTTTGTTTTCGTGTGATTGTTTCGATTCCTTTCGTGTCACGGACTTTGCTGAATGTTCGCAGAAGCGTTTATTCCAGTTAAACAATGACAAGGTTTCAATTGATCAATCAATTAAGAGTATCGCAGCATCACCGTAACCAACAAAGGCTCATTTAGCGAGATAATGCGTGGTTATGTTACACTGGGCATAGAACATAGTTTACTCTCAAAGGTATGAATGAAACACTTGCGAAAACTAGAGGAACATTTACACCTTAAAGATTTTTGACGTTTTAGACTAAATTGTAAAAACATTTTATAATTAGGACCATGAAAACAGACAGGCGTTTTGAGCTTGCTTTCTAGGTATTGGTCCTACCTGCCTGCAGCAGCGAGCCGTTGTCGTCAAACATTTATCATCAAACTTTGTCTGTCAACCGTATTTCTAAACTCGTTTTTATCCTGTATCCCATAAGGTATCAGAATAGATATACTCCATAAGCAATGAGGGATTAATTTTAAAATTTTAAAAATACGGTTCGTATCTTATTCACAATGCTTGCTATCAAGAACAATTTTTTTTCAATGAAGATATTTCCTATTTAATCAATTTTATCACTTAGGAATTTAAAGTAGCCTTCAAATAGATAATTGATACTGTTTTCAATTTATTAGCAGTTTTCCTTAACCACCGTTTTCGATGACATAGATATCTAACAGATTTCTGGACATTAGTATATGTAAGCCAAGATATGAAATGAAATGAAATGAAATGAAATTGTTTATTTTGCAAGTTGGACATTACATCACTTTTACACGTCATTTTAAGAACGCTGAGGCCGGCATTTCCTAACTGACTGATCCCTGAGAAGAAACGCCGAAACAAACTCAAGGGTCATAGTCTCTTTTAAAGTCCAAACATGTTATAAATGAAATAATTATGTGTGAGTGTCACCATGTACGCGGTCTGGAATGGCCTTTTGAGGAAAGAGCCACATCAGGCTGGAGCTGACCAGTCCCAACAGACGGCACGCATGCATCAGTCGTCGTGTAGCTCAACCATATCTTAGGGAGCTCAACGACCTGTCACACGACGATACCAGATCTGCAGAACATTTGCGTAGGCCATTTAAAAATACTCAAACCCGCCAGACAGTATTTATGTTATAAGGATATATAATGTTGCTCGCATACACGATACTCACATTCACAATAATAATAATAAATTAAAAAAAAAAAAAAAAAAGAGATATCAGAATCTAATCTAGTAACCTTTTATAATATTCGGGACCTACCATTTGAATAAAAGGTCAGATTAAACCTAAGTAAATGCCCAGTCAAGGAAAAATTCATCATCTGTCTAGCCTTAAAGAAGGGTTATAAGAAATATAAAATACGTAAGTACTTACTAAAGGCATCGCCGGTTTCTGCACAGGCGGTTGAGGCGGGGGTCCTCTTGTCCTGATATCACTCGGCTGTCTCCTCACCGCTGGTCTCTGGGGAGGGTCTCTCGGTACTTCTCTTGTTACTTCTCTAGAATACTCCCTCGTCTCTCTGTCTCGGCCTGCTAGAGCCTCTGACAATGCGGCTGATAGTGCCCCCACATTGCTCCCTGGGGCTGGAGGCATTGCCGGCCGGGTTTTCTCTGGGGAAGACTTTTGTGGTGGTGGTTGGTGCGGCTGCGGTGGCGGGTACCGCGGTGCGTCGGATTTGACTTGTCCATTTGGTGTTGAGCCTGGAAAAACATTTTATTTTATTCTGATGTTAAAAAATTTTCATAAGCATAATCTTCCCTCCTTTTTCCGACATTTGTTTGAGGAGTCGAATGTCTTTTCTTCTATGTTGAGGAGTATTCTTCTACCTGGCATCATCTTTTACCAGTAACATTAGGAACATAATAATTTTATAGTGACTCAACAGTTGGCTTCAGTGTGACCTAACACAATTTTTGTTCATAAACTTGAATGTAACCATTCAAATGGTATGATGAGTTTTATGTCTTACTATTATCGTATTTGATGTCTTACTATTGATGTAAACGCGATAGAATTAATTCAACCGCGTCGATACGGCTGAATGCAACAGGCAGACACTAGACCCAACAAGAAAAGTACGTTAGAATCCTTATGTATATGGAATCCTAAGAAAATTAGCAGGATTTGAGATGACTCAAGATTTAGTTCCACCAGCCGGCCTTTCAAAGGTAAGGCCTGTAAAACATTACCTAATAGACTTTTTTATTAAATACTTATGATATAAAATTTATTTATTTACAAAAATGATAAAAAAACTATACCAGTAAAAAGAAAAAAAAAAGAATTGCAATTTGGCAATTTATGGCTAAATAAAATGCTCTTATAGTAGTTGTTTATTAATTTACAGTAGTAGTTTTAGTAAAACTCTGTTCACCGAAGCACGGTACAAAAGCCTGGCACCTTAGCATCAGGTGTAAACAAGGTAAAGCTTGTATTCATGGAATAACTACTGTCTATTTTTTAAACAGGAAAACCTAAATAAAATTCCAATTAAAACTTTGCGATAAATGTATTTTAAATCATAAACTGTTATGACTAATTTTAAATACCTAGCTAGATATACTTAATAATAATAAGGTAATTTGATGCATGATGCATTTTAGATCCACTTTATTTTTCTATTTGTGGATACAGGGTAAAGGATCTTTAGTGGGATATACTTTAAATTATAGCATTTATTGTTAATAATTCAATTAAAAAAATGTTTTGGCTTCAATAAACAGCTATCTGTCTTATCCACCCTATTAATTCTATGACGAAAAGTGCACATCCTATGTAGCAATCCAGGATGAATTATATCTTTGGACATACAGTGTGTACAAGTACGTCAAAATCCGTTCAGCTGTTTCGATGTCGTTAAGCAACATACATACAAACTTTCGCCTTGTATATAATTTTAGTGAGTCATTGGCAATTTTCAAATTAGAGGGGTGTTGAATTGGCGTGAAGGTTAATGACCTGATAATGTTTTTTAAAGGTTTTAGAGTAGTTTATTAGCTGTCTTCCAGTGGTTAATAAATCTTTAACTATTGTTATTTTTATTCTAATAATTATTTGTGATTAATTGCCTATCATTGACACTGGTGGACTCGTTCAAAGGATAGAGTAGTGTGAAAGCAAGATGAGGAGGCTTTTGCAAAGTAGTGGGACAGGCTAAATATAATAAATTGTGATTAAATTTCAATTATATTATTAAATGATAATACCTAAATATAAGTTACAGGGTAAAACTGACTGTAACAGTGATGCATTTTAAAGTCATTATTATTAATTAGAATTTTCCTAAAATACCACACAATGACAATTAACTATGACATAAACTGTTTTTTATAGGTATTATCTTTTCCATATTATTGTCCCCACAACAATTAAAATTTTCCTGATATTGTTATAATTGTATCTATATTGAATTTTCCTTTACATGTTTACAATTCAAATTTATTTATTGGACTACTGTAATTGTGGTTTTAAACTCCATTTTATTAGGTATATCATTATAAATAATAGACAATGTTGATATATGACTTATACAAAAAAAAATGTCCACAAAAATAAAATATGGCTAAAAATCAATGTAAATGCAATAAAAGAATGAACTTATTGAATCAGTATTTTATTTATTTAAAACGTAATTGTGTAAAAAGTCCTACTAAATTGTTTACTCTTAGTTAAATGCTTACTCAATTGGTGTATATAAACTCATCATAAAATGATAGTAGTCTGGAGTATAGGTATTGAAAAATCAATGCTAGCTTATGTTGTAAGAGTTATAGGTATAGAATTAAAGTTAGTAATATTTCCAAAGACATATTATTCCCATTCACTGAAAATACATTTTTAACTGGCTTCAGAAAAGGTTCTCAATTTGTCTAAAACTCTTAGTACTTACTTTAGATATTGTTTCAAATGGTAAGATACTATGTAAATAAAAATGAGTAGAACTTGTTGATGGATAAGTAAAACATTACTTAAACATGGAGAAATCTTGCAATTATTACTACAGGTTTTTTATACCAAGAGACAAGAAATTAACTGCAGAATAGGTCAGCAGGTGATGGTCGAAGTTTGTTAAGCTATTTCACATTGCCACCTTACCTAACAGATCCACGAGGGATACTAAGTTGACGCTATGAATCACTTATATTATATGCTACATAGATAAAACTTGTACACAGGTGTAATAACACAGATTACACTGCGACTATGGAACTTGGATTGAGGAAATATGCAGACAAGGATATTTTTAGTGTCTAAACAGAAACTTTTAGTTGAGAAGATCAATGTCTTGCCATTAACTGAGATATTTCAAAAATTATTAAGTTACTTTGAATCCAGTATACCTACTTGAAGTTAGGAATTACTAAAATAATCAGAATTGTAACATTTTAACTGATTCTACATTGCACCTGTTTGATAGGAACTCTATACAGATAAGAGGACCACTATCAATTACTATTGTCAATGGAACAAGTTTTGTGTGATTTCTTACCTGCCAGTTTGCCAGTAGGCCTCAGTTTGGGCATGCCTCCCGCGAAGAGACCGCCCAGGCCTGGCGGCGCTCCACCTCCGCCGCCATTCTGCAGGGGCGCTGCACTCCTCGCACTGCCCCCACTCGGTGATCCACCACCAGACACATTTGACACTTTCCCAGGTATATACGGCCCACTCTTGTCCACAGTATGTGTCTTTTTCAACTTAGCACCCTGCCTTATTGAACTCAACAAGGCGTTCCTGTCATCAGCACCACCACCCTTCGAGCTGCCGCCGAAAATAGGCGGAGGTGGCGGCCCCGGGGGCGGCGGAGGCCCAGGCGGCGGTGGAGGCTTAGGTCCCATGACTACACAATACTAACAAACTCTGTCACCAATTTCCATCAGACACCAACGCAAAACGACTAACTTCGCGATGCCAAACAATTTTATGAATTCTAGATAACGGCCCTTCAAGTCTCCACAACTTTACAAGTAATCTCCCTGTACGTTCTTGCACGTAATGACACCACTCAATGCACGATACGTCACTGTACACCAATACATACTAATTTACATAAAATATTGAAGAACCTTGCCCCAAAAGATTAATCATTGTAGGAAGTACGTAGGCACTATAATAGAAATTGTTTTTACTGGGTCTGTGTTCACCTTGTCATAATAATCAACTGCTGTTCGTATTGAACATCGTTTATTATTCTTATGAAGCGTAGTATATTTAGAATAAGAACGAGTTCAACTTTATAATATTACAAAACATGAACGGCCACCGCAATGTGCTAAAATCAACGGAATGAACCCGAAAGAGATTTCTGATTTGTGATATTCGTTCACAAATGGCGGACTGAGTTAGCCAGAGAGAAGCAGATTTGAAACTGTCAAAAAGTGAGCATAGATTCAACAATGATATTACCAGTATAAATAAATTAAAGATATTAGTAGTTTTCCACCAAAAAGTATGGGCTGTTGGAAGCGATAGTTGGAAAAGAAAGATACACCTCCCAGGTTTGTCGACTCATCTGGGTATATGTATATAGGAGTGACCAGTTTTAGGTATAAATATACCTAATAAATCTGAAGAGTTTGTTTAAAAGCTCTAATCTCAGGAACTACTTAAAAAATCTGACAAAACTTGTGAAGTAAAAGTAATAATCTGGGTCATATTTAAGAACTGCTGCCAGAAATTGGCCATATCGGTCATATAAGAATTTAATAATTAATTAAACAAGCACATATAATAACAGATATATTTTTAAAGAAATAAACTAAACTTAAACTCACTTCTTTGCAGGAAACAATGAGATAATATCCTTTTTAACAATTAAAAACAAGAAAATGTGCATAGTAATTATACTTTAGAACTAGCTGAAACTGGCTCTTGAGCTGGTTGCATGGATGTATACATCACTAAATTCGAGTCGTAGCTAGCCTCGCTTCCACCCTGCGTCATCAGCAGAGCCTCCCTTGCGGCTCGTTCAGCTGCTGCACGCTCTTCTTCCGCTATTATTTCTCGTTCTTCATCTAACTGTTCTTTTTCCCTTAAACGTTTTTCTTTAAGTTCTATATTTTCTCTATACTTTTCAAGAGACGATGACAAATGTTGAATTGGATCTGCTGGCTGCCGCAATACAACATCTGCAATACAGACGCGGAGAGCCGGACCAACAGTTTGCCTCAGGTATTTAAAATCTTCAGTCACGTGTGCGTCTTCAGGACATGGTTGAAAAATGTCAATTTGGCTGCGAATTCGCACTAGATTTCCTAATCCATCGTTTTCATACTCACTCACACGATCTTCGTCTCTATAAATATGTTTACCTTCGTCATTTATAAAATAGCGACCACAATTATCATAGTAGAATACGATTCCATCTCTTTCTTCTTTTACCTTTAGTAAAACGCCTGACGAGTCCATTATATATTCACTTGCAGTTGCGTGAGCTTTATATATTCTTTGCCGTGTTTTGGGATCGATAAAGTAACGTCCACAATCGTCATAGGAATAAATATGATCTACATCATCAGACAAAGGCACTAACTCACCATGCTCGTTTGGTTGGTATAGTAAATCAGAATTAGGTAATTTATATATTTTTCTACTATGCTCGTCTATAAAGAAAGCGCCCAACTCATCGGTAAATTCTTCTTTGACTTCTCCAGCACTCAGAATGGAAATCATAGATTCCTGACTTTTTTCACCAAAAACTGCCAAATCCCATAAGTAACATAATTCAGTGACTAATTTCTCGCGGTTTTCCGGTGGAAGAAAGTGATTAAAAATTCTTAGTTGGTAAAAGTCTTCACATGGGCAGATTTCACCATCTTCTTCTACATCACCCTGTAACTTTACCCCCGCTAGGTTTTGCACGCTTTTCAACGTCATTTTTAAGTTTTCGAGGGAAACTACTCTCTTCTCCAGATACTCCTTCTTATGTTTTAACGCCAGTAGGGCAGCGTTATTCGGTTCGTGTTCCAACCTACTAATCCTATCTTCCAGGATATTAATCTTCTCAAATACTTTGCTAAGCTCAAGACTGTGCCCAGCAGTGTATCGTATCAATGTACCTATTTCTCTGCCTTTCTTATTCAATTTTTCCAGCATTTCTACAGCGCGTGGATTTGATAGATCAGTATGAAGATCATCAACAATTTGTTGTAATGTTTTTGTTAAATCTTCTTGCAAATGAGGCATATGGACATTTATGTATTTAGTCAACTTCGTGACCATGCCATCATAATTTTTATCCAACCATAGAAGTAATTCATCGACAATATCGTTTACACAGATTTTAAATTCTTCAAAACAAGTGTGGTTTCTAAGATTTGACAATTTATCTTGAAGTCCAGCTGCTACTTCTTTGTGCATATCTTCTACTATTTCCAAATCAGCGTGAACGTGGGATTGTTGGTCACTGGGTAAACCAACCCGGTATTTTTCCATATACCTTTGGTAATACCTTAAGCGCCAGCCCATAGCATCTATAGTAAAATTTACAGCTTGGAATAATTCTTCCCTAGGAAAATCAGGGTCCAAACGGTTCCTAAAGCTTTCAATGTCGTTAACCGCACGTAACCATTGTAAATGGCTGTCTACTATGATATCAATCATGCGATGCTTATCCAGTTCCCGTAAAGAAGTACGCACAGAGCACAGCGCATTAAAAATAGGATCAGATAAATCTTTTCTGGTAACAAATATCACCACAGTCTCGTAAAACTCTTTAACTTGTTTAGAAATATCAAAAAGAAAATCCGTATCTTGGTGTGGTTCAAGCATTGTGATTATTAATGTATTTTGAAAATAAATTAACTATAATAGACTAAAATTGCCGTGTCAAAATTGATGGATGACAGAACACATATTTAATTTTCTTATTGACTTTTCAAGGTTTTATTTTATTAATAAAAATAAGAATCAACAACAGTTGAAAATGAGGTTGGATAATGGGTACCTGTTAATTTACTCAATGTACACACTATATATATAAACTTAAACTACTTATCTTTATACAAATCTAAAAATAAAATACTATAGGTATACAAAATATATATAAACATAAAACATACATAAAAGAACATCGATCAGGCATCGAAGGTACCTGTTAGGACTTTCCCTTTCAAAAAAATGCACATAATGCACCTCCATCCATATAGGTTTGAGTCTGACTGATTAGTTTTTTGATTGGACAGTAATGTTTTAGAGGTAAAATAGTCTACTAGGCAGCCAAACTTGCCAAGTTATATAGATTAGAGTCAATTGATTTCGTTTTCGTAGTCATATGTTAACATCGTTTCTATATAGGTACAAGTGGCTCTTGGCTTTACTAAATTCAACCTCCCTTATTATATTATTAATTAATAATATGATGTTATATTGGAGAACGCTCTTAAATAATTTTATAGGTTCAATGGTGGTGTTCATCGATTTGTGTAAGTGAGTAACCTATACCAGAACTATTAACAAAAACAAAATAATATCTACTATAATATGGTTTTAACACCTATGTATTATTTTATATCTAATTTGTGTTATTTTTAATCAAAGAGTTTAGATTTCCCTTTTTGATTTCTACCAATATGAAGAAATATAAAACTTATGACTGGCAACCCGGTACGCGTCTACGATTTGTTTCTGAAGAGGTCGTCGATGACTTTGCGATTATACAAAATTACAAAGAAAAAGTGTGTCCGTTGTAGTGCTATTTTACTGTTTATCTACGTTTTTTAGTGTAAGCATATAAATATACACATCATGGCCGGAGCGATGTTATTCGAGCGATCGCGTGTGTCGTCGTCGACGAACAGAGACGAGGACGTCCGCATGACCGACAAAATGGTTAGCACTGGCGAAGTTCCCGAAGATGACGAAGAAAACATAAGGGCTAAGGAGCAGGGCATCCTGAACCTTGGCGAGAAATACAAAAAAGAAGGAAAGGCTAAAGAATTAGCGGAACTGATCAAAGCGACTCGACCCTTCCTAAGTCTGATAAGTAAAGCGAAAGCAGCGAAACTGGTGCGCTCCCTGGTCGATTTCTTCCTGGATCTAGAAGCGGGCATCGGCATCGAGGTTCAGTTGTGTAAAGAGTGCATAGAATGGGCCAAGGAAGAGCGCCGCACCTTCTTGAGGCAGTCGCTGGAAGCGAGGCTGATCGCGCTGTACTTCGACACGGGTATGTACACGGAAGCCTTGGACCTCGCCACTGCTTTGCTCAAAGAGCTTAAAAAGTTAGATGACAAAAACTTACTAGTTGAAGTGCTTCTTTTAGAAAGTAAAACTTATCATGCCCTTAGCAATCTACCCAAAGCCCGTGCCTCCCTGACGTCAGCCAGAACTACTGCGAACGCTATTTACTGTCCACCCAAAATGCAAGCAGCCCTTGACTTACAATCTGGCATACTTCATGCTGCTGATGAGCGTGACTTCAAAACTGCTTACTCATACTTCTATGAGGCATTTGAAGGTTATGATGGGGCCGACAGCCCAAAAGCCCTAACTGCTTTGAAATACATGTTATTGTCCAAGATTATGTTGAACAATGCTGAGGAAGTTGGAACCGTTTGCAGCAGTAAGGCAGCACTGAAGTATGCAGGCAAAGAGCTGGAGGCCATGAGAGCTGTGGCCACAGCTTCCCACAAGAGGTCCCTGGCTGACTTCCAAGCCGCACTCAAGACTTACAAGAGAGAATTGGAGGAGGATGCGGTGGTGAGAGCTCACCTTGGGGCATTGTATGACACCATGTTGGAGCAAAACTTATGTCGCATTGTAGAACCTTACATGAGGGTCCAAGTAGACCATGTTGCACGTTGTATCCGTCTGCCCGTAGTACAAGTGGAGAAGAAACTTTCCCAGATGATTCTGGACAAGAAACTGAATGGGATCCTGGATCAAGGTGAAGGTGTACTTATTGTGTTTGATGAGTCCCCCCTCGAGAAAACCTATGAAACCGTCCTGGAGACGATTCACCACATGAGTAAGGTTGTTGATACTCTTTACCAGAAAGCAAAGAAACTCTCATAGACCCATCTGTAAATTTGTTGTAGCATTAAAAATAATAATGTATATCAAAGTAACCATAAATTTTCAGTTGAAACTATTTGTAAATGGAACTATTTTTTGAAAGAATTCCAAATTGCATTATTTGTACCACAATGTTGTAAGTGAAAGAAATAATTACAGAAAATGTTTAAAAAAATATATAAAAAATAGTCTAGAAAACGGGGAATTGCTGCAACCCCAATGTTGAGGGCTATTGAAGTTCATTGTGTCAATTGGCACCTAACTACTACAAAAGTTACGCATTTTTAAATATACCTACTAATCTTTAATTTGATTTTACATTTCCTTTTTTAACATAAGCTAGTGAAAAATTATAATATTCTGTTTTATTGAGATAAATAAAAGGTGTTCTCCAAATAGTTGTTTCCTTCAGATGGCCGCCCACACACACATTTAGCAAGTCATGTTATTTTAACTTGTTGGCACACAGCACTGTGAATCACATTGCACATACAGATATAGGCATACATACACACCAATGTTTTGTATGCACCCATGCTCTTGTAAAGCCGAACTGCTGAGTTTGTTTACTAGAATATTTTGCCTAACAATACTAGGTGATTAAACTATTTTAAGAAAGATTGTTTACTACTCAATTGTTGGCCAATCAGTAGTACTCTTGAATCCGATTTGTATTACAAACATGTTCCATATCTACATACATTACTATATATAGTAAGTACATTGTTAACTTCTGTAGGACATCTAGATGATCTAGCTAGCCAGTGAGTAGGTAAAGTCGACCTCATTGGCCAAACAAAGTAGTGGATTACATTGAACAGGTCAACTGCAATTTCAAAACCATATTTGGTGATTTAGAAACAACTCCAACAGATCTAAGGTAAACACAACATTTTCATACTAAAATAACAAAGAAATAAAACACAACATTAACTTTAAAAACATATTTATTACTTAAAAATCATCACATTTCCAAATCTAATTCAGTATTCTTCCGAAAGTATTTAATTAACATTTCAATGACCCAGCGAGTCAATTACCCGCATTTGTTCCTACGACTTTCTTTATTTACAGTTAAAATCTAAATTAAAACTAATGAGGTATTATTACACGTACATTATTTAGATAGTTGGACCCTTTTAATTGAAAATCACAGTTTCCTAAATCAAACATTGCTTAAGAAATTACTTTTCTTCGTAACTGCGACATTAGACGTGTTTTGATAGTACCGTTATATGACGTCATCGGTCGTCATGATGGTCAAAGTCGCTCATATCTATCATTTCATAACGCTTGATAATGCTTCGGTAGCAATAATCGTGTATTATATTAGTACTATAGTATTTAAATACTGAAATACTATACAACATACCTACTCACAAGTTTATAAAAAACATTGACCCTTTCCTAAATCATGAAGTCTTCAATTATTATCAAATTTTTTTAACTCAATCTTGTACGATAAGATAATACTATTATGTAGTTACAGTTTGAATGGATCGACACATCAGTACGAGTTACTACGACCTAATTAAACGGTCGTCCTATTTTTATTTGGATTGTACACGCCTACTGGTTTATACATGGCAAATTGGCGCGAACGCCAAATTGTGCAAAGGGGTTTGTTTATAGGTACCTATGTAATATTGGAGGGTTACATCGAATATTGTTAGGCACCTATGCTGTTTTTTAAAGCAATTACGTATGGCAAATTATTGTCTTAACTCATGATGAATAGGTACATAAGTCGTACTTATGAGAATTATTTATTTGGATAGATAAGACGTCTGGTTATCTATGAAGATTATGGCACCTCCCTGTTTTAAAAACTCTGTGTTTACACTCCTTTTGTTGGTGGATGATATCATTACTAATACGCTACAAGCTTGCTAAAGTATTTAGCTCTGAATCAGAGCTAACGAGCCCAGCCGGCTATTTACATCTGATCAGTGACGTAACTTACAGGGTGGCCAGTCGACAAAATGCCACGTGCCCCAAGCGTTCAGCTTGCCTTAATGGGAAAATGTGGTATTTTATATTACAACACCCCACTCCTATTCAGCTGCACTTTACCTACTCCATTTGAGTAGTCACTTAACTGAAGGTGAAAAATCTTGATATGACTTTTTAGCTAAAGATTTCAGTTTATAAATTCAACTATTATTTTAAACAGTCGTTTATTTGTACCTAAGTTAAGTGTCTACTCAAATGCATTACAGTTACAACTTTTAATACCAAAATAAAACAAAAACCAGGACAAATAAGATCAATCTACATTATTCATCCTATTAAACTCTTCGGTGTCATCGGGTACTTCCCACCGAGGGTTCCAGAAGCCGGGCGGAGTTCTAGGCCTGTCTGTCGGGTTGTTCACGCCTCTATGGTGGGAACACTCGTTTATTTTCTTTGCTAACATTTCAGGATCATCCTTGTACAGCTCGCCGAAGAACTAGAATTAAGTATAAGGTTTTGTTAGTTTTTGGACATCATTAACTTAGCCTTTTCCCAACTATGTTGGGGTAGGCTTCCAGTCTAACCGAATGCAGCTGAGTACCAGTGCTTTACATTAAGCGACTGCCTACCTGAGCTCCTCAACCCAGTTATGCGGGCAACCCAGTACACTTAGGTAAGAATGGTTGTTAGACTTACTGGCTTCTTACCACCCAAACTAAACTAACTTCAAAGTAGCTCAGAATTTTGTAGGTCAAAATGAAATCTAAATCTAGACATGTTTAATTCAGCATTTCTGTGGGTACTTACGTCTTTACATTTGTCGCAACTCCAACCTGGCAATATACGTTTTTCTGACTTCTTCCTCATATTCGGATCTTTGTATATCATTTCTGCAAACTCAGGTATTTTTCTATGAACAAAAAAAATACATGAGGAAAGGCTAGATAGACACGAAAAATGTATGCAACTACAATAATAACTTTATATAGATAGGCAAAATATTGCCATGTAGTATGTTTATGGCAACAACCAATGATAACTATTAATATTAACCACAGGAAAATGATAAAGCGCAATACGGTCGTTGTCACCTTTATTTCGTTTGCCACAAACGGCTATGACGACTAACTTACCTATTTGTAGTTATTATTCGAAGTAAAAATTAATTCGTGATTTGTCTATATATAAAGGCTCCATAAACTTAAAGCAAAATCTTTGAAATTTTAATAAAATCTTATTTTTAACCTACCACCCAAAAAGGAGAAGGTTCTTAATTCGGATGTTTTTTTTTTCATTATCTTCTCCTATATGTATTATGTAAATTAAAGTACATAAGAATAAAACAGATTTAGTATTTCTCACCTTTTCACAGTGTCTGCATTCACTCTGCTACTTTTAGGTTCTCGATCTAGTATGGACATGCTCGGCTGAAGTTCATCATCATCTTGCAGATTTGTAACATTTATGTTCTCAGCTAGAGGCCTTTTTGAAGGACTGGAAAAAAATAAATTAATAAATATTTAGAACTACGCAAGTTTTATATGAAAGAAGGTAAAGGTATAACTATAACCAGGGATTTTGCATCAGTCAACATCATCGGGCTATGAGAGTTAAGGAATAGTGAGTGCATCTGTGTCTGCGCAAACGCTCGTGCAGTATAATATGTCCTGCGCAGCTGGTTGTATCTACAGCCGCCGTGGCCGATGAATCGGCTAGGGGAGGATGTCATCATCAAGTCTACATTATAGACCTCATTGGGTACATATGGTCAGATCTGGCAAATTAAATAGGTAAGTACAGATAGCGCGCGAGTTGAATGCAGAGCTTAGGAATGCGGTATGATAGTTGACAAGGATGGCACAGCACTACACTGCAGGCGCGTGAGGTGGGGCGTGCGGATGGCGGGGGGAGATGCTCCCGCTCTTTACCTCAGACCCCGACTGCATTCAACTCGCGCGCTATCTGTATGTAAGGGGAAGATTTTTCAAATCGGACCCGTTCCCAACACAAACACATGAAGTGGGAAAGAGAGGGTGTTGTGGGGGCCGTCTTTTGTAAATTTTGACATTCAAAAAGTGGTGTTTTGCAGCCAAGCTTGAATAAATGATTTTGAGTTTGATAAGGTCTTACCTGCACTCATTGTGATCACTATGAATATTGTCTAACTTGCCAACATGTTGTAGTAAAGATATGCTAGCTTGAGTGTCACAGTATGTTAGGTCATTGTTATGTTCCTGTTTCGGAGGGGATTGGTTCATAAAGTTCTTGGGTATTCTGAAAATAAATACATATATTAACTTTAACTACATACATTATAAAGAGTTAAATAAGTTTTTAAAGGATATACCTAACACTGAAATAATTTTATCAAATCAGATTAGAACTTATTCTAAATATAGGCAAACTTTTCAGCTTTATTTTAGTGGTTTAGATACACTGTGCCACTGTGCAAAAGGCAACCATGATGCTCAATTATGGCAAATGGATTAATAAATATCTAACTTTTTGGCAACCATTTCAGAAACTCACTCAGTCTGATAAAAAAACCTTATGGTTGGTGCACATTGGAGCACATTTTTTTTCAATCAATCATCAATTTTTATTTATTTCTCATCATCAAGAACATAGATGAATTTGGTAGTTCCAAATTGCATTAAACATAGAAACTGGTGTCAGATGCAGGTTAATCCTGTATTACAGAATACCAGGCTTACCCTCCGCCGAAACAAAAATTACTATTATAAACATTGTCCTTATTAAAATCCAAATTAGGTACCTGTTAGGATTCAATAAATTGATAGAATCATCTTGTGTATAAGTAACACTCTCATGCATCTTAAATTCGTTCGCCAATATATTCTCAGAATCTGGTTCCCTCTTTATATCAAGTACTGCGGTCTGATCACCTTTCTTAGGAGTTTTCTTCTCAGATTTTATTTTCGAACTTAGCTGCGGTTTCTTGAATTTTAATGGACTCTCTTTTGATTTGAAACTGTGGAAATTAAAAATGAATTACTATCATCATTAGGTATGTTTATCTACATATATCGCCGGGGAGTTTGTTCCACCACTTCTTCTTCCCAGCAAAAACACATAGGAAGTGGTGAAGGGCGGGCGTTTTGAGGGCTGTCTTTTGTAAATTTGACGTTCAAAAAGTGCTGATTTTCAGCCTGATTTGAATATATGACTTTTGATTTTGATTTAATGATTTCATATTGTCATCTAAATAGTATGTAAATAAATGCCTATGCAAATAGGCTGTAACTATATTGTCATCTAGACCTAGCCTTTTCCCAACTATGTAGGGGTCGGCTTCTGGCTAACTGACCCCAACTAGCCTAACATCTGCTAAGCTACAATATGAAATTTGAAGTAAACATAATACATAATAATATATTTTTATATAATCTTATATTAAACTTTTACTTACATCGTAAAATTATTGGGTCCACTTGTAGGTGAAGGTAATATAGTGTCATCATTTTCTATCGATTCTTTCTTGATGAGTAGCTGTAATTAAGGAGAATGCTTATGTAATTTAAAATTTATATTTTTTTATAAAAAATCTGATCATCTAAGAAAATAAGGAGTACAAAATTCTCATGCGGTATAATTTAGGACTAGGCACAACAAACTGTTTAAATTACATATCAGACTTTATACCAATGTCCTAAAATAGGGTTAGTAACATAAATATCACATTTGATAGCATACATGCTATCAAAAATCTTCAATATGTTATCAAATATCTTTTATTTGATAACATATTGAAGATATTTGATAACATATAGAAGATTTTTGATAGCATAAGTAGAGAAATTGTAAGCAATGATTAACTGATTTTCCTTGTAAATAAAAAATAATATTACCGCTACATTTCCATCACTCTCATTCCTCCTACTCCCTCCACTGAACTCAGGTGTGCACGTGATATCAATGAAATTGTTCTCCTTTACTTTGACTACGTTCAATCGAGACTGCCTCAACTTGCCGTTCGGTTTGGCTCGTAGCGGAGTCGAGAATGATAGCTTCAATGTTTTCTTTTCTGGTGTTGGCCTGTGATGAAAGTAATATATGACTGAACCTACATTTTTGTACACACAATATACATAGAAATAAGACAGGCAAGAAAGAATTTACAAAGGTAATGCTTATTTAAAAAAAAAAAATCGTCCAGCTACCTGCAAATGAAAAATAGTAATAAAACATTTTCAAATATGAGACACAGATAGCCTGAGTGACATAGGGCACTTTTTACCTGGATGCATAGTACATGTATGTGCAACCACTAGTGGAAAAATTGTGTCATAAAAATAAAAACATGCTCTAGTAACTTTCACTTACCAAGTATCCGGACACTTCTTCTTATCTCTAAAATCGGTAGAAATTACTAAAGAACTCTTGAGTTTTTTCGACTGTATTATAGGGCTCACTCGTCCTGTTGGCGTGCCCTCAATCTCAGACACAGACTCTTCTCTGAAAGACAGGTCTTCACAAGAAGAGTGCATTTCCTTCTTTACATTAACTGGTGAAGGTTTTTTAACCTCCTTACTATTGATGTTGTCCTGGTACTTTGGGACAGTCATTGGAGTTTCCCCAAATAATATTTTGAAAACATCATCTAATATTTTTAGGTCTTTCGTTTCATTTAGTCTTGTTAGTGTTGATGCTGAAATTGTGAAAATAAAAAAAGTTTTGTAATAAAACTAGACTACTTAAGAACTCATCCAAATCTGTTTATCCTAATTAATCTGTCTATTTTTGTCTCTAAAATCTATTTTTGCACCTGGGTGACTCATCATCATCATCATCATCAGCCTATCGCAGTCCACTGCTGGACATAGGCCTCTCCAAGTGCACGCCACTGAGATCTATTTTCGGCTTCTCGCATCCAGCTCCTGCCAGCCGTCTTGCGCAAGTCATCACTCCACCGTGCCTGAGGACGTCCTACACTACGTTTGCCGAGGCGTGGTCTCCACTCTAGAACTCCAACCTGGGTGACTGGCTGGTTAAAAATATTTCAATTATGTACTTACCCACTAATTGTATAATATTGTCTTTTGATTCAATAATCCTTTTTAGGGCTTCAGCACTACTGCAATTGTTGCTGCAAATTAATAAAAGATTTAACTAATCAATAATAATTGCTGTTAAGTAAGGAATTTTTGGAATGAGCATCTAGAATCAATCATATCCTATATTCTAGACAGAGTTCCTGACTTTCGTAAGTGCTTGTAAAGACAAATAACAAATTATATGATTGGATTTTTGAATAAGATATTAATTTAAATCAATTACCTGTCGCATCTTTCTTTCTGTTTGATATATTGTGTCTTATAACTATCAGACTCAATGTGAAGCTGCTCAAAATCTGTAAGAAGCTCTGAAAATAATATTACACAAGTTACTATAATACATCAATCAATTTATAAATAAGCATACAATAATTTATATACAGTTTTATATATTAGGTGGAAACTATACCCCATACCTAGATAAAACAAAGGTAGCCTACTGGAGTGAAGACCAAGGCAAAGTATAGATTCCAATAAGTGAAAAAAATTATCTAATCAGTTCAGTCGTTTCGGATACCAAATGTGTTACATCACCGTTGTACAAAAACTATCTGTATTTCTTGTGTTTTTATTGTTAATCATGTACAATAAAGATTTTTTTTTCATCTTTTTTGTTTAGAAGACAGGGACACTTCAAGTAATCAGGAAAGACAAGAGTCAAGACAAGGTGTTATGATAAAATCACTATGTTTACCTTTGAAATCCTGCAGACCTTGTTGCAATGTTCTTTCAAGGGCTAAAACTTTTGTATTTCTAGAAAGCACGGAAGATAAAGAGTTTGATAAGTTCACTAAACTCATTTTAGTAAAAGTAAGTAAGTTACTGTTGTCTTTTTAAATAAACGGTACGATAAGCATATTTACTAATGAACAAGACTGTTTTTGTAACAAATTATCCGATAGGTACAGGAAAATCAAACTTTGAAACAAATGTTTTTCTTGTATGTATGAAACAAAAACATGAAAAAAACACCTGTTCGCGCCTCACTGTCACCTGTCTCAAAAGGAAACTGACAAATGACGCAATGGCAAATGACGTAGCCTGTGAAATCCGAGTCACTGACTTTTAAGTTAAGATAAAAAAATATTTTTACTGAAATAACTGGATAAATACTGTAAATAATTCACTAAAAGACTGTTATTGATAAAACATAAAATAAATTGGTATTCAAGAAAAATAAAAACCTCTTTTGAAGAAATCGGAATGACGTTGTCATTGTATCTTCTTCTGCATCTGCCATAAAATCAGGCAAAGGAATAAAGTTGGGTTAACTTGTGAATTGGTTGTGTGAATTTCAACAATGTTATTGTATCGCAATTAGTTATTAATATAAATACATAATAATTAATACTTTGTTCTGGAATGCTCCCATATTTTATGTAAGAATATTAACTCATGTTCTATGCTCAGGTTTTCTAAATAAAGACCTTTGCTTGATTGTTCTAAAAAATAATCATGGCGGTCATGGATTGTCAAAAATATTTGAAAATATTTTGTAAAAATTATTGTATTTTTGGAATGATTCCTATATTAGGAACTAATTTATTTACAGGTTTTTTTAGTTTCTGAGCTTACTTGATCTATGAAGTATGGAGACTGAGGATGATATGATTGTTTTGGTTGTTGTGGACGATGATGACGAGAAGGCGAAGAGTTCCGAAAACAATTCGGTTTCTGAGCCTTCCATATCTAGCGTTGAAGTAGATAATATAATTGAGACAGCGCAGAAACTTGGCCAGTATATTGAAGTTAAGCAAGAACCCGTAGATGAATACCAATACGATTATCTTGAGGAAGATTTCAAAACTGAGGTACGTACGACGCCCAAACCCCTATAATTATGAACTAGCGGGTTTCCCGCCGTTTTCAAAATATAGCATATACTATACTTGGGGATAGTGTAGCTTTCCAATAGAGAAATATTTTTTCAAATTGATTCTGTAGTTTTGGCGCCTTTTGGGCACAAACAAACAAAATGTTTCCTCATTATTATATTAAAACATAGAACCTAATTTATAGATTCATAATACTCATCCAGGTATTTATAGAAAGAAGCAAGGCTGCAGGCATATCCATCACTTTGATTATATGCTATATAGACATTAATATAATCAAAGATCCATCAACCTATACATAATTTGGTCGCAGCTTGTAGCTTCCATCTACAAGTTTTTGTTTGTAAAGGCTGAAACTACTAAACCAATTTGCAAAATTATTTTGCTGTTTGAAAGCTACACTTTTCCAGACTAACATAGGCTATATTTGGGCAGTAGCTCCCACGGGACAGCTAGTAATGATTATAAAACTGATTCTAGGTAAAAGAGGAACCAATAACTGCAGAATATGACAACGATGATGAGGATTACATTGCCCCAGATGAAAGTTCACCACACCAGAAATATGACAAACACCGGTTTTCAATGCTCAAGCCGTGGCAACAGCGGTCATTCGTCGCTGAGTTGAGAGAGAATTACGAGGAATTGCAAGATGATGAAGAGTTACTGGTCTATACTTTAGGAAAGATTATGAAGTCGGTGAAACCACCGTCGCCACCGAATGACTACTTTATTATAAATGAGACTATGTTTGAGTGAGTTTTTAAATTGTTTTAATGAATGCTTATAATGATGATGATATTTGAAAGCGCATTTCCATTTTTGTTGTAAAATAATATTTCTAAAATGAAATCCCAGTTAGCTAGTTAATCAAATCTGAAGTCATATTCAGAATCTAGAACAAACTGAACATGTTTGTTTTTAATCTTGACTCTTGACCCTGGGTATGCTGGTGCATGGATCCCCGCAAGACACAATTGATTTTCTATTTTCCTCTGATTAACGGCATTCAAGCAGTTGATACAATGCTAATAACTTTAAAATGGCTGAACTGATTTAACCATAGCTGGAATAGTGCAACATCAGTTTTCAAATAATTAAATCCGCATCCCAATCGGTTTAGCCATTTAAAGGCTATGGCGCTGTAGGGGTTAAGAATAATATAAAATATTTTTCTCATCAATTGAAACCATTGATACCAACCACCAGTCTAACCAAGGGGTATTGGGTTGCCCGGGTAACTGGGTTGAGGAGGTCAGATAGGCAGTCGCTTCTTGTAAAGCACTGGTACTCAGCTGAATCCGGTTGAAGGCTGGAAGCCGACCCCAACATGATTGGGCAAAAAGGCTCGGAGGATGAATTGAAACCATTGAATTATTGTATTCTTTCTAAAAAACGACTCTTAACACCTTTATTCCAGGTGTGTGTATTGTGCGTATATGTCAGACACGGTGCCGGCAGCTGGGCGGCATTACCAGGAGAAGCATGGCCCGCGGTACCTAGTGTGTTATGCTTGTGGTGTGGATTTTAGGAGGTCAGTAAATGATAATGAGAATTACATTAATATAATTTTAGGGATAAATATAGAACAAAAAGAAAACATTTTAGGGAGCTTCAGTTTGAAACTAGGTTCTGTATATTTTTCATCTTAGCAGTGCAAAATAGTGCACTCAGTGCACTATTAAAATTGCAAATTCCTAAATGCGAATGTCTGTTTGTTACACTTTCACGCTAAAACAACTGATTCGATTGATATGAAAACTGGCTTGAAAAAGCATAGTATAAACATTTGAGTAAGAACCACCCCTTTTGAGAACTCTATTAAAAATGGCAGGAAAATGTCGAATTTAATCATGATATCTGGTTCTCAACAGTACAACAAATCTGTACAAGCATGAGAAGCGTTGCATCGCTCCGGATGCGGAGATAGTGCTGCGAGCTCGCGCCATCTTCCTCGGCCGGAAGGGACGCAGCCGACCCTTTCTTACTAAGAACAAGTTCTACGGTAATAAGGATGAGTGAGTTCAGTTTATTATTGGGTTACATACGTGTTCCTAAATATTCAATATGTAGTTGAAATTTTCAACCAGTACCATTATATTAATTTACGGTGCAACGTTAAAAATCAATTTCCTGAAAGATGAAATTACTAAGAAGGGAGAGAGTGCCAGGGAGGAATAGAAGCTTATGTTGCTCGCAGTTTTGCCAGCGTCCCTATTTTATGCATTTATTTGACATCTCACAGTAAATCATTTTCCAGTACTTACAACCAACCAACCAATCAATCAAATAAACTCTTCAATTTTATGATGTTAATATACTTTAATGCTCATATTCATTTTCAAATAAATTAACAAATATAAAAGCATAATTTGTTAGCCAACATATTTCCTCTGGAGTGATGACTTGCGCAAGACGGCTGGCAGGAGCTGGATGCGAGAAGCCGAAAATCGATCTCAGTGGCGTGCACTTGGAGAGGCCTATGTCCAGCAGTGGACTGCGATAGGCTGATGATGATGATGATAATGATATTTCCTCATTTCCAGTGTACCTCGGAAGACTTTTCCCTGCACCCTGTGTCCGGCTGTGTTCATAACGAAGAGCAACTTGGAGTCACACGAGAACTTGCACCGAGGAGAGAGACCGTTCCGCTGCCATGTGTGCCCTTGTGCATATACTTCTTATTCGGCTTTATCGGTGAGTGACCTTTTCTACTTTTTACATACCATCTATATTGGCTATTATCATTATTAAGCCAACTGCAGCTTAGTAACTAAGACCTACTGGACCGATTTGAAAAATTCTTTCAGTGTTAGATAGCCCATTTATCGAGGAAGGCTATAGGCTTTTTATCCGGGTTCGTGCCGTGGTTCCTACGGGATGCAGGTGAAACCGCTGACAGAGGCTAGTTATAAAATAATGGCATAATTTTCTTAAATCTACAATCAACTCACTGATCAATAACGCTCTGAATGAACAAAAAACATACCCATTAATTAGTACCAAGGACTGTTGGGTTGCCTGGGTTGAGGAGGTCAGATAAGCAGTCGCTCCTTTTAAAACACTTGTGCATCCTTCCAGACTGGCCGACTTAGCCGACCCCAACATAGTTGGAAAAGGCTCAGGAGATGATGATACCCATTAAGGCTCTAGACAGACGGACTGCATTTCGACTGTAATTTGCAGTTCAAGGGCAGTTTGAATGCAGTTGACACGACTGCAATAGAACTGCAAATCAACTTCAGAACACGACTGCATCCCAACTGCAATCGGACTGCGCGGTTGGTTTGCAGTTCTATTGCAGTCGTGTCAACTGCATTTAAACTGCATCCGAACTGCAAATTTGCAGTTGGATTGCAGTCCATCTGTGTAGAGCCTAACTCGATTATGATTTATTTTCAGCGTCATACCAAAAAACATTCGAATGTGCAATTCACTTGTGACCACTGCGGCAGATCGTTCAAAATTAAAGCTGCTTTAGTTGCTCATATGGATACACATAAGCGTAAGTATAAACTACATTTTAGAGATCAAACAATAATTATTAAGCTGTCAAAAAAATAATTAAGGGTACTTTTATTAAGTCGTGGTGGCCTAGTGGGTAAAGGACCAACCTCTCGAGTATGAGGGCGTGGGTTCGATTCCAGGTCAGGCAAGTACCAATGCAACTTTTCTAAGTTTGTATGTACTTTCTAAGTATATCTTAGACACCAATGGCTGATATAAAGGTGAGAAAAACATGCCTGGACTATTAAGTCTGAAATCTCCCGCAATGAGCAAGCGTGGTGATTAATGCTCAATCCTTCTCAAGAAGAGGCCTGCGCCCAGCAGTGGGATAGTAAAAAAAGGCTGTAATAGTAACACTAACAACTTTTATTACTGGAAACTTAAAGGCTACATTTTCTAACTGACACCTTTATAAACAGTAGTCCAGTCCAAATCAGTTTAACATCAATTTTAACCGACTTAAAAAGAAGAAGGTTTTCAATTTGGATGCTTGTATTTTTACATCTCATTTAATTTGTTCCAGTGATTTACTCTTTAGTACCGTTGGTGCATACCTAAGATGTGGCTGATTTTCTATATGAATAAAAAACAATGAAAACATTTTTTTTGTTGCCAGCTTATCGTAAACACGGCTGTGAGGAATGCAATCGTCGTTTCGCCCAGAAATCAGCTTTAATGCTACACGTCAATAAAGTACATAGAAACCTACCTCCGCCCTGTGCCTGTCAAATATGTCCTAAGAGGTTAGTATATATCATGATTTCCGACCCTTTTCCCAACTATGTTAGGGTCGGCTTCCAGTCTAACCGGATGCAGCTGAGTACCAGTGTTTTACAAGGACCAATTGCCTATTTGACCTCCTCAACCCAGTTACACAGGCAACCCAATAACGACTGCCAAAGATGGTCAAATGACAGCCGGGACCCACCGGGGTTTTTATAAATATAAGTTTATTATTTAAAAAGATATGCAATGTATTTTTTTTAATAACTTGTAATAATTTCCCAGGTACCCGCGCATGTCGTTACTAAAGGCACACATGAAGAGAGCGCATGGCATGACCATCATCACGAGGAAGGTAAGGCTTGAATTATTTATTTTATATTGTCACACTGTAAAAGAAACCATTGTATTATTAACGAATTGTAGTATTTGGACGTATGGAAGAAAAACTATCGCGCAGTTTATGTGTTATCGTTTGAACACGTAGTTGTCAAATGTTTGCACAAACTGTCTCGGGGAAAATCTGCAAATAATTCACTAGTGTTAACGCATATCTTGATACTTACCAAAACCGAGGTAATATTATCTACATAATCTACATATATATAAAATATGTCTAAAAAATCTCCCAAGGTAATATTTTAAAGTAAAACTTACAAAATGTTTTAGATGTTCTTCAAAACCCTACCAACTATGTCTGAGTTAGAAGTACAGCAATCCAAAGTCATATTGAAATACGAAGAAAACCCAATGACTGGCTTACTTGGCTTACCTAAGACTGAACAATATACTGACGAAGAAAATAACGAAGCTAATTACGAAGAATTTAATGGAGAAGATTATATTAATGACGCGGAAAATACTGAGCAAATGTCGATGGAAGAATTCATGCAATACGTCAGTCAGAACGGACAAGATTCAGGTGCGAAAATAGTGTATATTCAGAACGTTGAAGTACTTCAAAAGGACAGTGATAGTAGTGAAAATAATATTATTATACGAGTAGAACGTTCGAATAATGATGAGAGTTTAGAAAATTCTTTTATAGCACCTAAAATTGAACCTGACTTAGGGATTCCTTGAGTAAGTAAATTTTTATTATTGGAATATTTTTTGGATCTTTGATTTGATATTATTTGTTCACAATGCAAACGGCTGGCATTAAGTTCTTTGCGTAATGCAGTATACCGTGGCATAAAGAATGTAATCAGCTGAATCCGGTTAGACTGGACGCCGACCCCAACATAGTTGAGAAAAGGCTCGGAGGATGATGCAGTATACCGTGGCATTATGTGGTATGATGCTGGTTAACCAAATTTTCCCTTTTCTCGTGCTGGTCGCAGATATTATTTAGTAAATTCCTTGGCGATATTAATACCTTAATTCCGGAGATACGTATAAACTTTGAAATTATATCGGTTTAATACTCCTCGATAAATAATAAGACTTTTTATTTTGATGCAACCAGCCTTGGTAATAAAGTTCATTATTCAATGATACACAACATGTGTGTGCTAAACAGATTGAATTAGAATTATTTATATGAAACGCAATTAGATACACGTACTAAGACTGATAAACATATATGTTAATTTATTGTAGGATATTATTAAATAATATAGTTTTATGGTCAGTTGCAGCATTTAACGTTTTTTATTCAATAGTTTTACAAAATGATCTTATTATAGGGAAATATTAAAACATAGGTATCAAAATATTCATCCGCATTGCTGTCAGCTGGGATCGTGCCCAAAAGGCTGGCTGCATTGCCACGCTGGATGGCAATGCATATCCTTAGCAGCATTTAACTATAACGATAACCGAACCATTTTCAGTTGCCAAATCGGCGATTTGACCAATGGGCGGCAAGTACGGCTGGTTATGGAGTTAAATGGTGCAACTCACCCTTGGCATTTCGTCAGATGATGTGTCCTAACCCTAACATTTGCAATGCATGTATGAGTCCCTGGCTCTTTGGACATTTTTGAATGCAAAAATCCTATGACTTTGTATAAAAAAAACGCGGCCTCTCTACACCCAAATGGACCATGGGATTGTCAATAATGAGCTGGCCGGGCAAAAATTGGATTTTTAATTTTTGTTTATAAATTAATACTTTTTTGAGAATTTTGATTTTGTTGACATTGTATTATAGGTAGTTCAGTGTGTATATGTTGTACGTCTGAAAAATTAACTATTTTTCTTAGGATTAGGAAAGGACATGAAAATGTTAGTCGATTGTTACATAAAAAATAAAAATGCCAAAATATTTTTAATACGAAAATGTGTTTTATTACGCACTTATTATTTCAACCAAATATGTTTACTCATCTATAGCATAATGCGTACACAATCGTAAGAAGACACCACGAATTTTTTTTTTATAATGCATCGTTACTTACTAGGAAAATACAAAAATATTAAGCGGTTTCTTGGTAAACAACTAATCGGGATACCTTAAAAATATGCGAAATGTACACGTACTTAATGAAATGCACCATTTTATAATACGCTGTTCATTCAACTTGGTCATCAGTTAACACTCCAAGACCTTTGTTTTTGAGCTCCTAGAACATGTTTCAAGTTTCCAAAATGCCATACAATCTGACGTTTTCGTTGCTCAAAAATACAGACGAAGGCAAGAGAGTTTATGTTAAAAATCACACTCTTCACTAAAACTCTTGAATCGATGTGATTGACTCCATTAAAATCGAATAATCAATCGATATAAATTACTGAACATGTCGATATCAATTTGTCTTTTGGCTGACGATTGTAACATGTTCTAGATGTCCAAAAACTATACGGTAAAGTGTGTGGGTGCATTGTTTAGAGCTAGAAAGCGCTTTTTCTCTATTCTCGACAACAACAATCACTTCGACCAACAACCACAAAAACTAACATCAACTCTTTATCTTCACTCCACGAATACTGATCATAGTTTTATCTTAACAATGGTCCAAAAATATCTAATAGCATTCCTAAACGATCAAGTAGAAAAATACTTTTAATTATGCCTCACAGAAATCTAGCTTCATTTGTTAATTTTCCCCTCACTATCATCAAGATATATTTTTTTTAATATTAATATCTTCTGTGTCATGTCGAATTGCGTCAAAGAATACATTGTGGGTCTAAGAGTGTTAATCTATACTACTGTGACAATCTCGATAAGTTTCGATTATCGTGTTGCATAATGTTCAGGATGAAAATATTACATCACTCTGTATAAAACTAAACTTTTATCGATATCGATAAATAGAGTGGGGATTTAAAGCATTTTTGTTTTGATTACGCTCCATCTATCGATATGCAATTGAAATCCGTAGCATCGATACTATCTAGAACTATTCTAAGGCTTTTCATCTAGAATACTGCTCCCAATCTTTCATATTCGACAAATGGCTGCCACTGCTGTCTCGGAAGTCGAAACTATGTCCAGTATGCAGTCAACTTCAACATTTTATAACAATATTTCGACAACGACTTAATTTAAAATGTTCTGCCTCGACATACCACAATTTTGCCCTTAAAAGTAAAGCGAAACAAATACCAAGGCAGATTTATTTAAACATGATATTTCTAGCGTGTTCCACACATCAGATAAATTCGTTTGCTCATGAAATGAACGCTAATTACCCAAAAACCTATATGGTGGGGCGTTCAACAAAAGTATGAAAGTCACAGATTATATAAATGAATTCTTCAACACAGACCACGTTCCGTTTCATGTCTTTATACAAATGGGGTTTTATAACTAACCTCTAACACTCAGCCTCTTAAACATTTTCATTGAACATTGTGCATCGAAATGTTAACATTAATCCTATGATAACAGTAACACGATTATATTAAACAGACAATATTGTGAACTTGTAATGCATTATCGTTTGACCTTACTTTTACGAATATGTGTTTGTTTCGTGTTAAAAAGACGTATTTGTTTGATGGCGCTTGGATTGGCTTCCTTGATTTTGTGTTAAAAAGTATATTGCTTTCCTTTTTTATATCAGAATGTATCTTGGTCTACAGATATTATATTTTGAAGATAATAAATCGAGTCAAATTTCGGTTGTTTATGCTTATTTCATTGCCTTAACAGCTGCCTCCACAAATACGTCTTTCTATGAACATAAAATGATAAAAAAGTGTCTTACATTCGGTTATCCGACGATCTATGTAGCCAACTAAGTTTTTTATTGTAAAAATAATATGTAGGTATCTTAAAAAATCTACCCGACTTACATGATGATAAAACTTTTAACTGTTTTATAAATTTTTAGGTACACAGTTTTTAGTATTGTATAATGTGTTTGCAAGTGAGAATTGCATTTCTAAATGTTGCCATTTGCATTGAAAACATGTTTTCTTCTATGATTAGTTATTAATTTTTTTTGCTCAGTTCAATTGTTTTATCACAATGTTAAGCCAAGCAGACATTTTAAGGGCAAAGTCCTGTATTAAAAAGTTTTTATGAGCCAACATTCCTCCGATATTTTATCCTAATATATGTTGGCCCTTTTAATAAAGAACTTTGAATATTAAGACAGTTCTGGACAAATTTAGTGAAAATATTGCAATTTTTCAATCTCCGGTTCCTTCAGCGATTATTTGTACACAATACATAATAAGTCGTAATCGTTTTGAGTATAATAATGTAAATATATTTAGAATAGTTTGTTATATCATATCAAATAATATTGAACCCGTTGTTTCTAAATGTGTCCAGAAGTTCACATTACGTCGATCAAACGAGCGTTCACTTATAGATTTTATTATATTATGTATATTACATGTTACACTAGTGGCAGTTATCAACGCTCTTGATATTCAACTGGTAGTTTAAAAGCTCACTAAGTTCATACTCCACAATATTTTTTAAAGGCTTTCAAGTCATCTGAAAAATAGTTTTTAGGCGGAAAACATAATTGAAAATATAATATTGCGTTCAGTTTTAAATAAGGCGCTAGAGACGTGAGTGATGTCGTAGTGAGCTTCTACACTCATGCGACGGCAAAGTCATACAAATACAAAAAAGTACTCCAATTACATCACTATTGAAGTCGGACGTCAAGTTAGTCGATTATAATTATATCGATATCGGGAAATTAATCAGTGCGTACGAGTTTACGATCGATTCACATAGACATAATCATAGATAATCGAAGCTCATGCAATTTCTTACAATGATAAGTTTATACAATTATAAATGAAGTACCAAGTGATTAAGATAAAATATACGGGTACATGGGTATCTAATTGATAATATTAAATGGAAACAATAAATGAATAATAAAACCGTCCGATGGCTAACTCACCGCGTACGTTCATATAAAAATGAGCTCAGATTTCGTTTCCGACTACCAACGAAAAAGTTGGAACAAAAAATAACTAATTTTTGAAAAAGAACTAAAATTGCGAAGACACGCGAGGAACAGTCGAAAAAATGTCGTCATAATTATTAACTAAAAATCACTAAATCATCAGGCGCAAAGTAAAATAAAATGGAAATCATCTTCCCACAACACATCAGTTTCGACTAGTTTCCTCACAAAAATAAAATAAAACAAAATAAAAAGCAAATTGTACAGCTGAAATCATTAGGAACATACAACTGACATTATCTGAGCAACTTCTTGAAAGAATACGTTCAAGAAATTTAAAATTTCTATTACTAACATACTTATCACAGGTTAAAAGGGACAAGAGAAAGTATTAGTGTTCTCTCAATACAGTACATACGTAGCTACATAATATAAAAACTAAGACAACTTACGATGTACTAGCGACCGCCCGAGGGCGGCCTGATGAAATCGTTTTTAAAAATAATAATAAATTCTAAGCCCATAGCCCCTTACGTGGGGCGGTTGAGATCGATTACTTACATTTATAACAATATAACATTACGTTGACTGGCGGTGCCAAAGCGCTGAAGCCGATTAAAGTAAAAGAGCACATAAGGCGATATCGTCACTGTCACAGTCGGCGCCGCGCAGCTCGGTCGGACGCCACCTCCCAATAATAGTTACTTGTGACAAAAATAATATGTAGTCGTGTCCAACCGAGTCACGCCGCGCGATCATCCAGCTTCAAGATATACCCTCAACGTCAAAGGGCTTCATAGTCTGTATAGTGGAGCTGTGACGCTGCGGGAGTGTGGGGGACGTCGCGAGTGAGGCGAGCTGTGACGTGACTCGCCTGCCGCGTCATCACGAAGGCAGTAGCTGGCGGCGGCAGTACATGGCTGCCGAGGCCTCGTTAAGGAACACTCGTGGTGCGAATTACATGTTTGTGGGTAATTGACGCTTTGGAAAGTCTTTGTAGTCGCGCCGGGGTGTGGGCTTCCATCGCTTGGCCACCAATCGTATCACAACAGCACTGTAGTCAGTAGGCCTCGAGTCCGGCCGGTCGGAGGGTCGGAGGTCTAGTCCCACCCGTTCTCCTTCACCATGTGAGCTAGTTCTATTATGAACTTGCCCTCTTTGTATTTCTGACTGGATTCGAACGCGTGCTCCTGTAAAGACGGATCATATTAAATAAGGGGTATAATAAACTCGTCTTACCGTTTTGCGGTGCATTCGCAATTCAGTTTGAGATACCCAGCACGTCGTACCTTACCAATGAATTTGCAAGTGAATGCAATTCAATAGAGATTACTGAGGTATAAGAGGCAGCAGAATTTCAAGACAAGCAAGGTCTAAGTTGAAAGGTATACCGGGAACTGTCTCTAAGGAAGAATGGAAACGGAAAACATATTGCGCCAACGCCAAATAATTTGGGTACAGGCCAGAAACACGAAGAAGAATCTCATATCTATACATATTTTACACGAAAACAGTAAATATCAATTAGCTAACATTTTCCAAGAATTTCTTCTAAGGTAAATAGTAAACAAAACATAGATTTTGACGTAGTAAACACGCATGAGTTTCGCGTGTTATTTTAGTACACAAATTCCTTAGGAATGCGTGTTACACTACAGGCTTTATCAATATCAGTTAATTAAAAACCCACTTTAATTACCTGACTAAGGGTAGAAAAAATAATTTTATCACAACGTTTATTATTTTAGCTTATCCGAAGGGCAAAAGATTGCATTTACATTTTAAAACGAAAACACATAGAGGTCAAGCTAATGTTATGTTCTAACCCTTAGGCTTGGGTTCATAATTTGGAGTACCTAACTACGTAATGAAAAAAAAATCTTTCAGTCAAGATTGTGGGAAGTTTACAAAGGGTCCTTTAATTACTTAGGTACCTATCTAGTTTGGTGAATTAGTTAATTGCTACAAGACTACCTAAGTAAACTTTTAATTGATATCGCCTTGTTACCTTTGTAACAGCTGAAAGTCCTTTGGACCTAATGGTGAACTTACCTACCTAATAAGTTTGTAAAAATACCTACAGTTCACCACTATATTTTGGAATTCTCAAGTTAGCTATTTGATGCCTCAAGTAGGTACCTAACGCTTTTGTCCATAAGTTTTATGTCTATATCTATTGTGGATTGAATAGTTGCCCACTTTGGACAAGCAAAGCTCAACAATATCTTTTACAAACAAATTAGCAAATAGCCAGATGTCATTTCTAGGCTTCCCGTACCTATACCACATTTCATTTAATCTTTTATCTATTTCGTATTTAGTTTTGGCAAGAAATCCAGGATAGGAAAGTAATCACTTATAATATTAAATAATTAATAATGTAAAGGTTACTTACATATTTCCATCCGAGCATGGTCTTGCAGCACTCGCAGTAGATGTCCGCGACGGCGTGCAGCCCCGTTAGGAGCACGCGCTCCTCTGCCGGCCCGCAGCCCACGTTTACACTGAAATGTTACAAAATACACAACTATAGAAAATCTATAAAATACGAAAAAATCAGCATCACTTCTAGTCACTAGATTAGGACATTGATTAGGTGAAATAGCTTGCAATTAAAAAAAAAAGTATTGATGTCGATTTGTATTTGTACCATTTGCAAAAAAAGCACTAGTTTTCTGTGAGTGTTTGATGTAACTATTTGGCATATTACAACGTCTGCCAGCATCGAATTTGCTTTTAAAATATCAAGTTTGACCTAAAAGCTTGTTCGCAACGTCAGGCAAGTTCACACAAACACTACCTTATTTCGAACATTTTAAGTCAAAAATATTATGAAAGACGTTGAATTTCGACTCGCTGACCGTGACATTCAGAAAGCACGTGACACCGGAGTCAGGAAATAGAAAAATAAAACTGCAATACCTTTAAAAGTGACACCATGGTGCACCGTATTGAATATTTGAACGGAAAAGCTGAATTGCACCAATGTTCTATTGCAGGCGAGTGAAGGACGCGCATCAAGTTTCAATCATTTAGCAATAAGCCGTCAAGAGCGAATATAATCTCGATAACGGCTTAGTTATTTGTTTACGAAACTAGCTTTAGCCTATGGGATAGAACTTTGAGCATTTACTAACTGGAGACGCCATTATCTCTCTAGGCCAAAGCACCCTATAGATGTCAAGTCAGCTAACTTTGTCGTGTGCGTACCTAACGATGTGATCGAAAACGCATGAGTGATCCATCACTAGTTGTAAATTGGCAAACTTTTTCGTATGAAGACTTGTGCTCATGGCAGCAACGGTTCGTTGAATGCTCCAAGATGCAAAAGGACCAGCTACGTAAATAATGCTAATATGTCTTGTGTTGAAATCCTAGTGTGCTAGGCAGGTCGCTGGCATGAAATATGCATGAATACAGAATATGTAAGTGACGTTGATAATGTTATACTCACACTGAATTGAAGAGGTATGCGCGCCCCTGGCTGCCTTGAAACGACTGGAAACATAAACATATTTTTGTTAGTTTCAAATTGTATTTAAAATTATGGATTATAGTTTCAGAATAAGAAAGGTATCTTCGCGCTATAAAACTGTACGTTTCTGAAGTTAGCCATATGCCTTTGAGAAGTTTGTCATAAATTATCAAAAAAAATATGAAAAGGACTTAAATATGTGAGGTGCCAAATAGTTAACTTCAGAAATGCAAAGTAAGATATTAATTGGCGCGAACAGTAAGTGCCAATAACCACCGTGTAGGTCATCCCCATAGTAACAATATAATAAAACTTATTTCAAAATGGTTTCAGCCTGAATAAGTAATTGTAACAGCTTATGGCGGGTGGCAAGCAACAGGCATTTGTTTTAATTGAAAAGTTACGAGATAAAAACGAGCTTTCTCTTTATTCTTTGCATTAATTAAAGTTATTTTTAAATAGTGCATAAATAAGGAAAAATGTGAATGAATGGTTAGGTTAGGAGACTGAAGAATGATGGATGGGTTGTCTGAGACATGACTCGAATAAGAAGAGACTGGATGTTAGTATGAAGACTGACACAGAGGTATGAAAACGGAAAACATATTGCGCCGATTCCAAATAAATTGGGGACAGGACAGGATGAAGATAAAAGAAGAAAATATGGCCATCAGAATATAGTACGGGTATGGCAGATGATAAAAAATATGCTTCAGGCTAAATATGTTAATTCTCTTAATAACTTTTTTGTTTAAGTAAACCACAAAGTTCTATATAAAAACGAAGATTAATTACATGGTTGTTGATATTAATTTGACCGCTACAAGAGCAGTTTTGGAAGGTGTCAATATCAGAGTCAGTCAATTAATTATGAGGCGCAAAGTTTGACACATTGGCAAAAAATAATAACTTGGAAGAGAAAAATGAGATCGTGAATATACAAGCATTTCTGATAATACTCTTTGTCGGAAGTTCTAGAAAGATGAAAAGTACCTAAACGAAAGGAATGGGTTGTTTTATAAGCATCTTTATTGCAAAATTATTATAAAGGAAATAATTAGATAATACAAAGAAAGCAAAGCCAGATTTAGGCAATGTAAAATGACGAATAAATCGCTATATCTACGCTACGCTTTCGCATGAAGTTCTCATTTCAAAGAACCTTTCCCCTTGGCCAGTAGTAAAGTTCGAACTCAAAGAAGATTTAAGTGTAAAGAGTATGCATACCTTAGATATAAGCTCGTCATGGCTGGCCAAGTGCGCGCGGCAGTGTATGCAGCTGTAGGTGCGATGCGCCGGCGGCAGATACGCCTGGAAGGTCTTGACGGGAGTCCTCGCGGCCGCAGCGCTGGCGCCGCCCTCGCCTGCCACCCCCGCTCGGTTAGTGACGTCACGCATGAGTGCCTGCTAGCTACCAACACACTGCCGTCAGCACTGGCTGGCGGACGCCCTAAGTGCACTATGATTGGCTGCCGTTGAGGTTTGTATGAAGTTTTGAATGTAGAATTTATGATGAGTCTGTTGCGGTTTTCGATTGAGGTTGCATTCAGACTTCGAATGTATTGTTATAGGCCATTTGATAGCCTAAATGCCTTGATATTGTGTTATTCCTTGGATAATCGTTGTTTCTTAGGTGGCTATTAGAACAAATATGGAAAATCTTATCGCCCTCAATTTCTTATGTTTTTTATGTGTCACCAACATAAAAAATGGAGCCTGATTATAAAAGGTAATTCATTATAAGAAGTAGAGTGACAAAAACCAGTTTAAACTTCTCCTACATAAAAAGCTCTTTAAGATGGCAAAATGTATGCGCAAAACTACGTACCTATCCATATTTTCTGTCATCAAGTTTTGGATTCAGTCCAAATATATGCGCATTGTCTTGTATTACAAAAGATAATCCAATGCCTTTCGTTTCACAAAGGTGCAACGTAGCTGGATCTAATTTGGATGCAGAAGCTATTTCAGTAAGAGTTTATTTTCTCGAACATTATCATTGCATATTCTATTTCAGAAACTAATATAGAAATACCTAAGTCCGTACGAGTAAATAACAAAGAACTTTTTATTCCCTCACAATGAATTTCTCTTGGATTAGAACCGTAACCACAAACGGATTTACGGTGAAACTTAATACGAACTAGAAACCTATATCTTAATTAAGTGTCGCACCGAAAACCGCAATAGATCTAGGTTTCTTTATGAAAATCAGGCACCAATACCTAACTTTGATAAACAGTTTCTGAATTAAGAATTCAATTCCATGAACTGACACTCAATTCTTAATTCAAAAACCTTCAAATGTCATTAGTCCTTTCAAAATAAGAATGCTTCTGTAAAATCCGCATGCATTCTCAATTTAAAAACCAGCTTTAGTAGAATTTTGGCTATGGTTACACAGAATGTAACAAAAAAGGTTGCATGTATTACAACCTCAATGGCAGCCATAGGATTATAGTGCACGTGGGGCGAACAGTAACAGCACTCATGGGACAGTTATTACATAGAATTCTAATTAGATTCCGACGTTACCAGACTGTGTATTATGCTCTTGCTCCACCTGTGTTGTTCATGTATAAGGTAAAATATGATCTGAAGATAGGTATAGTAGACATATGCTGTGGGCAATTTTATGTATCTAAATGGGTATCTAACCAATAGTTATGCAATTTTTTTGACGTGGTATGTTACTTAATTTGTTTTTTTATGACGTTTGCTTAATTAATTTAAAGGACATTGAATGACGTTTACAGGACCCTACACATGCCTGAAATTTAAAACACAAGTGGAACAACATAGCAGTTATTTAAAACACTAGGTCCATAGAAAACGTGAGCTATACCATCTAGGACGAGTGACGTAAAACTGATTAATTACGTAAAGTCATTAATTATCTTTAATTAACTATCTGTCTAACGGAGCTGCGAAGACTAGCTTTGATTGTTTCTGTCCATCTTGCTTCTGCGTGATTTTTCAAAAGAATTTCAAGATGAAGTAAAAACGTTGTAGCTAAGAGGAATGGTCTCGGAAATTCATATATTTTGACCTTCAAAAAAATACAAACATCCGAATTGTTAAACCTCCTCCTTTTTGGGAAGTCGTTGAAAAATATGATTATGATAAAATATAACGTTTGTTATTCAAAATATCTAATCCAAAGGCAATCAGAATGTTGCAGTTTTGTTCGTCATAGATGGTAAAGCTTACGCCAACTTTGACCTGTACGGTATAAGCCAGAATCTCAAAATCAAAAAGGTAAGGCTTTTAAAATTTGTCATTAGCGTAAAGGTGAAATAACACATTAATAAGATAATTACTACCATATCCCAGTTCAAGAAAGATTCCTACACATTCTGCATAGCTCGTTTCAAGCACTGGAATTGAACAACCATGACGCGCAAAAATTTTCATTTTCTAACTCTCTATCCGTCAGTTACAGAAAGATTCATTAAAATAAAAGCTACTTTAAATCTATTGATTTCACTTTTCATCTTGTTGACAAAAAAGAGTCAGCAATAGATTTAAACAAGCCTTAACTTGACTGGATCTTTCTGCAACTGACGGTATAGCTGACATTCGGAGGTTTTCTACCACCTTATTTTAAAACATGGTTTTAAAAAAGGATCAGCTTTTGTACCAGGTTTAAACCACTGTCCTGAACAAAGTCAGTGGACTAAACCTATTATTGAAGCGGGTACTTCTTAAAATGGGTGGATCAAGTCTTCTAACATGTTATTTCACCTTCGTCATCATATAATGCCAAGAACAGACCTGCCTGGCGCGAGCAGCAAGCACTCGCCGCCCACATGAGCCGCGGAGACCGCTGGTCACCTGCCGCGCGCGCTCTCGCACCGCGCCGCGCGCCACCACTTTGATCCCGCCACCCTCTGGAACAAGGGAAGTTAATGTTAGAATGGTGTTTTAGTCTTCTTTTTTTTGGGGCGAGTAGCAGATTACATTGTCTAACAAGCCCTAACCACTTTGATCCCTCAAGATTGCAAGGATACACACTTAGGTATTTTCATCTTCTCATCATTTAATTTAATTTAACAAACCTGAACCACTTTAAGTCTGCCACCCTCTCGAATAGAGAAAATTATTATAGTAATAGTGGCGTCTAGACCGCTCTAGTAAGTTCCTATCTAGTAAGCAAAACGACAGTTAAACAGAATATTGGGAATTCCCGAGAGGAGATCAGCCATCTGGGACATGTTATGGTGCACAAGCATTTGAGAAAACATAGACGTACTCTCGATTCCTTTACTCTCATAGCCCAATCCAACGGCAATTATCAAATGTCAGTCAAGATCTATAACAGCGGGATAAGAACCTTATAAGTTCGTTGTTACAGCTCATCATATCGTGCTGTCTTTAGTAACTGGTAGCTGGAAGCCGCTCAAAGAATCGCTTGTGTAACATAGGCTCACAGAAAGCAGGTCACTGGTCCCAAGGGAAGAGACTTGAACATCGTTCGACGAGCGTTACCGCATCGGTTAAGTATGACATTTTACGATGAGCCAATAAACTTGCAGTAGTTTGTTACTCAATTTTATTACCAGCCTTTTAAATAACCTATTTAGCATTCGTATTTATGGACTTAGTCTAATAAAAATATTAATTTAGAAATGGATGAAGTTGATCCTAACTTTCGATCAAAACTAATGCAATGAAACTATTATGAGCAGAACGCGGACCAAAAACAATATGAAATACCCAGATTTCCTTAATACTTAAAAACATGACTCCTGGCAAGAGTCCAAAGCTTTCAAGCGAATTCCTTTTACTTAAATAATAAGTAAATAAGTTATCTAGACACACGGAAGTGTGTCCGCCAAGTTCGAGCAAAAAAAGCGACACACCGGCCGTGGGTTATATTACACGAACCATTTCGGGCCAAATTCGACCCCCCTGTAACTCAAAATCTATTTTATTTACGCGTTTCAAATTTCTAGTATCTGTTGAGACCCCCTCACTTATCTAAAATACAAAATTTCATTAATATACCTATTGTAGGTCTTGAGATATTGACGTCAGAAAATCGCTATTTTTACTATACACTCACTGACTGACTGACTGACTGACTGACTCACTCATCAAAAACCTAGACCACTTCCAATGGTCGTATTGACTTGAAATTTGGCATGGAGGTAGGTCTTTATGTCAAGGTAAAGGGAAAAATCTGAAAATGGCCAAGTGTGAGTCGGTTTCAAAATAATGAAGGTGTTTTATACCCGGTGTAAATTTATACCCCTAAGGAACTAAAACGAACTAAATTTATCTATATTTATAAAATATATCTTCGAATGGTACAAAGGTTTGTATTTAGTCAAAGTAAAGTAAAAATCTGAAAACGGCCAAGTGTGAATCACTTTCGAAAATAACAAATGTGTAACTTTGATCCACGATCATAATATATATGATAACATGTAATGTCAGTCAGTTGGTAAATCTAGTCCATTTAGTTAATCTAGTTCATTTCTTTGTAAGAAACATAGTGCATATTAAAAAATCTAAAAGATAGTATAAATGAGATATTTCTTTAACTAACTTCATCATAAGAAAAAAATAAAATAAACAACCTTACAAAAATAAATGAAATCCCACCCAAAACAAAAATGTGAAAGACTGCCAAGTTCGATAATATGGGAATGCTTCGCCTATAAAAGAAGTGAGATCTGAATAAGTACCAAGTTCCATACACATACCTCAGTTAAAAATAGTTACTTTTTAATGATGTTACTTGGCAAGTTTTAATAGAAAATTAAATACTTGATTCATTGTGTTTAGCAGGTTTATAACAAGGTGTATAAAACTTGCCAAGTAACGTCATTAAAAAGTAACTATTTTTAACTGAGGTATGTGTATGGAACTTGGTACTTATTCAGATCTCACTTCTTTTATAGGCGAAGCATTCCCATATTATCGAACTTGGCAGTCTTTCACATTTTTGTTTTGGGTGGTTATAACTTACTACAAGCATTAATGCAAAAGTTTCTTCATCTCATTTTAATTAGGGTCCAATCGATCAACTGTGTTATTGTGAAAAAGAATCACGTGCTTGAATGCTTTGGGCATACAAATGTTTAAAGATCAACCTCGTGATCAGTATTGCTTACTTTTTGAAACTTTACCCATACAGCAATCTAAACCGAATTCACATCAGACAACCCAACGATGGACGAAGTATTTCATGTTCCTAGCCATTTTTATTTATTCATATACGTAGTAAACTAAAATCACCCCCATTGCACACACATTCTCTCACAGAATTATGGCTCCCTCAATTTGGGGAAAAGACCTCCGAAGTTGGCATCACTATTTCTACATAGTACATTTGGTGCACGTTTCGATCACCGGAGCGACAAGGCCGCTTCGGTCTGAGTGCCCGAGCATTAACCAACGGGTTAAGAACCCAACTTGTCCATGGGACGGTACGACGCCTGCGAACGAACATAACGTTTTTTTAGACACTCTTTAGTCTATGTCACTGGTAATTGATGAATCAGAGTATTGAAGTGTTTCAAAATATGCTGATCAATGCCGAGGTTGCTTCGGTTGCTACGGACGTATTTTATCTGTTCGTTTATAAGGGAAAACGTGTTGATAGAGTCAAATGTACATAGGTAATCCATGGACGTTTCAGAAAAAATAGCTCTATATCATTAGTCATATGCCATTGTCTATTTAGCGAAATTAGGTTTGCATTTTTGTATCTAATTCTGATCTCATAAACAAACAAAACTAAAAAATACGTCTACTTAATCACAATACGATCTAATTATAATGTTACGGTTATGCTCCAGTAATCGTTTAACCACATTCTTAACCTTGTGATATAAATCTCGATTCAAATCAAATGAAATTCAATACTGAAACATGTCAGGCCACTATTAACACCTCTAACATTGACAGCATTTTAAATTGTTCGATACTCTATGGTCTACCCGTCCATTGAACTCTAAATAGGTTTTATTCCAGATTATTGTCTCTGATTGCAACATTTCCGATATCTAGGTCTCAATTTAGACCACACTCGAGCTATTAAAGTATGTACCACGCAATTTGAAGTCCGGTGAAATGTGAAATGACTTGTAATGGCTGCCGTAAAGATGGCGGCAATCAGTAACGCATTGTTGATCGGGTAATACCCCCTGCTCACCATAGACTATAAACTTCACTGAGAAATGCGGATATGAAAACTATAGCGTTATTTCTTATATTATAATTTCACGATATTAAGTTTATGACATGAAAACGTTTGATATCGGAATGGCAGCCTGGACCCACAGGCTAACATGCCTTCCGAAACAGTCATTGGTGTCTAAGATATACTTAGAAAGTACATACAACTTTAGAAAAGTTGCATTGTTACTCGCCTGACCTGTAATCGAACCCACACTCTTACTTAAGAGGTAAGTTCTTTTACCCACTTCACAACCATGACTCTCGATCCAAATATAGCCGATATCGGAAAATCCATTTCTATATTCAAACTATGTATAATATTGACAGTCTTCGGAAACAGCATTGTCACGGTGGATAATGATCACCGTTTATGTAGGTACTTATACATACTTAACTACTGTTTGTTTTAGGCCTATTCTTGTACATGTATAAATGATATCTGCCCACTCTGTGTTCACATGTTATCTATGTGTATATAGGTAATATCAAATCAATAAGTTACTTGTCCACTCTGGTATGTTTATCTAGAAAAAACTTGAAAGTGAAAAATGTAATTGAAAAAATGCAATCATCGGAGTATGTAGTTCAATATGTCCATTCCATTGCCTTGTGTATGCAAGTAATCTTAAAACGAATATAGAAAAAAAAACACAAACATAAAAATTATTTCAACTGTGAAAATTTTAAGTCCCAAAGAAGATAAGTCGGAAACCTCATATGTAGTGACTACTTAAAACTGGAAAAGCAAACGTTGTCGTATTTACAGAGTTTTGTTTATTATAGCTCAACGGCCGGTCCCAATATTCTATCTATCTATTTTTGCTTACTAGAGATATAATTTTGACATTAGCCCCATACACGTAATGTCAAACTCCTATATTGGGAACTAACTATAGTATATTGGGAACGGTCGTAAGTGTTCGACGGTATAACATTTCAATAGCTCGTAAATCCGTACGAGTAATGTTATACATAAGTCTCAAATAGTACCGTTTGTGCCAATTCCCAGGCAAAGAAAAACAAAAGGAAGTTATTAAAGAAATATAATTGTAGTTAGTATAGTATGGGAAATTATAACTGTTTATATTTCAGAACTATAATAGAGTAGGTTAACTGATTTCTTCCCATTATTGTGAGACGATAAGGAGATTCAATACATTTTGAAAAGAAATTGGTAAAGCATTAATTAAAAAGCAAAATGATGTGTTCTCAATAAAAGTTATATACTTAATCCCGGTTGGTGTGAAATTTGTTCTTCACCGCTTCTTCTTTCCAGCCATAAAACTGGGAAGTGGTGCAATGGGGTATTTTGGGGTGCTGTCCTTTTGTATTAAAATGATTTTTTTTTAATTGTCTATGTTCTAAATGTTTGAGGTTTAGATATTTTAGTCGAAAGAAGGTTTTAACCAGAGCACATTAGAATAGATAGATGAATCTATCGTAAATTACCGAATGTATTAAAGAGAAGACAAAGGTGAACATGCGTATTTTGTAAAACAATGTCATTGTGTCAATTCTTTACTAAGTAGGTAGTTTACTTTTAATACACTTTCACGGGACGTTTATTATAGTGTTTTAAATATAATATTTTACCGATTCAAAAAAGGAGGTTCTCAGCATGGTATTTGTCCGACTTAGGAGAAGGTTAATGTCGGTTTTATATTTAATTCATTTCATTTCACATTACGGAGAATTATACGTAAGGTTAAGTTAGGTATATGATTTATTTATTTAATTTTGAACCATTTTAAATAGCATTGAAAGGAAAATGTTTTTTAACTTTAAACCAGTATTGCGTTGTATTCAAATTCATCGACAATATAGTTTATGGCTCTTTATTGTTCATTTGTTCATGAATGACAGATATTCGGCCAATGTCAAGGTGCACAATAAAACAAATGTGTTAATGACCTAAGATCTTTTTGACATTTTGGCCGGGACGGATTTTATGAGGCACGCGTGTATGTACAAACTTCATAATAAAAACTGAGTACAAATCTTCAACAAATCTTGTGTATTGTTTCAATTACAATACCTACCAATTAATAATGTGTTATTTTACTAATATAAACTGACCATAAACTTTAGTTCCTACCTACGATGTTAGAATAAAATTACATTATGGTCGTTCTTTGTCAAAACAGCACAGTAACCATATTGTTTTGAAAATGATTTGTGTCAATGTCAATACAAACTTCATAGCACATGCGCAGTAACCGTTAGTAATCGTTTTATTTACGCGCCTTTTATTATCACTTGTCTGTGGACACGATCGCTACAATAATAAAAAGTTTATTTTGAATACAATTCACGTCGGCAAGGATTGGGTCATCGTTTTAATGCCACCTACTTTTTTTGGAAATAACTAATTGAGCGCTATTTGATGTTCATGTATTTGATACTTAATCTGTGGTAAAAAACATGAACGTTCTAAATTCAAATATCTATAAAACCTCTCTTCTTCGCTCGTATAAGAAAATCACAAAATATGTTCTATGGTAATTCCAAATTCAAATGTGGCCAACAAATCGCCTCTTTGTTTCAGCTGGTTGCAATATTGGCGCCAATGTTTGTTGATCCGTGATGCAAAATGCGAAGTATTACTCATACTCATACAAACCACATGATCGTCATAATTTATTATCCTTTTATGAATCTCAACCACGCTTGCACAATTAAAGATGATACATGTAATGGCAATAATGTATGAACAAAATTAAATGTGACTGAGTTACTGGTTTTATTCTATCATAAGAGCTTCTTTATACTCTGGGTTGTTTAAAGTAGAAGATTATTTTAATAAAAAAAATACTTTGTGTATTTTGTTTTGTTAAGGTTTCTATACAGATTTTTTTAAATGGCGACACTTATGATACAGAGTGTGTTTTTTAGCAACGATTCCTACACATTAGCGTTTATAGACCGATATTAATATCCACGTTCTTATTTTAAATTGCCCTTTCATCAACGTCCATTGAAAGTAAGTCCCACAATAGGATTAACGAAGCTATTTCCATAAACATACCAATTTATTATCTGTGGAGGTAACTGTTAACCCAATTATTATGTTTACCTCGAAAATCCAAATATATTTTTGGGCAAAAACATGAAGGCTCATTGCTCTAATGACTAGCCCCGTTTCAATGTACGGATTAGCCGTTAAGCCTAACTATCTGGAATTTTGGAATAAATCCAGTTGACCTATATCCCTACATTAATGTGGGTTGCGGAAACTGGGTTGTTGCATACAGATATAACTTGAAAACAATGACTGCTTTTGTTCTGTCGGCCGATTTTAAAACGTGTAAAGGAACGTGGAAAGTTTCGAGTATTTATTTGTAACAATCATTTTAATTCATCGTGGACTTATGACAGCCAATGTATCCTTTACTGTTAAGTAGGTACGAAGTTTTTTTAGATTGATTTTGATTGCGAAAAGATTTAAAGACATAGCAATATAAAATTTTGGAGTAGCAACAACTAAAGGACCAATTTTTGTTCATAGAAGAATTGATATCATATGGTTTATATCAAGCAAAGTGAAATCGCGTAAGAACATTATTTTTACAAATGTAAAGACAAAAGTATGTAAGATGAAGCGATTACAGCAAATAATACGTCTAGCCTACATGATAGATAGCGGTCAGAAAGAAATAGATTGAATTATATAAAAACTAGTTTAAGATCTTTACGATGCAATAAAACTGAGAAAGCAAAGACTAGAGACGGAACCGATGTAGATTTTCCTGAAAGTTTATTAAATAGAGATCCACATTTTTGCTTTGATGAAAAAGATGACGGAAAAACATTAGAAGATACTTCATATACTGTTATTTACCAGGAAGATGCGTTCAGTAATGGCGTAGACGATATCCATTAAGATAAACAAGAAAATGAGTTTCTTAGTAATAACATATTTGCGTACATATAAGGAACAAATAGAGCATGTGTTGACCACAGACAATCAGTAGAATCATTTTCCCACCGTAACTTAGATTCCATTACTAATCACTTACAGCCTTACTTATAAACGTCAATTAAATATAAGTAATACTTAAGGGCTGTTTAAGAAAATTATTACTTATAAACGTTGCTTAAGCATGTCTTAACTAACAGTAATGTTGCTTAGAAGGTGATTAGAGATTTTATAAGTAAGGGGGCTGGATTATAGATGGATCTAACTAGAATGGCTTTATAACAAATCAATCAGTCATCCTTCCCAAATAGGGTTTTAATAGATTTTGTACGAATATTATTTTATTCATTTTGCATGGTTTGAACACAAGTTAGATGGAGTTGGTCACGATTTGATTTGGTCATGACTGGACTTTGTTTCTTATGGTTATTGATTAGAATCGGGCGTTATGTTTAGTTCATCTTCATCTTTAGCTAAAATGCCTTTGATACAAAAGGCATTTTAGCAAGTATCCCATTAAAACATATTTAACATCTTTTTTCTTAACTTGCTGACTTAAAAAAACTTACTTGTTTCCTTTGTTAATCTCTTCTTTATCATCTAACTCTAAAGTACGAAATCAATTACACGTACGGAGGTTCTTAACACCAACTTATACTACAATATAACAAAAAGCTCTCAGAACTCAAGTACTTGCTGACCTCATAATTTATTTCCGTCTCGTTTAATAATGTTCATTCACCTCAAGTTTAATCTTATTACTTTCATCACTATAATCCTGAATGACGTCATTATTGGTTTGAATATTATCAAAGTTAGTTTAGTTAGAGGTCCTAATATTGCATTTGTCATTAGGACTGTTTGAAACTGGTTTCATTGCTGTTTTTAGAACTACTTTTTGCCTGGGACTTCGTCTACGTGGACTTAGAATATTACCAGTTCTATTGTTTTTAGTACGAAGTGTATTCAGAACTCTAGTACATATTTGTTCTAAAAATATTCTGTTGTGTATGTATTATGTACTTATAACTTCTAACTTGTTTCAGATTTCGATTGCACAAACACCAAAAATAAAATTAGATCTCTATTTAAGCACTATAAAGTATTTTTTGTCACAAAGTTTTTATCCTAGGATGTAAGTGACACCGCAGCAGCTAGATTATTATATAAAAACTTTCAAAGTCGTCTCAAGTTCATTGTTCTGAATGAATAAAGATATTTTTTGTTTGCTAATAAGGCTGGCTTACGAATTAAGGACTGCGAAAATAATTATAGCACTAAGTATATTTCTGACTGTCCAACTGTAGAATATAATTTGTATGAAGCTTATGTTAAAATTCAATCTAATCCCAAAACAATAGATAGATCGGTTATTGAAATTCACGGTAAGTAAGGCTTTTGAAGTAAAACAAATAAATAGGAAAGATGATTGGAAAAGTAGTTTTCACAGAACGTGAAACAGGAAAAGTTAAACCATAATAATATTAAGATAGATATAAAGTTAAATACTTCACGTAATAGTTAGAAACTCTTAATTAAGCCTCTTAGGATTGCAAAGGTCACTGAGCATTAACTCTCTATTTCAAACTTTAATGTGTTACAGAACATAGCGTTTGATTACATATAGAAAACTAGCTTCCGCTCGCAGTTACATCTGGTACCTAGGAAATACTTCGCAAATCCTTATAAAAAGTCACCCATGGACAAACGATGGATCATCTACGTCCCGGCTGTCATTGAACATCCTTGGCAGTCGTTACGGGTAGTCAGAAGCCAGTAAGTCTGATACCAGTCTAACCAAGGGGTATCAGGTTGCCCGGGTAACTGGGTTAAGGAGGTCAGATAGGCAGTCGCTTCTTGTAAAGTACTGGTACTCAGCTGAATCCGGTTAGACTGGAAGCCGACCCCAGCATGATTGGGAAAAGGCTCGGAGGATGATCTACACTAAAAAAAAATATTTTAAAAGTTTGAGACAACCTCGTTCAAGCAAACAAACTCGTCAGCTTTATAATATTAAAATTACTATTCATGTAACATTTCTAAACATTAATGCTTCATTAAAAGTAAACATTCAACATTGACTTGAACAAATGCTCTCAATAAATCCAGTCCTTTATTTGCTTGATAAAGCCAATAATTCAAGCCCACCATTATAAAATTGGTGCAGATTGCAGTAACAGTTGCGAAATTAAGCACACGTGCAAATATTGCAATACTCTGTTTAGTGTTTGTCCGCCATTTTAGCTTTGAGCTTACAAATACTATGGAAATAGTCCGATTGACTCGATAGCTTGTTTGAATAGGCTTGTTATATTGCCATGCAGGTTTAGTGCGTTCGGTTTTATTGGATTCATTTGTTTATTTGCGCGCGTTATTATTCTTTACAGTAGGAGTATCGGTTTGGTAACTGGGTTGAGGAGGTCACATAGTCGCTGCAGTTGCAACAGTTTAGGATAGAAGCCGACCCGACATAGTTGTGAATAGGCGACGTTCATGATGATGATGAATTTTGTCTTTAAAGTCTCCGCGTTCGAAGAGCTCGTTTTTTCGATCCTTGTCGCTTCTTTATACATTATGATTGTAATTTGTAATTTCTTCATTTCAAATTAATACGAAAAGGCTAGGCAGGTGAAGATCTCAAACTCCTAATTTGTCGTCTCACCTATTTTTGTTGCTTTCCTGTTTTGCTTCAATCTAAAAACTAGTTCTTCTTCAAATCTTTGAAAGCTACCTTCTTCTTCGAAACCTTCCCCAGTCACCAGCAATTGTATTGGCGATTGTCTTTCAGTGTCGCAACTACCAGGCTCATTGTTCCCAGGAGTTGGGGCAACACTTTCAGAGTACCACCACAATGCATATTGTTCGTGTTCTGACGACGTTTGGGAAATTGCGTTGCGACACCTTGTGTTAATTAAGTAGTTAATGTTAGATAAGTTGCCTTTATTGTTGTTTTTTTCAGGTCATTGGATTTGAAAACCTTCATTTCAGAATGCATCAATCACCACACGCTATGATGGGGACGGTAAACAGTACTTCTTGCAAGCTCCCTGAACTCCTCAACGCATTTACTTAGAACCTGGGAAACCTCATACTACTTACTAAGTGTACGAATGACAACTAGGATTCGCCAATTTTAACGTGCTTTTCCAAACACTCACCATGTCACAAATTCTTGAATTAGCCGATCGACTTATGATCGATCAACCCATGCAACTGATATTTAGCCACGAGATAAATAAACTGTGATATTCTAAAGTGCACTAGCAGTTGTTAGGAGCATTGTTACTATTTAATAGTAAGTTTTCAAATAGTAAGGACCGTCCTTACTATTTGAAAAGCTTAGACAATTTCATTAAAAGGGGCCACTGACCGTTCTCTGTCGAAAAGAAAAATACTCTAAAACAGCAATTAGTTCGTTTATTCATTTTCAATCCAGTTTAGATTTCAATTAAGTTTTTATTAAACACTTTAATGTCTGAAGTTCAAGAGAATAAATTCTCGTATTTCAGGTCATTGGCCTGTTAGTATTAGTTAGTGTGTTTCACTCTAAAAAAATATCCAAGGAAAATTAGATTCTAAAAGGTACGTTTTAGAAGCGAGATGTCGAATGCTACTGCCGAATCGCTCTCAAATTATCGACATGTTTCATGTAGTCACTGCACGTGCGGTCGATAGTTGCAGTCGCCAGCTCGCTTCCAAAACGCAACTTTAAAATCTAATTTTCTTTTGTTTTTACTAATCAGTATGAACACATGGTACTGCACTTTGTTAGTATGAATAACAATTTAATTAGATTTGTACTGTTTAAACTCGTTTGTAGATTGCAAACAAAGTTTTTGCCCTGTTTAACAAATAAAGCTTGACAAACATAATAAAGTCGCTTGTTTTTCTTCGGCGAGTTAATATTTACTCAATGAAAGTACTAATGTTGTATGTAGTTTATTTGTTATTTGAAAACTGTTTTTTTGTACTGTGAATTTGTGTTGAATGGAAACTTTTTGCTTAATAACGGGGTCGCTTAATGCGCTTACGGTTTTTTATGTTAATTATAGAAACATTAATCAAAGATCCGCTAAGTTTTTATCTTAAGTAAATTCTGAATTCTGGAACTTAAGTAGCTACCATTTTACCTATACAGACCTGTTAGGCATTTCTAGGATTTACTAACAAGAATACTGTTACCTAGACAGATTTTTTTGTGATGTTTATGGCACTTTATTTTAGTTGTTTACTATGTGTATACTCTTTTTTTCATTTCTGCCTTTGTCACGTATCTAAGTGGATTTCTGTAAAATGAAGTAATTTAAACTCCAGTTTATTCACAAGATAACTAAAGGTTAACTTAAATTCTCGTCACGTAACTGTTTGGCATCACGTTAAGTCGTTACGAAGGTCTAGACTAACTAACAGTTTGATTAGTCATACAACCTTACGTTTTTATTATTACTTGTCTTCAAGATAGACAGACAGACAGGGGATTTTGGTTATAAATCTAATATGACAAAGAATTTTGTTTGCTTGAACGCGCTTATCTGTAGAACTACTGGTCTGATTAGAAGAATTATTTCCGGGTTAGATAGTTTAATTTAAGGAGGAAGGCTTAAGGCTCATTTTCATCCGGGTGCACCGAGTATTACCCTCAGGACATGGGAAAAACCGCGGACACAAAGCTTCCATTACACCATAAAAGTAATGGTACAAGTACAGTCAACTTCAGGTCAGTGGTAACAGTTTTATATACAAATCGTACTTATTACTATTGAGTTAAGGTGCATGACAGTTACCACTGATGTGCGGTCTACCGTACCTTCAATACGCTATAACCTTATTTCCATATTACCTATATACCGTACGAAAAAGTCAGCCATATTTTACCAGGAACTAAATTTATCCTGAAACCTCACCCCTGACCTACAGGAAGAAACACACGACCCGCGATAAGCAATTACGTATCTTATTACGCACAAAATAATGATCAAATTATGTCAACAGGGAACTAACACAAATAGTAGATAAGGAGTCCTTGGTTGGACGATAGTTTATCATTTGTGATATCGGTCAAACAGTACGCAGATAATTTGGCCTAGTTTTAATTAGAGAATATTGTTATTATTTTAATTGTTAATCAGTTATTCTGTAGGTAACTATAGGTCTCGCCAAAGTTATGTCGTCTTGAAACTAACTTCAGAGCGCAGCAGTTACGTGCATGTGGCAGTACCCTTAAAGATGGTCTCTGCGCAGTGACTCGTACGATGTTCGGAGCTGACATAAAGTTTGGCGCGAGCCATAAAACATGTCTCACGACCTCTAAAGTGAAGTTATCAAACAAACTATCGAAGCAAAAATAATAAACAAAGGAAACGCAAACAAATCGTTATCGCGTAAGTAATCGATATTTTATCGTTATAGGTTAAAGAAACATCAACATAAACAATTACGTAGGTGATAATGAATGGTTGGAAAACACATTAGTGCACTGCTTTCGTGTTGAGAGAGTTTTCATATCGATACAAAATGTTCTTATATTATTGTTGAAGTTTTTTAAATATATCTTTTTTAAGGGGAAATCATCAAGTAACTCCACCCGCTGTGGGGGCAGCGTGAGGAAATGTCAGACTCTTACTGACTGAAACCCATCATGTTCCCCCATAAACCCTTTCTGTACGACGGCCGCGGTAACTCTTTCGAACAATCCTGCAGCCCTTCTAAATATGTATTTATCTTGGACCGATGACTGGGTAAACGTGAACGAAAACTTTTTCAGGACTTTTACCTGTACTTTGAAAAAAAGTTCGTTTTAAAACCACTTGTTGATCCTTATTGTTTGTTCATAAATGTCGTTCCTGCAACTTTGGTCAGATTTCAGCAAAAGGTGTGCAAAGGATTCAGGACTTGTAAGTGGTTAGTGTTTGATCTCTATCGTACAAAATGGCTAAAATGGAATTGCAAACTTCTTTGACGATAAAATGTACTACTGATTACTAAACAGGTTACTACGTTCCGTACTAAAGTTCAATATTTTCTTTATGCGTAGCCAGTGACATAATGTGTGCTGGGACAAGCGTCGACATATAGTCTGGTGGTTCGAGATTGTTTGCCAAATGCTAAGATTAGTTGTTTGACGTATAGATTCTGTTGCCATGGCTACGTCATTTGAGGTTCTGAAGGGATCATCTTCGTTGGTAGCATCCATATAAAAGAAGATATGAAGAAATGTAAGTGCAGGTTTAAATGAGGCTTTCCTTAGAATTTTGTACTAGGTACATTTACCCGACTGCACCAGAAGCAGGGCTGTGTTTTTTTATGTAAGACCTGAAAATTATCTCTTGCCTACAAAGATAAGTAAAGTGTGTGCCAACATTCTAGATACACATTTAACTCCCTAGATTTTTTTTATATATATTATACGACAGTAAATATAGGAAAATTAACATAACATTGTATTATTTAAATGATTCTGATACATATGAATATATTCCTTAATCATTTTATAACAATATAAAGTTACAATAAATTATATTACTAGATTGCATTATACACTATCTGAAGGTCAAACAAATAGAAAGACCGATCATGCAAATTGTAATGATTGTATTGTTACATGATACTCATTTGTTTCCACTAGTGCATGCAAATTTATTTAATTAATAGGGAAATAAACAAAGGCTGGAAATATTAATGTAGGCAAAACTGATTGTAACGACATGACGACAAAGACTAAAATGTATCTAATACTAGAAGTGGCATTTATCAATATAGTGCAAAGCTTAGAGATATAAAGGATGACGACATCAAAAGTGAAGACGATGATACTAAAATAATGCACCATCTAGTCAATGATTTCAATAGCATGAATCTCAAAGCACGATTTCATGAATAACTGGACAGCACATGGAAAATAACTGAGCAAGAACAACAAAATGCAAATGTGTACACACAAGTTTATTTATTTATGCAATTTGAAAGTGTAAACTACTTCCGTTTGCCTCATTGTTTCTTTGATGATACAGAACATTGTTGTTTTATAGGCAATATAATAGATACCATCGATACGTTTTCAATAATCTTATAATAGTTTGTGAAACAGGAGATGTTTTAAAAGAGTCATGAGTCATGACACTCATTACTTGAAGATTACTGAGAAGATTGTAGGTAAATGGAAGCCAATTGTCCAAGTGAAAATTTTATGCTTAGTGGTTGAGAAATAAGACACACAGTAGATTCAAATCTAAAGGTAGGTCAGATATGAAGTTGTTTTAAAGATACAAAGTTAGGGAGTTACCAGTTTTGTTCGTGGAAAGACAAGTTTTCTTACACTTATTTATAAAGAGACATGAATTTGGCGGTATCTAAGTATTGAAATAAAATGGAGAAGTTTATGATTTATATACTGAAGAAAATAGACGATTAGAAACAAACAAAAGACAGTCAAGAATGCAGCTCAAACTATGAATGAATGATAAAACCGTAAACAAGTATTGATCTTGAAAGCTAATTTGGCGCCAAGGTTGCTTGGGAAGATCATCTACAAGCCTAATTATAACTGTCTTAATATAGAACAGGCGTTGGCGAATTTGCACCAACTAGATAAATAGATGTTCGCGAAGCTTTGCAAAACATTTTTCCAAGAGAAAGACATGATTTATGATAGTGCATTAGTTGCTGGATTTTATTAGGTTATCTTTTCTCCGAGATTCAGCTTGCTGTCTATCAAGAGACGTGGAACTTTAGATTTTAAAATTGTGAAGTCTTCTTAGACATTGCTTTTTGCATGTGACAGTAAATTATGTATTTTTCTAATAATATAACATAGAATTTTGTGTACGCTTGCAGTTTTGTACATAGAAGAGTTTTCAGGCTTTTATTTTTTTGCCTTATTAGATAGGTATTGTGTCATACGATTATTATCTTTTTTTAAACATTATTTTACATCAAATCTTCTTTCAACAGGTAGTAGAGACCCAAAGAAATTGCCTTCGTTATCATAAGTCAAGACTGCCATAACATCATCTATATATCATTTATTACAGTTTACTTAAAGATTCAAATGCTCATAAATGTCGTGTATTTTCCGCTTTATCGTAATTATGACAATTTGCCATTTACCGAGATCAGAAGTTAATTGCCACAGGCTGCAACGTAACCGATGCAATCGAACGTTTGACGTTAGACGACGGACAAAGAGAAAAGTTTATGAACCGTTTCCTATGACGGGGGAATGTCGTAATCAGCTCAAGTGTTAGCTCTCATTTCACTTTAATCTACTTTCTTGATTACGACCTTTGGTTATGTGATTGATTCTGGATTACTAGCTATAAAATTGAAACTCTGTTTTCAGAACGTATTTTTTTATGGAAGCACACTTAAAAATGATGTCGTCTCATCCGATATATTTTTACGACCTACTACTAAAAACAAACAAGATTCACATCTACAAAGATTATTTGCAAAATACTTAGTGTTATCGCAGATACAGAACTTTCTCCTAATCTCCAAGATAAGGGCGACAGAGCTAAAAACATCCGTCGTTTGAAATGTTTATCTCTCACAAGTCACGATAACATGCATATCGCGCAAGTATTTCCTGAATTTCCCTTCGGCTATTAATAACCACTGGCGAATCCACTGTTTACCTGGAGCCACTTGATTTATATCCATGTAACAAAAATACCTCAGGTAAAGTCGCGAAGGCGGAAACGATATTTTTCTCCCCACATTTACCACGAAACTTTGTTCGAATTCGGTCATATTTTCGCAGATTAAACTCCTTTATTTTGACGATCGGTTATTCGCATAATCGTGCACAACGTATCGGCTCGGGTTCAGAGCGCAATTGCGTCAGATAAACATGCCTGAACAACAACTGATAAAGACAATAGTCCTCGCTCTTATGCAACCAGATAACGTTGGCTGCGCATTTACCTCAGTACACACTATTATGAGCCCTATACCCTCATTAATACAGCCCATAATCAGCTGGAACCGACGATAAACACTTTTACAGAGTAGAGCACGCTGGCTCACAGCTGTGTAATGTGTATGCCATTTACATAATCTGGCCGAAGCGAAACCGGCTGGGAGGACTATTGGTAATCAATTTTCAATCAAAGCACAAAGCAATAGGGTGCACTTTCTATTGTATGCAATGAAGGCATATGTTTCCTTTGATTAGCGCGCGCAAACAGTTGCAGAGTCGACATATAGAAACAACTTCCGTGGCAATAAGTGAGTTTCTACTTGATTATTAGGTATATGACGGCGGCTGACATTTAACATTTACCACACACGTCTGTGAACTGGGGAATAACAAACCCACTACAAGCATCAATGCCGATATTACCGCTACGTGAAAAGTGACGTATCTTGTTTACGTTCCACCAAAACAAAGTTTGAAGAGCAAACAATTGTTTAAAATAAATCACAAAATAAACATCGCGAACGTGTTTTTTCCGGTGTTTCCACAAACTGCAAGATTTCCCACAATCATAACAGAACTCGTGAAAACAGATATTGACAGTACCGTTGTTAAATTGGATAAAGTGGAGCGAGTAAACACAGGAGTTTGGTCACTCACCTAAGCTTTACCAGAAACATTTTCTCACAGTGAAAACGTAAATATTTTCGCACCGCTCACGGAGATGGCACACGACTAGGAAGCAGTGAGACATCAACTATAATGAGACCACACTGAGAATAAATTAATGGAGATACGATCGTGCCGAGAATTGATACAATTGGAAGAAACAAGCTTGGAACATAACATACATATTACGAATCTCTTTCCATACATGTTTAATGCCGCGTTCGTGATATTTGTTTCGTTTTCTTAGTTGCGTATCGGTGATATACAAGCGAACAGTTATTCCTTTTACCATATTTTAGGTGCAGAGTTATATGAGGACAAATCTACATGATCTAGCTACAGACTTGCATGCTAAATGAATCACTGGCTAGCAACATTATAGTTACAAATAATATTGTGCCGTCGTCCCACAATGAAAGTGAAATGAAAACGGTCATAATAATTTAAAAACTATAAATGCCAATATAAATCGTAGATCAGAATAGGAAATATGAAGGCGAGTTGCACTAAACGCTCTAAAGCATGAAGGCACGAATCGATCATTATTTAGAATAACCGATTCTCTTCGCCGATCCGACACGGAAATAAAAACAAAGATATTTATAATGCACACGCGAAATGTCAATGAACGTAGGGCTGCAGCTTGTGCCAAGAATGCGTTTAATTAAGACACACGTAACAAAATGTTTCACGCCAACATTGACCTATGGAAAGCTGCAAACGACGATAACGATTATAGCTTCATTAGAACATGAACATGTGGTAATATCGCAGATATTGCAAAATCTATTCTAATATCTGTTTTAATTACAACAGCAGCTGCATTCTACGATATAATCATAGATGATACTGCTGGCCTTAAAAAGCAAACGAAAAAAATCAAAGCGACAGCAGATGCATTTAAAAATGTAAAGTTTGTTTTTAGTCTTAAATACATATTTTATGAATCCCCAAAAAAGGCATCAGATCTTTTAAATAAAGTCTTTACGACCTCCTTTCATGCTAAATTCAGCACGAAAACAGACGCATTCGAAATTATACCGTTTAAATCATCAAGTGTTAGTTTGTGTTGGGCGTTCTGCGTATCTGTGGTTTCCGTTTGAGGATAAGTGTCATGAGGAGGGGCAGCCACATCCTCTGCATCACTGACAAGATTCTTACTGTCATTATCAATAAGTTCAACAACTGCGGTGGTTGCCGCCCAGGCTATATCTACAAAGTTCAATGTTTTAGTCTTTCGTTGGTCTTCTATTAGACAAGTCTCTACAAGAATGAATTGCTCAAGGACAGCAGCACTAATCCTAAGTTTTTTGATACATGATAATATAATGGACTACTATTTTTAACTACTTGAGAACTTATCATGATGATTACTTATTTGAATTCAGTTGCTTCCGTGTATTTTTCAATACCAGCCCGCACTACTACTCAACTATCAGCTGATAAAATAAATTGCGATGGATTTTCAACACAACTGCGTAGTGTAACAATTTGAACAGATCGAAAACAACCTACGAAAATAGGTTTTGCAATAACAATAATATTTTTATCACATGGAAATATTTACTTTTTTTTTTAGCGTAAATATGCTTAAGTTTTTAAGAAACTGGTTTTTGTATGCGTTTTCCTTCTTTAGTTCCAATTTATTCTGTTTGTGTTTTTACATTGTAAGATTGTTTACTATAACGAATTCGTTCATGGCTGCCAATTTTGAAGAGTAGATTACTGACGCACTAATACGTCTTATAGGTACTTAGTATACTTTTGCACAGCCACTGGTGCACTGTCTCTTCCTTCAGTCTCATACTTCAGAGTATTCAATTCCAAAAATAACCTAAGACCTTAAATCAAAGCCTCTATTTTTCTAAGAACATTGTTATTTTGATGATCTACCTAAATCCTGATCGTAGCTGGCTCACCCAGGTTAACCAGCTGATCTATCCTTGCTTACACTGCGACCCCCATTTCATTAATATTAAACGTTTATAAATTAAATTCAAGTTGGCTTACAGCAGTTGCCGATATAACGTGTTGCTAAAGTTTTGTGGCAACAGCTTCACGGTTGAACGCACTTCGATAAATTAACAGTTGCTAAGTGGAAAACTTATGAATCCAATATGGCTGGTTTTAATCTCGAATTAATGTTTTATCATCCTTATGATTCCATGTCAGGCAGATTTGAGAACATTCTGGCTCTCGGGCTTTTTATATAAGTGATTGAACTTGACTCAACAGATAAGAAGAAGTTTTGCAATGTCATTTCAAATTTGAAAGAATCTGTGTATGAGTTAATCAGATTTTGTTGAAACCTAAGAAGTCTCTTTTATGTTGTTTACATTAGTAGCATCAAGTGTATGAATATCATAAATCACACTCACAATTCCCAAGATTAAAATAATTAAAAGATCATTGAAATCAAAAGTGTTCCCGTCACAGTTGTTATTTGCAAAATTATGACAGCTGACTCATTTGGCAATTAAGCTAACGAGTCGTTTGTGTCTGTGACGGATTTAAACACATACATAACTGTTTAATACGGAGATAAACGTCCTTGTGGTCTGACCTCTAGAGTACCTATAAGATTTTATTTATTGTATAATCATCCGTCTGAATCTAGTTGTGAAGTGCTTGATTTTAAAGCAGGTTTCTCGTCTGATTTGCTCAAAAGGATATAGTTATAAGGTGTTTTAGTACATTTCAAATCGACTAATTCTTGTTAGCTAGAGCACGTTATTCAATTATGCAAGAAGCAAAGCGTTATGAAATTTAAAAGAAAATGTTCGGATTTGCAGGCTCTTATGAGACGATACACCAAAGGTTCCAAAAATTTGGACCCTTAGACAAGAACCAGCAAGAAACAATGGATCCATGGCAAGAAATATCAATGTATTATCCTTAATCCAGTGTATCTATATCATTGACAAGATGTCACAAGTTATATTGATTGATGGATAGGATGATTGAAACTTATTTCGCTACATTGTCAAGTTGGTCCCGTCTGTCTGTCACTCTGGCTTCCTCATGGCTTCATCCTGATTACTCTATAAGGACTTGACTTTGACGTTTGATAGGAGCAACAGGTGCAGTCTATGCAGAATATTAACGGCTTTGTTTAGTATTTATTTACCTACCAATCAAGTTTCGTTCTTGTCTAAGGTTAACCTGTTATCTATGGTTGGAAAATCAATTTTCCTTTTATCTTAACAAAAGTTACGAAGACTACTGTTATACAAATTACTATAACATTGTAAAATGATGTTCCATAATACGTTTTGTGTTACAAAATTTTTCGTCCTTCCAAAAAATCATTTTGTATTCAAACATAGAATTTACTTGATCTATCAATCAGGACGATTAATCCATCAATATGCGGAGGATTATAACTCCTAAATTGGTCTGATCCACATTTTCGACACAAGTTAGTATTTGTATTTATATATGTATGTAGATTGGTTTGTTTTGTTTCTACGATAAGAATTGATGAGCTGTTAATCTCCTTCAATACTTCTACAGCATTGTACCAGGAGATATTGTTGGCTGCAACGTATACAATTTTAAGGTTCAGTTTCTAAGGTTATAGGAAAACCTGTGCCATTCAAATCTCATAAAAAGTTAATAATTTCAAGTTGCTCTCATTTTCATGTAAAAATGTATAACCGTACCATAACTCTCACAAGTATTAATTTTGCTGTCAGACATCTAACTTGTCTGGGTAGTCAATATTTCGCACCTATAGTCTGTCAACCATATGGCTTGTCTGAAACAAAGGCTTAGGAAGATTCAGTCATCTTTCACTCAATTTGTTCCTAATCAACCGTTAAGGGACAAAGGCTAAAATTCTTGCTTTAATTTAGAAAAGCAAAAACTGCTTTTTGTTAAAAATCTCTATATTTAAAAACACGTAAAATTACTGAAAATATATGGATACAGGTTAGGTATCTTTTTTGCTCAGACTGGATAAATCGACCTTTATTATTCGGTTTTAGTGGTAAGACATTTTAATGCTGTAATGATTGATCGCGCCTAATGAGAATGTAATGAAATTGAGATATTCCAGTACTTTGGGAGATCAATCAATTAGTAGTTTGTAATACGCGATTATAATAAAGTTAAAAAAACTTCACCTAACTACTAATCATATCATCAAAATACTGCTGAAGAAAAAGAGGCTTTATTTGACTTTCCAAAAGGTGACAATAAAATAAAAAAATGACATTTAACTTAACTGAACGTAGGCTACGTTCAGCAGTGGATGGCAATTGGCTGATAATGATGATGATGACTAGATTTTTCCCACGGTTGCACCCGCGTCCTCAAAACTGCGTATATTAGGTATTTTCCAAACTGCATATCAGCCTTACGAAGCGAATTGTAATATCATTTAATGAAAGACTTTCCCCTTATCTTATCGAACACGACACCACTTCATGACAGGCTATCTATCGGACCAAATTGTCGGTGAATAAAAAGATTAATAAAACTGGGCTATCTTGCTCAGAGTTTGGATTATAGTAATAGGTCGAGGGTGTAGGGAAATTAAGTTCGTAAATATTTGGGAAGTAGGAATTAACGCTGACTAAATAACAGCAGAAATTATGAGACAAATCTCAAGCACAAAGTTTCATCCATAAGGGGTCTCCAAGAACCTGCGATGAACTTCTAAATTCTTTTGAATGGAAACTAAACCCTTTCCTGAAGAATTTAAAGTAGTATTCAGCTTTGAGAAATGCACAGAAGATGCACTCCTAGCTTAAGTTTCTAGGAAGATGTATCTTATTCGATCACGCTAAAATCCCTGGGCAAAAACAAAGAGCATTTTGAGTAGCAATACAATACGTGGAGATTGAGACCTTTATGCACCTTCGCGTGCACAAAATTATCGATGGACATCAATCTATTGCACCTTTGCACCAAAGCCATTAGGGTCTAAAAAGGTCGCATTTACCTACACATTATATTTAAACTTCAAAGTGTATTTATAAATATTGGTTTAGTGTTTGGCGTATTTGTGAGAAATACTTTGATTATGAAGGTTGGGCATCAACCTGAATCTAAAGGTTAAGGAGCAAACACTATCTTTTTAAACAGATGCACGTAATAGTTCCCACGGGACCCGGGTGAAACCGCTGGCAGAAGCTACTAGATTTTGAAAGTTTAACAAATTATTCCTAATTTGATGTCTATCCTCAAGTAGGTAATCAATAATATTCCTGCCAAACAAAAACACACATCTCATTACTCACAGAAATCAAGAATAAATCTCTAAAACGTGATAACAATGTACTAGAACCGTTACACAGTTGTCCAAACTATTGTATCGTGTGTTTGCAGAATGATTGAGAGTTATCGAGCCACGTGTGATGCTGAATATGGAACATTCGAGAAATGGGACATAGATAGCAGATATATCATAATATGAAGAGCTGATGGCTAAAAGGCTCAAAATTTTGAAATTAACGGTTTTCAAAATGGATGATATTGGTGGCAAGATGTGTATGTATCCTAGAGTCTACGCTATTGAATTGTAATGTCTAGAGTGCACTAGGCATTGACATAATTCAAATTCGAAGCATTTTTTTCAGACGTAATTATGAAACCCTAAAGAGTGACTTTAAGCAATTTGTTTACTACGAAAGATTTCACTAATATTCACAAACTTGTTCGGTTAAGATAGGTACGAGAGAAAGTATACGATTTTTTATCTGCCCTATACTTGCAAAATACCAATACTTTTTGAAAATTATTAAATAACACATAATATTTAGATAAGAATATAGACCTTTTAGTCATATCTGTTATATGCCTAGGTTTCCTAGAATGTCGTACAGTACAGCCCACGTGTTGAAAACATTAGCGGTAAAAGGCAAAGCTAACTAGTTTATACCATAATAATCTGACATTAAAATAATACTTATTTTGGTAGCCGTGAGACTAATACCAGTTCTTAATTATATACTATTAATTGTTAATTAAAAGTAGACTTTGAATAATATAATATAATAATAGTGACGTAGTAGAACCTGTTTATATGCCGGACCGGTAGAGTCAAAACAAAATATTATTATGTATATCAATTGATAACCAACGTTATCTCTGTAAATGCTTACTGATTATTGAAATGATGATTCCCGTACACTCGTATCACTCAAAATAGTTTCATGTATTACCTGAAACAAAAAAAACATAGAATTTTAGTAACACATTTTTTAAACAAAGAACAAACACGTTTTCAAAAGATTATAGACTTTATCTTCATAGTGTTAAAATTGAAAGTTATTTGTGACAGATGCTGGTCAGCTGATCGGGTGACGAACAAACGGCCGTGAACTCTATGTGGCCAGCTGTTATGAATTAGCGAAGACATTGTTTCAAAGAGGTGTTCTGTGAATCTTTGGTTAGCGAGAAAGCTGTGTTTATGGTTTAATAAGTATAATTACGACCTTTTTGGTACTTTATAAAAAGTTTGTAATAAAGAATATAGTTATTTTGGAACAAATGAAACCAAAACAAAAGCTATGCTAGTTTTCTAAGAATTTAAGCAAATTGGATAAATGCCACAAAAAAACCCCCGACCCAAAAAAAGTACGCAATAATTATGACAAAAGGTTAAAAATGCTAAACCCTATAAAAAGCAAAAAATAACTTTTAACACTACGTAAACTAAATTTTGTCGTGTCGGGGGACCGCTCTAATTCATTACTTTAGATACGTGTTTTTTTTTTTAACGAATGTTGTAATTAGGTAGGTATCATTTGATTTATGTAAGTATTTATGAAGGTAAAAAGCGGTCCCCCGACACGTCAAAATTTAGTTTACGTAGTGTTAAAAGTTATTTTTTGCTTTTTATAGGGTTTAGCATTTTTAACCTTTTGTCATAATTATTGCGTACTTTTTTTGGGTCGGGGGTTTTTTTAAATTTATAATTTAATTTTATTTCATGCTTTTTAAAGGAGTTCCTTAATTTTTCCTTCTTTCATTTAATTTATTTTATCTTGAGATGGGGTCGCTATATGCGATCTCGGCCAAAGGAAGCTGTTTAACAATCCTCATGACAAACTGGCTCTGGGAGAATTGCACAGATTGAGAAACAATAAAGATTAACCTTTGGACATTCTAGATTTTCAGCAAAAATATAAATCGGTTTATCCGTTTCATTCCGGCATTCCAGGATCCATCCGTCACATCCCATTTCCAGCGTCAGGTTCTCGTCAATCAGAAACATGAAAAGAACTCGTCAAGACAAATTCAAGGAGCCCAAACTCGATGGGTTTACTAAAAGGCAGTTCAGGGTTACGTCTCCTACCTTCGTGCCCTAACAGCAGACCAGCTCAGTGGTTCCAAAAGACATTAGTGTTTCAAATTTTTCTATCCCACATATACTTGCAAGTAAACTGAGCGTGTAACATTCCTATCACATCTAGCAAACGAGCTGATCACCTTGAAGGCCTGAACCGATTTCCACCAAACATAGCTAAGAACACTCCCGACTGACATACCTTTTAAACAAAAAAAACCGCATTACAATCGGATCATCCGTTTGGGAGCTACGATGCCACATACACACACACACACACACACATACAGACACGTCAAACTTATAACACCCCGTCGTTTTTGCGTCGGGGGTTAAAAAGAGAAAGTGAAAGGACGAAAATATATGGTTACACACTTACATAGTTTATTCAAACAAAAACATTTTGAATATTTAATATCAAAATACATGTCAGAGAAAGTTAGCAATTTTCCTTCACAGAGAAAAAATCTAACACCATTATTTTATATGAAAAATTAATAATCTCATTAATTAATCATATTTAGTAGTATTAAAAGCTTATTCTACATCAGACGCGTCAATTACATGCCTTTGCCAAACAAATTGAATTTTTAAAAATAATGCTCGAGTCTTGAATAAGAAATTTCAGAAAATATAATTTGCATTTAATTTAAGCTAAGTTTTTGAAGTCTTTTGAACGAGTAAAATAAGTATTATAGATGGAATTTCAATTGAAGTTTGAGACTTTGGGGTCACTCATTAATTAATAATGTCGAACATTTTTTTTCAGGTTATTTACACCTGAGATCTCTGAATTAAAGACAATATATTTTTTTTAAATCAGCTTATGCAGAAAAAACTTATTTAAATGAATTAGTTTTTTAGATTTTAAAGAAAGAAAGACTAAATTGCTGTCTTTGATATAGCAACGTTTTTTTCAGAAAGATATTTAGTTACTTCACTAAGCACGATGCATACACAATATGAATTTAAACAATCGGTGTGTATCACACATATGACTCATATTCATGTGACAGGGAAATTGTTTATGATTTTTTACCATCACCACGTCCCATTTGAAGATTTTTCGACGCTTGACGTTAAAAGAGTTAATGGACATTATGTATTGAAATTTATTCAAAATGGACATTTACAAAACTCATTGCTTTAACACTCGACTGGCTGGCGTCTTTACTTTATTCGTTGGGAAAAGGTTTTCATGTTTAATAACATGGTAACGACTAAATAGTAGATAGGTTGTGTTTTGAATATTTTTCGGATTTTCAAAATCACCAATTGGTGTATAAGTTTTACAATTTATATTAAAATAAAAGACAATTCATCAATCATTTTTGAAATATGCAATAAATAAATAAAATAAAATTACTGTTATACCCAATATATGTACATATATACTGAATTTCGATACAAACAGCCAGCAATTCAAGAGGCCTAAATCTAGACAGTCTAATTTAAGACCTGATGATTACTTTCGATAAACACACAGTGATGATATTTTCTTCAGAGTTCATTAACCCTAGTTTTGTTTGCTTCCTTCTTATGTAGGCTAATGTATGTATAAGATTTATACATCGAATGCCATTTTGACAGATAAACGAGTTCGTATTTTGAACTTCGTAAAAATATCAGCACTTTATATTATCATGGTCATAAAGTATAATAATTTCGTAAGTAGGACAGTGTAGGTACTTATAAAAAGGGCTTTAAACTTTAAATATATAAGAATTCAAATGTTATAAACAGATACAATAAATTAAAAAATAGAACACGACCAGAGATTTCAAGGTTAATAATGCCACTTAAAAATCTGGCGCCAACTAAAATTAATGTCAACCTTGAAAGGACGTGATGTTATTAATATTAATACTTCAAAGAACTTCTTGTTTTACTTACAAGAAAGATAAAATTATTAATTGCACTCAAATATACATATAAAGACACTGATGTATGATGAAATACATGAGTACAGCAAAATTAAAAATCTAAAACAACAAAATTCCTTGATTTACATAATAGTCCACTTATAAATCCATAATGCCAATAGAGGATCGAATTCAACATGGAGGTTTTAATATCTTTAAAATAAATACTGGCTATAAATAACCTACCACAAGTTAGTCACAGAAAGTTTCTAGAATTAAAAAAAAAAACCATCAGACTCAAAGCTAACGGTTAGGTGAATACCCTAATGCTAAACTATACTATATTAGGGTAACAACCTAACAATTTCAATAGTTCGACGATAATTCAAGTCAAGCTTAAAATTCAATTGAACCAGTAAAGACAATTTAACATTCATTCTATTGGTGACCCCAATATTTTATTGAGTTGCCTTTGCATTTTTTACATTTTCTTTAGTTCTTCTTTAAACTAAAACTATGTCTCTACAAATTGAATTTATTGTGTCTCCAAAGTCATGCACGCAGTTCATTTTTTTTTATTAATTGCTTTTCTATAAATACCATAAATATTGGCTTACATTTTTTTAATTTATAAAACCACGGTGTCAAGACCATTATTAAAAAAAAGCATGATAAATCAACATTTAAATATAATCTAACGGTGTTCCCAATATTCTGTCTAATGAATTTGACGTTACATACTAAACTTGTATGGGACTACTACCAAAATGCAATCTACAGTAACCAAATAACAGATAGATTGCATATTGGAAACGGCCGTTAATCAAAATGGCTTTAATCTCTTAAACCATAGATTTATTCCAAGCACTCAACACAGCAAAATAGTAACAATAATTTCATAGGTAACGAGTTGCATAATATTGCATTAGTACTATTAGTAGTGCTAGGTACACTTGCAGTACGGAAGAGTTGGGACAGACCTATAAACAAACCGGTCTTACTAGTCTTCAGTCTAGCCGGAGCCGACCAATAAACTTACTTAAGTTTATATTATTCATGTTGTTTATGCAGTCTCATGCGCCTTTAGGAAACCTTTTTGGAGATATCATCATCATCATCGTCACCACCCTTATCCTTAATTTTATTTGTTTGTGGTCAAATGACGCGACGGTGATAACTGACCTTTTTCTGTATGTACTTCCCTGTCTGACGGGTTTTACAGTTCTTGTAAATTGTTCTTTACTGGAGTTTAAAATGTCTCTTAGCAAAATGCATTAAATAATAGCCAGGGCTGGAGCTTTATAATACATATTCGTATAGATTTTTCATTATACGCACATTTTAATTATCTAATTATTTCAGTACTAAAATAAGACTTCTTGTTTCCTTTAAATACCCTTTCGTCAATACTGAACACAGAACCACAGAATGACAGAATAAACAGAACTCTTAGAAGATGCAATTAGAAAGTATTCGAGCCTAAGTTTTCTGTAACATTAAATAAAAAAAGTTAAACACCATTTGCTCATAAACCTATCATGAAGACTTACGAAGATTAGTGAAAAAATTCACAGAACGCTTGAAGCGACAGATAAAACAATCCCACGGTGCATTTGTGTACATAAACAGTTTTTGTAATGCATATCGAGAGTTCCAATGAAATAGTGATGTGACAGTTTTTTATCGAGAACTCGATAAAGTGGCTGTTGAGTGGTCGGATAGTTTTTTTAACTGTAACGATTTATCTCAACTATGAATGTTAAGGATGAAATATAACCCTCCTTAGTAGGTAGAAAATATGATTTATGCAAATAAATTGTCGTATTGATACACAATCTGATAAAATATGTTACCTTTCAACATACATGTTATTATTGATTCAAAACAAATCAACACATTAAATAGTAACATTAGATAGCTCATTTATAATTAGTGGCAATGATTCGACCTCTAATTGACAATTAATTAAACATCAATTTAGATTTGGAACAACAACTGTAAAACAAGTAATGAATAAATTAAACAATGTTTATTAATCGCATACCGCTATCGACACCCCCCAATACGCACTTTCCGGTATGGTTCTCCAAACCGCTCATCCACATCTTTAAGTATAAAAAGAAAGCCTGGTCCAAATGGAAAAAATATCATAATATAAGTGACTATGAAGTATTTTCCCTTTACAGAGCACGTTTCAAGGATGAATGTCACAAATGTTTTCAAAAATACATGAACAGCGTCGAGGAAGGTATTTCCAAAGATGTTAAGCACTTTTGGGTTTACATCGCTAATCGGCAAGGTAAATCAGGTATACCGACCTGCATGTCCTATGGCAATGTAACCTCTAATGACTCGGTTGAGATATGTAATCTGTTCTCGGAATTTTTTCAATCAGTTTATGAGCCCTCTAGTCTCTCATCAGGTTGGCACCCGCCTTCTGACTTGAGTAATGTCAATAATAGCACTCTCTGTACTTTAAATTTCACTGTTCATGAAGTTCGTAGTCAATTAAAAACGTTAGACACAAACAAGGGGCCGGGACCCGATGACATACCGCCCTATTTTCTAAAGAGTACAGCTGAAACAATTTGTAAACCTCTTTCCATGTTATTTAACAGGTGCATCCACAGTGGTACATTTCCGTCCTTGTGGAAAAAAGCAAATATTATACCTGTGCACAAGAGTGGACCTAGACAAGACATAGAAAATTATAGACCTATATCGATACTTTGCGCTTTTGCAAAGATATTTGAAAAACTCGTTCACCGGGCTATTTATCCATTTTTGCGTCACAATATAATACCGGAGCAACATGGTTTTGTTAAAAATAAGTCTACAGTAACCAACTTAATGATCTTTACGGAACACTTGTTCAGTGGCATGGACGCAGGGAGTCAAACCGATGCTGTTTACACGGACTTTAAAAAGGCATTCGATAGGGTGGATCATTCGATTTTAATGAACAAAATAGCCTTTAATGGCATTAGAGGTAACCTTCTCCGTTGGTTTTGTTCATACATCAGCAATCGGAATCAAATTGTTGTGTGCAATGGATACAGGTCGGACTCATATGTGGCAACTTCGGGCGTTCCCCAAGGATCTATCCTTGGCCCATTGATGTTTGTTATATATATAAACGATATTTGTAGTTGCTTTAGAAATAGTCACTTTTTATTATACGCTGATGATCTCAAGGTATTTAGAACAATAAAAAACACTGTTGACTGCGAACTTTTGCAGGAAGACTTAAATAGATTATCTGCTTATTGTGACGAAAACAAATTAAAACTAAGTCTCCCTAAGTGTAAATTTATAAGTTTTACAAAAAATAAAAAGGCGATACCGTATGATTACTCACTTTGTAATAGTACTCTATTTAAAGAAACTTATATTTGTGACCTGGGCGTTCTTCTTGATAGCAAACTTCACTTAAATTTACACATTGACAAAGTTACCTCTAAAGCATATCAAATGTATAATTTCGTAATGAGAGCCACATCCGATTTTAAACGACCAGCTACATATTTATATTTATTTAAATCTCTAGTTCGCCCACAGATCGAATATGCTTGTATGATCTGGGATCCCTATTATATTAAGTATGACGCTGCAGTGGAAAGAGTTCAGCGTAAATTCCTCAGTACAATGCAGTATAAATGTCGCATCAAACGATTGTCTTATAAAGATGCTCTAAACAAGTTTAAACTATTATCTTTACATTCCCGACGTCTGTTGCTTCAAGGAATGATGCTCCATGGACTTGTGAATAATAGGTTCGACTGCTCTGAATTAATTAGTAAATTATGTTACATTGTACCCAGAACGGTCACGAGACGAGAGGCTCGTTCTTATCCCCTGTTCGCTACAACGCCTTGCCGTACAAATGCAGGAAAAAGAGCACCGCTTCAGAGATTGGTTCAGGTTTACAATGGTAACTTTAACGATGTTGATGTATTTGCCCTAACAAAAAATAAATTTAAAAGCCAAATAATCAAGCGCCTTGCCGAAAGTTGCTGATTGTTATTGTTGTGTTCTACGCGCGTAAGCTTAGTATTGTAAGCTTAACTTTTGCATCTAACGTCAGTATTGTTGAAGTTAACGAGAAGAAATTGTATTGTATCTCTTTTATATTGTTTCATCTAACTGTATCTTTTTCTAAATAGTAATATGTGGAAACGTAGTGGATTGTACATTTAGTAATAGTTTTTGTAATTTAGAAATAATAAGAAATGTATGATTGTTTGTTTCCCAAATAAAATAAAATAAAATAAAATAAAATTAATGACTTTGTTAAAAGAAAATAAAATATAAAAAGCATCAATTTAGCGTCCAACTAAATCCTAGGCTTAGAGAACTAAAATAAATAAACTAAAAATTCATTTACAGACAAAATCGAGTCGACTTAACGAAAGTTAATAACCCCGTACCTTTCGAGGGTTAATAGGGTTGTTATTCAGCGACTCGGTAACTCGGATCCCTACTGATTTGGAATGCCGTACATTGCTCCCTCGTCGGTATATCGATGTATGTGGGGTGAATGAATTCGAACAAACGCAGCAATCGATTGATACGGCGACGTCGGCAGGTCATTGAATCGCCAGCTCTATGCAAATTAGCTGTTTGAGTAACGCGACCATTTCTAGATCACACACGTTTTTATTATGCTACGAGTTCGCATAATTAAGGAGTTCCGTTTCTAGTTGTAACTAGATCTGTGGTCGAAATCACAGATATACAATGGAGTGTCTGTACCTAGAAGAAGCGTTGCATTATGGATTATTAAATTTTATTGCAATAGTTTGGGCGCTAAATGAATATTAAATTATAGTTACCTACTTTTTTTATTTCTAATTAAGGAAAACATACAAAAATAAACAATCAATCGAAGCATAACAAAACAGTTTTTCAACCAGACCATGGAAACGTGAATACGATACGATCATAAATTTTAAATTGTTAGGATCCGCGTTTTTTCCTTAACTAAATTCTGAACGTCTTTGATAATATAATTTAAATCAAAATAACAAGCTTCTCGTACAAAAAACATAAACATGAATTTCGTAAAGAATTGATAAAATCTTCTGTTGATTTTCGAAACAATATCGAGCCGATGAAATGAAACGTTTATGTTTATTATTTAAAAACAGAATTTTCTTTGCATGGAGAGTGTCCCTTCGGCATTTTAGGGTTGTCTATTGTTTCATAGAAAAATAATTTATCGATAAAAGTTTATCGAATTGAAAATAATTTGCATTATTTTAAGTTTGTACTGAATACTAGCACGCTATACTATGGGGCGTCGATGTCTGACGATAAACAATTTTTACGTTTATTTATTACAAACTCTTAGTAAAAAGCGAATAACAAGTAAGTTACCCATTCCTTAAAACTTTTATGATTGATAATAATTTGAGTATTTTTAAATTACCAGCATAAACTAGTCCGAATATAAACTGACCTACTACGTCTCACTGCACCCATCTAGTTCAAAGTGAGGTCTCCAATATACTAGGTAATTGTCAATATCGCACAATCAGAGAATCGCACTCGCTATCAGATTCCAGTTCTATCCAGATCTGTCCAGATCAGGGCTGTCTGTCAAAGCTTTGACAAATCTGTCCTATTTTAGTGGCCTAAACTGACTTAACTGGTATTTTCTTCATTTCTTTGAGTAGGAAAATATGGAGTTTTGGGTCAGGGTAATCTCGGTTTAATGTAAACAAATAATTTTAACAAATCAGACACATCGTGTCATTGTTTATCTAAATTAGGTAATTTAAGATTGAACTATTTATTACGAGAATATCGTATGTTTATATCACTTGATTAGAATATTTCCCTTTCATTCAATTTCCCGGTTACAACGTTTACTATCTCGTGAGTGAGGGCATTTATAACACGACCAAAAGCCGATGACAACTTTATTAAATAAACATCAAAAAAATGAATGCTTCGTAATTAATTTGGATGATAATTAACGTAGTGAGAACGTTAACTTGAAAAACTCACTCTAGGCACCAGATACCACCAGATACTACCATAGACCAGAGATCAGATCTGTCAACGGCATTAGAAGTACGAACGGTTAGTGCCCCCAAAATATTCCAGTGAACTGTCCTTGCAATGTGGATGAATCATGAGATTTATATGCGAAACGTGATGTGTAAAAATATACTTAAGGTTCGAGGCGAAGTAGGTTACGGAAATTCAAAAATAACCGTCATTTTAAAAATAAAGTTTTTTTATACAGATGAGTACTTTCCGTAAGGTTAGTGGTGCATCAAAAAAGTCGCAATATTTGGGAAAAAAATCAGTTCAGCTATAAATATTTCCTAAAATCTAGTTCTCCAGTGCATACAAAGGTTTCATTTAAAACACTCAAGGAAACGACATCATTATTTTACTTGTATTCACATTTTTTTATTGTTGTATGGTTTTCATGTTATTTATATGGGTTTTATAACGGCTTGAAATAAAAATATTTTATTTTACCTATTTATACTGACACGCCTTTTACACGTACGACCTTTCAAAACGCTTCTTGTATTAAATTGATAATTTCAACTCAACCAGTAGGTAGTAAAAACGTAAACAATACAACCTATCGTATTATTATCGTAAAGGAAAACAATAATAATGAGTAATCATTAGACTGAGTTCGTCGACAACAGTCTGTTATTATTTGTTATGTAACGGAATGACATAAAAATTGTAACAATGATAGATTAACAACAGTGTTGTTATAGTTGTATGTATGACCTTCAACAATGTCTCAATACCTATTAATATGAAATAGCATATTATTATAAAAATATTACGAGGTAACTTCTGCCCATCGTTTTCACCACAATCTTGTGAGAATTACTCCACGAAACCGGATAAAAAGGAGCCTATAAAACTACTAAAATAATTTGAAATAGGTTCTATAGTTTCGTGATTAGCGCATTCAAACTGACAAAAAAAAATGCTTGAAGATACTACGATGGGCCAAGTGGGATTAAACCAGATAGATCAACTTGGTTTTATCGCATCTAGGAAGCTGCACTTAGTACAACTTCAAAATCCATAAAAGATAATCCAGAAAAAATAAAACATAACAAGTTAGATAACTCAAAAATGATAAGTGCTTCGTTACATAACAACAGTTCTAAAACATCTTGTACATACATTTTTTGCTCATCCACTTCATTAAAATAAAGATCAGGTTTAACAAAAAATCTTACAAAAACTATTGTATGGTTGACAGCTAAATGTTCTATGCAAATATTGTATGAACAAGTTTATTATCGAGCGACATAGAGACCAAGATATTACACAATAAGACAAGAACTATAAAACAGTTCGGTAGTTCCATAACTTGTAATTCCGAAGCTCACCCAAACAGGACTCAGTGGGATTGCTCAATTTACAAATGGTTTCAAGTCAAAGTCTGGCTGTCTGGATTGCAACGAGACGCAAATTATATGAAGCAAAGTGAATTAGTATGGAACGGAGATGTGGATATCCAGATACGGAGAGAAAAGTGAGAGAGATATCTCAAACTGTGGATAAAAATTCCATGTCAAACAGTTAATAGGAAAGCAGCTTAGATAATTTCAAAGAGAAAATAAAGCGGCTCTGCTTATTGAACAAGGCATTAGAACAAAATTTACAAATCTAGCAATACCTTAGATATAATACAACTATTGTAAAGCAAGATTAAAGAAAGCTAAACCGACTAAGCCAAAGTAAAAAAAAATACAAAACTAAAAACTCAATAAAGGAAAAACTTAATGCACCAGACAGAGCAGGTAAAAAAGAAACAAAAGGGAGCGGTTCTGTAATATATATGTGTGGACAAAATAAACTCAAGGACACAGAATATTATTACAGAAGTTGGCCGACGGCGAGACAGGACACAAAGGCTAGACACTCACTATCACTACTACAGAATCACCAACACTCAGACCGATTCGTTTTATTGCTCAAACTTAGAAGCCAATACACATAGAGGAAGCAGATTATTATAAAAACTAAATTGAAAACTGTCCAGACAGTGTTCCAGCGCTTTATCCTGATGCAGCAGAAAATAAGGATCGCAATTTCGATGCAGACGGGGAGAGGGAGATGCAGTTTCAAGTTTAATGCACGCATGTCTAGACGGGAGAGTGCACAGAGAATTTATTGTAACAATATTATGTAAGTACACCCCGTCTGGAGTATAAACTACGCCAATAGATTCGCGATTAAATTTTCTACTCCGGGGTATAATAATAGATGGATTTTATATCCATTTTCCATGTATTTATTGAACCTCGTCTACTACCAATCATAACGTTCTTTGAATTTTTGATTCATCTACAGATTCTTGGGAATGCTTTGTGCAGACAACAATGAAATAAATCGCAGTGTTTACGAACAGCGTTCTAGTTAAAAGTGACGTAACAAGACGCAGAACTGCAGGTTTTAACGAAACAGAATTGAAACAGGGGTTTAACTGAGCGACATTAGAGTCCACACTAACGAGACACAAATTAAATTTTATTGCATCTCCGTTCGTACAAAACTGCGCAGGATTAGACTATAAGGACACAGCATTTTCTTTAATTACAATGAAAATAAAGTGGGCTTTATTTTAGTGCTAAGACGTAGTAGAGAAGAGTGAGTAGTTACAACAAAGGGTTTCGGTATTTCCAGTCGCCTTCGCGTGAATGTTTGTCTTAAACTCGTTGGATGGCAGCCAAAATAACCGAAACGAGTTTATACCTTAAAATTACTTTATTTAGGTGATTACTTCCCTTCGCTGGCAGTGCAACGGTATTCGAGCCTGGACCCGTTACAGTAATGAAGGACCGGTTACTCGAGATTTCACTTTAATTACATGAATTTATGTAGTTTGGCAATTTGCGATCAATGTCAAGTGTAACTGTAAAGCTGATGTTATCAGTGTCTTGTAATTTTTAGACTCGATATAAATTCAATGCAGTCGTTACAATTCACCATTGCGATTAGTCGATTGCGTAACCCTGCAGTGGAATCGATTTAAGAGAATCGAGATGCAGCCGCGATTTTGTTGTAATCGGATGACTTTTGACATTTAGTTGCAATGTCATTCCACATGTGCTCTTTATTAAGTTGTAATTTATCAAAGTTATAACAACTTCCTCATTGTACTGATAAGTTTACACAACACGGTTATATTGTATTACATAATGTAGTCAAAACAATTAAAGAATGTCTGTGCCTGTCTCTTTTGTTTCTGGCGTATTTCATATCCCCAAGGTCATCTTCACTTGCAGGTACAATATTAAAGTTTTGTCTGCAATTTCGAGCTCCATTATGGTTTTGTCTGCGGTTTTATGAAATGAAGTTTTTATGAAAATTGTGTGCAAGCTTTGTTACCTTCTATGGCTTTTATTTCAATTTAGTTGTTACATAACTTTAGAATTGTCTCATACAATTTTTCTAATTTATCTCACATTACAATAAACCACTGTAAACCTGATGTATACTAAAGAAGTTATGAAATGTTATGTATCTGCTTGAAGCACGGTGCCAGGAAGTGGGTTTTACGGGGAACAACCATACATTCACCATACCATTTCATTGAAACTATTATCGAAATTAAAGCAGTGGAGTTTATGATGCACGAATGTCTAGAAGTAACGTTAACATCTTTGACAATTTCTCCAAACTCCAATAAATCTTAAAGTTCAGTAGATCAAATTAATAAAAGTAACCCATTGAGACAAAGATCACAAAGTTTCATATTCGCTTCCTGGTTTATGCGCCTGTGAATCAGCAGAGTGCCTGCCAAGCGTTACTGCCAAACGACCGTCTGTCGCCACTACTTCTCCCATAGCAGATATACGTGCTCTTAGAGGCAACTAAACATCAGTAACTTAAAGAAAACATAAGTGATTTTTAAGACTTTAAATTCAAATCACTGCAATGTGCCCATTGATAGCCACTTTGAATTATCAAATAGCCGTAGAGCATGTCAATGAACCGAAACAAAAAGTTGAAGCTATTAACAAAAGAACAGACGAGAAACTACAAGTTACTCCTTTGATAAAAATCAGTAAAAACCCAACTAAAAATCTCACAATAGAGAGAACATTACTGAGGTATCTGATGTTGCACAATTTACAATAGACGAACGAACAAGAGACGATCTATCGTACAGTCGTGCGTTAGATCCGACCAATGCAGTCGATCCAAAGATAGCTGAGATTAGTGGTGTACTTTATGAGCCTACAAATACATCGACTATTTCGGTTGAATTCGAACGGTACGGATTGCATACAAAACTGCAACTGATGTTTCGTCGCAAGCAGATATCATTGAAACAACCGCTCGTCTTATCAAAAGCGTCCCTATTAAACTTATCTATATTACGAGCAGTATATCATTAAGATTAAGAAAATATGACCTAGTACTTACGAACTAGGACATCAAAATTAGGTAGAAAAACAGAATACGAAGTGTATGATTAATAAACGTTAAGTAAATTACTAGTAAATTCTTGAAGATTGCAGAAATGCATTGTAGCGCGAACTCAAGTTAATTACAAAAGATTTAGTGTATTACAAAGACTTACACGTTCTTTGGATTACAGCCAACAGCCAAAGGGGTAACGTATAAAGTGCTGAACAGGAACTTTCTCTGTGAATCACAGCTTTGTTGACCTGACCGTCACTTTGTGTTACTTCGAGATCTTGAAAGATCGAACGCTGCACTCCGTTTTTAGCCGTAGGGTACTGAGAGAAGTATTGAACTGGATGACTAACAACACGTAACACTATAGAATTTGCGATTTTACGGATAAAATGACCAACATTTTAAGAACATATTTGAAGAAAAAAAATTGGTCCTAGTATACGTGCCAGGTCTCGGTCCTAGTATACACTAAGTGGGTTTTTCTGTTAAGTAAATCCACAGACAGTTGGCAATGAGCCCTATAGATTATATCTCTTGGGAACAGAATCATTAAGTAATCCGAGGACTAACTAATCATTATTCCTAACATGAAAGCGAATGAGTTAGCGACAACATGATTTAATTTCGAAAATTGTTATTAGGGACTTTCAGACGAAGTTTTTATTTAAAGATCAGAGGATTGTATAAGCTACATAATAAGCTACAATTGAGTTGAGTACTACTTACTTAATAACTTACAAAAAATATTTTTACTAGCAAAATATTAGAGCAAAAACGCATATTCCGAAACTGCTTTTAAACATCAGCCTTACTTATAAAAATCAACAAATCATCTTCTAAGCATTGTTTTAAGTAATTACTACTTAAAGCATTAAGTAGTGATTAAATTATTTTGACCTATAAACGTTGCTTAAGCATGTCTTAAGTAATGAACAGATAATGATATAAAAACATACTAATTTCTCAACACTACCGGAATGTTGGTAGCTTAAAAAAATATTTGTCATCAAAACGTTGTGTAATGGCAACAATGACATCCGTAAAATATAAAATTAAAAAGTTGAGCTGTCAATAAACCGGAAATGAAAAATCAGCTGGTAAGAATCCAGCCATTTTGATAATTAGCGGGTTAAACAAGGGTGTGAGGCTACTTAATTTGACAGCTCATTTAAGACAATGATTTATTTCAGCCACGTTTATAAGTAAGATTTTTTCTTAAACATCTCTTAAGTATAACTTATTATTTTATAAGTAAGGCTGCTAATGTTTAACATTTTCGAAACGAATTTCAAAATATTTATATACTTTGCATTAAAATATAATATATTTTGGACTTATATTTAAGTATTACAAATTCTTAGTAAATTCTCAGATCGTCAGAGTTTTTCTTCGCATTTTCGCAAGACTAATTTCATTGAGAGCATTATAAACTTTGTGTGGTAATAATACATTTGTGGGAGATTGTAATGCTGATAAAGTAACCATACAAGTTTAACTACGACTAGATGTTTTTGTTTGGTAGTAAAGACACTTTGTTACTAATTTATTAGACCATTGTTTATGTAATGTACTAATACAGTAAAGAATCAGTTTAAAATGTTCGCAAAATAAGTATTTTTATGAGGACAACAATACATATACCTATGTATAACCCTTTCTTTTTACCTTATTGCGTTTTATACTGTCGTAAATAAAAGTACGGAAATATGTTTTTCTTCTGCAATGTTTCAGTATGTAAACAATCAGCCGGTACTACTGCGCAGTTCTCTATCTAAAAATATATACATATGTATGTAAGTATAAAATTGTCTATTTTCCTCAACGCTGCGACAATCAGCTGACAGCTCCATTTGTTACTCAACTCATAAAATTGACAAAAACATTTCATCTAAAACGTAAACACGCGATATTATAATATGTTCATGAATTTTATTCAAATGTGTATTCAACTTTCACTTAAGATTATTTTTATCCGACGCGTATCAAAGCAATCGAGGTCGTCCGAGGTCAACAGACGAGGGAGAGATAAAATTCCTCTACGGCTCAAAACCTTTTAAAACTATGGATTTTAACTTTACTAAAGCTTTCCAAATTACTTTTCAAGTATTTGAAACAACCCAAGAATGAACAGCGCTTAAAAGAAATATTTAACAATAGCAAAATAGACAAACGAAATTCATTGAATATCGTGTTAAATAGTAAAGGAGCTTTATGAATAAACGTAAAAAGAAAGCAGACATTTGGCTTTGTATGCAGATTTTTACCTGAAAAGGTCTTTAAGAACTTTTGAATGGCAAGAGACTAAAGTCCCTATTTCGCAGTTTACAATTACAACAGATACAAAACGTTTCAAGGAACTGTATTGATGTCACAAGTACATCACTTATATCTTCACATTATGCACATAATTATTGTAAGTGACAAGTTCACGACTTATAAATTATGCGATAAAAGTATAAATAAACAAAGGAGGACATTGATGCCCTCTTATTGACATCTACAGTAACATCACTATCACCCGACATAAGGAAGAATTACTTTATTTGGTTCCTTCAAAAGTTTGTTGACAAAATGATATCATAGGCTTTGTTTACTATTAATAGGTTCTAACAGTAAATTGACCGCAACTGTGCCATACAGTTCAGTTGACCGCAAAATTGAATCATCGTGTCACCGGTCGTAATTGTTTGTGTACATGAGATACACACGTACGGTGCAATAAATTCACCGTTAGCCAAGAGACGAGTTACCAGGCCACCAGACTACCATAAGATACCGCTACACGCCTTCTACGGCAACCGGCCAAATTATAACTGTATCTAGTCACAACAGAAGCGCTGGATAAACGCAAGTCGCAAGATTGTCTTTTAGTCGTTCGTGTGCAAACATCTCATTTGCGGTGAAATCGTGCGGTGCCACATTTAATGACCATGTCTGCACTCACTTTCCAATCCTCGTCCTGACTGACATTTCGCGATGATCAATCGTGTGTATGAATATTTGTACGATGTTGCACCTCTGCTGTTTATATAAAGGCGACGTTATGAGCAATGCATCCATTTTCATTGAAATACATCGATGTGCATCGATATGTATCGTCGACTTCACTGATATTATAAATTCGCTACACTGCCGATATAAAGTTGGAGATTACAATCTTCCTTTGAAGTGCAGTCCTTGATTGCCATACACTACATACAATGTCCAAGAAAAATAAAAGAAAACAAATTACCTTCTGGCACAGTAGCGAACGCGTAATTTTAGATGTGGAAAAAATCTTCGGAACCAACGCTGACGGATAAGAGCTCCACAGAACAACACTTCACAGTAATATTGCGCAGAAGTGGGAAAAATTCTTTAAAATAACTGCACTAAATTTAGCCGATATACGCGATAACACGATAGCTCTAAACAAAGTATAAGTATCGGCGCGGCGCACGTCCGACGCGCACGAAGTCCATACGCGAATAGAACAGCTTGTTGAGTTCAGCACTCGGCTTGTCAACAAACAAAGAGGGCTCGATCGCGAGCGTTCTGCGCAGGCGCAACGACGCCACACGCACACAATACAACGCGTGTGAATGAACACGTAAACATTGAGTAGATTAGTAGATTTCGCTGTACTCTATTTCGTTACAAAATTGGAAGTCGCACCTCACTCTTCGGACAGATTGAAACGGTTTGTGGAAAGTTTAGAACCTTTTGAAACGTGATTGAAAAGCGGGAGCGATTTTCTAAAATATTTCGACAAATGTTGATAGCCATTGTCGAATGTGCGAGCACGCGGTACTTACACGAGCGCATCAAAACAATAACATGGTTCTTATCGGGCGCGACTCACGCGTTATCGAAACCTGTAAATTGTGAAACTAATCGTAGGCAAGTAGGTACGCCAGTCTAGACTCTTCGACAGCTGATTTCGTAAACATACATAATTATATCGAACCGTACTTTGATAGTTAGGAAAGTAAATCGTGAAAGGTCATGAATCTATGTTCTAATGTTGGCACGCGATACGTAAATAAAGAATTAACCATGAACCTGGAGATTGGAGATACAAAGAAATTTGGTCCAACGCGGGCGGATAGGGTTTACAGCTCGCGGGAAATTCTTCGGACGAAATAGACCGATCATATTTTATCAACTCGACTCTACTTTTGTACAAAGTAAGTGTTGAATACGAAAAACGCTATAAATGAAGTAAAGAGTAACATAGGAACAAGCTTAATCATCAGATATTCATGCTCAATCAACCACTATTATCAGTCAGATCTATATTTAAGCGTGTAGGTAATGAAAATTATACTACTTGCCTATTGACACGGAATAACCCCAACAAAAAATGGAAGAAGTAGATAAGTTATGTTCGTAGGTTAAAGCGTAGGTGCTTCAGAACTAAGTATAGATGATGCTTATGTAAACCACACACTATGACTCGTAGCCCAATACAAACGGTTCAAAGGACCAAAACAAAAAACGCTCGAAAGACCAACGCAAAACCAAAGTGATTCAATCGAGTCAACGCACTCGCAATGGACGACGTATTCGAAATTTCAAATCACTCGATCCCTTGCGTAATTTCTACGCAAATTGTGAAACGGCTGTTTATCTAGATTCAGTGACTTTATTTACATCACTCGGATGATTTCAATGATATCGTCGACGTTAGTACAATGACAGCGCCAAAGGTGCCTTTCTTGAAATTTCGGGACTCTAAATAGAACTCAATGAATTTCAAATACGTGCCCCGAAAGGTAAAATAGGTGAGTGTTAAAGACGAATATATCACCTAGATTTTCGAGGGGCTTTCAATGTCATTATTGCCTAAAACGGTGTCGAAAGTGTGATCGAAATTAAAAGGCGAATAATTTACATGAGTTAATTAAAATCGGGGTGTGTAGATAAAAAATTAGGGACATCTCTCGAGACTGACGTTGAGTGATGACAGATTCAAGTACAAACTCATATTGCTTAATATTCCACTCACTTTGTCAACATACATGCATTATCGTTGACAGATAAAGTTCTACTACACTGCACAAATTAGTATAAAGAAAATAATTTGCACGGAAAACATTGACGTTCGTTGTAATTCGTTTATTTCCAAACGACCTTTAGAAAGGACAGTGCCCCGTGTTTGAAGAATCGATTGGTTTAAATTAAGAATCGATTTCAAATTAAAAATAACAGTTGAATATCGATGAATGTTCCCCGAGATTTTTGTATACGAATCCGGAATTGGGAGCTAATGTACCTATAATGCCGCCGTCATTACAATGTTAGTGTGTGCGTGACACACACATCTTTGAATCATCGAATACACAAACTAGTGTTGCTTTAAGAATAGGTAATCAATACTCTTAAAGAGTCTCGTTATGTTACTTACTGGAAAAACAGCCTTTCAAAAGTGACAGGGATATTTTTTTGTCCAAAACGAACCGGAATTGGCTCACTAAATGACTTTGAGACAAATCGAGTATTGGGAGCCGGATTTTTTGAGTGCATCTACAAGATACCAGTTTCTTTGGCAAATCTTATATTTCTTTTTAGGTCTTACTGTATTTTTGGGAGTAAAGCCTTTTTAATTTCCTCGGATATGCATAGCTTGGATAAGGTAAGTAAATGTTTAAATTGAGAACTTTTTTTTCCAATAAAAATGGTATTTATCGTTATCTTTTAATGACGCACTAATTCGGCCCAAAATTCAATTTTAGATTATTCTCAGGATGCTACGAAATCAGAGATTACTGATACATTTTACGAGCGGACCGATAAATACGAAAAAAAATATCAAACGCGATACGACTCGAAAGTGTCTCTATTATCTCGTAAAGCGTCTACGAGAAAATTGATGTTCATAAGTAGAGTATTTTACTCACTTTATTCAGGTGGTATTTTATAAAAATATTATACTTTTATGAGTATCGTATGTAAATTGCGTAGTTTATTTTATCATAGGCTATATGCACGTATGCGATATTTTTATGGTTTTGTTACGTAATTTAGTAAAATGTTCGTGCCTTTACCATCAGTTCATGTACAAACAATACCAAAAAGTTTCGTACCACCGCGCTTCGTTAAACTGATGGAAATTCTGGGAAATCACCCCCAAACAACTTAATTACATCAGCCAATGACGTAACGTTCGATATTTGAATATTTTTCCGAATAATAGAAGCCTGAAATGTGTAAAGGGCAAGTAGAATTAATGATTACCGAGTTATTTGTAGGTTTTATTCGGAAAAGTAATATGCTTAGCTATCATTGATATCTATATAATTAGGTAAGTAGATAAATAATTGTCTTTGCTAGGCGGTAGACAAAATGTGACAAAACTTTTGTTCAAGGTATTTTCACAAGGATATCGCTAATAAAAGTTAATATTTTTGTACATAATTAAATGGTAAAAAAATTGTCAAAAAATCCTATCAAAATAAGTCATACGAGGATAGAAACGTCAAAGCTTTTTGTCGGTTTTTTTAAATCCTGTTTGGAATCCTGTAATTTTGCCTAGTCCCTTATAAGGTCTGTCTATTCCAAAATATTTAACCTAGGTATATGCTTCTCAAATTCTCGTATCAAAGATCAGAACCGTTTTGTCAACAACATGAAACAACATCATCATCTTCATCAAAATCTTTCCTTAACAAGTTGTTATGTATCCCCGTAGGAAGGAAACTCCCAATCAGTGCATTGCACCTTGACCCGTATTATCTAGCTCGTAAGATCTAGTTTAGTCCTTGACACGAGTAGCGTGTTCGCCAATTGTCTGATCGATTTGTAGACGGCAGTATAATGTGTGATGGTCATTATTCTTCATTATGACCTTCATTAACTGTGTGTAATGTTTGTAAGTGAATAGCTGTGTTATTGTCAAAGATTTCTTTAATGTGGTCCTTTCTTTCGCCAGAAGGACCAGTTCTTGTTTACTAGGTACCTACCTATGTTATATTTATTGTAAAATTACGGCAAAAAAATATTACGGACCAAAAAAATCGGTATTCCTATTCAAATTCACAATACCAAACTTTTATTCGATATCCTGAATTCATCGAAAATTCGAGACAAAACTCAGTTTTCAAATAGAGAACAATAGAATCAACCGTTGTTTCCACACGCGAGGATTATTACCATAACACAAAGTAAAACCCCCGACCCAAAAAAAGTACGCAATAATTATGACAAAAGGTTAAAAACGCTAAACCCTATAAAAAGCAAAAAATAACTTTTAACACTACGTAAACGAAATTTTGTCGTGTCGGGGGACCGCTCTAATTCATTACTTTAGATACGTGTTTTTTACACGCTTTTTATTTTTAAACGAATGTTGTAATTAGGTAGGTGTCATTTGATTTATGTAAGTATTTATGAAGGTAAAAAGCGGTCCCCCGACACGTCAAAATTTCGTTTACGTAGTGTTAAAAGTTATTTTTTGCTTTTTATAGGGTTTAGCGTTTTTAACCTTTTGTCATAATTATTGCGTACTTTTTTTGGGTCGGGGGTTTTTTAAAATTTGTAATTTAATTTTATTTCATGCTTTTTAAAGGAGCTCCTTAATTTTTCCTTCTTTCATTTAATTTATTTTATCTTAAGATGGGGTCGCTATATGCGATCTCGGCCAAAGGAAGCTGTTTAACAATCCTCATGACAAACTGGCTCTGGGAGAATTGCACAGATTGAGAAACAATAAAGATTAACCTTTGGACATTCTAGATTTTCAGCAAAAATATAAATCGGTTTATCCGTTTCATTCCGGCATTCCAAGGTTTCATCCGCCACATCCCATTTCCAGCATCAGGTTCTCGTCAATGAGAAACATGAAGAGAACTCGTCAAGACAAATTCAACGAGCCCAAACTCGATGGGTTTACTAAAAGGCAGTTCAGGGTTACGTCTCCTACCTTCGTGCCCTAACAGCAGACCAGCTCAGTGGTTCCAAAAGACATTAGTGTTTCAAATTTCAGATCCCACATATACTTGCAAGTAAACTGAGCGTGTAACATTCCTATCACATCTAGCAAACGAGCTGATGACCTTGAAGACCTGAACCGATTTCCACCAAACATAGCTAAGAACACTCCCGACTGACATACCTTTTAAACAAAAAAAACCGCATTACAATCGGATCATCCGTTTGGGAGCTACGATGCCACATACACACACACACACACACACACACACACACAGACACGTCAAACTTATAACACCCCGTCGTTTTTGCGTCGGGGGTTAAAAACTGGCACATAATAATATATTTTTTACACGTTCGCTTTTCAAATACGCATTTTAAAAGTAGTTTGGAGACAAAAAAGAGGTCTAATTAGACAATTAGACTTAATTTTCTCAGTGTACAGTTTCGGAATTTGAAATTAAATGGATCTATGTGTAAAAACTGGGCCATGTCGAGTGCAGAAATACAATCCACGTTCGTATCAAACTGGCTAGTTGTACGTATGTTATTATGAACACTTGACCTCATTTCAGAAAATTTTCATTCAGAGGTTATTTTTAGAGGTTTAATTGTTACTCGATAGGCACAGGTAGTATGAGGCAACCTTTTTTCGCAATGTTCGTAGGTATAGTGAATTTTTCGCTTATATTCTTACATCATTACGTGAACCTACATTGTATTAACATGCGCTATGAGTAATGTCTGCATTTGTTCCTCTAGTTACATGTTAATTACTTAAATATGTGTCATATCAATCACAATGTTACTTAATGGACACCACTCTTTGTTTCCAAACAGATCAACCATTATAAAACAAGTCGAATTTCCCTCCATTTTCTTTAATTTGCCGCCAAATTTCAAAGGACCAATTAATGGTCTTTGGGGACCGAAATTGGTCCTTTTCAGTAAATACTTCATTAAGCACAGATTACTCAGTTGCGTGATCGTTGGCAACTTTAACCTTTTGCTAATCTCTTTACGTAATAAAACCTGTTTTCGTGAAGTTCTGTGTTTACAAATAGGGGGCAGCACTTGATTGGGAAATCAATTAAGGAAATTAAAATTGAACTAGTTGGCTCATGAGCAGTCTTGTGAAGTGGATTGTTTTTTTAAACAAGATTTTCAATGAACAATAGGCTGATGGAGCTTAAGATACTCAAAATAGAGGAATTTCCACAGTAAGTGCAAATATTGAAGAAACAAAAAATGTATTAGTTTGTGCAGCTGAAGTTATTTTATTATATCTAAATGAAGTAACTTATTACCAGACCCGCCCTTGACATAACACTATTTAGGAATATAAACGCTTTTTCCAAAAAAACAAAAAGGGTATTTCTAGTAGGTAAACAATTTCTTTTTAGATTCGCCAAACCAGTGAGTACCTAATGATGGACACTAGTAATGGTGTCCGAAGTAAAAAAGTCAAATAAATCAATGTAAACAATTTCTGACAGTTAAATCGTTCTAATTCAAAGAAAAGCTTAACAAACATTGACTCACCTAGCTGGATTTTTTTCTCGCAAATAAACAATACCGTTTCACTGATTCACACTATTTACGAGTATTTCCACTTTTCCACTGCAGATAAATATTTCGAAGAAAGTGTTTTGTGAATCATACAGACACATTATTATTTGAGGTAATAAGAAGGTCTACAGAAAAGCTAAGAAACATAGCCCATATCAAGTTCTATGCTGTCTTTAATCTGGTTGCGGGGAAGTTTGTTCTTCACCGCTTCTTCTTCCCAGCCATATCACTAGGTGGTAAAAGGGAAGTGTTTTAGGGGTGCTATTCTTTTGTAAGTTTGACGTGAAAGAGTGCTAAAGTCCTACTTTCAATAAACGTTTTTGACTTTGACTTTAAACTAGTTTTTTCGGTCCGCACCGCATACAAAATACATCAGAATAATATGAATGAAATTGAAGGTAAATATTTGATCAATTAAAAACTGTAGGCGTTACTGAAAGCACAACAAAACTTCGTTAGAAATTTATGAAAGAATACACGTGCCATCCATGTGGACATAGGACACCAATTAATAATGTCTGAAAAACAAAGTGTCCACCAGCATGGACATAAATCACAACAGAACATTTTCTTAGGGTAGTGCTACACTTGTCAAATGTCTTGGTTCAATGTATGTATGTATGTACGTTTGATCGCTTTACAACTTCGTAAAATGTACTGGAAATACCGGGATTTGATCACATATTTATAACCAAACATGAACGATGTTTCAATCAAAATGTTTAAAAGCAATGCAATGTTGTCAATTGCAATGACTAAATTCTAAATAAAATCATAAAGGATCAATGTGGAACAAAATGTTTCATGAGGACCAAGATAATTCTGCCGGTGCTGCAGGATTGCTTCAAAAAAATATGGCGGTCCCAGGCTATATCCAAAGGGCTACAGAAGGAACATGGTGGGTTTTAATCAGTAAGCGTCTGATACTTCCTCTCGCTGCAACCACAGGAAGGTTTACCAAGTAAAAAAATGGACCAAGATATTTAACTGTGTCTTCACCCTTAAACGTAATGACATGTGTCGTTTCAACCACGGCGTTGTACCGATATGACGTCACAGATGGGACCCCGATATGTACCATTAGTGTTTGACATGCTAGACATTTAGCTATGGAAATGTGGTGGCACTTCAGTTTGTTTATTTTTTCAAAGAGACAGGTACAATGTAGACTTTTTACTGGCATTTTCCGAGGTTTCGCATTTCGAAGAAAACTATTTTCCGCATCCACAAAGTTCCTTACTTAACAAGTGATCTAGGCCTTTAAGGTCTTCAAGGTCCGACTTCTCCCCATGTCAAATTACAACTCATTTTTTTTATAATTTTATCGTGATAGCGTATCCATACCACTCTCATTCGCATTTATAACACGTATTAAGTATATGTTTGAATGTTTTTCTCTCTGTCGGTGGTCCGAACGTGATATTTTGTCCAATTTATTCGCTAAACAAATGCGTGGTGGTTTAAAATTGTGCTTGTTGAAGTTTTCGTTCAATGCCCTTTGTGGAGTTCCGTAAGGAGTTCACACGGAGTAAGGAAAAATCAGCGGAGATGCTACAACGCAGGTAGGCGTCTTCATCTAGGTTAAATACGTACGATGGACATGACCGTAACGATCAGTTACGAGTGAACTAACTAAGAGTTCTAGTTCTTTGAGACATCCGTCAATGAATTTTGTTATTACAAAAAATCGGCGGGTCCAAAGAAGGCGAATAAGGGTGAAGACAATAACGTTCCTCGTCCCCCGCATACCCGCATTTTGGCACGCTAATTTCTTAGAACATTTTCCGTTATGGCACCTTCGCTAGTCATTTTGTTCTCCATGGGAGTTCTACATTTATAAAGCTGTGTTTGCACTAATGGAACACTGATTGAGAACCGCATTAAAGCGCTGATAACGTTGCATATGTAATTAATAGTGCTACTTGCTACTTTAAGTTAAGGATTGTGATAGTGACTATTAGGCCTGTTCTAACCTTTATAGCTTTTATGGGTAATGGATGATAATGCTCTTTATAATCGAGATAAAGTACATGAACATTAAATAAGTATTGAATATACATAGATAAAAGTTTCGCGACACCGCAATTAAGTATTTGGCTATGACTAAACGGAATCAGTAAAATCTGTTATAGGTACTGTAAAAAGACATAAGATGTTTTCAAGACAGAACCGGAAATTCCTACCAAATATTTTCACAGTAACAACAAACTAAACTTCTAAACTTTAAATTCCGAATTAGTCAACGTTTAACATTTTTTTTTGTATGAATCACATTTCACGATGAGATTTTTTTTTTTTTTTTTTTTTTTTATTATCTTTCATTAATTTAGGGGCTTTTGGTCACAATAGCACCATGCCAGCCCCATCATAACCTAATACAAGTAATGCTACTTTACACTACTTATTACGACTTTAACACTTTATCTACTATCTTAAATACTAAGATGGCTGGTTTAGAGAGAGGCTCTGATAAGATACTTTGAATAAAACCAACATCTATCAAATTAATTTTAAAGCTATTTATCAGCGCCTCTCTGACAGCTCGGGTCTTGACGCACTCCACCAGCAAGTGATAAACATCCTCTATTGTACCACATTCGGTACAGTTGGGACTGTGACTTTTGCCCATTAGATGCCGGAACTTGCCGAGTGGAACGTGCCCTGACCGGAGTCTATGCGCTATTATTATAAGCTGTATATTTTTTCAGTTTCAGTTTCTAGTCCAAAAAGTTCCTATATAAAGGTCTCTACTACTTGTAGAGGTTTGTATAAAAATTGGTCCTTCGAAATTGAAAGACCAAATAAAAACTTAAAGCTAAACCATGAATGAGTGTCGAGTACTCTTGAGAGGGAAAAACTACTTACGTGTTACGTTCTTGAGAACTTTCATTTAAAAAACACCTGGGTTAAGCCGGTGGAAATTACCCTTAATTTCTTTAATGGCGGGCAAGCGCACTTATACTTGGCTATAATTTTTCCCTTTCATAAGGCTTTTCCTAATGCAGTCTATTTTTTTTTTAATTTAGTTACACTTAAGAGTCAATAGTTAGGAATAAGTATCTTTTGTTGATGTTAACAGAACTTTTTTGACGAAGTTTGAAACTGTGTTTGTGTTTTAAATATAGAGATTTTTTTTTCGTCTCATATTTCTGATTAATAGCTAGCCAGTTTAAAAATAATTTATCATGTAAAAATCATTTTGAACAAAGCCAAATTTTACAAAGAGTTTATTGTAACATCTCATTAAAAAAGACTTAAGAAAGTTAAAAACAATCCGAAACATTTAATTGGAAATTGATCCCCGAATTTCGAAACAAAGTTGCAAGCGCCGAATTTACCTAAGAATTCATCAAAGACGCACATTTTGAACATTTCTCGTTAAATAAATAGTAACAAAACGTTGTAATCAAACCTTTTTGTTGGCAGCGAGTAACAATCCGTCAGTGGGTATAAAGGAACCACAGAACTACGAAACTTAGCGCGGTTTTGGATGAGCGATGCGCGCAACTGGCGGCCGCCGCGGCCAGGTGACGTTCACAACTGAATGCACGATGCACTGTGCTGGTCCTGCATCGACGAGACGGCAGACGCGACCAGACACATAAATTCAACAACCTTCGTGGTGTACCCGAGGAAATTATGTAGATTCGTGTCTGGGAGGTAATGTAGGAAAAATATTTTTGTTTTGTTAATTGTGTTGTCGTGTTTGGGTGAAATATGCATCTGAGTTTACTTAAACATACATAATGTTTAAATAAACTGATGACAAGTTACGGATGCAGTAACTCACATTCTGACAGATATAGCAGCACAAATGTAGTTTCCTCGTACCAAGAACTTGGGTATATTATATCGACTCATTTATTGATACTTAACCTTGAGTAAGGGCGGAGATGTATGATAAAGGAAATCTCCGTTACACCAAACATTTATATAGGTACATTTTACTTTTTTTTTAAAGAGTGAGTAGAACTTAACAGTATTTCAGTTTAAAACATCACAAAAAAAACAACATAATTACAATAAATATTAATCACCCCTTTTCATTCACAACGAAATCTAACTCCAAACCAGTTACAATCAAATTGACCTACCCTAAACCTTACCGCATCCACAACTTCGCTCCCTTCCCACATCACCTACACAATACAGACGAGTTGCACTGTATTCGATCGGTGCAAGACAAAGCGATGTCAACGTACCGACGAATGGAGCGCCGAGCGATGACCGCGCCGCGGAAACGATCCAGGTAGCATACCAGCCGACAAAAACTTTCAGAATGTCATCAAAGGAACAATTTGGGAGCGAATAGTGTTTTGGTCCTTTAAGACTGGGAAATACATAATACATACATTTAAAAATAAACTAAGTATGGTCTTTTTTGACTTAATGATTCACAAGATTTTTTTCGAGTAGAAATGGGGCATAGAGGGAGGGTCCTGAAAAGCTTTAAAATCTGAATACTCAATACTTTATGATTAGAAACAATATGGACCCTTTAAGAAACAGCTTAAAGAAATAGGAGAGTTTAAATAAAAGCAACTATATTTAAAAACAATATGATAGAATGGGCTAGATGCTTACAGTCCTATAATGGGTTTTTTGCCACTTTTTAACAAGATTCTCATCAAGACAAACGTAGGTTAAAGTTATCGGGGAAGTTTTTAAAAGAGCGTTGACCGATGACAGAAGTGGACCAGTAAGACAAGAAAAAGCTTTGATAATTTATTATAAAAAATTCAAAGAACCCGCATGATTAAAGGAATATTAGCCAGTAATACCTAGTGCTACCTCACAATAGATTCAGTGCATTAGGTAATGACAATGCATTAGTATTTGAAGCAACTCATGTAGATACGTAATTCCCAAAGGATTTTGTAACTACCACGACAGAGGTCGTTAACCTCACGTCAGTATTTCAGATAGCAGATACCAGCACACTGTCTGAAATCGGTGTGCAAAATCTAAACACGCTGTCAATACAGAATTCGAAAGCTTTAAATAAACTGTGCATTCTACGTCAAATCAATGCCAATCGCGAAATATGTGCAAACAACGATGACTTTACATATTTTTCAATAAAATGTTACTTGAGATCTGTTTTATCTGGATCTCATAACAAAATGACGTTGTAAATAAAATGTTGCAAGTTATAAAAAGTGTCACGTGCTTTGGAATTCACAAATGTCTAAAAAGTTTGGTACACCGACATGGAATGTTAATAAGATTAGAAAATGTAAAGAAAAACTTTAATCAGTGATTAAAACCTTTTTTTTTAATATTCAGAGACTAATAAATAGAGCCGCTATCCTGTTAAGGCTTAAATACCTATAGTTGTTTACTAGTTACGGTTTTATTCAATTTACCAATAGACGTACCGATAATTTTATTGGTCCTTTTGCCCGCAAGCCAAAAGCCAAGGACCAACTAATACCCCACGTTTGACAGCTGTCAGTTACTTTTCTTTATTAGCCAATTTTGTGAGCGTAGGTTTTCTGCTAACTTGCTTATCCAATATTGAATTTATTACATCTTTGTCACTGCGAAATGAAATTACATCTGCAGTACGAAGATTGAAGGAGACCAAAATACGTATATTGATATTTTTTTTTTGTTTAATTGAATATGAATTATATTTTATTTGAATTACGTCATGGCACATAAGAATGTTTTTTGTGAGGTTTATTATGAACTAGTTATAAGGCAGTAATGCGAAAGCTGTGATCAGAATCGTTATAGTTCCATACCTTATAATTTGTGGATACGGAAGACACATACCTGTAACAGAATAAAATCGTATTATTACAAGAGACAATACAAGAACATATTGAAAGTTTAGTCATAAGTGCGAAAAATCAAACAGGTTACTATATTAATATTGCCTTATGGCAAATCCACCAAATTATTTTATGTAAATCTGTGTTATTACTTAGCGCTCATTTCAGTGCCCACTGCTAGCATGTGTTTTCGTGCAATTCGTTAGTGTTTAAAGCGAGTAGACCAGAAGAATCTTTTGTGTGGATCATACCAAACAGTGCTGTAAATCTTCCCTTTAGAAACATGTCATCAGGTCAACAACCTCAGAAAGAAGATGGAGTGCGGGAAACAAAAGTACAAGTAGCATCAGGACTTTATAGACGGAGACACTACTGTTGGAGTCGATCCCATCCATCCTGAATGATCCCCGCGGGACAAATGGAATACTTCGAACTGTAAGACCTGTGTATTTCACCAACGAGATTTAATACTGAAGCATTTTCTGAAATGTGGCTTGAGATAACATGTTATGGAGTAAGTGGATGATGAATTGCGAAATGGTGGTTATCAATAGTTGCATTATTAACCGACTTCCCAAAAAGGAGGAGGAACATCGATTACGCCGAGGTTTATAGACCGATTTACGTGATTCTTTTTGTATTAAATGGACATTTACTTATTATTCAGATTCTATAACTTTGGTCTCTAATTTCGGGATTTCAAGGGCAAACACTACTGTATGTGCACCGTTACAGTCAACTCGGGTCTGATTTTGTCCACAAGTGAATTCACGATGACATAACATTGCTTTTCTGGAATCAACCATTGGATGCTTCGCGTCTTTTATTCACTATTTTTATAGTTACTGTAGCCGACATCAGAATGGCAATACTATTCAACAAAACTTCAAACCATGAAGTTTCAACAAAAATCAATCAGAAACTCCGCAAGTCCAAAAACTACCAGTTACCATGGCAACAACTAGAACGTATATCTAGACAGGCCCGCTCACCTAACCTTGTGCATTCAACATTTAAATATCGATGTCTGTACGTATGTAAGTATGTACAGTCCATGGAGAACAAAATGACTAGCGGAGGTGCCGTAACAGAAAATCACATGAGAAAGTAGCGCGCCAAAGTGCGGGTGAGCGGGGAACGAGGAGCGTTACTGTCGAGCTTATACGCCTTCTTTGGACCCGACCGTTTTTATAACACTACCCAAAATTGTTGACAGATGTCTTAAAGAACCCGAACGAATCGTTAGTTAATTCGTAACTGATCGTTTTGGTCATGCCCACTGTACGAATTTGACCTAGAAGAAGGCGCCTGACCTACTATTGCATCTCCGCTGATCTTTCCTTACTCCGTGGTACAGTCGGTACGTATCTATGAAACTTCGCCCTGACACCGATATAGGATAACGAAACATAACCAAGACCGATTTGCAGTGGCAGGGTTGCTGGACTGTGGTCTACTGTTTATTATTAGCTGGACATAAAGTGTAGTGTGTAATTTGTTGATATATAGAGGTGCCAATTGTCATAAAATATAAAGTATTCCTATGTGAACTCTATCTGATAAAAATAAATGTTTTATTGCATTTGATAATATTTTTCAATCGTATTTAGTGTGAAGTTTGGTGAATAATATAAAAGTGTACTGAAGTCAATCTTTGCCTAATAATTTTGAGTGAAGCGCAGCAAACTAGCTAGTCAGTGGCTAACTTCATAGTGGCAAAGTAATCTGACAAGAGCAGTAGCACATGGTTATGTGCTAAAAATATTAAGTAATTAAATAAGAGTCTCATAATTAGCCAATGGTAGCAGCCCTAAGTCCTACACTGGTACAGTCTAGCATTACACTTGATTAAATAAAAACGTGCACAATGCCCATTTTAGTTGCAAACGTGACATAACTAACAAAAAGATTATTATTATACGATCTACAAAAAACTTGTAGAAACGGCCCCAATTTATTTAGAAGTCGTCAAATGAATTCCAATTCACAAGAATTTATTTCTTTAGTATTTTACTCAATTTATTAGTATGAACTTTAGTGAAACACGTTGTAACGAATATAATTTTCTTTAAACTTATCGAATATATCTCAATTATTGAAACATTTTTTCGGATAAAAGAAACTCGAGTTCAAACAATGGAAATATATAAGTCAGGACCATCTGAGCAACATGATCATCATTAGCCAACGACTCATTTGCCTGCCACGCATCCCAAAAATATTATCGCCAAAACCTTTGTTGGTAGCAGAAGTTAATGGTACAAATCCTGTATTGACACATGAAAAGCACACAGTTATCTAGAGTCCATCAATTGTACCCAAACTGTCACATACGAAAATTCTATAGAAAAATTACTGTCTGGATTACTAACCGTTCCATCCAAATATTCATTTGTACATAATCGTCATGTCACCAATTGATTTTACGACACGGCGGCGTCCGGCCGTTTATCATTTGACTACTTAATCATCAGCTGTTTCGGCAGCTGCTGTGACTATTGTCACTGTCACTCTGTTTGTCTGTGTGTCTGTTTGTCAAACTGTTTCACTGTTTGTCATATTGTGAAAACTCATCTCTAATTTGTCTAGGTCAGGCAGATGTTTCGTACAGAGTAGATCTAATTGTAAGCTAGGAGGGATATTGTTAATTGTATGTAATAGAAGCTATAGGCCATTGTCTAGTTCTTAGTTACCGTCGTTAGGTAAACGGTGTGTTATGTAACGTGGTGGAGATTAGACTTCTAAATTGAAACTATTTTGTAAGGGTCACGAAATTTCAATTACGTGTTCTTATGAAAGTCTCATTGACATTCTAGGCTGCATTAACCCAAACGAACAAATAACTAGAGCTAATAAGGGCAGCATACACAGAGCATTGTTTCGGTATGCTGCCTAAAATAATTTGATGAGTAGATGATAGAATGGGTATCGTAGCTCGTTCGGTTTAGATCAAAAACAAGAGATGAAATAGGGTGATTTTATATTGAAATAAAGGGGCCTCATCGCGGTAAACACAAGCACAAACAAAGAACGACCATAAAAACATAATCCACTACCAAACATAAAACAAATTTGCATCAAATACCACGCATCATAACATTTAACCGACCACACATCTGCGTAGAGGAAGCGTGTCATTGCGCTCATAACTTCACAAACTACAGATTGCGTTATTGAAGCAAGTCAAAACAAGATTTAGCGAGAAACTGAACAATTCACGGATTGAGACGGTTACAGAAATCATGACGTCAACATTCCTTTTGTAACTACTAGCTATTGCCGACGACTTTACGTACATCCCAATTTTGTATCTGCAAAAAAGTTCCTGAGATTAGCTTTAAACTCTTCAGCTTTATTAATGGTTGTTTGCGATATTCTATCTATCTGTCAAATTGGCTAGTGTAGATAGGAGTTTGACGTTACTTATATGGCGCTAATATAAAAATTGTATCGCTGGTAAGTTAATCAACAAGGGGTATTGGGTTGCCTGGGTAACTGGGTTGAGGGGGTCAGATAGGGCAGTCGCTCCTTGTAAAGCACTGGTACCCAGCTACATCCGGTTAGACTGGAAGCGGACCCCAACATGGTTGGGAAAAGGGCTCGGAGGATGATGATGGTAAGATAATCTACAGATGGAATATTGGGACCGGTCACAATAGTATAGTTTTGTCTGAACCGGTTAAAAAGCAAAACAAAAATGTTTACTTCCAATTTCAAAACATACTAGGAAGACATTCCATTTCATATAACTTACGCATTGGAGATCAACGAAGGTGTAAACATATTAATCTCTCAATTGAAGAGGTTTGGCTGTCGACACCTCGTATCGTCGGTTCGAATATAGAGGTGAGCCAAAATGCATTCCAGTGGGAGTTACATGTAATTTCATGCAAATGGCTGAAATATTTTAATCTATACGTCACGAGTCGGTGGCATTGGGCAGAAAGATCAAAATTATAAAGAAAATTATAGTCAGAGAAAGATGTCCAGCACAGAGCCAAGTGGAAAAAGAAAATACGGAAAGTGGACCCCGTCACGAGACGGGACAAACGCTAGGAAGAAGAAGAATACTTCAGCGGTTTTCACGCCACGTTAAGAATAATTTATCGTATGACATATGGCGAATTAATGTTAAATCTCAAGTAACTGCTGGAATCTAAAGGCTGCTAATCTATGGACCTTTATAGAGCCATATAAATGTCAACTGTAATCACCCTACATAAACCTATAAAAATCAAAGAAGCTCAAACAAAATTAATTACACCCAACAACAAAACAGTTTACCATGTTCTTATTAAAACTACAAGCGATTACAATCCGAGGGTATTTAGGTAACCTTTCACCCCAAGGCTAACCTTGCTGAATAAGGGTATAATTTGCCAAAGCAATTCTATTTCGGTAAGCAAAGCGACTTGTAAATAGGTAAAATTATGTTTGCCGTTGAAATTATGCCAATTGCCATCGCTCATGTATGTATGGAGGGAGATGCTATCAAAGATATGGTTGTGGTTCGGAGCTGGTCTTTTGATACGGGATTTTAGACTTTAGTGCTGTTTGTTTAGGGTTGTTTTTAAGGTGTGTTAATTTTGAGGGTGTTGCTACAGTTCTTTATTTGATAAAAGTATGGTTGTTTATAAATGTGTGTACTATGTTATGCTTTTTTATAAAATTAAAACAAAATCGCTCCTGTTTTGTGGGCATCATGGTAAGACAGAACTAGTTTGTTTGTTGCTTTGAAGTATGTGAAAAGATTCCAGTTTCAAAATATATTTTTTATAGAATGAAAACTAGAGAAAATGAAATGAAATTATTTGTTCAATATAAAGTTTTGAATTTATATAATAGTTCTTCTGAATTCTAGTTATTCCAAAAACAAATTGTTCCAAAACTTTTTTGCCGTTTATTGAAAGTTTTGGCTATAGTTTATTCTGCTCTCAAACCTCTTTAAGTACTACTTAACCTTAATGATAAACTTTCCTTCGAATAAATAATTTCAAAAAAACAAAAGCAGATCTGATGATATCCAAAACAAATGCAGCCGCAAAGGCGACAAAGTTCCCATGAATTTCTCTTAGCACTCATGATCATAAAATGTTATTATAACCATGATGCGTGCACTGTCACGTCTCTCCATGCTCATAAATACAATTCTTCTAATTCAATATTCCATTAAACTTTGTAGGAACGCGGATGGAGGTGCAAGTATCAAGTTTAACTTGCGTTCGGATCATCAGAATAAAATCACTGTATGACACTGTAAAGATTTATCTGTCAGAGTTTTGGGGCACTAACTATACAAAAGAAGAAGCTTTTTTCAATTTGTCTAATTTCAGACGTGTTAGTGTGAATTTAGTGAAAGATCATTAGAATCCTAAATCGGAAGGAGTATCGCTTTTAAATTCTAATTTACTTCTAAATTTAATCAAGAAGGGTCTCTCAAAAGACTTATGATAGCAGGAGTCCAAAGTTACAGGATTTATTTAAGTAAACAGAAGAATCTATTGGCACATAAGTATCCCAATTAAAACTAATAAAAACTATGCTATTTTTACACCAAAAAACTCAGCCAAATGATTAAATCAACTCTAACATAACCCATATGGACTGATCAGAATCAACCGTCGTTCGCAGAAACATTAATGTGAATAAAAAACAAAGAGCTTTCAGACGTATTGTCTCTAATCAAGTGATTCACTCAATCATAATATAAATAGTGAGAATGGCACTAAACAAGTAAGTATGTACAGAAGGACCACAGAATCCATCATTTACAACCTCTCGCTGTAGATGCGAGGTAGGAGGCGTGTCAGACTTTTGTTGACAAAAACCCATATTTTTCGAGCTTTGTGTAACAGGCCGCGGCAGCCGTGGTAACTCTTTTGAACGATCTAGCAACGCACAAAAGGACAGGATTCGTCTTTAAATATTAAAATACGTTTTGGTCACATCACATATCACACAAATCATTCTAATCAGCAATATGAGTAGTATTTATTGCAAACGATTTTCGAGAATCAGCAGTCGTTGTCATTTCTGCCGAAAGACGTCCGCTGCATGGCAACGTCTTGCCTGCTTGCCGCACCAGTAATAGGACTTTTTAATTATGACTTCAATCGGTAGTGGTTTGTTGCAAAATGGTCCTTCTGCACATTAACATTTTCACGCAAGAGGCGAGGACCTCCCGCCCTTGACAACTGTCTCGGGCTTCGGACCGAAGGCCCGGGCGGCGGCGTGTGAATGGGTCAGCTTCTGACTAAACTAAGCCGTATTGTTTTCCTCGAAATAACTGATTTGCATGCCGAGATCATTATATTTTGTTTTTACCCACACGGTAAAATGATCGAGATGATACTGCGGACTGCAGTTTTAAGCCCAGTTTTTGCAGTTTTTCGGATTTTTATGGCAAACGCAATAGTGTAATGAATTTAAGAATTTACATATGTACATATAAAATCATATCTTGAACTATAGTTTACATTTGCCATAAAAACAGACATATCGTATTAAATCAATCTAAGATTTTATGAGACATGTAAGCACTACTCATTTAGATAAATATACGTACGTGAAATTCATTGCACATCTCAATTCTTACAATAGATAGGTACCTTATTATGCTTAACAATAGTTAGAATACAGACCACCTGTTAGATATTAAGCTTCAAAGCTTCCAATGACACAAGCCCCAAGACTATAACTTCCTAGAACTAAGCACTACTTACTTAGGTTTCAAGACTACAGGAACTCTAATGTAACCTAAATTACGGCACACCACAAACTTGAAGCTCATTTAAACCGCTTGCAAAATGAACCTAATTACAACATGTATTAAAGTCTAATTTACAGTGAAGGCTGGTGAATGCGAAGGCAGCTTGATTCTGAGGTCAAATGAATTGTTAAACATTTTCTTAGTTATTTTAGAAAAGCTTAGGTTTTCCGTTTACCATAGTTTCATGGTCGATCAACAAAATGCAATATGCAGGTACTTAGTATAGATTTTAATGGCCTTCTCAAAGACAGAGCTCCAAGTTTCAACAGTAGAAATATTGTAAACTATTTCAAGTTATAATAAAGAGGATCAGTTTTTTGATTGAACCCAAATGATTACAGAACCGATTTGAAAAATTCTTTCACAGATGGAAAGCTCTTTCCGAATAACATAAGCTATAATTAATCCCGGTACAGATAGATGTTGCCACGGGACGCAGGTGAAACCGCGGGAAAACAGCCAGTAGAATATAATTTGGATCCAAGTGAACGATACGTGAGGGACGGACGTGAGTCAACCTCTGTTCCGAATAAATTGCTATGAACTGGCAGTTAGTCAGATTTTTGGAAATATTTGAGTTATATTTTAGGAATTGATAAATTAACAGCCGTTCTTAGAATGGCAAATTATTGCCTGTTGGTCCTTTGTTTAGTAACTGGCTTGTTTTAGGTATTCATTATGTAGTGAAATGTAGTAGGAATGAGAGTCCCGTTGTGAGGAAGGTTTTAAGCATGAACGTGGACGAATATAGTGGAAGAGGACGACCAAAGATACGATGGATGGATTGTGTGAAAGTCGAGACGGTTAGAAAGAATGGTACTCGGGAGATGACGGCAGATGGAAGAGTATGGAAGAAGAAAACATGCTGCGCCGACCCCAAATAAAAATAGGATAAAGGAAAGAGGATGATGATATTTGAAATGTAGGTATAATGCACATAGAAGTATACGCTACAGGGCAATTATTTAATACTTAAATGCAAGAAAATATTGATAATAATATACTTACTCTGAAGGTCGAAAAGCAGTGTGCATAAACGTTCACATGTTAATCAAATTCTCTAAGTGCGTAAATTAGGCTAAATGCTTTCAAACTAGTTCAAGTGTACACTAGAATGTTAATCTGCAATAAATATCTATTGTGTATTCAATTATTCATTTTAACGTAATACAATTACAAAGGCAATAAGGTCGAATTTATATTAGCATGTTTGTTCATATATAACATTTTAGATATTAGGTGTTAAGCTTTGAAATTAATGCTAGGACAGGCGTGAATTAGGTACCATAGATAATATAGAATAATAAATTATTGATGCATTGTAAAGGGCTAGACAAGGTTTATATTATCAACACTAATATTATAAAGAGTCAAGATTGAATTGTTTGACATGGATAGGCTCCGAAACTATGAGACCGATTTGAAAAATTCGTTCACTGTTTGGAAGCTAATAATGGTGATAATGTACTGGGAATATAGGCTATATTTTATCCGTCTACAGGAGGAAGTTATAGTAGTATTTTGAGCACATTGCTTTCCAAAGCAATGTGCTCAAAATACTACTAACCATGTAAAAGCGCTACATATAATTAGTTATTGTTTCATTTTTAATGTTATTCAAAAAGGCAATGAACCTAATTGACTATTTGAGTTACATCTGTTGAGTAGGCTGTTCACGAACTCTCAAATTAAATAACTTTGTATATATTTTTACTGTAAATATTTAAACATTAAAGTACAAATAAGGTAAAAAGTATTAAGGCAGATAACATATTATCAAATAAAAAACACAAAAAAATAGATCGTTGTCAAAAAGAACTCTCTACAACTATGACCTGTCTCAGCCATCGTTAACTTTTACAGCCAATAAACAGTAAAAATAAAATAAAGCACAGCTTTAGCCCACTAAAGTACTGCAAATAAATCTACAAACCCCTACAATAAGCAATCGCTGAGGTTCTTCAACTTATCTTTATTTATTCAAAGGACTGTCTACTGGTTCGTAAGTCTGTGCTCGTAAAAATGTCATCTCACTAAAGGGTTGGACTTTAACCCCGAATAAAGCACTCATAATCTTTATATGCCTTTTGTCAAAACTATTATTTTTAGTGAATGTGAATTTTCTTTTTTCAGACGATTTTTGGTACTTTTATTTTATGGTCAGTCAAGACTGCAAAAACTGACAGAAATAAACTTCTGCTTCGAAATAGAGCAGGTACTTAACCTGTTTACACGAAAATTATGTTCTTCATATGTACTCGCCATACGTATAACTATGAATAAAAATATGATGTAGAAAATAGCACAAGCTTTTGCTTTTAATACACTTGCAAATACTCAAAAAACTTTCAAAAGATTGTATACAAACAGAAGCAACATTAAAGTCTAATTCCATATTACGCATGTATGTATGCATGCATACAGTTCCATGAAAAATGCATAAACAATTGGAAATGATATCAATTGAATGCAAATGTGTGAATAAGCTTGATATGCCAGTGTTTATGTGTTACGACCTTATTATATTGTTTTGCTGCACTTTGCAACGGGTCAGATTTTTGCATAGGTATAAATAAATAAAAGCTTTTTTGCATTTCTACGTTGTTGTGTAAACAATGCGAAGCTTACTTTCTGTATGTATTAAAATATGAGTCTTGTGTTTTTTAATTATTCTTAAAGAATAGCAGTTTACTACATTAAAATCTTCAGAAGGTTCTTTAAAGTATTGATAACGAATTCAGGCTAATCATATACCTTACGTTATCCCAACTATGATTGTGTTAGCTTCCAGTCTCACCGGATGCAGCTAAGTGCCAGTGTTTTACATGGAGGTACTGCTTATCTGACCTCCTTAACTCCGTCACCCGGGCAACCCAATACCCCTTGCTTGGTAGGACTTGTCGGAATTACTAGCTTCTGACTACCTGTAATGACTGCCAAAGATGTTCAAATGAGGTCGTCTTGTCATTTATAACAATAGAGACATAGTTACCAGAAGTCGTGGTGGCCTAGTGGGCAAAGAACCAACCTCTCGAGTATGAGGGCGCGGGTTCGATTCCAGGTCAGGCAAGTACCAATGCAACTTTTATAAGTTTGTATGTACTTTCTAAGTATATCTTAGACACCAATGACTGTGTTTCGGATGGCACGTTAAACTGTAGGTCCCGGCTGTCATTGAACATCCTTGGCAGTCGTTACGGGTAGTCAGAAGCCAGTAAGTCTGACACCAGTCTAACCTAGGGGTATCGGGTTGCCCGGGTAACTGGGTTGAGGTCAGATAGGCAGTCGCTTCTTGTAAAGCACTGGTACTCAGCTGAATCCGGTTAGACTGGAAGCCGACCCCAACATAGTTGGGAAAAAGGCTCGGAGGATGGAACATAGTTACCTTCATTAATTAATATCCTACTCTGCTAACTCAGATTTATAAACTGCAGCCTGCAATGTCCAATTTGATGACGTCATCCAATATAGATGTAACATCGGGGCATCGTTCGGGAGGTACACCCACCCACACAGCTTCAATTATCTCTTTATTAGATGCAGTATTACTGATGGATGCACTTGCGAGGGGGGTTGTTGAACTTTGACCACAGTGGGGTGGTACGTTAGTTTTATGGCAGATTAAAGAGAATTGTATTAGCTAAGTAGAGGTGTGAATTGGACGAGAATCTATCTCTCTACTTATAAAAGAAAGTATGTAGTATTAGTTACACTTATTACTAACTATTTATAACTCAAGAGCGGCTGAACTGATTTTACTAAAAATTGATCGGCAGCTAGAAGCAAGGTAGCTAAGAACCAGGTGAACATAGAATATCGTTTATATAGTTTTTATCCCATATTCGGGTACGGTAAGTAGATTCCTCATGACGCGAATTAAATTATCATTTAAGTATGTACCTAAATTATAATTTATAGGTATGTACCTATTATTAATTCTAAGCAGCCACTTTCTATTTTAAAAATAAACGCACGTGAACGAAACGTAAACACTTGAACTGAACCGGTTAAAACAAAGGAAGTTCAAACCTTATTTAATGTAGTAAACAAACGCTGGCCTGCTTACGGAAAAGGAGTGGGTTGTATTTCACTAGTTTACTAGCATATCCTACCACTTACACTATCTGATAGCGTAATGTTCATATTATGGGTAATAAAAAAAGTGTGTGGTTGCACGATGTAAAATGTTAGTTAACGGTACGTATATTTAATGAGTGCTACGGACGAAACACTGATATGATATACACTTTTTAGTCAAAAATTGTGTAGTCGTATTTGCCAACTACACAATTTAAAAATACTTCCGCCCAAGACAATTCTTGAATTATTAAAAAAGAATTTATGAAAATCTATGCCAAAAGTAAAATGAAGTACCTATATACCATATTAAAATACTTACCACTCAAATGATTACAAATTCCAACTTTGTGCATGAATATGAACGAGCTTCGTAATAGTGTTCTAAAATAGTTCAACTTATAATGGTTTCAAAACTATCTGATAACAAAGTTTTCAATGAATTTCTAACAAAAACTTTTCTAGAACTTTACAAAAGCATTCGCTATGAATTAAATGTAAAATAGGAGCTATACTTTTGAGACGGATTGCTTGTCGTGGACAAAAAGTTGATTTATGTACGGAGAGACCTATTACCGGCGGGGACATGCAAACATGCAGACGACAAAAGAAAAATCGCGACTGTGTAGGAATACACTTATTTTCTTTTACCGGTGTCTAAAATTGGATCTAGGAATTTAGGTATCGTAGTTCCTTTCTGAGGCTTTAGACTAGAGTACCTGTGTGCCTAATTTCATTTAAATCAGTTTAGAAGTTTTGGCGTAAAATCGCGTCAGACAGAGTTACATTCGCTATTATTATATTAGTATAAATTTAAAGAAATAATGAGGCGCTTATCGACATAGGAGATTATTATCCTGTCTACAAATATCTCTAAGTACTTAAATATCGAAACCGACTCTTCAGTGCTGGACTCTAAAAAACATCACAAGATTAGTCTCACCTAACAATGGTTGATTTATTCTGAGACATTTACTTCCGTGGATGCAGACTGCAAGCTGCAGACTCGAGATGGCGGCTGCAGAGTGCAGACAACAAAGGCACGTGATTAATTGACGGGGTAAGGACCTGTGTATTTTGTGACGAGGGGGGGACTGTTCTAGGTACGAATTAAAGGGTGGGGGAAGTAAGGCTCATTAGCTGCGGTCCTTTGTCTTTGACTAATTTGTGCATGCAGCGTCATTCGCGTTGTGTAAAATTCTGTAAAAAAATTCTGTCTAGTGGTGAAAAAAATTATAAGGCAAGTGTACTGCACTTGCACAAAGAAATACAAAAATAATATCTCTTGATAATATTCAACAAGTTGTACGTATCTTCGAGGTTGTCAGCGCATCTTGAAGACGACTTCAACACTTTTTATAGAGATGTCCCCAATAGAACAATAATAAAAACTTCTCAGTATGAAGTTATCCCCTGTCCTTGATTTCCTTTATTGTTTTCAGCACTGAAAGCCTTCTAAAACTATGCCAACCTTCTAACTATTTACCAAATTAACTTCCTCTAAAATAATATTTCAGAAAATAAAAACGAACACCTTTTCAGCCCAATAAGCCAAACCAGACATCGTTCACTAAAGTCAACATAGCGTTATTGGTCCGGTGCAGGGCGCTTCCAGACAACAAAGGAACACTGCGATTGGGCGAGACGGTTATGTAGTCACTTATGTAAGTGGTAAAGTTGTAGAATATTATGTAGTAAATAGCACGAGAGAGTATATAGACAGTCGCTCCTTGGAAAACACTGATACTAAGCTGCATCCGATTAGACTGGAAGCCGACCCCAACATAGCTGGGAAAAGGCACGGAAGATGATGATGGCATAGTACGAGAGTTCCGTAAAATTGTAGGCTGACGTATTTTTTTAATAGGAGAATACGGTTTGTAAGTTTTTTTGTCAGTGAAACTGCAATTGATTTGTGCGTCCTATAAAGTCAATATCGTAGTATTATTTGTGCGGTGCAGGGTGCTTCCAGACAACAAAGGAACGCCACGATTGGGCGAGACGGTTATGTAGTCACTTATGTAAGTGGTAAAGGGTTGTCGAATATTATGTACAGTACACAGCACAAGGGTTTTGTGAGGTAGTTGAGAGTATTTTTGGATTGCACAAAAATCTTTGAAAATTATTACTTGCGTTTTTTTTAGAACATAACTAACTACTACCTACTTAAAAATATCTTACAGGTAAAAAAACTCATAAAAGATCGCAAGAAAACAGGAAAAATTACAATTATCCGCCAATAAAAAACGCTCATAAAACGCATGCAATAAAAATATCATACACAATCCAACAGCCTTTCTCAACCTTGATTTTCCAACAAAATCTATATAACAATTAATTTCACACAAGTACAGTAGACTGCACATCAGTGGTAACTGTCATGCACCTTAACTCAATAGTAATAAGTGCGATTTTCCTATAAAAGTGTTACCACTGATATGAAGTTGACTGTACTATAACAAACACTCACACAAATGCATGTTATTAGCATGCACGAAGCATAGGACGAGTGCAACCGAAGTTCACGGCTCCTCATTCGATATTCAAATTACGTGAATTAAACAGTCGCTTGCGCAACACTCAAGTTACATTATTATATATTCAAGGTTATAGTTAAATAGGTGAGCTTATGGAAAAAAGTTCGTAAAGTTTGGATGGAAGGTTTAGAAAATACACAAGTTTCATTTATGTATTTATATTAAGATTTTATTAATAGTTTTCTTCTTTGAATACATCCGCATTATAATTCGTGTGAGCCGGGATATTCTGAATGTAATAAAAATATTGGACTCGTTTCCTGAAGTGATAGAACATCTGAAGGAGTAATTTACGAAAACATGAAATCCAGTTCTGAAGCGACAAAACATATGTTCCTTTCACTGCTCAATGAGCTATCTACATATCATATCATATCATATTAAAAAAACACTCCAAAAACTGCATTTTTAAAGCTTCAACGATTTTATTTATGGCTCGGCGGCAGTTGGGTATAGATTCGCTATAAAGCGCGCGTCACACCGTAAGCGTTGGCGATTTGCCAGCCAGCAGCGATATTTAGTAGCAACTGTAAAGTTCGATTTGCTAGTAAAATGCCGCGGGGAACAACGGTTTTAAAAAGAACTTGCTACTAAATACTTATGGGTTTGCAACGAGGACTTATATTTTTTTTTAAGAAAAACACAGACATAAGGCATATTTGTCAAAAATGTCTAAGGATTCAACTCCACTAAAATAGAGCAGATCTGAGAAGTTTTTAAACAAACATTAGAAATTGGTTAATCACACATCTTGTCCCACTCATCTTTTGAGCTGATGAATTCTATTCATTGATTAAAAACTTATGATATGGTTGTCACCCATCCACCGTCCGACCGCGCCAAGCGTTGCTTAACCTTATGATCGATCGACCCGTGCGGTTGTTGTCACTTAAGCTATTGTAAATGCATATCCAGGTAAATAACAATAGATTACGAAATAATAACATTACCTTGTACGTAATAAACTTTTGACCACAACCTGACACGATTACCTAGATAGCTTCTATTCTTTGCTAACCAGAATTACAATAATAATAGACATTACAAGTTTATCCTTGACGGTTAGGTATTATTTATGTTTATCGGAATACTCTGTTATTATCAGATTTGTACAGGTTTTTACTAAATTATAATTACTAAATCTTCTCTACTAGAGTCCACAAGGTGGACAGACAAACTTATAAAGGTCGCCGGAAGACGCTGGATGCAGGTCGCCTCCAACAGGTATCTGTGGAGATCTGAGGGGGAGGCCTATGTTCAGCAGTGGACGTCCTATGGCTGATATGATGAGGATGATGAGAGTCCTCACGCACTAGTGGATTTTCCGTTCGGTTTTTCCGCGCGGTGACGCTCTGTTCGTACGACCGGTATCACGCGTATACGAGCGACAACAAACAATTGACTACTACCGCTACAAAACCATGACACCTGAAACAACCCGACCGATTTTTTGCCGGGCGCAATGTGTCGCACGTAGAAAAACCGAGCGTGAAAACGCTGAATTTTCGTAAATTGTTTCTTGAATTAACCATAGATCTTGTTAATTATTAATAGCTATTCTTGACAAGTGGCAATTTATTGTTAGCCGAACTTCCATGATCCATGATCCATGATGATGATGATATTTAGATAATCGCACCAATTCTCATTGTTTCCATCCTTGATAAAAACCAAAATATTTCAGACCATTAAATGAGCCGAAAAGCTTTTTCAGTAGATCTAGAGCGAATTGAATTTAGATAAATCGAAATGATTGATTGAATTCGGGACGCGAAAGTACTGAAAGAATTAAGATCGTAGCCAGATGATTAAGCTCATGCTCAGAAAAGCAGTGACCTTTATTACATACAGCAAAAGGTTCATAATTGATTACTTTTATCAGAACTATTAGAAGGATTGATGTTACGTAGGCACTGTGAAATTGAAGAAAAATCGTATGTGCTTGACAACTCCGTACTTAATCGTATTTGTTGGGTGATTTATTCGACAAGTAATCATATCACTATGAATTTGCCAACAATAGAGTAAACGCCAAGATTACACATAATACATTTCCAGATCAATTGTAACCACAACACTTGGTTAAGGCGATATTACACTAAAATTGCTAGCGCGTATTTGTTCGCGGAAAAAAGTTCACTGCTAACATGAGTTCGTCGCGCACAATGGTTGCTATTTCGCGGATATTTTACAAATGTTCGCAAATTGTTAATGTTAAGATATGTAGTAGATCAACAGAAACATTTTTATCTGAGTCATAACCTTAATTTAAAACAAAAATTTCAAAAGAAACATTAAATTACTCAGCTTAATTATGATGACTTAGATCTACTTAAATAAACTTTTTTATTGGCTTCATTAAAATAATACGAAAGATGCTATCATTTGTGTAACTGACCACGCATAATTCTTGACCTAACGAGTACATTAATGACTTCAAATGACTCCCAACTTTGCTTGGCACGTCAACATGTCATTTGTATGTCATTAGCGTGCTAACCCAGTTGATTGACATTACAACTGTACAAGTTTATATCCCGTTTAACATTATAACGGGTACCTAAAGTACTAGTGTTAAGTGTAAAGGTTGAGTTATGCTTAAATAGTGTCTATAAAGAAATACTTAATTTGCCGATAAAATAAACCCTTTGACACAGTCACCGAGTACTTATATGTATATGTAAACGTATGTAATGTCGTTTCTTTAACAATTGCAAATAACGTGGATTTCTTTGAGAACGGGTCGGTTATGTAGCTCCAAAGATTTGCTCTTGCAACGTCACAAACTAATAAACTTTTCCTCTTTATACGATTAGTTAGAAATCCTCAAATCATACTTATAAGTGCTGACTACATATTAACGCTAAATATACAAAAAAACATACTGTTGTACAAACAACGTCATAAATAACATAACGTAAATATTAATTAAAAATGTGGCTGTACTCCATCAAAAAGGTGTTAAAATCGTGTATAACTGAAAATAAACTTTACATCGGTGAACCGCTGAAGTGCGGCTCGCACACACACAGCTACACTCAGCCTGATGTTATTAAAATCAGTAGTTATTTGTATATAACTTGTGGTAAGAGATTACCAAACAATTTAGATCAATATTAGTACTATAATTTAAGGAAAAGTTTATTTCAAATTGCTTATCTCACAACTCTTGGAATATGATTATGTCTCAATCGCAAGGACTGATATATTACTTGTACCTACATATTTTTATCCCACTGTACTAGAAAGGACATTTGTTTTGAAGTTGGCCCATTTTTTAACAAGCGTCCAGCAAAATAAAAAGTAGCTTATGAAAGGAGTTATCGCCATACCAAAATAAATATGTATATCATCACAATCCTATCAAAATCTATTCCAGCTGCTTTAACGTGAAAACTAACTGTAATTCACCTTCACAGTAAGGATTTACCACCTAATTTATCTCACTACCTTAACCCCAGTTATTCATTATGGCCTTAAATTATGAACTAAACGAGACAGTCCCAAAAGGCATAGTACTAACCTCTCAAATACTAGGGACGTTTCGCGACCCTCCGAGACGGGGTCAACGACCTGTCTGTCCTCTGCCACTGAGATTTTACCTAGAAAACCGCACCTCTATTAACAAATGCTTGTATTATATACAGATGCCAGACTTTAGGGTAAGAAATATTTTGTTTATTGAAATATTATGTTTTTTTTTATGTGAAGAAAATGATAATACTATTTATATTAAGATACAACTAATATTAAACAACATGTCTATGAGTTTCGACATTAATAGGTACGCTAGAAAATTGTGATAATAAATGTAATAAATGTTTGAAATCACTTTTACGATATTTTGCTACGAACACACTACGTAGCTTAAAACTTGCTACGCAATTTTTGCTACGAGCTTTCTTTTACTACGTAATCTGATACGGTCTACGCATACCTACGATTTACGATGCACGTTTGTAACACAGTTCTTAAAAGTTTTGGGAGCATCTTAAGGTACTTTCTTTTGTTTTAATTTTGACTTATGTCCTACGTTTTTTTGTCAATCAGAAGTAATAAAATATAGACCATCTCATATTTACATACCGAAAAATTGCATCACCGAGTTAAAAAGCAGTCGCAAACCTTTCCATGACCCATACTTGTGTGTGTATTTGTACAAGAATGGACACATCATTGTTCAGGAAAAATCCATTTCCACAAAGAACTGAAGGTGCAGTGTATGTAACTTGAGCACGAACAAAAGAAGTGCGCTCTACAATGTCATCATTGCAAACAAGGTTAGTACAGGATCATTAGTCACAAAGCACATGTAGGCCATTATGGAACGTCCCGATTGTATCCCGATCACGGAGTAAGGAAACATCAGCGGAGAAGCTATAATGCAGGTAGGTTAGACGCCTTCTTCTAGGTCAAATTCGTACGGTGGGCATGACCAAAACAATTAGTTACGCGTGGGCTAACGAGGCATTCTGGTCCATTGAGACATCTGTCAAAGATTTTTGGTGTTACTATACTACAAATGATTGGGTCCATAGAAGGCGTGTATGGGAAGACAGTAACGTTGATCGTCGCCCGCTTGACGCGCGTTTTGACGCGCTACTTTCTTAGGAGATTTTCCGTTATGGCACCTCCGTTCATTCATTTTGTTCTCCATGTCTCCCGATCAATTCCCTGCTTTGTTTGAGGCACGCAACGCCCTACTTACGTCTATGATGAAATGTTACAAGCGCCAACAAAGGCTGGCGTATAATGTCCAAAGTGACGGTCTTTGTCGAGATAAATTATTAGTACTTATTGTGTGGAAGCTTTCCTGTTTTTTGTTTGACGGTTGATGTAGGGTTTTTGAATTAAAAATGTCAGCTGGTACTTTTTTGTGGATTGAAAAAAATCACTTGGGGCAGGAGTGTTGACGACATTTTTGTGAATAATCAGCTAAAAATATATTAACTCTTTACATGTGAGAATTGCGAGAAATGCTACTATTATTTAATCGGGAGACACAGGCCATTTAAAGGACACCTCCTCATACATTTTGCTGGACGAAGTATAAAATACAAATCCAGGCCCTAGTCTGCTACTCCTAAAAACTACTCGCCTGGGATTTGAATCAAGAATGTTTCTCTCAGTAAACTTAATAGCAAGGCAAGCCGTCAAATAACGCATAAAATAATAAATACAAAAGGCAGTTATTGTCAATACATGTTTCCTGCAATACCATTTTTATCAGCCAGACAGACAGATATAATTTCCCGAATACAATATACGAGAAGTCGGTTAAAAATACAAGGCAAGCAAACAAAGGTTTTCCTTCTAACATACCTAATTAGAATATTTCAATAACGAAGGTGATTGACACTGATATTTACATAATTTAATTTCGCTTATGAATCGATTTATTGTATCGAGTGGGTGATAACCTTACTGCTTATTGCAATATTCTATCTGTAGTTTTGCTTAAAGAAGATAGTTTGATATTACTTGTATGTAGTTAACGTCAAAATATCTCTATATGTAGGTCTCTCTCTTCAAAGTAGGCTGAAAATCAGCACTTTTTGAACGTCAGAAAACAAAACACAGCATCTAAAATGCCCTTCACCACTTCCTTTGTGTTTTTGCTGGGAAGGAGAATTGACGCCACAAACTCCCCAGGAACCCATTAAATTAAATTCATTTTTTTTTCAAAACTATCAGATAGAATATTGAAATCAGCTGCTTATCGATGTAGTTGTAAGAACTGAATAAACAATTATACTGGTCCCCCGCAGTGCAAACTTGCATATTCTATTTAATGAAGTCGTTTATACATATATAAATTGTTGGTTCAACTGTTGATAGAGTGATTAAATTACATAGGAATTAACCTTAGTTGTGAGTGACATACGTAGTGCTTTAAATAAAGTTGCTTTGCTTTTATTACAAATGCCATTGGAACTTTGTTTAGGGACAAAATAGCTGAATTAAATTCGTTCCTACCAGGGCTTGCAAGTTTTCTCAGTTTGTGTAACTTTTGGCCAGTTTAAGATACTGAGAGAGAAAGACGAGGATGAGGTCACGTTTAACTTTGGATTTGTGACTGTTTGTGCTTTTACATGAAAACTATTAAACGGATTTTGATGAAATTGAGCAGCAGTATAGCTATGAATAACATGCGCCTATGGGATACATTTTAGTAGTTGTAGTATAGACGCTTCTGAAATCGCTAAACAGTTTTCTAAGATCTAAGATTATATGGTAAGCTACATAAAAGTCGATTTTATAACATTGTTTTCATTGTTCAAAACAGATAGGTATCAACTGATTGGTAGGTAGATAAAAGACTATATCTATCTATCTATGGGTCTAAATACTTCGTTCATCCAGTTAGTGAGATTAACTGGGTCAGTTTTAATGGGGCCGTGTCACTGAAACCAGTTCAGTGCAGTATTTTATAATACACCCTTTTTCCTTTGAACGAAACGCATCCGCAACGCCGAAAATACTTTTACGGAATGAAAAGCGTTTTTTACGTCGGTTTTCAAATTTGTGTACCTAAATGTTGGCGATTTATTCAGAAGTTGGGCTGAGTGCTGCTATGAATTTCATATGTAAACAGGTCTTATATAAAGCTTTAGAAAAAAAAACATAAACTTGTGAATTTACATAATGGATGCAAATTGTATTTGCAAAACAAATTAACTCTTCAGATCTCTTATGATGGCTATTATTTTAAAGATGTACTATGATTCATTTAGAAAGTATTAATTACATACTTTATTTGTGCTTTTTTTTTCAAACTTCGTTTACATGATCATGAGATAAATAAGGTATCAAAGAAAATAGACTTTACCTAAGTTCAAGATGATTCTTAAAACATATCTTTACGTAGCAAATACCCCAAAACCATCAACAAAACCGAATTAAACCCAAACGAAATACCAGGAGCACATGAACTCGCAAGAGTAATTCTAATTTCGAAACCATAAAAACATTGCAATAAAGAATGTTTGCAGACAAGCTCGCGAGATCGCGACCTATATTTAGCGTAGACTGTTGACCCGGTGCCCTCGCCCTGCATCTCTGTTGACGAACCGTTTCGATATACTTTCTTCGACCTATGCGAGCCTGGTACTTATTGATTCTCTTTTGTCTTAGCGTGGCGAGCTCTTGTTCTTTGCTTTGCCATTTTGAGAGGCGGTGACGTAACTTTTCTTGCTTGTTGAAAGGGCTGCTAGTCGCCAGTTGCAAAAGTGCAAAACTTATGCATGCACATTTTCAAACAAACAGCTAATGTTTTTACAAGAATAACTGATAGCGTTCTGAATACGACGAATCTTTGAATGCAAATTCCAAAATCAAAAGCATGAAAATAACCAAAAGTTATGAAGTACCAAAAGGACCAAAAAACGTTTCCTTTCACAAACACGCAAAAATGAAATTCTGAAATTGAATAAAACAAAAACAACTCGGGTCGCACCCTTTTACTAAAGCAAAAACGCTTCGCTACTTTTTGTTCCGCAAAAGATAAAAAGTATTCGGCATTCACATTCATAAAGCAAGTACCTCCCTCGCCACATTGCATTGTCTTTGAGCGAGGAGTAAACGAACTCCTTGGTTGTCTGCTATCCTGGTTCGTTAAAGCAATAAAAAGATGAATAAAATGGAGACGAAGCGCTGGCTTGATCAGCATTTTGTCGTAAAAGAAAATTGCAGTTTCTGACATGGCGTCAGAAATAGTAATGGTTAAATTAAAAATGGTAGTAGTGTTGCATAAGTCAAGATTAACCAAAGAATGGCAAAGCATGCATTGCTTTGTAGGTTTTCCTAAATAGAATTACTAAAAATGGGTACTTCAGCTCAAGAGTGTCAAACATACATAAAATAGAAGAGATGCATCTAAAATTCACTACACTACATCCGAAGTCCATCACGAATTTAACGATAAAAAGGATGAAGTAGTAAAAATAAATTGAATGAAACTTGGAACGTTGCTCAAACGCGTTCCAAATGCAATGAAAACTCTTTGTTGCATAATCCGTTCACCATTTTCGTCTCGAGCGTCCAATCTTCAGATTAGAAACATACCTGAAACAAAAACACCATTCGTTTAATAATGCAGATTGATATAAATAAATACTACAATACTAAATAACATTCGAAAGCGTTATTTATCGAGCATTTCAAACCAACGTTGGCTTGTGAGCATCGTGTTTTGCAGAGCGGTTTATTTTGGTACCCATCGGTACACAAGCAGTCTGTGACCTAGTTAACTGGAACACGACCCGAGTTGACCTCTCGGCCTAGGTCGCCGCCGCCCGCATCCCTCCTGCCACCGCCAGACCTATCTTTGCAAATCTCCACCCGTTCATGTTATCCTGGTACCTGTCTGTGAGACGGAGACGAGACTAATCCTCACGTGTGAGCTAAAATTTATTTGAAAACTGTATTTTTAATATGAAGTTTCAGTATAAACAATTCAAAACAAAAGCAGGATTGAATTGCTTTAACTTTATTGTTCATATTTTATTTCCTCAACGCTACAAGTCTTCCCTTTACAGCCCCTGCGGCTTACAGGTGAAATGGCCTGTAATTCTCTGTATTCCTTTCCTCTAGCTCGGAGCATAAAAATCCGACCAAGAATCAAACAAAGTAATTTATCGTGAAACAGAAAAGCGTTTTCTATTTCACAAACGCAGCAAACGCCTCCTTTTCTCGTTTATTTACGTACCACTTAAATAATTTATCACTGCAAGAACATTTTCGTTGTTCGCCGAACTTCCTTCAATAAAGAGGCAAAGTGGTTCGCGTAATGGTCTGTTACTAATCGCGTCCTAGTTTACAGAACAATATAATTATTGTAGTTTGTTTAAATACTGTAAGGTGGGAGCCATTTATGTAATTGTCGTGGACAGTAAATCTGTTGATTACGGTCGCCGAGGACGGAGGAGCATTGAACTTAGTGTTCACTAGATTACTTCGGCCTGAAGCAGTCGTATAACAACTAAATTGGAGTAATAAGACCACGCCCTTTATATGCAAATTTTCTTTAGTATTCACAAGTTGGATTCTGGTGGGAAGCAGTTTTATACGGTTGTGTGCAGTCGTTACTAAAGCGGTCTTTTGCGACTTGAATGATGATATACCATCATGTCCGAAATCTGATTTAAATTCAAGAAGAGCTGCACCTACATAAAATTTGGATCAGAAAGGATCTGAAATTGTTGCAAAATAATTTCACGACAACTATCTTTTATAACATTTAGTTCGAGATGGGAATAGAACTTTAATTTAGGCTTAGCACAACACTTTTTCGAAATAGAATCAGTAACATTAGGTTTCGTTTTCGGTACAAACATTTTCGCGTTCAGCCTAATACTAAGAACTTTATGGGTGACAAAGCAATACACACGTTTAGATTTAAACTAGTGCGCAATTGTCTTTGTGCAATTTATTTCGTCACAAGGAGAATTTACGTCTGAAACGATAACAAGAAAACCGCCACTTTTAATTACACGATAAACATTAGATACTAATTAAACACATAAACGTACAATCAGGAATTACCTCGACGCAAGTATTTGAGGAAAACTCCAAACACACATTTTCTTAATGTTTTTTCTTTGTAAGATTGCTAGTTTATTTTAAATAGCTTGTTAGAACGTTAATTTAAATGTTCAGTTGCTGGCCGACATTCTACATACTTATGGTCGCCTAGTATTTAAAATTAGCGACAGGTGTTAAGTTGATTTTACAAGTATTTTACAAAGTTTAATAATGTTTGTAGATTTGCCTCAAATGTGCTATGAATTGAACTTAAAATAATTAAACGGTTTGAGATTTTAAATAGAAAAAGCAACAATACCTACTTACTAATGTTTAAATGCAAAAGTCACTATACCAGTATGTTTCTCAAGCGACACTACTGAACCGATTGAACTGATTGATACACGAATAAACTAGCTAGAGCCTGATATTTTTACATATTTTACATATTTTTACAAGATAGTTTGTCTACTACTACACTGTATTTCGAAGTATATATTAACAAAAAAGGCAATGATCAAATATAGCTTAGTATTTTCCGAGGAAATCTTTAAATACATATGAAAACTCGTCCTCGAGCAAGGTCATCCATATTCTCGTCATCAAATGATTCACATATAAACTGCGTACGGTTCTTTGTTTTACTGCACAAAAGAGGTTACTCATCGTGTCTAAGAACTAACAGTCTTGCCAGATATGTAATTCCCGCCTTATTCGGAACGCCATAAGAATTACATACAGTTTTTAATTGATGGGAACTTTTCGCGCGATTTCCTATTCATTTTATAGTTAGTAATTAAGTTGTTAACCAGTGTGCTCGGGAGCTTTAGATTTTTTTGCACATTCTTTCCTTACACTTACTTAGACTTACTCTACTCTCTTTTAGGTGGGGAACGTATTTAATAATTCACAGTCCCAATTCCCAAAAGCATTTTTCTTTTTGAGATTTATTATGTTTTCCCTGAGTTCTTGTTTCCTCGTGATTATTTAGGTATGTTTCGTTTTTCTACTGCACACTTTCTATTATTGTTTGTCAATTTGCTATATAAGATCATTATCTATATTATCCTGGATCATTCAGGTAGTTTAACACTAGAATTTCTAACGTTTCCTTTTTATTAAAACTTTCGTCATCACGTTCATCTCTCACTCCATTTTTAAATCACCAAAGAATTCCATTAACAAAATCTTAGCCACCTTAATTCAAAACATTCCTAGCCCATAACACCTGTCCCACCTGCATCAAACGAGGTGCATCTTCCTAAGTTTTGCGTCATACCACCTATAAATACACCAGAACTGCTATTGGATGACAACTAGCAACAATGATATGCATTCCACTGTCGTATAGCAGACGTAATTGCATAGAGATTTGATTTATGTGGTCTGTTGCCAACTGGCCATTGCGATATGAATGGTTTTAGAATTTTAAACTCAAAGGGTCTCTTGGAAGAACACCTTATATTAAATTCGCCTTGTCAGTGATTTAATCCGCGTCCCATTGGAATTACCTACTTCGCACACCCGGATGAAAAGCAGCCTTTAGCCTTCCTCGATAAATGAGTTTTCTAATGGTAATTTGTCAAATAAATAAGCGATGTAGTTGATGAAATTCAACAATCAAACCAGCTCTTCAGCTTAATGAACATTGAGTAAGATTTTATTTTGTATTTTATTTTATATACTTCTATTGAAGTCTTTTGCAGGATTAAATCTAGTACCAGAGCAACAGAAATGAATGGGAGCTCAGAGAAGTTGCAGAATGTGTGTATGTATGACTGAAGAATATACAGTAACATTCTACCAAGCCATCACAAAACTAAATCCAAAACAACAATTACCTTCAGATTTCAGTCACTTTGAAAGACAGCTCAAAATTCTTGGTATCAACCATAAATTCCGCCTAATTGAAGGTTTATACAAAATTCCTGAACATTGTCAAGAAAATTAGTAACATTTATATTTGATAGACATACGTGCGTCATACCGTCACTTCGCTTTCACTGGATAATGATAGTTTTCTATTTCGGACATAATGAAAGGTTACTTGTGAATCATATGTCACGAACTATACGTCGAAGTTCGGATAACGCCCACGGAAAAACTTTAGATCATCGAATCAACAAGAACCGCAAGAGCCCTACTCTTTGCGAAAAGTCGGAGACTTACAGCAAGGTTGAGCAGTGGTGGAGATAGAGAGGCAACGCAAGAAATAGTCATAGTTAAATCATTCATTATCGATGCCATTTCAACAACGCACGCACTCGACAAAACTGACACACACAAGCATAAACTTGAGGCACATACGACTGTGACCGATGCGGTCTTGTATGTTTAGAAGAGGGGAAGGTAAGGCTATGACTTCTCCAGTTGGTTAAGTGCTCTAAGGCAGTGATTGAAGTGGTGTATTGCCCTCCGGTAATTTATTAGGCTGTCATTAGTGGGTGTATTTGGAAATTATTATTTAGCTTTCTTGTTCGCAGTAAGTTAATCAGGTCTTATTGTTCGGATTTGTTGATCTCTCTTTTCTGAAACTTTTACGGAATACGAAAAACAACATGAAACGAGGCAATTAATGACAAGCTAAGCAAGACAGACGAGCATTTTTGTGAAAAAAAGGAAAACAAATTGACAACAATTTTTTTTAAATAAATCAGCTAACTTTGTTTGGAACTACACTTTTTCGATCTGGATACAATTCAATGAGTGTCTTTATATTCTCTCATGCCTTTGGTCATCCTTAGTGAGACAGTATCTTCAAGTTCAGAATCAAACAAATTCTCTCCAAGTTAATACATTTCAAAATTCCTTCAAACTCATCCAATTTCCCCCGATCTTAAAACCACACCATAAAAAGGAAGCTACTCCTAATTGCTGTCATACCACTCCTCATTCCTCTATGCGTGCCTATAATGGCACTGCATAATATCCTGAATGTTCATTACACGGCAGTGCCTCTGTTGCTAGGCTATAGCTGACACTTTTTAAGACTCATCATCATCCTCCGAGTCTTTTTCCCAAATATGTTGAGGTCAGCTTCCAGTCTAACCGGATTCAGCTGACTATCAGTGTTTTACAAGGAACAACTGCCTATCTGACCTCCTCAACCCAGTTACCCGGACTTTATACTTTTTAAGACTAATTTTTATAATAAAGTGGTAAAGGTTTTCGACCTAGGCTTACGCTACCTTGAAAGTGTTTAAAATATTTCAGTAGGTAACTAGAAGGTTTAGATGTACAGCCTCTAAAAACATACCTACCATTCATTAAAAATTGAACACTGATTTCAAAATTCCTGCAAGCCCATCCAATCCCCCGATCTTAAAACCATACCATAAAAAGGAAGCTCATCCTAATTGCTGTCATACCACTCCTCATTCCTCTATGCGTGCCTATAATGGCACTGCATAATATCCTGAATGTTCATTACACGGTACATAACCGCTCGTTATTTGCTCGTTTCAGACATTGGCTTGTTTACAAAGACATTGTCGTTGTTAGATACATGTGTACCTATCTATAGGTATATGGACACGTGTAGGTTTTGATGTGTTATGTATTTGGTGTAAGGGCCATATGACAATGGAGAGAAGAGGCCTTTAAAATGAGGTGGTGAAGAAATGGGTTTTTACAGACTATCATAATAAGTCAAACACTACTTACTTGCAACTTTGCAAGGTTCCAAAAAGCGGATTCCATTATGAACATAACATTAAGAAAAACCTACTGAATTATAAAAAAAATATGTGAATGACCACTTGCGGTGTTTTAAACAGGAATAAGTAACATTGATTATATGTACAAGGAAAAAAGTAATAATTACTCATCGAAAAAAAAATACCTATAGAAACTCTATGATGCTTCTCACGTCCCTAGAGAAAGGGAGGATATCTTTCCCCTACGATTGCGTCAGTATAAACATAAAAATATACGTATTTGCTCATTTTGAATGAAATAGTTAAGTCCCAACTCAATCAATTGATTGCTTAGGATCCTGTATCAATCAATTGATTGCTAAGTCTCATATCAATTAGTTGATTGAAATCGTAACAACAGGTGGGAGAAGACTGTGGGATGATTGAATACTGACCCATTAACTTAACTGTTTTAATAAATCTGAAGATCTAATTATATACGTACTAGCTTCTGCCAGCGGTTTCACTCGCATCCCGTGGGAACCTCTGCACGAACCCGGATAAAAAGTAGCCTATAGCCTTCCTCGATAAATGGGCTATCTAACTAATCTAACTATCGAAAGAATTGTTCAAATCGGACCAGTAGTTCCTGAGATTAGCGCGTTCAAACAAACAAACAAACTCTTCAGCTTTAGATTATTAGTATAGATTTACATATCTAGGTGTTTTTGAAATCTAGAGTAAAATGTTCTACATTTCTTTTTCGAATCATAATATGAATCTTCTTAAATTGGTGGCAACACTCGAAAGATCGAGGATGTGTCGAGACAAAATGGAGAAGCCTTTGCCCTGCACTGGGACAATAAAAGAAGCTAAGAAGGGCTAAGGAAAAAAAGAATCTTCTGAGTAAAGGTTAGTACACACATCTAAAGCCCTTTCCAGACGTTTACAATATTTATCGTATAATAGCAGCATTTGTAATGAGTTCAAAGATTAGATAAGACGCATATCAGACAACCCACTTCATTTATAGACTAGACCATATGGCGGCTTTACTATACCTATGTATGTACTTGCATTAATGTATTAAGATACAGAGATAAAACGTAATAAATCTTTATTGGCAGTTTATAGTAGTTTGTCTTATGTAATAAAAACAATGTACGTTGTTTGTGACTTTACTATAAAATCACTACATAATACCATGCATGTAACAAAAATCAGGAACAATTTTTGAAATGATTTTAATGGAAACAGCCTAAGGGAGGCTCAAGTTAACCGACAACATTAGGTAAAGTTAGTTTTTTTTTTCTTTTAGATACTGTTTACCATGAATTATCTCGTTTAATTTTGATAGTAAACAGTTGTTTTATGAAAAACTGACGTCCAAATTTTCGATGAACTTGGCTCTTAAAATCATAAAAGGTTTGGTTATAAGAGCACCTATTAATTATCTAAAAACTAAAATTACCATTATTATTTTTTGTTGCTTTGTTCGTTTTGTAGATTACATTCTTAATTAATCATACAATTAAGTAATTAGCGCTCCACTGACTAAAGTATAACGCGTTTTTCTATTACAATTAATATATTCCCATTAAACTCGGCTAACAATGGGAGTTCATTCACCTTTGCGAAAAAACTTGAACAATGTAATCTGAATAATCGATTTTCACTCCGATTTTTATCTGAGCAATTAGAATCGAATTACTCGTGCTCACTTATTAATTATTATTAACTGTGTGAGATAATTATAGGTAGTTCAACGAAAAAATACTGTGCGAATGTGTGATTAGTGAGAGAAAAAAGTTACTTATGTAAAATTCATAGATATAGAACACTACATAGACTGGCATTCCAGACGCCAAAAATGAAATAGATAGGTAGGTACATAATGACTTCTTAATGTGTTAGATGTGCTGCTTTTCTCAACTTAAAAACACAAATACTTCTTCTGATTATGATTCATAGATTATTAAAAAGATTTTTCAAAGAAGATATTAAGTGCGATTCTAAATCTATGGAAAAAAAAGTTTGGATCCTCATTAACTTATGCAACAACTTTACTACAACATCAAGGCAATAAAAATCACGCACCACAAAAATAGGAAATATTACCTACTTTTCAAACAGTTTATTGATCTTACCATGTGTGTGTGTACACACAAAGACACGTGTTACCCTTTATCATTTTACGTAGTTTCTGTTTATCGCATGTAAACCTATGTTTGTAAACATTTCGCGTGATATGTCAAGTTAATGCATTTTATATATGTGTCGCACGCGAGCTGAGGTAAAATGGCCGATGGTCAGGCTGGTAATGTGTGGTCAGTACTACAGGTGTTTTTGTAAACAGCTGTATATGTACTATCTAGGGTTTATATCGAAGATATTGCAAAGGTCTCTTATAGGTTCAGATATAGCATTTGTTTTTATGTAATGGCTAGGACAATGTATTATGATGAAATGATGACAAGAGTATGACGGGAGAAAATGCTGCACCAACCAAAAGCAAAATTAGATAAGGGCAGAAGGATGATGATGATGTATAACGTTGTAAAAAGTAGATAAAGAAATCTACTACCGTTTCAGAAATTCTGCAATTATTCTCAAGAAAAATATAAGTATTTATCACACATTTTCAAACTAATTATGACCTAACATTCTAAGAGCCAACTGGTCGTATATAAGCTCTAATCAGCTTGGCTTTCTTAAGCTATTCTTTGAGAACTGCTTCTAAAGCGTTCTCAAGCGTTCTCGAGTTACTAAGCCTTAGTACTTATCGCTTTAAATAGTGTGGGAGGACAAATATACGGTTATACTTGGCTCAGTTTGCTTTGCGAAATGTTGAATTTGTTATTCATTTGTTTTTCTGTGTGTGTTCTAGAGTTAAAGGTTGTTTTTCGTAACTTCAAGGCATGCATAAACCCTTTGAATTCACAGCTTTATCCACAGAAATAAGGCTGGCTTGAAATATCATTGTGGTATTACTAAAAAACAGACCTTACACAATTTTGAGTTGCAACTTGACCTCTAAGACTAAATCCTTCCTGTCTACGAGTATCAAGACACTATTTCATTCAGAAATTCACACTGAAAGCGTATTTCAGACTACCAAGACAAACTACAGCAGTTCTACAATAAATTCCCAGAACAGACTAACCATTACTTGTGACTGCACAAGCGGCTGAAAATCAAAGGGTAAGCCGATAAAGTTCAAGTGTTAAACTATTCATGAACACTTAACCTTTGGGTGAGGCTCGTCAAATAGTTTGCGTCTTTGAAACAGTGAATACAATTACTACGGTATGTAGGTAATGTGTAGGTTTGTAAACTCTTTCTGTGGCTTTGAATTGGATGTAATCTTACTACTTAAATTCTGCATTTCTTTAACCAACTTGACACATTGAACGTTCAAATAGGCATTGATATCCATCCTGTCGTTTCTATATTATTTTGTTTTAACAGAGGCAGAGTATTCTTTCGATGTTTTATTTATTTAGATATTTATTGACACACTCCATTGATGCTCTCTTTTGTTTATCAAATACTCTAAAGTAGGTGCTAAAAGAATACTCTGCCTTTTTAAGTTCTTCATTCGTTGGGTCTAAACTCTAGACGCACTCTAGATTACAGATAACCACATGTTTTTTGTAGCCCATGTTTTAGTCTTTAGAAAAACATCCATAAAAAAGAAGGTCATCAGAATCACAAGATCTTATAGGACATTCTTAATTAATTTTCGCCTATTCTAGAAGCTTTAGGTGCCTACAATACCACTGGCTCAGATGCCTTCAAATTCAAATCTGAACTTAAAATAAAATAAAATAAAATAAAAATAGCCTTTATTCTCTGACCTTATGAAGTTACATAACAATTCTTCTTAACAAAACTTTAAGCTTATCTAAATCCTTATTAATATACTAGCTTCTGCCCGCGACTTCGTACGCGGATCCAGTCCCTTATGCCAGCGACTACGGAGTCAGCAAAATCAAAGATCTGAATCGTCTGATATTGAATTTTAAGGGCCCGTTGACTTGAAATCAACGGAATACGCATAACCATTAGAAACGTTCCATATATTTAATTTTTGTACTTCAACGGCAAAAGCACAGCAGACTAAACACAACGCTGCGAACTGAAGCGCAATAGGCGTGACCATAGGGATAAAAGTAGTGATTCTAATTAGTCCGCATTTAAGTTGTGTGTGATAAAAATATTGCACGTATTATTACGTAAAAAAAATTAAATATAACTAAGATGACTAAGTCGTGGTGACTTAGTGGAAGTCGTGGTGGTTTAGTGGGTAGAGAACCAATCTCTCAAGTATGAGCGTGTGACTTTGATTCCAGGTCTGGCAAGTACCTGCCAATGCTACTTTTCTAAGTTCGTATGTACTTTCTATGTAGGTATATTTTGGATACCAATGACCGTTATTTGGAGGGGATGTTAAGTAGGTCCCGGCTGTCATTGAACATTCTTGGCAGTCGTTATGGGTAGTCAGAAGCTAGTAAGTCTGACCAGTTTTTGTTGTTGGGTTGAGCGGGTAACCGGGTTGTGGAGGTCAGATAGGCATTCGCTCCTTGTAAAACACTGGTACTCAGTTGCATCGTGACTGGAAGTCGACCCTAACATAATTGGGACAAAGGCTCTTGAGATAATAACGACAATAATAATGAGATATAAGCACCGCAGGACATCTGAGGCTGATGACGGGGAGTAGCGACCCCGCGGGGCTATATGTATATGTCACCGTAAGATTACAAACATCGTTAGATTACAATCTATCTCGAGAGATTGTAAACTGTCGAATTATTGTGAACCGTAACATCTGATTGCAATTTAACGCATTATTTTTCGCTATATTATAATCTATCGATGAGAAATTGTCAAATTGTCAACTGTCCGAAAGCCTTCCCTGATTGGTCAGTCTTTTTATAAGATCGACCAATCACGACCAGCCGTTCTGTTGCCATGGAGTTCCCGGGACTCCATGGGAACAGAACGGATTATTGGTCGATCTTACAAAAAGACTGACCAATCAGGGAGAGCTTTCGGACAGTTGACAATTTGACAATTTTTCGTCGATAGATTATAATATAGCGAAAAATAATGCGTTAAATTGCAATCAGATGTTACGGTTCACAATAATTCGACAGTTTACAATCTCTCGAGATAGATTGTAATCTAACGATGTTTGTAATCTTACGGTGACATATATACCGAGTGCTCCAGGGAGAGTATACTGTCTCCCATCTCCGGCCGGCCGGAGTGAACCATGACGGGGGTAGGTCTCACGCCTCTGGCTTGGCTTGGCCGTCCAGAGTGGAGTCGCTAGAGCATGGTTAGTAGCCCTTCTCGGAGGGCAGGTGCGTCCTGGTAAGTGGCGAGTGGGCCGGTGATGCTGGACCCACAGGGAGCGCGTGATCTGCGTTTTAAATCCGCCGAGATATCCTCGCCCTTCAGCCGCTCTGACTACGACTTAATTTTTTGATTCACCATACCTATTTTGTAATATTCATTTATATACATTTCAAGTGTAGTAGGGCTCTTGAAGTTCCACATCAGGTGTTCCAGATCTTCGATTTTTATAAGTCATTAGAGAGTACTTATCAGATTGAACAACTTTTGCTAAGACGTCATACCTTTATATGCTATAGTCTAGCTGGGCTCCTGGAGTTCCACATCAGGTGTTCCAGATCTTCAAATTTATTATCTCAGCAGAAAATGCTCATCCCATGAAACAATTTTTGCCATGGCACCAATTTTGTATCTCTTATAGTTTTGTTGGTCTGTTGGAGTTCTGCATCAGGTCTTCAAGTTTCGAAGATAAATTATAGCCTATATGTTGACCAGGTTTAATACCAATACAACAAAGAAAGAATCATTGAAATCCGTTCAGTAGTTCCGAAGATTAGCGTGTACAAACAAACAGACATACAGACATACAGACATACAGACATGCAGACATACAGACAAACAGACAGATTTTTTTTTTTGGATTTGTGCTCCATTACTGTTTCTAAACCCTACCCAATTATTATTTTTTTAATATATTCAATGTACAGACACACTTTTTTTACAGATTTATTATATGTATAGATATGATACCATTAATATAATAATATTTTGTTTATTATTCGAAGCTCAATCAGCTACCGGGTCAGGTTGTCTTCCGACATAGGCCTCCTCATGTTCTCTCCACTTGCAGCGATCCAAATCTGAACTTAAAGGACTTCAAATCTGACTACGGTCGTTCACAGTAGCACCTAAACAAACGAACTCACACAATGCACACTCCATACAAATCAAGTGCGATATTTGTTTAACAGTTGTAACGAACTTAGTAAATATTTAGCTGCTTCTAATTTTAACGCCTTATCGTCTGTGTATCGTAGTGCAAATAGAGATCTTGTCTAGACGGTGCTGTTAAACATCGTTGTGCATACTGCTGTGATAAGTTTTGGAGAAGTAAGTAGCTTTAATATGGTTCACTGTGGGGGGTGTCTGGTAGGAATAGTCGCGTATGGGTTTTTTGTTTTAAAAAAGTGAATACTCATTCTATTGCAAGGACTGATCGTGTGTTCTAAAGCTGTTTATATCAGTAAATATTAAAATCAAAGAATTATCTTGTTCTAAATCGAATCTTCTATACGTTTGGTCTAAACGAACCCTTAGGGAAAAAAAATCAGGATCGTTTATTGTTTCATATGTTATCAAGTGAACTATAGAAAAGTATGGTGAATGATTGAACTTAAATAAGAAACTTCAAACGTCCCTCAAAGGAACTACACGTTGATCTCAATATATAACTAGTAACTATGATAGTAATCTGTGATAACACTACGTTTGTAACTAAACCAATAAATACCAAAACCTACCATTATTCAGTTACAGAACCTCGCACCTGATTGGTCAAAACGTGTTAACGCCATCTCTCTGATTGGTCCACCCGGATCAATGGCCACCGGACTGGCTAATCAAGTCAGGCTGCCACGCGTCTACCCAAAGGTTGCATGTTGCATAAATGTCAAGCTAAGCCCGTTAATTGATACCGTCCATTACGTTGCGTGTAAGGGCGAGTTGATAAACTTTGTTGATATACTTCTACCAATTAACTTTACCGGTTTGAACTGGTTAGGTTAGGCAATTTGAATATTGAAAATTTGATCTGAAAGGGAGATGTTAAGTACTAAGTATATGGAAGTACGATGCAAGTGAATGAATATGTCTATAAAAATGATATTTTGTCAATATCGGTCATGAAAGGCATTTACCTAATTATAAGATAAATACCTTACTATTTCACTACAATGTTGGTTTAAATACAGAGCAATTTTCAATACCTACACAGATAAATAAAAGTAATCTGAAAAAAGAGGAAGATAGTCAAATAGTTAAGGAAAGGCGCAGCCGATACGATGCAAACGATTGGAAATGTCTATAAAAAAGGCATTTAAGTATGAAAGAAATCCCTTCCCACTTCATTTGTTGATCAATACAGAACAATACCCAACACAAATGAATCTGCAAACATTTCAATACCAGTTCCCGCCATCCCACGCATCTTTGCATACGCACAAAAACCGTCAAAATGGCGTTCGTGGTATTTTTGAAACATGTCGGAAAAGGGAACAGACCTCCGTCAATTCAGCCTGTTTCCTGCAACCGTGCTGAATTAAACATCGTGTTTTGGACAAATATAAATAAAGGGAAAAAGGGAAATGAGATTGTTTTTGGTTTGAATGATAGGAGTTAGGACTCGGGAAGAGTATTTTTTAGTTGCAGTTTTTGCGTTTGCTTCATGTTGTTCTTGATTAATTAATGGATTCTGAAAGGTGATTAGTATACTGTGTAAGGTAATTAGAAAACACACGCAATTTGAATGTTATTCGCAGGGAAGACGAGGTTAGGTTAAATTTTATATGAGGGGAGAAAAAGTGAAAAACAGTCAAGACTAATTTATGAATCAAACAACAATATAAATCCCAAAAACAAAAGTCTAAACTTATCCTATAAAGGAAAGGCCCAAACAATAAAGCCGAAAAGCATCAAAACTTTCAGAATTTATAGCCGTCCAAAAACAAATAATTGAATAAACTTTCTCATTATAAATAAGTAAGAACGGTGAACTATCTGTAAATATCTAAGTCTGTTAGCTTCTGTTCAAGTTGTGTTGATGAGATCTGAACTTCAAATGAGGTTAGTAAATATTTTGAGACGGGGCGTGACCAGAACTCGTGATGACGGGAAATATTACATTACAGGTAAGACAACGGAGGTGGTAACTTTTCATCTGATCTGCGATTTCATCCTCATCTTAAGAAGACTACTTCATGTGTGCGTGCGTACTAAAAATCTTAGCCAATCCTTCTAACAAATCCCTCCATTTTGTTGCCGTATTGTATTTAGTTCCCACGATGAATACCTAATAAAATAAGCATCGAAACATTAAGGCAAGCCGTGGCAGCAGACATAAGATTATACATTTCAAGCCTATTCGTTTCCGAAATCACACTTCCAAGGCTTTAACAAAATCAATTGCATTCAAAAGAAACAAAACACAAACACACAAGAATAAGACGTTCCATTTCACAATGTTTAAACCCAAATGCAAATAGATACAGCGACGCTCTAATCCAGCAGTTACCCGATGCATCTAAATTGGGCCAGTTGGAACGTTACGTGTCAAAATAAGTCGAATACGGCTTTGAGTTCATCAGGCTTGCGACATCGTACGTGTGGCGTTCCCTTTACAGTAACCAAGATTTCGTCATAGGAAGTTTGCGTGATTTAAAATAATATAGTTAAAAGACAATTTGGTTTAAATTGGGTTAGTTAGGAAATGAGACGGTGAGGTTTATTTTTAACTGGCTTCCGTCCTGTTGTGGTCTTGTAGCAACTACTCCTCGCACCCAGATAATATGTAGTAGCCTTCTTCGAGAAATGGGCTATTTAACACTGTTTTTTTTTTAATCAATGCATTAGAACCTGACATTGGCGCGTGCAAGAACACAAACAAACTCTTCTTAGGGTGTGCGATTTTAACCGTTGGCAAAATCTAGTCTTCGGATGATGCAAATGTGCAGAATATGCCACAAAACAAATTGCAATGGCATAATTAACTTCGACTTTCGCTAAACACTGACCCACTGTATGATAAACACATCAGACTTACAGATAACCTCATTTGAAAGCTTTCATACTAAACAGAACTTAGCCGCTATTTGCACATCTTCTGATAAACACCCATTCACTAACTACTTATAAGAATAAATAGGGCTGGCTATGATCCCAATAAAACCTCATTTGTGACTTTTATCTGGATATTTTCAGCCAGGTGTAATGAGGAACTGCAAAAGGATAAGCAGAAGTTGGACGCGACTATGCTAGGCTACGATTTAACGCATATAAGAGGAAAGGCCAAAATCAAAAAAACTAAATTATGAGCTGAAAAATACTTTAGAGGCGATATATCCAATTCAATGTCCGCTATCCATCTCTATAAGCCTACAAATAAAACATACGTTTGTGCAAAACAATAAACAAAATATTGCAAACTATATTTCGAAAAACAGAATATTTTTCAGAGAACAAACTAATTCAGCGAACGCACTACAACCGCGCTTTGGCAGAATTTTCCAATGCAAAAACCTGAATTCAATTTGTCAGTTGAAATATTCCAAAATCAATTCGCGCCGAAAATTCCCGCTGTAATTCTATTACAGTTGCGCTTCACTAAATGCAATACCGCACACACGGCCACAGACTAACTCGATGCAGTTGATCATTCAGTTTTGTGTTCAGTGAGGTAGAAACTGTGTTTTTTAAGTCACTTTGTAAAATATAATTGAAGAAGGAGCCCTCTCTTGTGTTAGTTTTACAATGTTTTTGGTATGCCCTTAAACATTTTCTTGTAAAACTATCATTACTAACATACAACATCAAACTCAAACTCAAAATCGTTTATTCAAATTAGGCTGATAAATCAGCACTTTTCGAACGTCAAAAACAAAAGACAGCCCCCAAAACGCCCGCCCTTCACCACTTCCTATATGTTTTTGCTGGAAAGAAGAAGTGGCGCAACAAACTCCCCAGCAACACATGTCTGTCTGTAAGGTTTGAATCAGAAAACAAATCTAGATTCAAACGTAGATTTTTTCCCTAATGCATATACATATTACAATTTACGTCCATTGTTTGGTAAACGTAATTAGATTAAGTTTCGTAAAACCTTTCAAGAGCTACCAGCTTCAGTCAATGATTCTCAATATCACCTTAAGGATTCCTTTCTTTACTTTAGTATTAATTCAACATTCAAAGCGAGAACTAGCTAGTTAGACCACTGACTGGGAGACTGTGGCACTATTATAACGTAGATGTAAACATCTGGCAACCCTAACTATGTAGGACATGTAATCTGTGAGTTCCTCTTGCAACACAGTCAAGCATTACCACAGTTAGTTTACAAGCAGTCGTAAAATTCGTGTGATTTAATAGCCACGTGGGTGTATAGTGACCGCCATTTACTAGGTATGCCATTCTATAGTACTTTATACAGGTTGAATAACACTTTACAGTATAACATCGCCCACATCTTAAATAAGCTTAATAGCGTGAAACAATGAAATGGCATAGAGAATGTTTCCCTCTTCTTTCTCTTTCTGGTCGTTCCCTCAATGCTGAGGATCGTGACTGTATGTCAATCTTCTCCACTCGGTCCGGTTCTGCGCCATATGTACCGCTCTCTGTATCTGGCCTCCCGTCACCTCTTTGAGCTTCCTTTTGAGCAATGTTTCCCAGGTATTGCCAAATGTATTGCAATTTAATTTGTTGTGTGCAATGAGATGTATGTAGTTTACATGAGGAAAGCATCTCTGAAAATGACAGGTCAAATGTCAAAATCGAAAGTTGAAAGGATGTTACTCATCTATTATGGTCCTTGACTGTATATACGTAGTTTTTCCCTTGCAAACTTTTTGGTGGAAAATAGCGGACTGAGGTCCTCAAAAACCGGCCATTAGTCAGCATAAAAACTAAAGGACATTACTCAGTTGCTATGGTATCGGTTATCGTTCAATTTGCGAATGAATTGGAGCCAATTGGCATCGGCCAGCTGATTGGTACATGACGCTGTGCGCCCGCGCATACTGCAGTTCCAACGGCTTTTGACGTGCGATTACTCAGTGGTGGCTGGCTAATCAAAACGCGTCCATTTCTTGTCTTGTTAGAGTGAATGTTGCTTGTCTGTCTGTATGTTTGAAAGGTATATGTGATTGAGTATTGAATGAGGTTGTTGTGTCTTATTAACAAGCGGTAGGGAGGAGTCATAAAGGGTATTCTTGGAAGGTACTTACACAGATAATATGGTCAACGGATTTTCTTATCTTTCATAGATATCATTCATCAAAGAACTAAGCATTCACACTTTCTAAATGACATTCATAATTCTATCAGGCAGTTTTAGAGGCAATGTTCCCTAATATTCCTATACTTCTCCTACAAACTTCTGCAACATAGAATAGAATGGGAAGGACAAAGTAGGTAAAAAAATATTAACGTTGGCAATAGATTATATATATGAGTGGGTACAGACAGAATATATGCGTGATCAGCATAAATATTTCAAATATCCATGAAAACACTTTTAATATTAATAAACAATATTTCAGTACATCACGATATCACAGTAATAGATAACGGTATTACATACAATAGTAATATTTAAATGTATGACATAAACGTATTAATATAAATGAGCTTTTCAAGGCTTTCAATGGTGAGTGACAATTCATGCAATTGTGTGTAAAATTCAATAAGGTACAAAGGAGTTAAAAGGAGAAAGGTTTTGAAAGGGGTCGAAGAAAGCATGGATGCATAGATGGTGATGAAAAATAACTAAGAAAGCAAAGATTAAAATTACATTTGAACCACTTGTTTTCAAACTATGTAGTACCAAACCTACCACACACTAAATATCGGTACCAAGAAGTGATATCGTATCAGTTCCTGTTATTCATTACATTTCTAATAATTACATTACTTGTTCTAATTAATAAATGTTACAGGATATCATTAATTCACATTATAGGCCTAAAATTGTTATACGCTTTCAAGCTTCCATAAGATGACCTGTTGAATCAGCTTTGTAAAAAAATCTGAGTAGCAAAGGCCTCCATTTTTGGGGATACCGATAGAGCCACCAAAAGAAGTATTAGGCTAGTCTTAAGCACTTTAAAACTGGCTCTCTAAGGAATATCACAGAGAAGAAAGATGTGAATACTGAGCAATTATATTCCTAACTAGTGTCGATACGAGATAACAATATCTACACACAAAGACCTTTGAAAACTTGGTATGTCTTTGTCTAGAACTGAATACCATTCCTTTATTAAATACTCGTAAATTGACACACTTAGGGAAATCCCATATAAGTATGCTTTCTTTGCAAAAACGTGTCATACTCTGACAATATCAACAAAGGACCGCCCCTCCCCCCTTCTCCCCGTTTACTACTTATAAAATGCACACAAAGGACATTGGCACGACTCGTGTCATAGACAATTGACAAAGTTGCACAACTCATTAGTGACGCAATCGGTCATGTGTTCTCAACTGTCAGACCGCGTGTTTTGTACCTATTCCCATTGTTCCTCCTAGATGTTTTGTTAGAATAGGCGGTGTTCGCTTGTGGAAATATTTTGATAGGAGTATCTAATTAATAGTAGAGGTTGTGATGGATTAAAACAGGATGCTACCTATAAGCCTCACTGAAGAAAAATCACCCTAAATACAGTGCACAGTACGGGGGACCTAGTAGTCCTAGTCAGATTTATCACCCACAAGCGCATTTTCTTTTCCAAAAAAGGGAAAAGATGAAGAGATAAATTAGGATGAAGTTTAGGAGTTATAATATTTTTGTTATCTGATCTACATCCAAACACATACAAACAAAAACATGTTTCACTTTTAATAAATCAAAAACAAAACACTCTCTCAAGTTTAAAATATAAAATGTAACCCAATAAGACAATTTATTTTTCTCTAGCAAACGAGTAAAGTAAGCTAGCGAACAGTATTATATTCAGCCAGCATTGTCTATTGTGAGCAGCCAAGGGCTCGAGCGACCACCATGCTGTATTGTCTATGTGTAGAGGCTAGGAGGCCATTCTTTGTTTAAACTGTCGGGGCTTTGGAAGAACAATTTATAGAAAGTGCTGGCTTTTCCCGCGGTTGGAGTTGCGTTTTCACAGATTTATTTATAGAATGGGACAAAAAGATTATAAGCATGTAGGTCTGAGTCTACTTCTGATTCAAATTTTAAGTAAAATGAATAACGAAATGACATTTTCTTACTAGCGATAAAAACTTAGAATTGCATGTGTGGGTCTATTGTCGAAATTCGACCTCTACTAAGTAAAAAATAAATTGATTGGTTATTGAAATCCTAGTAAGACTCTATATCGAGAAAGTGCAAAAGACACTGGCATTTATGAAGATTAAATTATGGCAAATATGTGGCAATAGTTTCGTAACAAATGACGACTTCATATAAAGAAATGCCTTTCCAATGACAAAAAACACGGCAGCTCTTGCCAGAATGATAAATGCCAATTTCATTTAACAAAGGCGCCCTTGATAGGTCAGGAAAACTATGAAAACTGAAGAACATTTAGCAAAAAAATAAATCTAGTATATCTAATAGATCTAGTATAGATCACACACCAAATAAGTACTCGTGTTCATTTTTTTTTTTACGTAAATGTTCTTCAGTTTTCATAGTTGCTGAAAATAGTAGGTACCTAACATTTTCCATATATGTAGGTATGTACTTTACAGTGTTGAAATCATACATTTTCTTCCAGCCTGTGCCACAAGTATACAATAAATACAGAAACGACAGAATTAAGCACTATTAAATCAAGAGTAGAAAACAAATAAACATCACAAGACGTTATCCCATTCCCGTATCACAGAAAACTACCCTTAGACCATTTCCAAAATCGATTTAAACTAGGTATCGATACCTCCGCGTCAGACAGACAGTCTGGCTAATCATATTACTTGAATGCCGATGGAAATCGATTCCATTCGGCTTTTGAAAACGACAAAATGGATACCGATTCCAATTATGAGTATACCGATGAAGTGGAAAATGAATGTTTGTGAGTGCAATGTGCTTGGGTCTGTTGGCATTTTTGTTTTGTCATGGTTTGATGAGTTTTTTAAATTACCAATCGTTGAGAATCTGTTGGAAAAGTCTGTGATTTGAAATCGACTGCAGAGACTTCTCGGTTGATTTTCTCGTTGATCAATATCGAATCGCTTGATGAAGTACAAAATACTGGAGTAAATCGAACTCGCAGTCGTTACGGGTAGTCAGAAGCCAGTAAGTCTGACACCAGTCTATCCAAAGGGTATTGGGTTGCCCGGGTAACTGGGTTGAGGAGGTCAGATAGGCAGTCGCTTCTTGTAAAACACTGGCACTCAGCCGCATCCGGTTAGACTGGAAGCCGACTTCAACATAGTTGGGAAAAGGCTCGGGAAATGATGAATCGAACTCCTCTCTTCTACATAGTCATACCAACATAGGATTATCAAAATAGCAATAATAAATTAAGCTTAATACCTATATACGTACTACAGGTATATAATAATACGTATGTAATTTATCAAATGCCCACTCATAGCAAATCATGCGCTGCAAACAGATGACGATCACATCGTGACTTGGAGTGTGAATCAAACTTTATTTTTGTTTTGTATACGTGATTATTGTCATGATGTTTTGCGGGGAAATGCCTGAAAGCTGAATAAGTGTTCTCTTTCAGTATATAGTAATCACCTCTTTCTGAAATAAGTAAATATTGAAAAAGTATTTCTTTGACTTCATAACTAACATTTTTGGATTTCCTGCATGGAGAACTTTGCTCTTATTGCAATTTTTGTTTATGAAAATCTTAAAACAAATGTTTAATTTTCCATATATTCTCAGAACATTCAACCTACGAGTATTATTTTCAAATCCATATCAAAATGTCAATGAATATCGGTCCATGTAATCTCTCCATGAAGGTAGCAATAGCTAAGTCCCAATATACTCGGAGACTACATAACGGGCTATGAAGGATTATCTATCAGAAGTTTGCAGTCAGGCCACTGCATCATAATGCACTGGGACACACCGGCGGAATAAATGATTAGCTGGCAACACTGGCTGTTATGATTTTATATCAGATTTTTGCAGCAAAGAGTAAATGGTGGTGATTTTTCGCGAAACTTACACTAGGGATGGATTTAGATGATTGAGGAGAAACTAAAATAGTTCCCTTATTAGGTAAGGGGTTTTGAGAGTGGAAAAATAAACTAAAATTAAAGATGTAGAATGAAACAAATTAAATATTATTCAGCGTTTAAAAGATTGGTCTAAAATACCAATAACCCCTCCACTACCAGGACCGCATATTTCCTAACATAAGCAATATAAGCATACAAAATTTTACCAGATTCAGAAATCTGAAACGTGTTATTAAATGAAAAGTTCAGAAGAGAGTGCTCTTGGCGCCCGCACAGTCGGTGGGCGTTGACCACGCTTCCACGACTTCTTGTCGTTCAAAATTCTTGGCAAAGAATGAGGTTCTACTGTGACAATACATTTTTATGTGATGCTTTCTACGATACTGAAATTTTTTCATAACTGATTTTGGGAATCCTTACAATTTAAATTGATGTGCCTTTATGGTGTCCACAACAAGAAGTTTTAATGCCGTACAGTCATTTCATCCATCTTACGATCTTTCGAACGATCCCATCGTTACGACCTTGTGTGATCCCGTTTGCTTAATTTTTCACAAGTCATTGGATCCATGGAGCCTTATCAGCCATTATTAGGTACCATTATTAGGCCACTACATAGGTAGTCAGCATGTTTGATACGCGAAATCTGCGGCACGGCTACTCATATCAAGTCTTGGGGGGCATGGCAGCAGACTTGCCATAATTGCCTTAGGTATGAACACTCTTTCATCAATTTTTCCGAAACCATCGATAAAAGTGCTCAGAAGCCGCCCATTACTAGAATTTACTCAAACAAACCAAACCTATACAATCCGCCCAAAATCATTAGCGAAAAACCAAGAAAACCCGCTCTTCATTCTAAACTTTTCCAATCACAAAAACGACCCTTCAATCTCGACCTGTCATTCACCAACATACTCTACTCCCATATTCCCATGAAGCATAGCTTACCGATAGACTTTCCCCTATCGCGGCGACGCATCTCCGCATAGTGACGTCATGGCCTACATTGCAAGTTGCGGGTCAAATTGCAGCTATTTGGGTTAGGGTGAGGTCGAAATCTGCCTCAGTTTCTCAACCAAGTTACAAACTTTCGCTTGGAATATTTTTGGAGGGTAGTTTTTTAGTTTCTGTGTTTCCGTCCCGGATAGAACTCTGAAGTGGAAATGTGTGAATTTGCAACATTTGCAGTTTCATTTGATATAAATTTTGTTTAGATGCGTTCTTTTTTTCAGCCTCTATATTAACAACCTATCCGAAAGTGTTAGCTAATAGATAATAACTTAGCCCTGTTACATAAATCATTTTCGCAGTCGACTTTGTATACTCTATATTCTGTTGGTAATTATGTGGTTGGTAAACATACACGATCTCCTAACTATGTTTAATTATGTAATTAATTACTTAATTACCAAACATATATTATCCCTCATCAAGAGAAGATGTTAGGTTTGGTAGGGTTGCCAGGCGTTCAGTTTGTCTCAATTTGGTGATGTTTGGGGAATTTCCCAGCTGAATGGTTGGCTCTCTTTTGGAAAGGTCTAGTACATTCAGCTGAGGACGCTTAATCATATCCTTTATTGCATTCCATAATGTGCAAGTACAAGGTGGCTATATAAAAAAGAAGTTACAGTTATGGACCCTGATGTATAAAGATGAAGGTGAAGTTTTCGACTTATTAGGATATTCAGAAAATGACACTCGATATGCAGAAGTGGAAGGAACCCACAAGAGCTAGGTCCTTAAAGGAGAAAATGGGCACAGCATGTAGTAAAAAGAGAGGAAGGAAAAATCATGATGATGATGATGAAAAATATCATGTAACTCGAAATTAGTATCACATCATTGATGTTAATAATACAAGAACGCAGATTGCATCGTTAAAATTAATTGGCACGCTCTTGTTATCTAGTAGCTCTTAACATACATTTTAACAATACAAATAAAACAATACATTTATTGTATTTTAATTAAAATGTTGTATCAGTGAACGAAATTTCAAAATCGGATCAGAATAGGTGCTTAGTTAATAGATGATCCCAAATTACTTTGTACAAAAAATAAAATAAATAAGTCTCTATGTAAGAGAAGAGCCTTCATTATTTCTTCTTATTTCATGATGACCCTAGAATAAAGCTCTAGCTGAACTAAAGATACTCACTATTAGGAACCCATAAGAATATATTTTCTTTGCCATCTATAACATTTCCATTCATCTCCATTATTATATTTTAACTTATAAGAACCATGCAGCGACCCCATTTATCACTTTATTTCAGTGACGTTTATTGCAATTTGGTGACAACCGTTCCAAAATGTTTTACAATATTTTTCTTGCTTTCTCAAGCAAGCTTGCACGTATTCAGATTTTTATTAAACTAAATTCATATAAGACCGTGTTGAATGACAGTGTTTTAAACTCGGTGTAGGTACTGTACATAGAGATAAACATAATTCAAACATAGGTGCTCAATTTTTTTTTATGCAACGAAAAGGGAGAATTTGATGTTAAAAAGTCAACAGGCGATAGGTAACTTTCAAGCTATATTAAGATGCCTTCAAGGCGAACAACTACAATATACGGAAACACAGTCAAAAGACCGTATATTGTAACACCGAACCAGTAATTTTCAAAGTCAAAGAAAATAGTCTATAATTTTATGTTCTTTCTATCTGTCTGACAAGTCGACCAACCATTTTGAATTTAGTCTTCCATTTTTTTTTTACCCACAGGTTCTTATGGGGCTGCTATTCATAAAAAATACCTATTAAATAAAAACATAAAAGAACGTTATTATTAAAGTACCGTAAGAGACAGAAGGTGCCAATAAAATTACGGTAATATACTAACCGCCTTTACGACATTGCATACAATATTTTACGGGTTATTTACTCGTAAAATTGAGATTTTTCTTGCGTGAATTTTACGAGGCTTATGGTTGCAATTACTGGTGTTTCAAGAGCGAATTAGTAAAAAATACGTAGGTATTTCAGTTCAAAGCCTTTACAATGAACTTGATCCTGTTAATTTAAATAACGCAATATGTTAGTTCAATTACCGAGGAAGGTTTTATTATAGGCTACTTTTAGTCACATGCTCGATTCAGATACCACGGGACGCGGGCGAAACCGTGGACCGAAGCTAGTTTTTTATAACAACTGTACTGATTGAACTCAATCTACACATACACACCAAAGAAACCCAAAAAAATACACCATATTTACCAAAAATAACATGAAAACAAGAGCGGAGATATTTTCTCAAACTTTTTAACAAGCTCAATGGTATCATGTTCTTTTACAACGCTGTTTTATTTTATCGCTCACTTTGAGTTCATACTAACAAGACCATTGCACTACCTAACATTGTATGCTTTTCTTCTTGTCTAGACACCAACAAGCCAAAGGGCCAGTTTTGTCAAATCCGACAGCTACAGCGACTGCTGATCAACATTCGGGATTGCTCACTTTACATACCCTCCCAGGCACGGGAGTATAACTTCATATATTCGAGGTTTGTAACTGTCTGACTATATGTAGAACCAAAAATCTCAAATTAGCTTCAACATCAGCGATTAAACTGATATCATTAACATATTTCACAGACGTTTACATCAACAAATGGACATGAACATCAAAATTTCCACAGCAATTTTGTCAAGGAAATATTCAACCATATCGCGTTCAAGCAGAATGCACAAATTGCTACAGTTTCCAACTCTTCGCAACTTCATGGACTCTTTAAATTCTCAGCGAATACTTCACTTGTATGAAAACTTCGGTCACGATTTGGAAAACTACAAAACTTTAGACGAATAAAACTTAGTTGGCATTTTGGAAGTCGCATTAGACCTTTTTGGTTCTGTGAAATAAGCACCAATTATGGTTTAGTTAAATTAGCTCCCACCAGTAATTTCACCCGCGTTCCGATAAAACGTAGCTGAAGGTTTTTTCCCTCTAGAAATTTTACCTGAAGTTCCTGAGACTGGCGCGATCAAACTAACAGTCTTCAGCTTTAAAACATAGACTAAATACAGTTTCAGCTCCAAAGAGTCATGTTACAAGAACTTTTTGTATTTGTTACCATGCCCTAAATAAGCAAAAAACTTCGTTAGCCAAAGCTGAAAGTTTGAGTTTATTCTGAGTCTAATTCTAGACTCAACTCAACCTATAAATACTGAATTGGATTTCTAAATCTGTTTGTCTGCAAAATGGAATTTGACGTAGATAGACAGACTTTTTTGTTCAAAGCTTTTCAAATCAGAACAGGTTTAAAATTGGAACGTCAAAGGTAACTTTGTCATTTTTACGGATTACATTCGTCTCTCTTGTTTGTCGCTTTTCATTTGCTCTTTTGGTAGGAAACTTGCGTTCGTTGACCCGATCCTAGACGGATGCGCAAACCACATGAGCATCAATTCAAAGGGCAGATTGCTTAACCGCAGAACGGGGCTATAGAATCAGCCCAACGACACTTAATACCGACGCAACAGAGCGAGGCACACACAATACTATCAGAAATAGTTACATAGAAGGTTGTTGCACCTTCTATAACAGGTACAAGTAGCAATAAAAGTGTTTAGTGCGGGTAATCTGAGATGACGTGCGTGCTTTCAAACGGTGGAGTAACTGCGGTTGCAGCAAAACCGCAGACCACTCATTGTGCGTTCGAACATTTTGCGAGACATTTAATTCGTGGGCGGGTACTAATTTCTATGACGGAACATCGTGGTTGCAATCGCGATGTTTCAATACAAGAAAAGCTGTAGATAAAAGCGTTTTAAAATTAAATATTTCAGCGTTTGATGGCCCGATTATAGAATGCTTCGAGGATACTTTTTATCCAGATGAATAATTCCCACGTGCAGCGCGTAAAATGCTGACAGAAGCTATTTGGAAAAATGAAACAACGAAGATTAATCTGATCAAAATTACCACACCATATTGAGAGATCTATAGCATATTATATGTAGGTACGAGTACACACCGCGAAGAAGCTATCAACATTCCCATAAAAAAAAAAAACAGGTAAAATATTCTAATAGACAAAACCCTCATCCCTCCAAGTCAGAACGCTTGATTTGTTCGACTCCGTCTGAGTTATTGCCTTTAAGAACTAATAGACCTTCATATTTCATAGTTCTCTTCGCTTTAAGGCTTCGAACGGTTACGTATGAAGTTGCTTCTTGCCAAGTTAAACGTTGGAAGGTTATCTGAATTAAGGAAATTCTTGTGTTTTAATACTTTATGGTTTTCAGAAACTGTCTATTGGTTTTTTGTTAGCAACAGCTCGTTTTCTTATATCATGTTGTTTTTTATCCCCACCAATCCCACCACTTCTTGTCCAAAACTAATTCTAATTCGTGTGCATGACATGAGAAAACTATGTATTTGTTTTCTTTTAGGAATTAAGTAGGGATCCAGAGCAAGGATGGTCATGTAATATGAATGAAAAAGTATGAAGGATTACAAAAAATAACTTCGCATATTTTACTACCTCTAAAAATAGGAAAACCAAGGAAGCGGTTAATGGATTTTGTAATAGGAATTCCTTTAATATTAGAATGGCGACCGATGTTGAACGAAAAATATTCTTTGGATACCATTAATGATTTTTACTGAGATACATAAAAATAAGTATGTAATCCATCAAAAGGGCTCTAGAAAATAACATAGGTTGATTGAAGGTTAATGAATTAATTCACAAAGATGGCACAAGTGTATGAGTAACCATTTTATGAAATTACTTTGAAAAGCTAATATAATTATGTTTAATCATAAACTTACCTAATGAAAATTATAACAGTACCACGGGAATGCTCTAATTAAATAAAATACGGGTTGGAAGTTAAACCTAAAGACAAATAGAGGTTAAAACTGACTTTAGTTTGAACTTCTAACATTTACTTAAGTAATTTTACACCTACGATTAGAAGTTTGACGTGTTATGTACCTGTAGTTTAATACTATTAACTAGGCCCCAAAGAGTGTGTTAACTATGAAAGTGAATGGCTGGAAAAGGAGAGACAGACTGAAGGATGGATTGTCTGAAAATAGACATGAATAAGAAGGGAGAGAATGTAAAAATGATGATTGACAGAGAGGAATGGAAGAACAAAATATGTTGCGTCTACCCCAAATAAAATAGGGGAGAGTTAAAAGTTTGATAAACATTATAGTTTTGAAGACTGTTTTATCCTAGCTTTAATATATCAAGGCCATAGCTAATGAAACCTTATAAGCTGCGTATTTAATTTAACCAGTAATTGCAATCTAAATTCACAAATACAGCTAGTGCATTCGCTTGCAACAAAACTGGGTTACCTTAGCACTAATCTCATATACCTACGTAATGACAAGGAAGTCTGCTGACAGCCTGACCACAAAATACATAGGTACAGAAGTCAATCTCATGTATGTACTTCACTTTTCATGCCTAAACTCGGCGGTCGCGCTAGGGTTGTCAACTTTTTTATGCGCATAAAACTAACGTGGTAGTGGTACTTGTATCTAATTATTTGATGTATTGTTGAGAATAAAACAGGAAAAATGAAATATAAACCAATAATAATCAAAAAATTAATGTGGCATACAAGAGGTTAATAAACACTTTCAACGGAAATTCGTTTGAACGAGATACCGAACTTTTTCAGAAACCGCAATTTATAATTTTGTTATTCATACATATATACTTACCCTACTCTTTACTTGTGAAAAAAATATTTTTGTATGTAATGGGCTAGTACAGTCCCCGATCTAAGCTTGCTTCTACCTACAGAAACCTTGATGTGCGAGTTTTATTTCGTCTACCTTACAACATACTCTCGCCATGATCACAAAAATTATCAACTCCTACTAGTAATAATCTTTGAGGGTAGGTAGGCAGGTTTGCCTGGGTCGACACTAGCAAAACTTATTACGGCATTGGGCCAGAGGCCTCCCCGGGGCGCTTACCTACCCACCTAACTGTACCTACCTACTGCGTTTATTAATCGAACCATCGAAATATGAGAAAATAAGTAGGTACATCGGTACTAAAGGTAATACGGCAGGCTAAAAAAAACGACAATTCACTGTTTATTTTTGTATAAAACAACCGTCCACTGAACAATTATAATACGACTTTTTGTTGCTCCATTATTACTTTTTCTTTTGTTATTAAAATTAAAAATATTACAGTCAAATTACAGACGCGTGCACATTTATCTACCTTGTGAGTGACGCGCGTATCTCAAGAAAACGGCAGCCGCGCTCGCACTGTTTTGAGTTGTTTTGAGACAGCGCGTCTGTGAACACGCACACATAGACACCTATGTCTGCGTGACTCGAACGCGCTTTGTATGTAGATTGACTTCTGTACCTATGTATTTTGTGGCCTGACATAATGGCTTTACCTACATAGTGAGTGACGTCACAAATGTATCTCATTACTCGTTATGGAAGCCGGACAGATGCAAGTGGACTGGCTTCTGTAATATGCAGGTGTTATCTTGTTTCTATGCCGATTATGTGGTAATTCTAGGCTCGTTTTATGGGTCGGTGGGTTTAGGTTTGTAGGTTGTAAAGTTCTTAGCGATTTTTTAAGTGTTGTGCCGGAAAACTGATAGAAAAGTGTACCATTACATAATAGACACTCAATCATTGCCGTTTCACGCAAACAAAAAATGTTTTGGGGAACATTCACGACTTTGTTCCAGTCATAGTCGTTGGTTAGTTTATGTCAAAAGCTGTCGAGGGTATTTGAGAAAACTTCTTAGGTGAATAAACCTTCTTGGATGTACCATATTTTGGAATACCACACTCTTGGAATCCCAAGACAAAGTCGCAAGGTAGAAATAATACGTAAGTACTGGGTACATCATGTATGAAATTAGTTCAGAAACTATAGGTAGCTACACTATCTGCGGTTTAGATAATGAAGGCAAACTTCTGAAGTAAACGCTCGTATCATTTCACTTCAGACCACGGCAAATTGAACAAAGGCAAACTTTATCAATGCATGCTGAAGTTTCGTCCGAAGCTTTGTTCGCTACATCCTCGCTAGGAATTGATGATAATAGGAAACATGTTACTAGATCCTCTATCTAGACAGTTCCAATTTCATTTTGATGGGGTTCTTATAGAGTTTAGTCTATGTATTACCCAAGGACATCATCATCAAACTATGTTGGGGTTGGCTTGCTGTGTAAGAGGATATAAATGAGTATCAGTATTCGCGATGATGTCTTCGTGTGCTTCTGAGCACGAGAAATTCAGATTTTGCGGCTTGAATGTCTTATTTAATGTCCATCTTCAGAGATGTTTAGTAACATTTCTGGTGTGTACTATGATCGTTAGCTAACATATAGCGAACGACTATTTTAGTCTCCTTATTTATGTTTACCTACGCATTTACTCGGTTACCTGGCTCATAAAAACATTTCATAGTAAAACTCCAAAACGATGTGTTTTATTCATTCAAACGAGATTTGAATGAAGTCGCCTACCGAGTTGGGGTCACAATAACTCAGCTCTTATCTAAAGCGCTTCAACAAAAATATTCATGCTTTTTAGTGCGCATTTAGTTGTTGGCAAGGCCCCAGCTTTGCCTAAACGTTGTGTACCTATACAGATACGATCTGCTGGAACGTTACAAAGTAATTCACGCTACCTACATGGCCTTTTTATCAGGCGCTTCATAAATATTTATTGATAGGTCCGCATAATCGCTCGCGTGCTCTTTGATGTCACACTTTGTGCACAAAAAGTGCTTTAGCCATCAATCTGGTTAGTAAAGGGGTTTGATGAAAAGAAAGCTTGTTTTGCAAACGGAGTAGGGTCAGACGGCACGAGTATAATGTAATGCAAGGCGCGCGCGCGGACTCGTCGGACCAGTTGCGCGCTCCCCCCGCGCTCACCGCGCTCCCCGCGCGAACAGCTGACAGCTTCGACAACAAAGAACATCAACCCAACCCACACAAACATAACACGGTACACGCTACCTACAATCACGACACATTATTATTATTTTCAACTGGAGGCACACGCTACTGTATTGATTGAAACCCTACAACTACGCAGACAATTATAACACTAATCAGTCGATATTCCAACGAAACATCTCAAAATTGATTGATTATACAGCCAAATACGATGATACAAGGTCTTCTATCGAGCCTTGACGTCGCAATCGAATATTATTATAGCACAGCTACATGACAACGGGCTCAAGTATTGAGTAAACATTGTTGACCATGAATATCAGGCCCTCCTACGTGAAAGGTGAATACATACGACCTAACAAAGGGCAACTTTGTACTTGCCTTTCTGTTCATCCAATACACGAAGGCCCTCGAGATGTGGCACTCCGATGAACAAGTCCCTTTACAAAACAAAATTGTCTATTTATTTTGATGGTTTATCACGGCATCATAGTGGAAAACGCGACGGTCACTTATGTCGTAGTTTTTCACTGTTCGGTTGCTATGGTGCTGTGAATTATCACGACACTTGACTCCGAGTCTCTTTTCGTATAACTCTGTTGCCGTAAGTACTTTACGTGGTCTACGTTTACGTTGTATTACGATAAATGTATTATTTACATCACTATTTAGAGGCCTGCGAACGTGATAATCGTTGCACTGCCTGCGCACTTTATTTGCTGCGCTTCTGCGTCAACAAAACAGTCTCTCGGCACTCAATGTCGGGCGAGATCGCCGCCTCGCTCGGAGCGGTTTACCCTCTCATTCGCTAGCCTAGGAAACCTCGCGGTGTCCCACTCCCACATTTGACGTTTGCCGGCTGGGTTGCAGCGTTTGTAAAAACTTTAAACGTAGTTTTTATAAATATTTCTTCCAAAATATTATGAAAGTAATTATTTCTTCTTATTAGTTTACGTTTAGGTTGAGATACAATAATTTCTAATCGTAGAATGTTGGTTAAAAGTGTTGTAAAAAACGAAACGCGCCTGATAGTATTTGAATAGCAATCCGACATCTGTGATATATCTTGCATTAACTAATTTAAAAGGATTTCCTATAACAAGAATGGCTATAAGATTCAAATACGATTCCAAAAAAATACCGCAATATGATCAATAAAGTCCATAATGGACTACATGCCTACATACTAAATGCCTTAGCCTTTTAACGCCGGATTAGCTTTATAAATTAGTTTTTAGTACATTAGGTTTTAGTACATACCTACTATTGCTCCATTTTATACACCCGTTTATAAAATGGAGCAATAGTAGGTACTCATAAACTTTTAGTCCCCAGAAAAGCTCGCATTTAGAACTGCAAAAATACCAAAACAGTAGAAATCTTGAAACTTTACAACTTTCTCTCCATCAACAAAACTCGTCTACTCTATTCATAGACGAATGCTTCTATTATTGAAACTATTTCGTTGGTACTGATATAAACAAATAACAAAACTAAACCATAGAATTTATAATAAAAGCTAATGAGGCGAAAAAACTATCAGGCCATCAAAGAAACAAATATCGAGAGCATACTTAAGTGTTTATTAACAGTATCACAAAATTACAATATTATTTGTTTAAATATCTATGATTCCAGGCTGGCAGTTATGTGTTCTTCTGCCAGAACTTGGCGGCATTACGGGGAGTCTTGCCTTTGCCCGAGTTCTTCTTTGGCGCGGAATGAGTTTCGCTGCCGCCGCCCGTGGCCGATTCATCGTTCTCTGCTTGAGATTTTAATGTTTTCTTTATGTACATTATCTGAAAATAAATATGTGAATATTAAATCTTGTTGTAAATAATTAGCGTGTTTCATTTGCTGCCTTATCTTTGCCTAGTCATTCTATTGTTGTTTATAAAGATATACAGGTGTCATCATACATACAACACAGTAAAAACAAGACCTACTTTGGATCTTACTATAAAGCAAGGCCTAAGACCGTGCCGTTCTTTTAAATATATACCAAAGAGATTCAACCAATCCTATAAGTAAATGCTGATGACCTACTGGGTCACCAGATTCGATAAGGATCCATTTTAACAACACTTCTTTTTTTGTGAAAACTACTGCTATGTATTAGGTACTAGAAAAGTGATTGCCAACCAGGAACTCTTTACATATTTCTTTAGGAATAACTTTACCAATCATTGAATTTTACATAATTAGGGTTTGATTATACCAACCTCCTGCTCAATAGCCTGCTGATGCCTAATAGACCTTTGCTTATGATGATTGGCACGCTGTATGTGCCTATCCACAGAGTTCAGAACAGCCTCGCAAGCATTACACCAGTCTGCTAGCACATCGGCAATAGCTGAGGCATCTTCAAGGCGAGCATCGCGGCCGAGAGCGACGTCCACTTCAACTCGCTTGCATTCTTGGTCCAGCTTACCATGGATAATGTCTGGAAGGTTTGGAATAGTCAGGTAAGTATTTAAAATTATTTTGAATGCCATTTTAGTGGTTTTGTACTGCAATACAGGGGCAGTTTATTATAACGACCAATCGGACCTTATTTTAGTAACCAAAGACATTTTGAATAGTACAAAAACTGGAAAGTATAACATGGCTTTGGTACATCATTCTTATGGTTGTGCACAGGAGTGTTTGTGTAATCATTATAACAGAGATGTTACTTTTTTAAATTATTTAAACATACCTATCTCCTGTTCTATTAACTTAACAATTACAAGTAACTACTGCACCAAACACTAAACATAATAAGCATATCCTCACCAGCATATATGGCCTCTATGATTAAATCCTCAAGATCCCTCACATTTTTGATGTCTAACTCTTTAAGCAGCACGCTGTAAGGAATACATTTTTCCTGTGTGGCCAGTGTTGCGATAGTCAGGTGTTGGAGCTTCTTGCACTGTGCTGGAGTCAGCTCTAGGAAATCAGACTTGTTCTCTAAGTAATCCTTGTATGTGCCATATGCAAATAGGTTTAGAGTCTTCAGGTGGGTAGCGTAAGGTCCAGTTTCCAACTGAAATTATAATTAAAGGTTTAGTAAGGCACAGTATGGTTTAATTTCACGTTGAAATTGTGAGTCAGTGTATTGTCTTAGGGGCAGTGCGACTTAGAGCAGTTGGTTATTTTGTACATTGACATTTTTTATGACTGTACCTCCAACACACGAAGATTTACAAGTGAGTTGGCTTGGAAAGTTTTCTTGTTTAGTTCAAACAATAAAAAATCTTGTATAGCCTACGCCGAAATGGTCGGCGATACAATTCTTATCTCACTAATGAAGCATAGTTTACAAGAACGAATTAGTAAACAGAACGATATATAACCTCCTTTATATTCGGCATTTCCAGAAGTTCTCCGAATACATGGACTCCTGGTGCTTCTAAAACCTGTTTGATGAGTTCCGCGCATGCTGATCCTTTAGCTCCTTTTGCTAATAACACGAACTGCTCCAAAGGATGGTTGGTCGAAAATGATAACAATGAAGAAGGTTCATCTCTGTCCATTGACATCGGGTTCATGTTGAATGCTCGAAAGTTACCTTCTTTATTATGTAAGACAAAATGTATTCAGTTCCTAAAATCACTAATTAAATAATGTATGTCTATAAATTGTTACTTTTCCTGTTTTACGACGAAATGAATTTACAACTCGATGCAATTGACAAATTCGCTACCAATCGGACTCGAATCGACAAAAAAATTACTTGACGTTGCGTTTAGTTTACTTTTTTGCACAACTTATGGTGAATATTAACTCAACAGGAAAGTTAAATTTATTAAAACGATTTTAGTAGATCACAGTTATTACAGTTAATTAATTTGTCCTTAGCATAATGTCTAAATAATTCTGTATAATAACATTATTCTTTCAAAGAAGTTCATTTTGTTATGCATAAACATAACGTCCTCGGTCCTTCATAGTCGATAGTTTTTACCATAGACTCATGTGAACTTTTTATATAAAACTCTTTTTGCAATGCAACTTTTTATTTAAAGTGTTATATTTCACAGTTTAGAATATAAACGCACCAAACTATATATTTAATAAAAACTACATCAATCACTCTGTTTTAAAATAAAAAGAGAACTATCGACTTTGCTTGTTTGTGTGATTAATTGTCATTGCTATGAATGTGAATGAGTTGAATTTAAAACCCTTAATTGACCATAAACAATAAAATGGCGTCCGGTTTTTTGTGTGTGCGATAAAATTATTGTTTTCATGAAATCATGAGATTTATCTAAGTTTGGGCGAAATAAGTATACTATTTAGTATTTAAAAGCAAAGATGCATAGTTATAGTATGGTTAAAGACCTAAATCACGGTTCGTTGGATGAAAATAATGTGCGTGTCAATCCTGCTCATAGCGTCGTTGTCCTATGCCGCCTTTTATATTGAGTTGATTAGACTAATTTACGAAGATTTCTTCGTGTAGACTGGTGTTCGTCAGTCAATAAAAGCATCGTTAACTATGAATTTACATAGATAGTACGTTTTTTGTCGGCATCGTGATCGATGAGTGCGTTGTGCGTTTGTAGTTGTGAAAGCGTACATACATGTTCGCAATGATAAAACTGTCATGAGGACTCTTGTTTACTATCAAATAGCGAATTTGTGTTAGTGATTTAGATTTTTCAATTGTAATGAATTATATTTCTTGTTAAAAATGTGTATGCCAACTCCTAATAATGTTTCGGGCTTCGGAGGCTACTCGTGGGGATTCACGAGTTCGGCAGATCTCACGAAGGGCGAAGTGGAAACACCGAGTAGCTTGAGTTATACATTGGGGAATACGGTACGTATTATAATTTCAATTAACCTTTAAATGTCTATCAAACTCAATACATAATGACATTATTTGCATAGTAATTAACTTTCGAAATACAATAGAAATGCTATCTTTGAATGAATTATATCAATTGCAATGAAGTTTTAAAGTTGTTTTGTTCTTATTAGACATTAGTAAGCAATGTTTACATGTCTTGGGTTGCCTTTGGTTTATTGCATTTTGCTAAATTTAATCAAAAATCCTATAGACACAGTTATATTCACATGAAACATCTTATTTAGATGAAAAGACATGCTTATATGTAAATATCTGCATCATGTTGTATCATTTACATAACACATTCTATCAAAACTACTGTTTTGATAATATTTTTGTGTTTGAGAAAATTGAGCAACTATTTTGATGTTTTCCTTAGATGCAAGTACCATTGAATGGCAAAAATACTTTTGTAAATAAAAGACAATTAAAACAATACAATACTGCATAGCTTTTAGGTGTGAAATGGCCCACTTTAGAAGTCAAAAATGAAGAAGAAATATAGTAATTAAATTCTGTACCCTTCATAATCATATCAATTCCAAATTAGATTAAGTTTATCACTAAAAAGGTTAAACTATAACACAACAGTTGCTTATCTGATGATCTCTGATCTTAGCATAGACATTCGATTCTATTGCTTAAAATTGTCTGTCTAAGTTATCATTTAAAATCTATAGGTATGTATTGTAATAGGTTTTATAGTTTATAGGTGCAAAAAATTCTTGACCAGAGATTATCCTCAAATAGGTATCTATGATGAAATCATCATGCAAAGCTTGTAATATCTATATGCAATTTGACTAGGCACTTAACTAAGAGTAAACATCTTGATAAGACTAGAAAAACCCAGTTAAATAAAGTAATTAATACCTAATATAATGAATAGCTAATTCAATTGATTATGTCATTGTTATTATTGTATACACACTGATTTTTAGCAGAATTTTATTTGTTATACATAAAAAGTCATATTAAATAAAAATATAATAAATAGTCATATAAAATTGTTTATCTTTAGATTAGTGCCTATTACTGATCTGTAGTTAATTGCTTACTCAAATGTAATGTTAATAAACACATTAACATAAACTTCAAAATCTACAATGCTTTACAAAAACACTTACCTTCATTACAGGTGTCCCCAGAAACAACCCTGACGGTTATGTCCCACAAGACACCGCAAGTCCAAGAAAAAGTCGGTGCGGTCACGGTAGCAGTATCAAATGCAGGGGCACAACTAACGAGGGTTGTGACTACGGGCACCCCGGTGTCAGGAAGACGAGCCATGTTTGTAGTGAACGATGCTGCGGCACATACGTTGAATAGAGTCTCACAGCAGAATCAAACTACTACTATTCATAGTGAGTAATATTCTTTTGTTTATATCCTTGGCTCATATATTTGGTTAAAGAAAATATTTTCATCTCTCAAATTCTTCATATTTAGCTAGTAACTTGCTTGTTAACTATGCCAAAATAGATAATAGTTATGTATTTCTAGAATCATACTAAATCAAACGGTGATCTTTATCAGTAGATCTGACATCAATTCAAAATCATTGATAAAATCAACCAAATTTTACTTCTTTGTCTCAGTATATTTGATTGAAAATGAAGCAGAATTGCAAAATGAATCAGAATTTAACGCCTAATAGGTAAAGGAAAATGCTGTGAGGAAAAAATCTCAGATATCAAAGCAAATCATCAAACACTAAAACCTTATTTTGTCTTCTGCTACAAGACCAAAGGAGTCTCATTCATTATGACATCATGGCGCGATCACGCGATCACGAAATGTTTTTTTATGGGAAACCATTTAATGACCCCTCCTGCTGTGGGTTAGCAGCGTGAGGGAGTGTCAGACTTACTGACTTAAACCCATCATGTTCCTTCTGAAGCTCTTTACCAGGGCCGCAGAAACTCTTCCGAACAATCCGCGCCGATATTTTACCTCAAACAGCTGTTACTCAGCCATATAATCTAATAATACAGGCAAACTTCCCCAAACAAAATGAAAAACATAACACCCTATATCATTTCCAGCGAACTTAGCAGCTAAGCCGTTTATGACACCAATAGGTCCAATCCAGTTGACTGCTGAAGAATGCAACGAAATTTTGATGAAGAGGGCGCTACAAGCTCAGGGGATTGCCACGCCAGTCATTGATGCATCGCAACTGAACCATACGTTATTAAACGGAGGGTTGAAGAGTCTCGCTGAAGCGACGGCACAGCAAACTCAGGCGGAGACCATTCAGACCACGACGGTTCATCAGCATCACTTGTTGCATACGAAACAGGAGCCGGGGACGGCGAATAATTCGCCTAAAGTAAGTGTTTTTGGAGTTTTCTGTAAAGAAAATAACACCTTGATTTAGCACTTGCAAAGAAGATCTGTTGAAAGTTTGGCCCTTCTATAAAAATAATGCGGGTCCAAAAATATTATGTGTACGTTTTACAACTACACAACGAAAATTTTAGATTGATTTGTAGAAATTGTTGCCTGACTGAGGAAACCATGGTCAAAAAGGCGTTTTAGTTCACGCTACAAGGTAAACAGTCTAGTGATGTCATTTCGTTACCTTATACCTCACTTATATATTCTTGCACCCAAGATGTTCTTGATAGCAAGGCAAGATGGGGATATTCACAAACTTGCTGATATAAAAAACTTCCTAATTTCAATACATATTTCCTCCTTACATTTAATTTTACCTCCAAACACGCAGGTATAATAATAACGTGTTGTTAGACGGTGTATTCGCAGACGGAGCTCATGAACACAAACTCGGTGATGACGACAGCGCCCCCTGCCGCGGTGAAGGAGCGACCTTATGGCTGCGACGAGTGCGGCAAATCCTTCCTGCTGAAGCACCATCTTACTACGCATGCTAGAGTACATACAGGTATGTGGAACATGGTTTTACTGTTGGGTTTTGGGTTTCAATAAATGATCTATCAATTTTTCTGCTTAATAGAGAATTTAATTTAACAGTAATTTGTTCCTATCACTGGGAAGCAACAGATAGAGTATAGGGAACGGGTATTTGTTATAGAGGTCAAGAATCTTGTAGGTTAGGTACTGGAGACAAAGCTGTATAAAATGAAATGTTCCATTATAGTTATTACTAAAATCGTGTGAAAACTCATTTAATCACACAGTAAAATCGAAGAAGGACGTAGAGAACTTCTGACATTAAAAAACACGAATCCTTCGCGTGTTGATCTCCAGTTATCTTACCTACAAGATTCTTGGTGTTACCACGTGTTACTCTCTTCCTCTATTACAGCGTGTGCCGCGAAAATAAATCAAAACGCGTGTAATGTAGGTTTTGTTTAATCATTCTTGTTACATAACTATAACGTGAAGAATTATATCAATAACACCACTTATATTTCATTTCCATTTAATAAATTATCCATTATTTTACTGTGTATGTGGTAGGCACGTTTTTCAGTAGTGTAAGTTAAGCATGGTGGTGTATTGGCCTTCTCTGTATAAGGGAGTTCTTTGCCATGTCCATGAATTGAACACTCACCATGACAAGACAAAAATCCAAAAATTATTGACATAAAAATTTAGCAAATATTTTGGCACCAACAAAAGGCTTATTATAGCTTTATCTAAAATTCTAACGGATGTTAAACCGTGATAATTGTGTTAATTTTGAACCAACAAAGTCGGTTAAATTGCATTTTTTCTTCAGCTTCGGCCCTTGGCACACGACAGGCTCAGTTTTTGACAAGATATAAAAATATACGTAAATGTGTAGTAATAAAGTTCCGCAATACGCGGCCCGAAGCCGTGGTGAGTTACTTGAACAATTAATAAACTAAGTTCCGGGTTCCATCATACTACATTTATTTATAAATTATAATGTTAAGAAAATATATTCAGGCACTATTCTTTTCGAGGCGAAAAGTCAGGATATTCAACGACCAAACTAAGACGTCTGAAATCTAACTTCAGTTTTTTTACCCGCTCACGTGGGATTAATCCGCCATTTTTTTATCCTACCTCAAATACAATAGGAAGTGCTAAAGGGTTCTAGGCAGCGTGTAGGTACATGTATTCTACCTGAGTATCATCATGTGTGGAACTTACTGCTTTAATTATGTTCAAAAAAATCAGAAACATACTTAGTTACGACAGCAACATAACAATATCTCAACGCAGACGAATTTACGAGATGTTAAAAGCAAAAAGTAATAAACACCCGTATTGCTGGAACGATAGATCGGCATCCAGCGGTGACCTAATTATTTTTATGACTTGAAATGCTTTGAAAACCAATGAAATGTCTTGTGTTAAATTATTGTGACGCATAGCTTAGTTATTGGATGTCTATTTAGTCATTTGATCTAAAAGTTCAAATAGTTACGTGGTCATCGTAGGTAGATCGCCATTTTATTACTTCAGAGGTTGTTATCACTCCTATGCACTTCCTTATGTACTCCTATGTATGTTGTCCACCTAGCCGATTGTCGGCCATGGCGGCTGTTCTCATATAAGTAAGGAGATCAGCCAACTGCGCAGGACATACTATGCACAAGCGTTTGTGCAGACAGTCCACCCGCCTCATAGCCCGATGGGACGGTATTTTATGTTCCAAATATACTCCGTGATGTACTCCATAAAAAGAATATCATCGTTTCGTTCGGCGCGTCCGCCGTGGTCGATTCAGATCATTCATCGTTCATTACACATATGTACATTATTTTACTTATGATTAGACTCAGTCTTCGAAAATCACGTTCTGACTATAAAACAAAATTTACGACGGTGCGCTAGTTCGTATCATGAATGAATTCTAAGAATCAGGTTCGCGTCTATGAGTAATTGACTACAGGAAACATAAACTCTAAGGAATTTGTGACAAAGTGACTAAATTGTTGCCCAGTTAGGCTATAAAACGATTTATGAAGTAAACGAGTATTTTGTTTACACTTTTACAGAGTTAAATTATGGTATAAATTGATAGTATGTAATTTGATACATACTGACAGTGAGAGTTCGTATTAATGTTACAACCTGATCCTATTCTATTCCTTGCGAAATTAAATGTTATGTGTCCGACGAGACATTCACGTCCAAACTACTCAACAGAGTCTGAAAAAGGTCATAGGTACGTTTTTTCTGGGTATTGTATGCTATTTCCACGAGACACGGGTGAAACTGCGGGGAACAGCTAGTGGATTATAAGTTCACTTAGTTTACCTAGACATTACCTAATGACAAAAGTCAGTACGTGGCATATTATAAAGTTCAACATCAAACCGTATCGTCTCAACCGTAGGTATCATATCTTGAAAATGCGTCGTCAGAACGTGGCATGTTACAAAGTTAATCAGTTAATCGTACCACCTTGTAAATGCGTCTTCGATAGCCTAACCGCGACCCTAGAACTGCCTTCAGAAGAAACGTTTCATATAGGTTTCAGTATACACTCCCCTCCGCTTTATCGACAGGGGGAGCCACTTGACGATATATCACAAAAACGCGTCGCATATACCATCGTAAAAAGTAAAAGTAGCAGTATTGTAGTTAGTAGCAGCAGCCCAGCGTGCGTACTCGGCGCTCTGTTTCAGGCTCGCGGCCCTACGCCTGCCCCCACTGCGCCAAGACATTCGCGCACAAGCATTGCCTCAACACCCATCTCTTACTGCACACTTCTAACCGCCCGTACCGCTGCCCCGAATGCAAGAAATCCTTCACGCTCAAACACCACCTACTCTCACATTCACGGGTAAATAATAACATGTCCTTTTTAATTAATATTCGTAGGTGAAAGGCCCCATGTCTGCGCACATTGCGGCAAGGCGTTTGCGAGGAAACACTGCCTGAATACGCATTTGCTGTTGCACTCGGCCCAGAGGCCGTATAGGTGTCACGAGTGTAAGATGGCGTTTACCTTGAAACATCATCTTGTTACGCATTCTAGGGTGAGTTTTTTGTAGATCTGTACAGAAATATATACTTGGTCAGTTTTATTCCAATTAAACAAGGAGATGATTATTCTCCCTTCCGTCTTAAAGACAAATGTTTGCGTTTAAACCATGTCCATTGATTCAAATCAACTTAGATCACAAAGTTCACATCTCTTCTTTTAGTAAAAAGGCTAAAACTAGGATTTAGCGATTTTCAATGTCTGTGACCAATAATAACACATATTTACCTCATATTTCACATGTTTTCTCTCTACTTGTAGGTCCATAGTCGGGAACGTCCGTTCGTGTGCAACGAGTGCGGGCGCGGGTTCCCGCTGAAGCGGCACCTCGTGACGCACAGCAAGTACCACGCCGGCGAGCGGCCCTACGTCTGCAGCGACTGCGGGGAGAGCTTCGCGCAGAAGGTAATAACTGTACTAGAAATAGACTAGAAATTTCGTCAGAGTAAGCCGGTTTTAAAGACTATTTATTGGTCATAACAACAGTGGTTTCTGACCGCCAAGCTTCGCTGGCAAGAGAAGCTATGATCGCGATTAGATATTTGTGTAATAAATGTGTCTTGTTAGTTTTCATATTGATAGATTTAAATACACAATAAGGATCAATTCCTTCAAGCTATATAACACTCCTTTGGTCAGACGGTCATAAATGCCCTTTGGTCCTCTATTTTATATAAATAAACTCACGAATCGACTGTATTCCCGGAGCACGGGCGTTCCGCGTCGCTGTTAAACGTTGAATGAGCTGCAACAAGGTCGCGGCAGTATGGGGACGGGTCGGTCGCGGGACGCGGGGGGCGTTGTACGGGCTCTACCCGGAGCGGCACGCGTCGCTGTCAAACGATGTTCTAGCGTCTCATATGTGCTCCCGCTCTGGGCGTCCGTACAGGTCTCCCAGTCTAAACATCCACATACCTAACAAAAGGTTATCTATCCCCCAGGAGCACCTAGTGATGCACAGCCGCTTCCACGGCTCGCTGTCCCCGTACGTGTGCGGCGACTGCGGGCTGACGTTCGCGCGCAAGTTCCAGCTCGTCAACCACGGCCGCGTGCACGGCCGCGTGCCCCACGCCTGCCCCGTCTGCGGCAAGGAGTTCCTGCAGAAGCGGACGCTCGTCACGCACATGAAGTGAGTAGTGTTCCAGCTCGTCACCCGTGCCCCACGCCTGCCCCGTCTGCGGCAAGGAGTTCCTGCAGAAGCGGACGCTCGTCACGCACATGAAGTGAGTAGTGTTCCAGCTCGTCACCCGTGCCCCACGCCTGCCCCGTCTGCGGCAAGGAGTTCCTGCAGAAGCGGACGCTCGTCACGCACATGAAGTGAGTAGTGTTCCAGCTCGTCACCCGTGCCCCACGCCTGCCCCGTCTGCGGCAAGGAGTTCCTGCAGAAGCGGACGCTCGTCACGCACATGAAGTGAGTAGTGTTCCAGCTCGTCACCCGTGCCCCACGCCTGCCCCGTCTGCGGCAAGGAGTTCCTGCAGAAGCGGACGCTCGTCACGCACATGAAGTGAGTAGTGTTCCAGCTCGTCACCCGTGCCCCACGCCTGCCCCGTCTGCGGCAAGGAGTTCCTGCAGAAGCGGACGCTCGTCACGCACATGAAGTGAGTAGTGTTCCAGCTCGTCACCCGTGCCCCACGCCTGCCCCGTCTGCGGCAAGGAGTTCCTGCAGAAGCGGACGCTCGTCACGCACATGAAGTGAGTAGTGTTCCAGCTCGTCACCCGTGCCCCACGCCTGCCCCGTCTGCGGCAAGGAGTTCCTGCAGAAGCGGACGCTCGTCACGCACATGAAGTGAGTAGTGTTCCAGCTCGTCACCCGTGCCCCACGCCTGCCCCGTCTGCGGCAAGGAGTTCCTGCAGAAGCGGACGCTCGTCACGCACATGAAGTGAGTAGTGTTCCAGCTCGTCACCCGTGCCCCACGCCTGCCCCGTCTGCGGCAAGGAGTTCCTGCAGAAGCGGACGCTCGTCACGCACATGAAGTGAGTAGTGTTCCAGCTCGTCACCCGTGCCCCACGCCTGCCCCGTCTGCGGCAAGGAGTTCCTGCAGAAGCGGACGCTCGTCACGCACATGAAGTGAGTAGTGTTCCAGCTCGTCACCCGTGCCCCACGCCTGCCCCGTCTGCGGCAAGGAGTTCCTGCAGAAGCGGACGCTCGTCACGCACATGAAGTTAGTGTAAGGAAAACTACATAAACATCTATAACTAAGGGTGGGCAAAATTCTTTTAAAAATATCCTGTAATCAAGTAGCTAAAAATTTAAGCATCAACTCAGGTAAAAAGACGGCAATATCTAACACCAAATGTTTGCATAAAATGCTAACCCTATTTATTAGAGTCGGCCATTCTGTGTCGGTTTTTTTTAGCACTAACCTTTCTTCATTAGCTAAATTCAAGCATTATTTAATGCCTTACAAGTATGTACTTGACAGACAAAACACGAATCTGTAAGTTTAACACAATAGGGTATTACATGCATTTTTGAAATATATCTTAAATAAATTCTTTAGTCTTAATATATCTCTAAAAAATTAAAAATATTTTTTTTTCTCACGTTATGTACGAATATAAATTAATTGTTTTATCATAATTTCAAATTTCGCGCGTATTTCGCGAAAACGCGGCACACAACGGACGCCATGATTGTTTTTTGGTCATGACGTCATTACGTTAGTAAACAAACTACAGCTGTCAGTAATACATATTTTGATATGTATTGAAAATTTTAATAATGAGTAATTATGCTCCGTATCGTTGGTGTGTTGTTTCTGAATGTGAGAACACTAGTGTAAAAACACCAGACAAATTATGGATTCAAGTACCAGTGGATATAAATATGAGAAACACTTGGTTAAAAGTTGTTTACTACCGTAATGACGTCATTAGCATGGCGGCGACATTTCGTAGTGTTCAAAGACAGATAAAAAAACCTAAAAACTTTAAACTGCAATAAAAAATATATTTATGTACCTTACGAAGTGAAACTAACATTTCCCGATTGCTTTTCCTCTAAACAATCATTGTAATACACTTTTAATTTTTTTCTCATCTAGACTAAAATAGCCTATTCACTCTCTTTCAGAATCCACACGGGTGAAGGAGCGGTAGCATGCTTAGAATGCGGCGAGGCCTTCAAATGCAAATCAGAGTTACAGCAACACTGCAAAATAACGCGGCACTGTCTCACCACCTCGCAATCGCAACAGCAGCAACAACAGCAACAGCAACAACAACAGCAGCAACAGCAACAACAAGCGCAGCAACAGGCACAACAACAGGCGCAGCAACAAGCGCAACAACAAGCGCAGCAACAAGCCCAACAACAACAACAACAGCAGCAGCAGCAGCAACAACAGCAACAAGCAACTGTGATAAAACAAGATGACTTTAAACCGCAAATTGTACAGGTTATTCTTTTTATTACATAGGTTATAAGTTAGGATTGGCTGCCAGGCTAACTGAACGCAGCTGAATACCATCGTGCCATATGGTATGAATACCTATCTGACCTCATCAACCCAGTTACCCGGGCAACCCGATACTCTTTCGGTGCTATATAAAAAAACAATAATGATGTTTCAAAAAATATTTTTGGGGAAGGTCAAAAATCTTACAACTAGCTGTTCCACGCTGTTTTATCCCCGTCTCACAGCCCATGCTTAGCGCAGATAGTGTAGCTTCCTAACTGAAAGATTCAAATCGGTTCAGTAGATCCAGAGCTTATTGATTCAAACAGTCAACCAAATCTTTCCTCTTGATATATTCGTACACTATAGAGTATACATAGATAAACATACCCAATTTAGAGATAAATGCGATATTTTAACCAATGTTATTGTTTTATTTGTAGGTGATAGGCGCAGACGGACAAATAGTGTCGGAGAAGTCGCCCGGCTACGCGTGTCCTGAGTGCGGATCCTGTTTTAATACTAAGGTAAAAACATTTTATTGTAAGGCATATTTTTTTGTGTAAGTGGGTTGATTAAATTAGCACTGATTCACTTTTGAAAATGCAAAAAGATAACACTTCCTTGTACTATGGCTGCTAAGAAAAAGTGATGGATAAACTTCCCAGTGAAACAGCTGTCTATTTATTACAATTTCATTACCTATATGTTTTTACTATTTTACAATAAGTAAGAATAAGTTTCTTATTCAGTATGTAATGTTGCTTTTAGTTAAGGATACTTTTGGAAACTCATGTGGTTGGGTCTTAATTAGACGAAGTTGTGTCTTTTAAATTCTTGTACTCAAAATGTCTTGTATAATAATTAAATATTGTATGATTGCAGGAGGCGTTATCCCTTCACGTTCGTCTACACGCGGGTGACCGCACGTGCGTGACGGACTTATGTGCTTTGACAGCTGCCCTACAACCAGGGCTTGTCGCTGCACATCAGCAACATAGTACGTAATATATACTCTGTTTTAGAATGATACTATATTCTTTATTGTTCACTAAAAAGGTTGTCACCTGCCTAGCTATAAAAGGCTTCGTTAAAATCGGCTTCCACGAGTACCCGTGCAGTGAATATATCTGAATCACCTTCTTCCATCTCAATTACCTTGGTAATAATAATGTAGGAGTAATGATTGTTAGACTTTCCAGCTTCTGATTACCAGTAACAACTGCCATGACAGCCAGGACCCAATAATTTTATGCAGTTTCACTCTTCATGACAAAATAATGACTCATCCATTTACCACCATACTTTACTTCACCTTGCCATTAATTAGCCACAACAGTTACAGCCTTTTTATCGTCTCACTGCTGGGCACAGGCCTCCTCTCACATGGAGAAGGATTGAGCATTAATTAGCCACAAGCTTCTCCAAAAATATTGTGTTATATAAAATAGACAACTTAAAAAAATATTGTGTAGTTGTTATTGTATTTAGTATGAGCTAACTAAAGAATATCAACAATCATTTTCAGGTTTCATAGTTCCAGACCAGCCTATACAGATAATTTCTTCGAACCCCAACAATGTAGTGCATACGCAAGTCATAGCTGCGGTGAGTTGCATTTATTATAAGTAAATAATAATAAATAAATGTGATTGCATAAAACGAAAATACTTTAAGAAATACGCGAAAATCTCACATTCAATACATTTTCAATAATTTTTAAAGTATATTTTTCGATGTTTAAATATGTGTTTTTTTAGAGATAATCTATTAACAATGTAACGTGTTGTTTTAGCAGAATCATCAAATAACGGCTCCCAGACCGAAGATCCACTTTTGTGGAGACTGCGGGAAGGGATTCGCGGCTAAGCACGGCCTGTTAGCGCATCAAAGAAGGTATGAAATAGTTCTAGTTGCTTTATAACTACAGTGTAAACTCTATATAACGACACTCGATTTAACGACAAACTCTCTAAAGCGTCGAAATCAATTGCCTTTGGTTGGTTTAGCTTGTCTACCATACATTCATACACTCCACATAGCATCACACCCACTCTCAATAACGACAACAATTAAGTAATAAAAAGTACCTTTTAAGTTGCTAAAAACTGCGCACGTGGTTAACGTTCTTTTGTTGCTTTGTTATCCTAGCCTGCAATAAACTCGACATCATGTATACCGAACTTTCTAAGAAATTCGTTCTTTTGTTTATAAATTGGGATTGCTTGCACGTGTCCGGACCCCGACTGTTTTTGGCCATGACTAGAGTCGTGGAATATCTATACGTTATCATATGTCTGTATTCTCAGTTGCTCACAAATTTTCAAACTGTAAACATGGCTAGTAAAAGAATATCACTGTGTATTGACGAAAAAGTTTTATTGATACGTGCAATAGAAACTGGAGAGAAGATAAGTGATGTTGGCAAACGCTTTGGATTTAGTCGCTCTACCGTGTCCACAATATGGAAAAACAAAGACAAAATTCTCCAAGCTGAGGGCGAGGGGAAATCTTCCAAAAAATTAAAGAGACCTAAATACGAAGACTTAGATGAAGCTATACTGTCATGGTTTCACCGACAGCGCCAGAATAATATGCCTATTTCGGGGCCGCTCATGAAAGCTAAGGCGGAGAATTTTGCTGAAGAACTTGGTTTAACTTCTTTCAAAGCATCAGAAGGATGGCTCGGAAAATTCAAGCAACGTCATCATATCAACTACGGTAAAATAAGTGGGGAAGCACGAAGTGTTGATACGAATGTGACTCACGATTGGATTAATAGAGTGTGGTCAAAATTCACACAAAAATACGCGCCAAGTGACATTTTCAATTCTGATGAAGCAGGAATTTTCTATAAGTTGACTCCAGATAAAACTCTGAAATTTAAAGGGGAAAAGTGTGTGGGAGGAAAGCTTTCCAAGGAACGTATTACGGTGCTTGTGGCTGCTAATATGGATGGCACAGAAAAAAGAAAGCTAATGGTAATAGGCAAATCAAAAAATCCGCGCTGTTTTAAGAACATTAAAAATTTGCCAGTGACGTACAAAGCTAATAAATCAGCTTGGATGACCAGTACACTTTTTGAAGAAGAAGTGCGAAAGTGGGATACAGATTTAAAGGGACGAAAAATTTTACTTCTTGTTGACAACTGCCCTGCCCACCCGTTTATATCGAATCTTCAAAACATAGAGTTGGCATTTCTTCCTCCAAATACGACTAGTGTCTTACAGCCAATGGACCAGAGTGTGATTAAAAGCCTCAAGGGTCACTACAGAAGGAAATTATTGATGGAGCTAGTCGAATCTGAGGGGAAAACTTCTGTTAATATGTTGCACGCAGTAAATTTTTTGTCTAAAGCCTGGGAAGAAGTGACACCCACAACTATACAGCACTCTTTCCGACATGCTGGACTTTGTATCAATTTTACGAGTGATGAGGTGGAAACAGAACTTGAGTTTGATAGTGACGACGAACTTCCATTAACTGAGTGGATTCAACAGTTTAACATGGCAGAAAATACGGTGAATCTTCAAACCTACGTGGAAGTGGACGATTGCCTGCTTACAACGGCTTCACTTACAGACAAAGAAATTTTAGATTCTGTAAGAAAAACTGAGGATCAAGAGCAAGGAGATGAAGAAGATGAGATAGACGAACCTGAGCCTCCTCCAAGCATTAAAGAAGCTCTGAAAGCAGCTAAATTATTGGAAAATTATTTCCTTTATCACCAAGATGTCTCAATATCACAGGATATAAATAAAATAAGTAAAAAAATACAACAAAATTACTGGTGCAGCAAAAGACGTCAAACAAAAATAACAGACTATACTCAATAGCATTCAAATAACTTTATTTTTTATGTACATAACCACTAACACTAGTCTGAAATAAACTTTTTTTTCTAATTGTTTTTTTTCCTCTCTCCATTTAACGACAACTCTATATAACGCCATAAAATGCACAGTCCCTTCGGTGTCGTTATATAGAGTTTATACTGTATATTGATTCTAGTAATAACAATAGCATAATTCGAAAGTCTCGTCCAATAATTTAGCCGCTCTGAAGTTACCTACCAGTCACGATGCAACAGTGAAAATGTAAATGACTTCAGAGCTAAAACTAATATTTGCCAACTTTTTTTAGTTATATATTAGTTTCCCAAGTTTTTTTACGTATGTTTTAGTATATAGTTTTATGTCATAATATTCTAGTATTCCTATGAGCCTTTCTATGAGAGTGATGCCCGATGCAAATATAAATGCAGTTCACTTCAGACCGGTAAAGTAATTTGTGCCTTCTTCCAGACATCCAGACGGCAGCTGCACTCTCCGTACACACGTGTGCGATCAGTGCGGGAAGGCGTTCTTCCAGAAGAACCACCTCATGCTGCACCAGCGACAGCACATGGACCTGCCGCCTAGAAATGTTAGTACATATTGGATTTTTTACTGTAGGCATAAATGTTCGATAAAAGTTAGAAGTGTGGCTACTAGTCTTAGTAAGGAGGATTTCCTAAGGTATAATTCTCGTAAAATTGAATGGTGGTTCGCAACTAAGTCGTCTTCGTCACACGGTAACATAAAGTTCAAATGACGATAAAAAGTTTGACAAGAACTATAATTGGGTTGATATATCAAATAAGCTGAAATATAATTGGGTTGATAGAGCAAACCATGTTCAAACATTTGCTTAGCATCCGATTATTCTAATGATCAATGCTGGTGGAGTCAACTTTCGATTCAGCATATGGAACTTTCAAGTCGACTTGTGTGTCCAAGAGCAATTTTTTTGATCCTAGAATTAATTCATTCTTAAAGTTAAAATGTCATCAACAGAGTCAACCAGTAAACACATCCCAACAAGCGGCGCAACAAGCAGCCCAACAGGCCGCCCAACAAGCGCAACAAGTACAGCAACAAGTGCAACAGCAGGTGCAACAACAGCAACAACACCAGCAACAGGTGCAACACCAGAACAGTCTCGAAATGGACCAGCAAGACCATCAGCAGGCCACACATATACAAGTTGTGAGTAATTTTTTTGTTATGTGTTTGTTCAACCAACAATTTTCAACAAGTACTGCATCTAGTACAGCAACAACAATATGTGCTACATCAGAATAGTCTCAAAATGGACCATTCAACGAACACTTTTCAGCAACATGCCTTGTATCACATTTTTACAAAATAAACTATCTTTATCAAGCTGTGCAAATAAAATAAAAATAGGTGCAACCACAACAACATGATTTAGGAAAGACTAAAGTGCTAAATTCACTGTACTTAATATGAACATCTATACTACAATACTGTGCTTTTTATCTGACTGCCTGAAATTTCTTTTACTTATTCAGATTCAAGTAGTACACAAGTCCCAAGCAAGAAATAGAAAATATAAAAAGAAGTCGAATCTTTAAGTCTGTTATTTCCATGGAGAAATACTTGTAAGAATGTTGAAATATTATAATGTAAAATTGTAAGACAATTTCAGTTGAAATAGGTAGTAGGTATAATTAGTATTGAGTAAATTAAATGTAGTTAGTTACTCAGTCTTTATTTTATTTTAGAAAAGGATTAATCTTTAGTGTAATGGAAGTGTAGAAAATTGAAGATTTTTAGAGCATCATTTCACATTTTAAAAATTGGAAATGGAGGAACTTATACCACATGTTATTGATTGAGAGTACTTTCACTTAATCCAGTTTGCAGGTCATCTGTAGTTAGTTTATTAGATAACACTTAATTACCCTTATTTCATGTTCCCCAGGTAACAAACAGATCAGGTCAGGTGATCGGCAACCAGATAGTAGTAGGAGGGTTAGGCACTCGTCGGCTGGTGACGCCGCTGCAGCTGCTGGGCAGAGACGTCAAGCCGCTCGCGCATCTCACGCACAAGCACAACCAGAGGCAGCATACCACCAGGTAATATCATCTGCCTAGGCTTTCCCACCTAAGTAAAAAATAATTTATTAAAAGTGAGTTGAAAAACCGGACTTTACGAACGTCAGGTCACCTTCTTACCTTTTTGGGTAATCTTCCAGTTTCAATGCATGTAGGTGAGTGACCAGTAAGCTATAAGCAACGATTGCCTATCTGACCTTCTCAACCCAGTTACCCAGGCAACCTGATACCCTGATACCTCGGTTAAACTGGTTGTTAGACTTCCTGGCTTCTGACTAGTTACCACTGCAGACTGCGAAAAATGTTTAGATGACAATGTGGGACCGCCAGTTAATTGTGCCTTCCGAAACACAGTAGAACTTGTCATAGGTAACAAGATGGTCGCCCATCCACGTATCGACTGTGTGTTTATAATCGATCGGCTCGTGCGGCTGTTACTAAATTCCCCTATTATCGGTAAAATCGTATATTAGCATAATGAATCTAACTGACATTTATTCCAAAAATCACATCCATATAAATAAACCATTCTTCCTCCCACAGTGGTGACGCGAAAGAAGTAGGAGGCCTCGTGCTCTCAGCAGGTCGGACAGGCCTCATCAAGTACGAGATCTCCCTCCCGCCCCCCACGTCCGTGGTGCAAGTGCAACAATTGGATTGAGTGAAGCGTGAACCAGACGAACCTATGGTCGTTTGGCTCAAAAAGTGATTGTGAACGATATAGTGAAGTGTTAGAGTATGCTTGTATGGGGATTGTCTTGTGGGATAAATTGGTAAGTCATTTGCGTGTTTTTTAGAGAGGAGGAAGTAGCCATTTAATCTGTGGAGTGCCTACTGTTGGAGATCAAATTCCTTGGGTCAGAAATTCTGATTCTGTTTGGTTTTATTACCAGAGATAACAACAATTTGGGTATGCGATTTTTGTTTGAAAATATCACTGTAAAATGAAAATGTCTATGTGTATGTTGAATGTCTCAATATAAGTACAAAATTCACTGGTTCATTCAACATTTTGAAATCTAAAGCCTGAGTACGAAAATAGTGGCAATGCAACTGACTAACATTGTAGTGTAAAAGTTACTCAAAGATCCAAGAAAAATAAAAATCTTCTTTGATTCCCAAAAAGCTTATATTTTCTAATCTAAAAACATCAGCAAAGATCAAACGCAACTTTAAAGAAGAAGTACTATCAAGCACAAAACTTATATCCAACAATACAATTCTCATACAAGCATACTCCCAACACAAAAACTAATAAAAGGAACATTTTGTATAAATAAAGTGCAGGACAGCGCGACTGACGACTGACGGCGAGTGTACATACAGTGAAATGGGTTGTTATTGGATCATTTCCCTTGCAAGGACGTTTGGTGCAAAATGGATGCTGTAGGCTTTGTTATGTGCGAATATTAATTAGGCAAAGATTTGATTTAATGATGCCAGACATTAATAAAATGGAATGTTGCCCATTTTGTGGTGGTAATATATTTTTTGTGTCTTATTTTTTACTTTATTCGGTAAGCTGAATCTTATTTTGAGATGTAATGCATGACAAGTACTGTTTGATAAATTCTTCTTGCTTTTAGTTTATATTCGCACATACCAAAGTCTTAAGTAACCATCCAAGCCAAATTGGACTAAAATCTAAGCCTAAATTAAAAAAATATATAATGCCAATAGATCGGAAAGCTTTATTTAATGTTTAGACGTCTGCCTTACAATAGAGCCTTAATTTTATCGTTGTTTGTCCTATAGGTGTAGAGTACAGAAAACTACTTAATTTCGATGGCAATAACGCGTAACTGATTCATTTGTGTATATTAGTGAATGTTCTAAAATTTAGAACATTGGCGTGTATAAAGACAAGGTATAGGAGACATGTGTTTTGTGTATTATAGTCTAGTATAAGGGCAACTTACTATAGTTTGTAATCTCTTGTACATATCAACGTTTTTACGGCACTGAGCGGCGGTTTTTGTAATAAAATGTACAATCTATGTAGGTTCCAGCATTTAAGTTTTGGGTTATTGTTGAATAAGATTTTTCAGACATGTTACAGATGTAATGATTGAAGTTTTCTTGGACCTAAACTACGCACACTTAATTTAGATTATCAAAAATATTGTTAGAGAAAATTGCTAGTATTATTTAATTTTCCTATTAGTCATTTCACTTTAGTCTTTTTATTAATCTTTAACCTGTAACATGTCTGACAAATACATTTCAACCGTTATTATAATTTAGGTGTCACGTCGAATAAGCTTTCTTTAAGTACATATAAATAAATCAGTTTACTTCATTTTTTTAAAGTTGTGGCAGTACGGGAGGAGTATAATGTGCAATCAAAATTCAAGATTAAATAAATTATAGATCTGAGTTTTTATTTAAAAAAGGTTTTTATTCACTCTTTTTAATGCAACTTGGCTGAATGAGCTTTATTCCTTTGGGTTTTTTAATCTGTATCGTTCAGTTCCGTCTACACAGGTGTTGTAGTATATTAGTATTGATTGCTAATGATTTGTGAACTGTGTTCAGCAAGTTGCGTCATGAGTGTTCAAACTAAAATAGACTGTAAGCTCTGCTGTTTAAGGTCCCAACTGTATTTGATGTGCCACATCTGAAATATTATCAATTTTAATATAAAAAAAGTAATGATGTTTGATTGTCTCTATAAATTTTATTAGTTGCATTACCTAACAATTGTACTTAATTCTTAATTTTCAATAAATTATAAATAAAAAATATTTAAAAAGGTGCATTCCAATGAATTTAGGTGCAAGTGGCACAAAGTCTTCCATAAACAATTGGCATCATAAACAGCATTGCAAACTTACCAGAGTTAAAAATAGCGCTCATCTATTATTTTTGGTATCTAAATTGAGTATCTAGTCTGTGATAGGGAATGAATTTTTCTGTCCGTAATATGTTGCTCTGTGGTTTTGATAATTTATGTAGGTAGTGTTAATGCAAAAATATGAATAGTGTTTGTGTCAATTGTATGAAACTGAAAATATTTTTGAATGTTTGTTTTAAAATAGACTGTATGGTTCATAATCATGTATTGTTCGTTTTAGCTGAAATGACGCGAATACAGAATTGTGGCCCGACATTTCAGTTTTATACGAGCTCGTAACTAATTTTATATAATGAGACAACAATTGAATGCTACAAGGATGTGTACTGATTTTTGTAATTTGTATCAATCCGCGTGAAACAATCCAAAACCATTTCGTAAAAAAGCGATTTAATGTTAATATAAAACAAATCTTCCATTATCATGACTTCCATTTAATGCAAACAATAATTTGTATACATTTTATTTGTACCTAAATAATGTCTAATGTTAGATTTCGACTTATTATGGACAGAAAACTTCGAGAAATCTGCTTACAAGTTTGTATGTACAGAGTATTATTGAGTTTTAATGCATTATTGTAGACGTTTTATCTCACGAAAGCGGGTTGTCATACTTGTGTATGTAAATATATATAAACATTGTTTTTGTATGACTCGGCGACTCGACCAATACGAGCTCTCGAGCTTACGCATACATAGACAATATGCGTGTACATTTACACACAATTATGGGTCACCCGCTTTCGTGATGTAAAACATCTATACGATAAATATAAATGTCTGGTACACCAGAATAACTTCCATATTGTATGTTTCTTTTATATTTTTGAGTCTTGACAAGTGGTTTGCCATTAACTTACATGTAAATATTATAGTGGATATCTATAATTTTTATATTAAATGAGAATATACATACCGTAATCATGTTTTTGTATTATTTACACCCATTGTCTAAACTCAGTTTTATTACGAACATAGAAGACAAAACGACTTGACCCGAAGCCTCAATTTCTTGACCTATACGCCATTAGGTTGAGGGTTCAACACTTTCGCATAAACCAGGAGTCCCTAAAAAGAGATTCTTTTACCGACGAAATAAGTTCCCAAAGTGTCCCACATTCAAAGGGACGCTATCTGCGTACATTTTTCAAAAACTTCTCGTTGTACCCACTAGGGGGCCATAAAGTTGTTGTATATTCAGTTGTCCAAATTGTTCAGTCCCTTTAGTACGTTTGGCGAGATTGCCGGCGTTTTATGAAGGATGCTAAATTGGGAAGGTCTGTTGAGAATTTTGTGAGTAGATTGTATGACCAGGATTGATTTTTGTTAGGGTCGTAGAAGTGCATTCAACATTGTAGGGTTATCTAGATTTAGAAGTGACGCTTTTGCAATAGGATAATTCGTATTTATTCTTTTTAGTACACCAAACGCACCTTGTAATCAGGTCAATCTAAAATTGAAACTAGAACCTTGCTGAGTCCCCAGAGACCTATCTACATAAATAAGCACTTTGTAGTATAACCTAAGTACGGTCAGTGGAAAAAACAAGATTTTCAAAAGTAGCCAACAACATAAAGGGTTGTAATTTCTCAACAACCCAAACGTCTTTTTACAAAAAATCCTGAACTTAAAATGAGTACATGAATACTCTGGTAAGTAAGTTATCGACGACACTGTGTGAGTCAGTTCTGAAAAAATAGTAAGTAGTTCAGCTACTTTATCCTGTCTGTACCTACTACCTGCCTACATACATTTCACAATTCAGTCACGGATCAAACTTACCCGAATGTGCTACCCCAATAAAATATCCCAAGTTTCCAACTCCACTTGTCAAAGGGGAAAGAAAATCTAAAAATAAAGCGATTGGTCTGAAACAAGCCCATTCACAAGTAGGATAACGTACCTACACTCGTACGCAATAAAAGGAGATGTCTTTACACGCATACATATTGAATAGGAATTTGTAGAAATAGAAGTAAGGTTCACGAAGGATGGGGAACTTTTTGATCATAGTCAAACGTTGGGACATTTTTCTACTCAATTTCGATTTTTTACGTTGATACAAAAATCTATAGCTAAAGCATTGCTAGGATTTCATTATGGATTAGATTGCGGCTTCGAGATGAAAAGAAGAATTTTATTAGTCACTGGAGTATTGGCTCAGCAGAGAAGGCACGACGGGACGATAAGTCCGTTGAATATAATTGGATTAGATGCAATTGGACGTCAATTGCTTTACGTACCTATATATTTTTAAACTCTGGGCTCTCAAAATAAGACATGCTCATTGTGGTATGAACAGTTTTACCTGCTTACAAGATTTATAAAGTTTGCAAAGAAAAATAAACCTTAATTAGCCTAAAAGATGAATAGCCAGGAAAGTACCTACCTTCTACAGCCCTTTTAACTCAGATAATTACCCTTTTAAAACCAGCTTACGAAAGCCTAAAAATTAAATTTATTTTCCTGGCATTATCGCCGTTCAATGTACTTGCCTAACCCTGAATGAAATATTAGGATTAGTTATATAAAATGCTTCGGTACAATTGAGTTAAAACAAAGGAAAATGGAAGGCAAAAAGTTCTGTCGTAGAATATTCTGGAAGTGAAGACAAAGGGACGAAGGGTTGGTTTTGTACTGATATAAGCGTTGAGGACAGTTGAAATGAGTTTTTACTTACCCCGCGACGGGGAACTAAAAAGTAAAGAAGTCATCGACCCTTGCATAATTCACAAAAAGCTTAAGTATTGATGTACAGCTATTTACCGAACATTTTCCTTAACTTTCCATAAAATCACACATGCTACTTAGGACCATCTGCGTATAAATAAAAATCCTGCTTCAATCTACCACGCGCTTCCAACGCGGCAAGGCGACAGTCTCATCCAATTTACTCGAAGCCTCGCTCCAGATCACATTAAGAAACGCTCGTCATCCATTAAAGCGCAGTTTTTGTGATTAATGACGTCACAGGATTGGCTGTAGCTGGATCTGAACCTCCCTCATCCGTCTATTGTCATCTAAACCTTTTTTCGCTAAGAAAGGACACATTAAGGGGCTTCTAACTGAATGCGTTGTAATGTGAGTGAATGTGCAATTTGTTACGGAGCTATAAGGGGTAATTTATTTTTCAAGGCTTAGGTAGCTACTTTGGAAAGTATTTTTGGGTGTATAGAAATTATAGCTGTGAAGAGAGGCATATTGTATCTAAAATGATATAGCAAAACAACAGCTAGAAGCTAATTCACTATTGGCAGTCAAACGCAAAGGTCTGAAATGAAATGAAATGAAATGAAATGAAATGAAATCGTTTATTTTGCAAGTTGGACATTACATCACTTTTACACGTCATTTTAAGAATGCTGAGGTCGGCATTTCCTAACTGACTGATCCCTGAGAAGAAACGCCGAAACAAACTCAAGGGTCATAGTCTCTTTTAAAGTCCAAACATGTTATAAATCAAGTAATATCATGTGTGAGTGTCACCATGTACGCGGTCTGGAATGGCCTTTTGAGGAAAGAGCCACATCAGGCTGGAGCTGACCAGTCCCAACAGACGGCACGCATGCATCAGTCGTCGTGTAGCTCAAACCATATCTTAGGGAGCTCAACGACCTGTCACACGACGATACCAGATCTGCAGAACATTTGCGTAGGCCATTCAAAAATACTCAAACCCGCCAGACAGTATTTATGTTATAAGAATATATAATGTTGCTCGCATACACGATACTCACATTCACAATAATAATTATAAAAAAAAAAAAATTATATAAAAAAATACAATTATAATATATAAATGTCAATAAACAATGTCATTAATAAAATGTTATCTGATGATAATATATATTTAAATGTCAAAAGTAACAATACACAGGCATTTGAAAAGATATCACTCACTAAGCGAGCAGCTCATTCCCAAGCTTTTTTATCATTTAAATAATCAGATATTTTGTAATATCCTTTTTTCAAAAGTTTGGATTTTATATGATTTTTAAATTTCTTGATAGGCAAATCACGAACCGCTTTGGGAAGTTTATTGTAAAAGCGTATACATTGACCCATGAACGAGTTGCTTACTCTGTGGAGGCGAGTAGCATGTACAGCAAGATTATGTTTATTCCTAGTATTTATGCTATGAACATCAGACATTTGAACAAAGTCTGATATGTTTTTATGAACGTACATTAAATTTTCAAAAATGTATTGAGAGGCAACAGTCAGAATATTTATTTCTTTGAATTTCTCTCTGAGAGAAACTTTTGGACCCAGATTATAAATGGCTCGAACAGCTCTTTTCTGTAAAATAAATATAGTTTCAACATCCGCACAGTTTCCCCAAAGGAGGATCCCATACGTCATTGAACTATGAAAGTAGCTAAAATAAACTATTCTGGCTGTGTCCACATCGGTGATTAGACGGATCTTTTTAATAGCATAGGCGGCGGAACTAAGTTTTCCTGACAGTTTAACAATATGTGGGCCCCATTGGAGTTTGGAATCAACGGTCAAACCAAGAAATACCGTTGACTCAACAGGCTTCAACTCTACTCCATTTAGTTGTACATTAGTTTGTAACTGCCTTACGTTGGGCGTTGAGAATTTAATTAACTTCGTTTTAGACTCATTTAAAAGAAGATTATTGACATTAAACCAATGAACAACCTTAGAGAGTGCATTGTTAACTTCGTCAAAATTGTCGAGTTGGCGCTTGATTTTAAAAACGAGTGAAGTATCATCAGCAAACAACACAATCTTGTGATTATCCCTTATGTGATAAGGAAGGTCATTAATATAAATAAGGAACAAAAAAGGGCCTAGAATTGAACCCTGCGGAACCCCCATGGTGACCGTAGATCCAGAAGACCTCTTACCGTTGACATCTACCTTCTGAATTCTATTATGCAAATAAGAAGTCAGAAGGTCAAGAGCCTTATTTTTGATACCATAGTGGTGAAGTTTCCTGATGAGTATATCATGGTGCACGCAATCAAAAGCCTTGGACAAGTCGCAGAAAATACCGAGCGCATCCTGCGAATCCTCCCAGGCCTCGAATATATTTTTAAGCAATTCCACGCCCGCATCCGTAGTAGAACGACCCTTGGTAAATCCAAATTGTTTAGTGTGCAACAAATTGTTTCTATTAAAATGGCTCAACAATTGACGTAATATTAACTTCTCAAAAATTTTACTCAAAGTGGGTAAAATTGAAATTGGCCGAAAATTTGATGGATCGGTTGTACTACCAGATTTAAACAATGGAATTACTTTACTAAGTTTCATCAAGTCAGGAAAAACACCAGATGCAACACAAGAGTTAAACACAGTTGCTAAATAAGGTGAAATTATTTCAATTATCGATGAGATTATCTGAACTGACAATCCCCAAAGGTCAGCAGTCTTTTTTACATCGAGATCTTTATACGCTTGAATAATATCCTTAGAGCTAACAACTGAGAATTCAAAACCTTTGTCACATTCCGCAACACAATTTTTTAATATTGTAAAAGCCGAACTGGAAGACGACATAAGAGTTCTGGTTGTTAAAATAGGGATATTGGTGAAAAAATTTTCAAACTCAGATGCTACCCCCAAGTCCGACTTAACGTCTACATTGTTTATTTTTAAGTGGAAGTCTCGATTCCGTACAGTGGATCGGCCTATTTCTGAATTGATTATATTCCACGTAGTTTTTATTTTATTACCAGAAGCTTTTATTTTATGTTTTATGTGCATTGATTTAGCGGAGGTGCAGGCTCTTTTAAATATTTTTGAATAGTTTTTAACATACTGTTTAAATGTTTCATCTTGATTGAATGATCTTTCATAGTATAATTCAAATAACTTCTGTCTACTTTTGTAAATACCCGGCGTTGCCCAATCACTAAATGTTACCTGATCACAAACAGATATGGACTTAGTAGTAAAAACTTTTTTAAATTCACAATTAATTAAGTTGAATAAAAGGGTGTAAGCTTGATCAGGATTATCATGATAGGGCAATTCAGGCAGTTTTTCAATCAAGTTATTTTTAAAAAGTTCCAACCGATGTTTGTTTACAGGAATAAAACTTACATTTTTTCTCTGAGCTCTGATAGTTTTCATGGGAAAGGTAACTAATTGACCAGAGTGATCAGAATCTAACACATTTAAAATATGTTTGTTTAAAGGTTTTAAGTTAGTAAAAATGTTATCTATACATGTAGCACTAGTGCTAGTTATTCTAGTCGGCTCGAGAAATGTACTGTACAAGTTGTATGATTGAAACAGAGTTATAAAATTATTAACAATAGCAGTATTTTCCAGTATATTAATATTAAAGTCTCCACAGACGACAACTGTTTTATTATTGTTAGAAATTTTGAATAATACATCTTCCAGATGCTTCTCAAAAATTGTATATGTTGCACATGGGGGCCTGTATACACTCATTACAATGAACTGCTCAAGCTCAACGCATGATATCTCAATTACTCGCTCGACAGAAAGGTTCACAATATCCTTCCGTTCTTTGAATTTAATAGTATTGCGAAGAATTATTAGAGAACCACCACGTATTATATTTACTCTGCTGTACGAGCTGCCTACACAATGGTTCTTGAAGCTAAACATGAACTGATGCTCTTTAAGCCAATGCTCAGTTAAACATAAAATATCTATATTATTACAGTTCATGAACAACTCCAATTCCAATTCTTTACCAATCAAACCTTGAATATTTTGATGGAATATATTCAGATTGTGTTTGTTTCTAGTATTTATACTCAAAGGGTTTGATGGATTAGAAGTAACAACATTATTTGTGGTATTTATATTTGAACATATAATTGCATTTATGTCACAATTCAAAATAATTGATTGACTGCTAGAGATTGGCTCTATTGTCTGGTGGTGGAGTTTAAATCACTTGGAACTAATTCCAAGTTCTGTGAAAAAAATAAACTAGACTGCTCAATAGGAGCAGTATCGTTAGCCAAGCATTTGGCTTTGTTCAAAATACAATAAAATAGCGATTTTGCTATTTGTCCTTTATAAAAATTACAAATATAATAATTATCATTTGTCATAAAATAATTATTACTAATGAGTACATTAGAGTCAATAAAATTGAATTTATCATTATACAATGTCATAGTTTGCAATTTAAGATTGCATTTATGTCTATGGTTATTTTCAGTCTGCGACAAGCCCTTGCCATAGGGAAAAGCATATAAAACTATTTTATTTACATTTAATTGCGATAAACACTCAAAGTATTTAATTACTGTTTTAACAGTGGCATTTCCTCTTCTCCCAATTAGTACAACTAAAGTAGTAGTTGGACAGTAACTACTGCTTAATATTTTGTCTAATATTTGTTCATAAGTAGCTTCAGGCATGCAATAGTTTATTACCTGGTCACCTAAATATTGATGTAATTTGTGACATATGTTTTGTCCAATTTCATCACTAAACATTACTATTTTGTTACAATTATTATTTTCATTTTGTATTAATTTTATTGTTTTTTGTGTATCGAAGGAAGTACTTTTTTTACAACCATCTAATTTAATACAATGAGAAGATTGATGAGAATCATCTAACCCTGAACAGCCTGGCAGATCTTGTTCACAACCTGGTGTTCGATTGTTTGTCAATGAATTAAACATTTTCTCATTTTCACTACACAGATCCACCAAGCCGTTCATTGCCAGTATGTACTCACCCATTTCTCTTTGTGAGGTTTGATATTTGCATGTAACTGCCATCAATGATTCTTGTAAATGGAGAATCCTTGACTGCAGATCCTGTATATCAACCTCATATTCTTTTCTACTATTGTTGAAATTTAATTGTAATTTTTTACAACTGTTAAAAGATTTGTGGTTTTTGGTGAAATTATTTTTGTTACTTTTTATTAATTTTTGAGTCCTTTTAATAAATTTATTTATTTTGACATATTTCTTTACTTTCATTCGTCTCATTTTTAGGCCCTCTGGTGTGTCAATGTGTCATCTGATGAAATTAATTAAAGGTCTGTTAATTCACTCGGCAGATGTATAGGTAAGTATACCTAATGGTATATTGCTATTATAAATTTCGTATTTCTTTATATTATAAGGGGCTAGAGAGCAGACCACGGCCACTATTGTAATGTAATTAATTTTTCTTTCAACAACCAATGCAACATTAGGTAGGTATATCACGAATCTTACATATCAAATCATCCTCTATTAGTTCCAGCCTGGGTATCTACTCACTTCTAGCCATTACTCATGCAGTGACATCCTCTAGGAATTATTACGTCGCCGCTAATTTCTCGCGCTTCGAGATAACTCTCTAATGATGTACGGCACCTCCTTTGTGAGAACGGAATTTGCATTTTTGATGGCTTTTGAATAGATATTGTGTAATTTTAATGGGAATGATGAATGTTTGAGATGGAATGTGATGAATCAATGACTGGTCCTAAAATAATGGAATATGAAAATAATGTTTCTTGCATATTATGTAGGTACAATGGCGGCCTGGAATATTTCTCGTGCTTTTGTTTGATTGAGTTGCGAATCTTGCGTTTGAAAAATGCAAGACTTTAATACTAGGCTCCTCAATATACTTAGTATCTATGGTATGATTCGGAAGGACCCCTGCTACCACAGACAAAAAGCAGTTTGCGGTGCTAATGGACCATAAATTACAAACCTATTTCTATTTGAAAATGCCTCGGAGCTACTAAAACACAGTTACATAGTTTCACACTTCGCCCTCCAACCCAAAAGTTTATATACGGTTCGGACATATTGACTAGCGTTTAACAAATACGTTAAAACGCAAACAAAGTTTTGTATTGTTTCAAATGAATAGACCGTTATTTACGCGTGAAGTGACAGCGGTTCAAAGCAAAAAGTTGAATGAATTTTATCATTAATTTATCAGGCCAGATTTCCTGGAAGGGTTAAGCGTAATAATATAAAACTTTTATCCTTTTGGTTCAAGTTTATCTATTAGTATATCGTCTAAATTATAGGGAATGAACGCCTTAGAAAGGAATTTTTAAGTAGTTGTATCTTTCTGAATAAACAACAATACTACTCTGCAAAAGTTGGGAACAGGGATAAGTAGGTGGGAGAATAAAAAGATTTTTTTATATAATTGTCCGCTATTTAATTGATAGCATTAAACATAAAATTTTTATTCGATTACACATTAGTAGTTAGGTAATATTTATAGACGGAACGACTAAATAAATACCTAAGGTATCAAAGTACCTATATGAAATAATTATGAAGGGTGGATTGCACCATATATGTAACTAAAACGATACCCAAACTATAACTACCCGTCGAATCGTCGATTTGACCAATTAGGGGCAATATGACGAGTGGTTTAGTTACCGTTATAGCTACAAAACCTTTTAATGCAACCCACCCTAAGATTTTAATAGGATGATGACTATTTTTCACACAGATTATCTTGAAATTAATATCTAAGAAAATAAAAGAAAAATAAACACAAAGACGTAACTGATAGAAAATTAATTCACAAAAATAATTGAAATGAGACATTTTTTATAACATTCACCAATTTGAATAGAATAGAATAGAATTTACGTAAGTATCCTACCTATCTGTCTTATAGTAAAAACAAACTTAAAAATAAATAAGAATACATTCTTACACAGGAACTTTTATCAAATAATCAATTAAATAAAACAATTTTTATCATACATTTATCAAAGAAGCACAAAAGACTATATTTTTTCAACTTCACTATCTTTCAATATCACACTTTTTTCGTTTTCCTTCCAAAACCTTTTAACCTTGTAAAACGGGACGAAAAATATAGCTTTAATAGATTTATTATACGAATTTCATAATTCCGAATAATAAGGCGGGTCTTTTGTTGCTTATTTGAAATCTGTCTTAATCAGAACAGAGCTTTACATAAAGGCCTTTGTCCATTGAAGTTGATGATTGATTGACTTACAGGAAACCTGGTTAAGAAAAGGGGAATATAATGATCCCTTATTTAGGCTAATGAGTTTGCCAGATGGATTTTCTTTGAAGAATTATAGCTTTTTAAGCAGAAGTAAAATAAATTAGAACGTTGATAGAACCTTTGAAATAAATGAGAATATTTTGAACAGAAGTTTATGAAGTAAGAAAAAACATTAATATTAAAATAGGCGGAATAATGCACGTAACGCATAAAAACGATCAAATAAAGAAGACCCCTGATTTGTCAGCTTAACAAATCAATAAAGAAACTCCTGAAGTATAATTTTAATTACTTCGATCCAGAAATAGATATACAAAGTATAGGTATATAGGATATACATCTTAAAATTATCCTCTGTTCTTAATCACTAGTCACACCCAACTTCAACACCAAAAAAAATCTTAACCCTATATCACAATTTTCAAGCAGCTTTCTGCAGTACAAAATAATATGGCGGTTGAATCCTATTGACACCCACAGTGGCCACGCTAGGGGCTGGACCATGCCATTCCAGTCTATATTTGTCCAAAACCCTGGTTGTTAAAGCAGCGAGCATTTTGCCAACAATGCCAGTAGCAGGACAGGCCTCGCCAAAAGGCATTGAGGCCAAGGGATGGGCTCTAGAGGCCTTTAGTGGCTCCCAACCTTCGGAGCACCATCGTTCGGGAATGAAGGCCTTGGCACGACCCCACTGACTTTCGGATTTGCTTGTTACACCGTGTGCGAGGACTATGTCGACCTGTGAAAGAGATTATTTTATTAGAAGTTTTCTTAATTATTTAATTGAATCTATGAAATTAACCGTCTAGTAGAATTTGCAATTTAAACAGTCACTTTGAATACTACTGATAGGAATAAAAAAAAATGGGAGAAAGACCCTACCTTGAAAGAAATCTAAATAATATATAATAATATATAATATATAATAATATAATATATATAATATATATAATATAATATATAATAATATATAATAATAATATATAATATAGTATAAGGGAAGAGAAATTACAAACTTTTTTTTTTTTTTCAGGAACGCATGCCATTTGTACGTTCGTATCAAAATGAAAGGGACATCAAGGCCTTTACCTAAGACAAGTGAGCCTTCTTAACACATGTAAAAGCTTAGCTACGAATTCCCTCAAATATCTTATATTACTGGTTCCCTTATCATCCTGCATCAATCCTTAACATCACCCCCCAGCTACACTACACACTCAAACCAATGCAAATTCTCTCCAATCTTAATACAACAGTACCTCAAATTACACATTACGTATTCCTTCAGGTCTCAGAACATAAACATGAGAACGTTATTTGAGTGACGGTCGCTTTGTTTGAACACAGTTAGACTGATTGTAGCGGTATGTATGCAAGACAGACGCTGCTTGCAATAATAATCTTGTTTTATCTGAGACGAATGAGATTCTGAGTGGGGTTGAATTTTAAAATGTGAGGTTTAATAAATGTAAGTATACATAATTTATATTCTCTATTTGTTCTAGCAACGAGAGCAGTCTTCTTCCAATTACTGGAAATTTGCCAAAGTTACGCGACTGCAGTAATTTTTTACTTTTATTTTATTTCTATTTAATTTATTTATGAGGTAGCTAGTAGAGGTAGTAATGTAGGGCAATTTTCTTAAGGCAAATAGGGAGTAGGGATAGTTACAACCAGTATCCACTGAGGCTTTAGGCCTATGTTACTGGGTCCATAAAAAGGTTGCAAATTTATGCAGCAGAAATAGCAAGTCTAAAAACATCTCATAGCCGTACCAACATTGTTAGTCTCTAGAGAAGCTACATCTAGCGGGATTCAGGGTTGTTACACCAGCTTCTAAGGCTATGGAGCACTACTCCTCGATGAAAAAAACTTAAGCAAGACACTCACCCCAGCAGGAATTTCATATCCCCCAACGACGATTGCCTCTCTATTCCTTCTCACAACTCCTCCCGTAGCTGGGTGAAGTCTCATAGCCTCTCTAGCACAGGCGGCCACGTACGGCAGTTCGGGTGTGTCACACCCAGCCTCACGGGACGCTATAGACCAGTGCACTTCGTCGTGAGCGCGTTGTTGGCGCGCCGCGTGGAGGGATAGTTGGTAGAACATGTGTAGGGCTGTTTGGGCGAGCTGCGAAGATTATAATAATGTGTAAATGGGGATTTCGATTTCTTATAATGCTTTTAGGAAAAGTTGTGCTTTAGTGATTTTAGAAAGTTGTTTTGGTTGCTTGGTTTTGGTTGGTTGGACATGATGGCGATTTCTTATGGATTTCTTTTAACACCTTGACGTAAAGTAAACAAAGGCTTCACTGGTTATGTTATGATAAATTGGTGGTGGTTAAGGTGACACATACTTGCAAAAAAAAAAACATATTTTTATTCAGAACCTAAAGGTTCGCTTTCCTATTAATGAAAACAAAACGCAGCAGCTTTGACTTAAACCTAAGTTTTGAACAAAGCATCATCTGAAAGCGTCCCGAAAGGCCGGAGACTAAAGCAAAAACGGTCTTGAAAAGTCCCACTTACAGGATTAACTCCAGCCAGTAAGAGATCAGCAGCGAGTGGCAGTATCCGCCTCTGCAGTGGCCTCAGTTTGTCCAACAACGCCTGCTCAGGCTTCAACTCTCCGCTGTTCAGGGACTCCAGTGCTTGGAGTAGGAAGTGTTCCGTGAGACTGGGGACAAAATAAATCACGGTAAATTAATCGGTATTATATTAAGCTATGTTATATAATATATCTAATGCTTGGTTGAGTGTGATAATCTCTGGTAAGATTTGCTCTTTCATCAAGAAAAGTATTAGGGAACTCTTCTTGAAAAGGTGGTTTAATCGGGAGGACGGGATGGTCATTTGTCCTTACTGGTACAATACTATCATGATAAAATCGGTATTTGGAGAAGTGACTCTACTTCTCCAAGTGATACGTTTTTCAGTCCTTGTGTGAACCCCTTAGATGCAATTCGCCGTGTTTAAATTCAGTTTTATATTAAGTTTAAATAAAGTTTTGTTAGAGGATATATATAAGATTTCTCATAAAGATTATTATCATTGCATAAATATATTTTTTTAATAACAAAAAGTTTACGACCATATCGAGTTTTATCCTATACCGAAACAGTTATTAATTTTGTTGTTCAAGTAACCGATTTGATACGCTTTACAATTAAAATATTGTTCTCTGCAGAACGAAAACAAATTAGTATTAAATACAATTTACCTACGTATTATTACGCTGATTTTACATATTACATTATAAAAAGTAGACATTTCGTATATTTAATTTAGATATAGACCAGAAATAATTTTCATCTGTGTTGTGTTGATTCTCAAACATAAAATAATTTTAGTAGGTACTTTAAGGTATGCAAACGTTATTACGGCAAAGTCTAAACGTCTGCTTTTTGTCGAGATTATAAGAGAAGATTTATTTTAGTACACCCCCGCGACATTTTAAGACTTTGTAGAACTTTTATAGGTACCTACTTACATTTTTTAGACGTTACTGACTAAGAATGAAGTCAAGATAAGGAATTCTACGAGAAAGTGACTCTTTGTGTGTTAGGCAATACAAGACAAGATGGTTAAACTTATTTAGATATAAGTACTTTTTAGCAGCTATTAGACAGATAATATTCTTTATTGTACACCAATAGGATAAACCATACACAAATTGTTGATTATTCGAATTGGTGTGTATTACCTACCGAAGTCTAACAGAATAAAAATAAAATAATGTTTATTAACTAAAAGCAACTTTACAATATGCTTACATTGACGTTGAACTACAAACTAAGCACAGCTTGTATGTGGCTCAGAGAGCATTACTTATTGAACAATGATAAATTGAAGAGGCGTAACATTATGCATGAAAAGACTTCTAATAACGAAGTCATAAAAACCACGCAGCCCACTAATTCCTAAAATCAAACTTCCTCAAATATTTCGGCAATAAACTGGCATCAAGGCTGATGATACAATATCAGCAAGATTGGACAGCATGCGTGCATGCATGCTAATATATCACGTGCATGCTAATGGCCGTGGCACGTGTTGGCTATGTGATCACGATGTGTCCGAGTGATAGGAACATAGTGCCGAAAATGTTGAAGTGAATGTTACGTGTGTGGGGGCAAGGATTGAGAACAGACTAATTAGCAGAAAAAATAAAACTGATAGACATCAATATTTAATTAATTTATAAAATACGATATAAATATCATTAATGTGAAAGAATTTAAATGCATGTATAGCAAAAAAGGTGAAACGAATTCTAATCTGTTTGATTCTTTTGTAATGGAATTGAATGCAGTACTCAGTACCGCAACCATCTACATCAGTTCAACTATTTATGACACAAAAACATCAAAATTGAGGACCTCTTTTTGGGAAGTTGGTTAAAAATAAAACATTTACATTACCAATGCTAGGGAGATAAAGCACACAAAGAAACGAATGAAACTACGACGAAAACTGGATTATAACAAACAACTATATTTTCTTAAGCAAACGACAAGTTCTCACAACTGGATATTATACAAACATAATCCATCAAAAATGTAAAAACTCACCTAAAATGTCTGTCAAAGGCCTTCAAAGCACTGTTGAAGGTCGGGTTATCAGGGTTCAGGGTGCCTTCACTTCGGACCAGAAAGCTGCCGTCCGCGATGTCTCGACTGACTCGAACCAAACGTTCGGCTTGAGTCAACTCCTCAAGAGAACGCTTGGATAGCGAGCAAAGGTCGTGGATCTCGTCATCTAAGGAGGTTTTTTCTGGTTTTCTATGGAAAAATTGAAGTTATTTTGGTGGTGCGATTGAGTAATAAGTATGTAGTTTCTTATGTAGACGTATTTAATGTATTTGAAAGGCCTTCAAGTGCAAAGTTGAATAGGTTTGAAGGGATGCCTTGAATGAGTAAGAAACACTCGAAGAGTCTTAAAGAAAAGAGTGTTGATTTAAAAGTCCGTAACTACAGCAATCAACTGAAGTATCTAAAGTAGGCACTTGAATAGGTTTTTACGGCTTTTGTTTCAGTTCAAGTTACTAACGAGTCAGACTATTAAAATGAACGAACATCTTCTCCATGCCTATGATGGATCCATAAGTAAGTACGTTGCTATTTATCCTCCTGCCCTTCAAAATAAAATAAAATATTGGAAATTCTTTCATATTTCTGAGTAGTGTTAATCCAACTTACTGGTTGTCAGCAGTAGGTATATGCACGGCACCGTCAAGACAGCCCAGTCTTATGCCGAAGATCATCATGCCGATAGTCTCGATGGCCCACCGGTAGACCTCCGTCTCCAATTCGTCATTCAACGCGTTTTCTGCGTTACGTAGATCTCCCAGTCTGTGGGAAACACTTTGTTTAAATCAAGCCAGAATGTTAGAGGTTATTTAATAGCCCCATGAACTGTTAGAGAAGGCAAAGCTGCATAGCAGTTCTAACGATCATGAATCTATCCAATACATCCTAAAAGGGTATTAAAAGAAAATCTGTATCGTTGTTTCAGTTAAGATTGATCAAAATCATTTATCAGCGCTCGAGCCTTATCCCAACTACATTTGGTTCGGCTTCTAATAGATGAAAATGAGCCCATGATAAAGATGTTCTTTTACGGGCCTTCATGTCATCTAACTTCTAACCTTCAGATTTTCTCTAAAGTCACTCACTACTCTTTGCCGAACAAGTCTTTTTATAAGTCAGTTACGTTAATCCTTTTGCTTATGTCCAAAATAGTCTTTATCCAAGTCTACTACTATCGTATCTTAGCTTATTTCTAATTTTTAAATACACGTTAGAAGTTAGAAGTTTAAAAGTATATTAAGTAACTTTAATAAAAGATCATGAATAAGGTCGATGCTAAACAAGCAACGTTAGATGATTACAAAATGAATCACACCTGTCTACTGTCTATATTTAGAAAAGGCCTTAAGAATTTGATTGAACACCAGGTAAAGTCTATTAATATCCTACTAATATGACATTGTTGTTTTTATCATACATTTGTCCTGCTTAAAGCACCAGCATACTGCAGACTGATAAGTCGGCCGACAGCTGGCCGATGGTTGGAAACAATATGTTTTAAGAAAAGCGTGAGCTTAGGGTGTATCTTCACGGTGCAAATACCTTGCGCATGTTGAGGTACATGCTTAGGTTAATGCATTTTAAAAACAGGTGGTTCCAGCGACTCGCGCATGTACCAAAGAAAAATACCTACCCAAAGTTTTTAGTGTGTTTAACTGATTTAAGAACCTGAAAAATATGTCGGCAGACTTAAAGTTTGCAATGAGAAGGTATTCTAATATGACATTGTTGTATTCATCATACATTTGTCCTGTTTAGTTTAGATCATGTTTATTCTCATAGTTCATTGCTATTGAATGCAATAAAAACGTCTAATGTTGCAATCTATTGTTTTAGGCTACGATAGATATATTTTGCTGTGACAGTAGTTAATTTGTCTATTTATGTTTTGCTTAAGTCTGATTTACATAGATATTGCTTATGATTGCGTTTGGTTTTTGTAGAGCCATACTTAATAATTTTTATTTCAGTTTTAGTGTAGCACTTTCAAGACAGACGTTTTTGTTTTTAATATTGTTTTTATGTATGTATTAACATATTTTATTAACTTTTTTGTTTACCTTCTCGTGGTGTCCGCGGCAATTTCATCGAAAGCTTGGTCGTAGCTTTTGAGGAGACTGCCGTCATGCAGGAGAGCCCGTATTGCTGCCCAAATCGCCTTCGTTTCATCACTGAAATAATATAAATGATTAAATGCCTATCTAAAATTGTTAACATATAATGGTCTTACTACAAAAACTTAAACATCTGTTGAACACTTGTCTAAAAAATGTGTTTGCAAAGCGGACCTTATTTCAAAGTTATAATCTATTATTTTTTTAACAAGTGTTCAACAGACGTTTAAAAGTTTTTGTGGTACTACAGTTAGAGTTTAGAAGAAACAAATCAATCTGATGTTATTACAAGTATTTTATTTAATGAAATCGGATTAGCCGTACTAGTGTGTGTAAATGTAGGTACTTACTTACTATGAACAATAGTATAACTACAGCTCACCCGTTTTCATGAAATAAACAACTACACGATATATGGTTATTATGATGCTTTTAATTTATACAACGACAGAATCTGTTGTTCAATCGGAATTCCAAAAAAAATATTTTCATTATAAACACTAGTTTTCAAAAGCTATTATAATCGATTGTCAGTCAAAACAAACATGAAAAGTTATCAGTAGGAAATCCCTCTTATCGATACAAAAATCGACAGTTAATGCACCTCTAATCCTTTAATATGTACGCAAACGAACAATTTAGGAAATAATACCGTCAATAAAAGTGTTTGCTCTATATTTATCGATATGCACGTTCGATTAGAGTGGTTCTGATCGAATATGCAAGACTGATATGTTAAAATGTGTTATTATACTTTAGGTAATGTATCTACGTAGGTAGGTAAATGTTTTTTCAGACTATGCAATAAACTTTTTTGTTTACGTCTAGCCTTTTATTAGGGAATCACGTTTCTCGACCATGACTTGATGTTTTGATTATTTGCAGAGAATAATCCGACCAGGTAGACTATTTAGCTATTCTATTAGAAGATGTGAAAATTCATTCGAGATTTATATCTGACATAGGAATGGAAAGTACCTACACTATTTTTTAGGCATTGCAAAAATTACTTAGTAGAAATCGAAAAACACGTTTAGTTAGTAGATACTTAGACGAGATTTACGAGATTTCTATTTTCTAAAGAGACTGTGGTATAGGAGCAGGCATTAAAAAAGGCGAAATCGTATTTTTTTGACAGAAAGTTATCATGAAAACTGCCAAAACGTTTTCAAAAATTGGCATTTTACAACACAGGTCGGAATGCCTCGGGCGGAATCTAGTTTCAAACATTCAATTCCAGTGCTACGTTACGTTAGTCACACTGTAAAACATGGCGGATAAAAACGATAGAAAAAAGTTACGTACAACGAGCCTAGCTAGTTACAAAAAAAAATATTACAGATACAAAAGCGAGTGTGTCTGTTACGCTTTACGCAAAAATGTCTGAAATGATTAAAATGACATTAAGTAGTAAGTACTGGTGCCTTGTTGACAGTCATAAGCTACTTTTTATCCAGTTATTAGAAGTATTCCTAGACGGACGAAATCACAGGCAAAATGTAGTCACACAGTTGTAATGTTTGTTACTATTTCACGCGCAAACTATGGAACGGATTTTGATTTAACGTCATCAAGCCTACCAGATATTGTTTTAGGCTACTTTTTAACCGGCTCTCTTCTCTCGTTCTCTCGGGAACCAAGCGAAGCCACTGGCGTAATCTACTAAAAAATAAAAGCAGCATACCCGTGAACTGGACCATGGCCGACCCCCTTCCTATGTTGACAAAGTGGCGATTTTTCAAAGCGCGGCGGTTCGGTAGAGTAGCTCTCATATACCTGTAACAATAAAAAAGTTTCACATTTCAAACTTTGTGATTGAAATTCGGGGGCTGTATGCTGTTGGCTGTTAGGTTAGGATCGTCAGATCGTCTCTTGTTTGTTTGTCTTCATGTTTGTAGGAAGTATTTTATGAATATTCAGTAAAATTGGCACAGGTTCATTTCGCCGTAAGTTTAAACTAGTAAGTGTCTTAGATTTTGAAGAAATCAGTACATCTGTTCAAGATTTGACCTCTCATCATTCTACCAAACTTGTGTAAATTGGTGTTGACTTTTGAATAATGCTTAACTTTAAGTTAAGTAACGTTAGAGTATTTTGAAGTACGTAAATCAGATTAAAAGCGATTTGTCTATGAAGAACTTTTGAAAAGCCTATTCCTCTTCTGGGGCTCTTATATGAGTAGAGATAAAAAGAAGCCACCGAAGAAGAATAGTTTAAAGTTCAATAGGTAGGTTATTATCTATCAATAACAAGCCATATCATTCAATCTAAAACAATTTCATCAATTATTATACATCATTAAACAATTCACAAGCACTCCTTCCTGCTTCGCCCACTCTTTGTTAACCCAATGTCTGTGCAAGACGCGTCAATAGATGAGATAAACTGTGATGACGTCACTTTAACTGTAATTCAGCAGAAGATTTATGGTTCGGACGATGAGGCTGACGGGTGCCATAGACAGGGACTCTTGAATTTTGTGTAAGAGGTTTGAAAGGGTGCATAAAGAACTTTGTAATAAGGTGGCTGTTTTAATATTTTTTATTAATTTAATAACTAAATCATTACTCTTATGGTAAAACTCATGCATTTTTTTAAATAATCCGCCATAAAGTTAATAAAAAAGCCTAACTAAAAATAAATAATAGTAATTATTTACTTTAAAAAAAAATGTAGGTACAGTTTTGGCAGTGAACCTCAAACTAGACTGTGGCCTGTATCTTGAAGATCTGAGTTGCAATATTCATTCGTTAACGTTTGGAATGAATGTAATTAATGCTGTAATTTTATTCTGAAGTATCCTCAGATTGCTAGAGAAACCGCAAGACGCACAATATTGTAATAATCATGAAAAAGAGTTAAAGCATCCAGGAAACCATACAAAATTGAGGTGGAAGACCAAATAACGGGATTTTACGTTCCACGCATGCCAGCTGTTCTTACCTTAGACATATGGTCATTTCATTGTTCTTATGTTTAACGCGAAACAATGAAATTATATGTAAATTGACTTAAGTCAGTTATTATTTAACGTTGTCTGTTCAAGGAAGTCGTCCTAGTTTTTGATCTTATTTTTTTAATGATTCATTTATGTTTCTTTTTTTAGAAGAGGCCTTGGCCTTTACTTTATGCCTTTATGAAATGGAACTGAAGCCACTTACTGGTCTATGCTGAAGCTTTTAGGATAAATGTGGCTGCTACAGTTTTTTAACTACCTATGTATTCTAATTGATAAAACAGGGTGTGGAGTTTTTTTTATATTTCGCACTAACAAAGACTTTAATGCAGTTCTTATTTTTTAATTAGTAATACACATAAAAATGCTTTCGTCAGATTAATTTTCTTTTTCACCAATGCCAAATAATTCAAAAGGTTTTCTTCCTAGGTTCAACTTCAAAGTTTTCAGTACACAAACACACAAAGTTTCCTCAAAACCGTTAGGACCGTTTCTATTCACCGTAACACAAACACAGCGAGGAACAATGACACATAAATTGAGATAAGTCAACATTTACAGACGCACGTGGTCGCGACGTGAGACGGCCGTCTGTCACACCGTTATGTAACATTCTTCTTCTTTCTCCTACCCTGTTCCCAAATTTTACTTGGGGTCGGCGCAATATGTCATTTTCTTCCATTTTCCCCTGTCACTCGTCATACTGACACTCACTCCCTTCCTATTCATATCATCATTATGTAACATTGTTGTAAGTATTTATTTTTGTTAATAAGAATACGTGATGATAATGTTTTTGAAGTGGTGACTGTTTTTTGTGCTGGAAAAATGTTATTGATTGTTTAAAGTTAGGTAGTTCTTTATTTATAGTTAAGACATGGAGGCATGACCTTAAAAAATATGTACAGGTATGTTTACAGAACGTTTCACCCATAGAAGCAAAAAGACGCTTAAAAAACTAGTTACACTGATTAAATCGTAAAATTGTCACGTGCAGAAAATCAACTTAAAACAATGTTAACACATAAATTCTATTCATGTTTGCAATTTGCGAACCAAATTGAGATTACCTTATCGTATAATTTTGACCCACATTATCTAGCACAAGCATAATATGCTCGTAAAATTATATTTGTAAATACACACGACGCCACGGTGTGAGTGAGTGATACATGATAATAATATGCAAATGACAGCATACCGGTTATAGGCCTAGATTTGTTTATACGGGTGTTTGCGAAAGTACGCGTATGTTTACAATAAATATTTAGAAAGTAAATAAATAAAATATTGTTGGTTAACTTGACTGGCCCATTGTAACTTAATTATAATAAAAGACTTATAACTTTTCAATTATAAGCTTAACTCTGTCTGTTTCTGGCTTTATCAATGAATATTCCTTTGACACGTGACTAAGTTATTCGCATATTTATATCTTAGTCTAATAAAAATATCGTAAATATATAAAGCGTTGGTTGGTTACAAACTGGTTATCTAAATATATAAAACTCAAAGGTGACTGACTGACATAGTGATCTATCAACGCACAGCTGAAACCACTGGACGGATCGGGCTGAAATTTGGCATGCAGGTAGATGTTATGACGTAGGCATCCGCTAAGAAAGGATTTTGATCAATTCTACCCCCAAGGGGATAAAATAGGGGATGAAAGTTTGTATGAAACTTTGTCAATTTTAAACCGATCGGACTGAGACTTTGCATGCATAAAGCTACTATGGCGTAGACAACCCTTAAGAAAGGATTTTGATAAATTCCATCCCTAAGGGGATAAAATAGGGGATGAAAGTTTGTATACATCTTCTTAGATTTGTACACGCTAATCTTCCGAACTACTGAACGGATTTCAATGATTTTTTCTTTGTTGTATCAGTATTAAGCCTGGTCAACATATAGGCTATAATTTATCTTCGAAACTTGAAGACCTGATGCAGAACTCCTACAGACCAACAAAACTATTAGAGATACAAAAATGGTGCCATGGCAAAAATTGTTTCATGTGATGAGCATTTTCAGCTGAGATAATAAATTTTAAGATCTGGAACACCTGATGTGGAACCCCAAGAGCCCAGCTTCTCTATACCATATACAGGTATGACGTTTTAGCAAAAGTTGTTCAATTTGATAAGCACTTTCTATTGACTTACACAAATTGAAGATCTAAAACACCTGATGTGGAACTCCAGGGGCCCAGCTTTTATCAAAAGTTGTTCAATCTGATGCACTCTCTATTGACGTATAAACATCGAAAATCTGGAACACCTGATGTGGAACTTCAGGAGCAATACTACACTTGAAATGTATAGAAATGAATGTTATGAAATAGGTATGGTGAATCAAAAAAGTAATTAGTCCGTCTTTTAGACACGTATTTTTCTTTTCTCTCTCTCACAAACAAGTAATAACGAAGATACAACAACGCTTGAATTCACTGCTTAGTACAAATTTTATATACCTAGACGTGGCGTCACGAGCCCCCACTCTCCGACTTTGTTGCGTTATATCTCATTATTATATTGTATGTCTCTTCCAGACCTCGGGACTATAGAATGCCAAGAATGTTCAATGACAGCCGGAACCTACAGTTTAACATCCCCTCCAAATGACGGTCATTGGTATCCAAAATATACGTAGAAAGTACATATGAACTTAGAAAAGTTGCATTGGCAGGCACTTGCCAGACCTGGAATCAAAGACGCACGCTCATACTTGAGAGATTGGTTCTCTACCCACTAAACCACCACGACTTCCACTAAGTCACCACGACTTTGTCATCTATTTAATGTTTTTTTACGTAATAATACTTGTGTAATATTTTTGCCACACACAAATGCGGATTAGAATCACTACTTTTATCCCTATGGTCACGTCTATTGCGGTTCAGTTCTCAGCGTTTTGTTTAGTCTGCTGTGCTTTTGCTGTTAAAGTACAAAAATTAATTATATAGAACGTTTCTCTTCGGTCCCTTAAAATTCAATATCAGACTATTTAGATCTTTGATTTTGCTGACCCCGTAGTCGCTGGCATAAGGGACAGGATCCGCGTACGAAGTCGCGGGCAACAGCTAGTTTATCTGATAAAACCCATATTTTTAAGCCGGGATAAAAAGAGCAAAAATACACAACGATGTAGAGTAACTTACCTACACGACTTTTTTGAACGTGTTTCTGCATTAAAAACTGAAATTAAGTTGTCTTCTATAACTTGATAGGGTAATATTATGGTGTCTATGACATCCGAGTGTTACGTGACCAGTCTAGACATAGTCGGTTATTTGTAACCGCAGTGTTAATGAGACTTCTCATCCGGAGTTGCGTTGCATACTATTAATGATAATCATGTTTATTTACATAGTTTTTATTTGCATATGCTTCTGTTAGCGAATCGGTTCGATGGGGATAAAGAGTATGGTAAAAATGCTAAGAAAATATTGTACCCTACAAACAATACTAAAATGCAGGTAAAAGACCAAATGTTACGTTTTTGATATGGCACCTAAAAAAGTGCAGACGGTAATGTAAGCCCAAAATTGAAGCAATGATATTTCATAGATGTTTTAACTTGTTTAGTTTTACATAGACGGACTAAAATGAGCTATGTATGTTACGTTTGAGAAAACCCTTTTCTATCTATCAGGGAAACAACAGAAAGCAAAAAGGACTTTAAATTTTGCAGTGTATAATTTTACACATATTTTTGTGACGTATATAACACGTTTTAGTACCATGTCAAATATCATATCAATTGATTTATCACCCATTGTTTTTACTATCTATAAAGTTATAATCTGTAAAGCTGATGGTTTTATACAAGTACATACTTACTTATTTTTATGGTTTTCAGCAGCTACTGAATGCATGATCTTTTAAGCAAGCGAGATAAGTTTTGACGTAAGTTAGTTTCATAACAAAAGATATCGTAAAAAAAAGCGTGTAAAAAAAACTGGCAATGTTTTGATATTGAAATTATATTTTTTTCCCGAAAACGTGAACCATAACGTGAATATGATGACAGATAAGACGCACTGATTTGCAAAATATTGCTATTTCAGCACGACTTCATCTACAGATTTTAAATACTAATATACTTTTAATCAGTCTACTTAGTAAAGTCGTGGTGGCCTAGTGGGTAAAGGACCAACCTCAAGTATGAGGGCACGGGTTCGATCCCAGGTCAGGCAAGTACCAATGCAACTTTTCTAAGTTTGTATGTACTTTCTAAGTATATCTTAGACACCATTGACTGTGTTTCGGATGGCACGTTAAACTGTAGGTCCCGGCTGTCAGTGAACATCTTTGGCAGTCGTTACGGGTAGTCAGAAGCCAGAAAGTCAAACACCAGTCTAACCAAGGGGTATCGGGTTGCCCGGGTAACTGGGTTGAGGATAGGCAGTCGCTTCTTGTAAAGCACTGGTACTCAGCTGAATCCGGTTAGACTGGAAGCCGACCCCAACATGATTGGGAAAAGGCTCGGAGGATGATGACTTAGTAAAATAGTTTAAAAGCTATTTAATAAATTCCTCTTAACTTCCCTTCTGAAGCTCGTTATTAAATAAAGCTAAGTTTAGACTGACCTATCTTTATCTCAGTGCAAGTTTGTTGAGGTCAGTTTCCAGTCTATTATTATGAAGACGCAACTAGCTTCGGCCAGTGGTTTCACTCCCTGCTTCTAAGAATTACTTACTGCACTTGGATTAAAAGTAGTATATGTGCTTTATGTATAAGCTATGTTACTGCTAAGTTTTCATCAAAATCCTTTGAGCCATTTGGAGGTGAAGAAGTAACAAATATTTACAATAATTTTTTTTTTTTTTTTTTTTTCTTTTTTTCTCTTGTTTATTGCAATCTGTCTGGGTGACATTCAGCAATATTTATGAAATGATGTATCGTGTGTGAGGTGCAGGTCCAGTGACATGCCCTCTTAAGTGGTTTTAAATTAAATCTTGAGGAACTCTTTTCTTTAGTCTCCTTGCATTTGGAGGGATAACGTTCATTAGGTCATGTGTCAATATGTTGGGGTGCAGTTGCAGTCTGTCTTTATAAGTTGTGACTCTCTCCTTAATTTCCTCTTTTACGGTTTTTACGCCAAGCTCTCGATGAAGTCTTTCATTTACAATAATAGTGTGTTTTTTTTGGCTTATGTTTAACTGATCACCAGAAATAGTAACAAATAGCAGACAAAAATAGTAAATGATCACCAAAATGAAACTCGCATTTTAATGTAAAATGATAACCAAAGTTTTAACACTTTGCTATCCTATTTAAGTGAAATTACTCCAAAATAAATCATGGGCAAGCCAAAAATAGTAAATGATCACCAAAATTAAACCACCATTTTAAAGTAAAATGATAACCAAAGTTTTTACATTCTGCTATCCTATTTAAGCAAAATGAGTCCAAATAAATCATTGTTATCCCAAAAGTAGTAAATGATCACCAAAAGTAGTGAATGATCATCAAAATTATACCAGCGTTTTAATATAAAATGATAATCAAAGTTTTTACATCTTGCTATCCTGTTTAAGTAAACTGACTCCAAAAAAATAAGATCGGCCTGATACAATAAATGTAATAACATTATGGGGACCCTTTTCCTGCACTAGGGTGGAAAATTGTCTATTGCATGCCTCTAAACAGTGCGATAAGAGTGTGTTTTCGAGGGAGTATTGAGAAACACATTCTTCTTCTTCTTTCTCCTGCCCTGTTCCCAATTTTACTTGGGGTCGGTGCAATATGTCATTTTCTTCCATTTTCCCCTGTCACTCGTCATACTGACACTCACGCATGCATTGTAAGCCGGACACATAACTTAATATGGCATCATAATACTTTATTTGATAATAAGCCTACATTTTATGGCAATCACAGTGACTTATTTAGGCAAAAATAATACATTAATTTGGTCGTCAAGAGTTGGTGATCATTTACTAAATTTGGTGGTCGAATACAATTTAAAGTGAAGTCGTGACTAAAATAGCTGGTACTATTACATTTTTAGACTTTATTTTTCTGGTGTTCAGTAGATTTTTCTGGTTGCAAAACTAAGGGTATCAAAGCATTTTATGGTGGTCATTATATTTGTTCCCGTTTTTTTTTTATGAAATATCTATAAACATGGTACGCATGTCGTCATTATAAATGGTATGAATCTTGTAAATGCCACATGCTGAGCATTTTACAGTTAGGTAATGTCCTTCATGTGTTTGGGATACATGTACCTTTTATTTTTTGTTCTTTGCTTTTATTTATTTAGGATCAAAAAAACCTTATCGTGACAGCTGCTGATTATATTGTTATAGCAAATTATCATGTAATCGTTACAGATATTATGTTATATTACATAGTCATGTCATTGGTTATCGCATGTATATTGTTGTGTATTGCAATTGACACGATCAATTCGTGATATCTAGATTTGCTATAAATATCAAGTAGTAAATACTTTTTGTGATATTCAAATTTCAATGTATTTAGAAGTCATGATAGTGCATTTTTTTTGCTATTTGACTTTTTATTCCCAGGGTCAGGAGGAGCCATTCAATCTGGGAGTGTTTTCAATATTTCGAATGTCATGTTTCCGGATTTCTACTGCATGTTATATTTTTTAGACTTGAGTCATTTTGTTTCGAAGTTTCCTCTTGTCGATTATGAGTAGAATCTCAGACTAAATAAAAAATCAACATTATCATCATGCTACGTTTATCCCATCTTTTTATTTGAAGTTAGTGTAGTATGGCTCCCTTTTCCATTCTTCTTTGCCTGACATCATGTCCCAATCCCAAGTAACATTCCTCCTAGTCATATCATCTTTCACACAACATGTTCTTATTTTTTCACGTTAAGTATGTTTCCTCACATTGCTCGATTATTCGTAACTATGTTTAAGTTATTGTGTATGATTGTGTGACCTTTGCGTGCGTCATAGATATTACAGTTTCGTATTTATAGTTTGGTGATAATGGAAAAAAATATGTATCAGTATTTGGGAAGTACATAGGTAACTAACCTTTTGGTGTATTTGTTTATGCACATGTCATAAAATAGTTTATGGGTATTGCAAGTACTAACAGGCTTTGTAGTACAATTTATTTGCTTGTTTTGAATGTTCAATAAAATAGGGTAACTATTGTTTAATAAAATTAGTCAAATGGGTGACACAATTGAATTGTTGTTTTTGTAGACTCGCCATATCAGGTGATTGCCCCCGAAGGTCAAAATTATCTTCTAAACTTTTATGTCCATAGTAAGACTTTGGCATTTAAATTATAAATGAGGATTAATTAATTTATTCTACATTAGCATTGTAAATCTAGACAAGACGTCACATGACATGCGACGTTCAATTTGAAAGTGAACACACATTACATGACCTCAAAAAGTGCTAAAAATTGCACTGTTACATTACGAGAACTGTTTACTTTCTAACTCTTGGATTAGGTATAGAAAGTGTATACCTACTCTTGTGGATTAAGATAACCTGTCTCAAGGCTAGCCATTATCTTCTCATAAGCATATAGATATACTTATATCGAGAGAATCGCCATTTTCAGCGTTAAATTGTTTTCATTTTCATTACAGGATTAGCAGCTTCCTTCTTCTAAAACCGTTTGGTAAACTTTGTCCAAGCAATGTGAAAAAAAACTCTAACATAAAATATCACTTATTACTATCTAACATCGCGCAAAGTTTTACGATTCTATGCAGACTTCATAAAGCAACCGGAAACCTTTTGGCACATACTTTATTGCTAAATTTGACCTCCAAAGTTAGGACATAAACCAGCTGCGTACAGAAGTTTATTGCTTAACTAGTTATCGCCTACGTCTTCGCTCGTGTCCTATAGGAACCACTTTAAACACCGGGATAAAAAGTAGCCTATAAATTTCCTCGATAAACGGGCTATCTGCCACAGAAAGAATTTTACAAATCGGACCAGTAGTTCCTAAACTAGTGGCTTCAAACAAACAAACTCTTCAGCTTTAGTATACTAGATATGTAGATACATAGTATTAATAAAACCTGTCTAAGTTATCACGACTCAGGAAGTTGAGCAAAGCCTAGATACGATCGTACGTAACGAATGAGAACGAATTTAAAAGTAAAAAGTCTGTCATTGTTATGATCACGCGCAGACAGCGTGAATCTTATTAGTCTAGTTAGTTTGAGTTTGTTGTTCTTTTTTGTGAAGAGTTGAAGAGAAAGTAATATATCATTAGTGACTTCCAGTTTGACGCTTCGTGGTTAAGTAGGCAAGGACTTTGTGCTAAGTAAATAAGAATATAGTAGCTTTGGCATCGACAGATAGGAAGGGATAGTTAGCCACGGTCATTTTTTGATGAGTCACTATTTTACCTATTCATTGAGACCCCTTAAAAGCATGTTACACTGAGGGTACTATAGTGGATTGACGTCTTACCAGATTATAGCACCTAGTTAAAACTTTTCTGCAGCCATTTACCAGTAGGACTATAACCATAAAATTACTCTTTCTTTAGCAACCGAATTAATCGTAAGTATAACGAAAATTATCCTCTAATCTAAGATCCCATCACATAAATCTCCAACTACTACTGTCCTTGGCTTATCTCATACAGAATGCAATTAATTGTGTTATCATACAACTGCGAAATAACAACAATATACTCGAAACCAGAATATCAACATTCGAGTTATTTTCGCATATATAAATATGTAGTAGGAGTTTGTTGACAAATTGTGACCACGTGATAAAAACATGGTGCCCTGAAGTCTTGGAGTATTTAACCAACCAGAGACGTAATACCGTGTCTTCTCTTCCGCCTAAGGTACGATACCGGAGATCACAGATAAGAGTATGTATGTATGTAAGTACAGAGGTCTGGTGTCTTTGATGATGAAGAAAAAGATGATCGATGATGGTCAAGAATGATGATGAATAAGAAGGTAGGTATGAAGAGAGGCAACTTTGTTGCGCTATCTTGGCTTCTTGGTAGATTTTTTTGCAAAAATATTTATGCTCATAACGGCTCTGGTTCATAAAATGCTCTAAGCTTCAACTGCGTACTGCGTAGTTCGCACCTACTTGACAAGCCAGACCGCATATTAAGTAATAACATGTTGATTAAAATGTTATGTATTACGACGCATGTTTTCCTCTAGATCAATATAAGGATGTTTCATTTTGTTTAGACCATTTTTTTATTGAAACGAAAACAAAGTTTGTGAACATCTCCTCAAGGACAAATGACGGTTCTGCGTCTAATCTGTCTCCTCTCCTACCTTATACCTAATCGAACCATGAGAGTGAAGGAATAGAATAGAGTGCAACTGTGTCTGGGCAACTGCTTGTGCACTGTAATAGCTGGCTGATCTCCTTAGAGAGAATAGCCGCCATGGTAGCCAATCGGTCTGGACTTCATTTTAGTCTATGAAATACCTTCATAGTCGAATGGAAGGCAATCTGACACTACTATGAATCTAAATAGACGAAGACCCAAAAAAGATCTTGGTATTTGTTATGAAAAGGGTCATTCATCTTCTTGAAGTGAGTACTATTTATATTCAGACAGACTGACTCAAAAAACTCTAGATAACAGTATTGCGCAGCATTGTTTGTGCACCGTGAGTCAGAGTGCATATAAATAAAAGTGCAGTATACATTATTGAGATCTATACGGGCTCAGGATGCATGTGTTGCAATTGGAATTAATTTGAATTTATTTACGTAACTTACGTATTTATTACATACATACTTAGTCATGCACATTGCACACGTGGGGTAGTACTACTGATGATTTAACTTGTGTCAGTAAAGCATGACGATCTGTCCTGAACTTGGGATTCTGATAGACGCACAGACAGTGGGCAGAATTTTTTTCATAATATGGAGTAAAAGCTCTATCAAGAATACAAATTGAGTGCTAAATAAAACCTTACCTCTCTCATCATCTCAGGATCGAAGACATACAGGACTGGTCGCGTTCTGGAAGCTTTAGCCAGTCGCACCAGGTCTCCATACTTGTCACGAAGACCTTCCAGTAGACCGAGACCTACGGTGTGGTGGTAGCTCCCTGTTGATGATAAGGAATGTTAGAAGATGATCATTTTTGATCGGATGGTCTAGAATGAAGATGATCACGGGTACCTAAGCTCTTTTGGTAATCAATTATTAATGAATCTAATGGCTTTTTTTCAGCAGTCTTATGGAAGAGTTGACGAATATAAAATTGAAAAGAACAGATTATTGAAAGTTATAGATTGAAGCGCATATTCCGAACGATTCCGAAGTTTTTTTTATATTATATTGTACTTAGTACTGAGTTATTTGATAAATCCTAAATTCGATCTAATAGAGTTAGTACATTCTTCTGTGTATCTAGCAAAACTGCGTAAGTCGGACAATGTACTTTAAGTTTTAAGAAAATTGGTCAAACTTTAGTGTTAGTTTGACCTCTATTACGTCATCTTTTAGTTGCTTCAGTGCCAATAACAATGAAATACTTCAGTCGTCGACGTATTGTTAAAAACTTTGCAATTATGTCTCAAGACTGAGTCAAGAGGTGTTAATTTCTAAAACCTTGCTTTGCTCTTTGGGATAATAGATTTTATTTTTCTATTTTATTATATTTTGTAAGGTTTCTCAAGTAAAACGATAGGTAGTATGGGAAAAGATATGTTTATTCATAATCCCATTAAGACAACGGAAAATTTTTGCAAATATGAAAATTCTATCTTGGTCAAAGTAAAGATAATTCTGAAGGCGAAAAGTAAGTCGATTTCTAAGCAGAACCGGGAGTGATCACAAGTATCGTAGTAGATTTATATCAAGTGGCGTAAACGATATAAACTGGAATGAAAGTAGGTCTAAATCTATATTTGGATTAAGCGAAAGTACGTCTGGGATCGGTACTTAGATTTATAACTATTGGGCTCTAAAGTTATATAAACCTAAGTCTCGCTGGTCTATGCGCTGTAATAAAAGCTACCGTTGCGTGTCAGGTTAGGTCAATCGTATTGATGGACAGTTTTATTTTTTCCTTTGATTTTAAATTTCTCTCTAGATAACAGAGTTTATCATTATTGCCCTCATCTTCATCATCATCAACCTTTTTATTACTTCACAGCAGTGCAGTAGTGTATTGTCAGATACAGAAAGAATGAGCGTTATGTTATTGCCACCAATACCATTCTATACAGGTACTTCAGCCCACACTGGTCGACAGTAACACATTTCCAAAAAAAATTACCAGAACTTGGTGAGGGGATACAATGGGAATATACCTTTCTATTTATTCTCAAGTTTATATCCAAAGTATTCAATACCCATTAAAACTAATTCACTACAAACAGGCATTAGTATGTTTGTCTGTTTTATTAACAGACATTAGTCGTGGTTTCGCTCGCTAATGAAATTTAATGAGAGCCATTCGCACTGCAGCGAAACTTAGTGAATGTGGCGTAGCGATTTATGGCAATGTACGGATTAAATGAGATTTTTTTGTATGTACTGTTGGATTTTATTGAGGTGACTTTTTATGTGTGTGCTTGCAATTTTAAGAGGGTTTCGCAGCTGTTAATTAGAAATACGAAATATATTTTTGTATTTAGTCACGTCAGTTGCTGCTTATGTGTTTTAAAACATAGATTAAAATTCTTACTGCATTTTATAAAATACTTAAAAGGTAATTTTTAATTTATAGAGGGAAGGTAATCTTCACGGGAGTCACTAGTTTCCCTAAACTTTAATTCACTTTTTACAAACTAAATCTGAAAATATAACTATCTACGTAAAATCATGTAACCTTGCTTCCCAACAATGTAAGTTCATTCACCCCAAACGTGGCTTGATGTAATAAGGCAACAATTTAGTTCGATTTTATTGAAAACGGTATCGCCTGAATTGAGTTTTTTCTGAAGTGTTTTGAGTTGTAGAAAACAATTTTTTGTTACAAGATTAGAATTCTGTTTGAAATATTTCTCGTCAGTCTATAACGCAAAAACTATGGAATGGGTTTAGCCTTAAATTTTTATCCGGATTTTAAAATATAACGGTACACTTAGCGATTCATAATTTAAATCTTTTCACTACTTCCAAAAAAAATCCGAATCATGAATTCTCGAACCAATACCAAGAAACTGCAAAGCCTTTAATAGCATCTTACCAAGAAAGTATTACATAAGTAAGATAAATTGAAAGTAATCTGCTTAATTTGCAAATATGGCGGATACCGGCGCCGCACGTCGCTGTCGCTGCGTGTGCGCAAGTCAGACACCGTAAAAGGATGTGAATACGGGCGGGTTCCCATAAAACGGGTTATGGGAACTTTGTTTTATTTTTAGCAATAAACTTGTAGCTTTTGGATACTGGCTTATTTTTTTAAATTAAAGTTGAGGATATTGGTACTTTTTTGGTTTTGGTGTTCTGGTTTTTATGAAGTTCATTACAGGTAATTATTGTAATTAAAGTTAGGGGTATAATGGGTCGTTTATGGTATGGTATTCTTGTTAATAAGTCGGCATGGTCCACATTTCATCTCCCAATATATGATCACCTAGACCAGACAAATCTTCCTTTTGTTTTTCTTCTAAGTCAAACTTTATTCACAGTTCAAAGTTTAAAGGCTCTTAGATATTCTACGAATTTTGTGACCTTGGAAAGCAAATAAATATTATATATAGATCTTAAATTGTTTATTCCACGCACTCCTTATTAATCACGTACCTATTTAGCACTAAGTAATTATAATTATATAGCGATTATCGTGTAGAGGAACGTCAGCCGCATCGTAATTATATTATTACCACATAACTGCGGTTTGTTGACTCCGTATAAAGTGACAATAAATACTATGTAAATAAATAGCAGTTATTATGTACTATTAATAAGGCGACATAGCTTCTATTCAGTAATGATGCACTTCGACTTTGTAACGAATAGTGATACATGGTTTTACCACTGTCTCAAAAAATAAGCAGGTAAGTTCTGATCTGTAACTATGCAGCATAAAGAAGTTTTCATTTGAATTTTGAAATGCAAATATTTATTATTGACATAGTACATGATATATTTTATTCTTTCAACATAGCAATCAGTGTAAACTAACTTACAAATTCATTTTTCACGTTAAAAATAATGATATTACCAAGGGGGTTTCACAGAAGTATATAATACCTACAATAATACTCTCCACGTGGAAAACAATAACATGCATCATATCCCTAAGCAATTAAATAATAACATTTTATTTAAAACGAACATTTTCCTTAACACCTGATACCTATCCTATGCATGTAAACAAATCAATTAATTATTAACACGCTTCTACGGTATTTGTTAGCCGTACACTGCAAATTTTCAGTTGGCCAACTAGCGGCCCTTAGCTAGGAAAAAATTTTTTTTTTCAGAAACTCGTAAATTCTATCAAAGTTTTTAGTAGGTCTGATACCGGAAAAGCCTGATCGATGTTACGTGTAAACTTCGATTCATCTTCATACTGATTTATGAGCCTAAACTATCGGCCGACTAGCCACGTATTCACTGGGAAACAATGTTTCAGATACACAGTTTCTGAAACATCACGTAGATGTTTACAGCAACAATGTTTCGGAAACTGCCGTCCACACCGTCAGATGTTTACAATATGTTTATTTGGCGTTTATAAACAAATGAAACACGGGGCCACACTTGTATGCACATGTTGCGCAACTGATTTGTTTCCGTGCTCCCCGCCACGGGTGGGGAGCACAGAAACATTCGATAAACACGTAGTGTTTACAGAAACAAAATTATTTGTTTCAGAAACACGTAGATTTTGTTTCTGAAACAGTGTTTATAAACAATTGTTTCCCAGTGAATACGTGGCTGTATGCGCGCGCTCTTAGTCCCTTTAAGTGATACACTACATTGCACGGAAATGGGTCATTATGGTGTCATAGGGGATCAGTTATCAGCTGAACTGAACTAGTTCATACTGGTTTGTTGTTTGAACTTTGAACTTGTTACAACATTAGGTTTGCGATAAGAATGTTGCTGAAACCGTTGGGGGGATTTATTGCACGCTAGTGTATTTACGAGTATGCTGTGTTGTCAAATAGCTTCTTAGAATAATATTATGTACTGATAAAAAGTTATTTAAATTATGTTGTGTGGTCAAATAGTTCCGTACAAACTAGCTACCTAAATCATTGTGGTCTTAGTGCAATAAAATATATTTACAACAATTCAGCTTAAAAGAATTTAAGATCTTAAACGTGTTCCACAAATGCGTAAAAAGTAAAATAAGTAAGTATGCAGACATAGTCTTGGGTATATTAGGAGTTCAAAGTGCGAACAATGACAAGACTAATAAAACAAAGAAACACGTTTTACCTTAGGGCAGGCAATCAGCAAAATCTCGCCCAAAATGTTCCTCAATTTTACATTTTGATACAATTTTAGTTAAGATAAGCCTTATTGTGGTACTATATGTATAAAGTGTTCGAAATAATCTGACACGTTATGTCAGTAATGTATACAACTGCAATCTAGATAGCATTCGTGTCAAGAGGTTTATACTAGGTCTTTTTAGTAATTCTACGAATGTTCGATATGGGTCTGGCAATGTGGACTTTATTACACTTGCTTACTTGTGTAATCGACTAAACTATGTAGCCTAAACTATTTTTTATGTACCTTATAACTGCGCAACCGATTTGAAAAATTCTTTCACTATTGGAAAGCTGAACTACGAATGCAGTAGGCTTTATTTTATCAAGGTACGGACTCAAGCTCATCCTTCTAAATAGGACCTTAGATTCACCTTGTACATCATTATCAAAAAACTTATTACAAAAAAAATCAAAAGGCTGACAATAATATGCTGAAAACAGTAGCCAAACGTGAGGTAATGCGTACAAACAGATCAAACTAAGAACCTCCTTTTTTGAAGTCGGTTAAAAAACTACTTAACCAAAACTGAAACTCACCGATCCTAGGCAGTACATGAGCGGAATGCCTCAACATAGGCAAGGCAATAGGTCCCGGGATCTCGCTGAATGGTCTTACAGCTTCCGCAATCTTCGGGGCAGCTACATTCCGACGTTGTGGTGATGTCGAAGTCTGCTGGGATGAGGAGCCGGCGATATGCCGTCGTTGGCGGTGGAAACTGGTGACAATGTGATGGTGATTTAGAAAAAATATTATAAAAGTAAGCAGTCTTCCGAGAGTTGGTCCGAGAATTATTTACTAATTGGTGTGATAGCTTATGTATTTGTTTTCTTATTGTTTTTATGCTATATGTTACAAAGATGTATGTATCTATTCAATAAAACAGTTAACTACTTAGTTTAAAACATTGGTTTGTGAGTTTTTATATAATTTACTTATTCTCATTTTTTCTAGATAGCCCAGCTGGTCAAAATGACTTTTACCGATTGGTTAAATCTAGGGAGAAAATGACAAGAGATGTATGCCAGATAAGGTGTGTAAAGAGTGGAGACGGAACGGTCCTTTCGAATGATGTGGAGATTAAAGGTAGGTGGAAGGAATATTTTGAAAGACTGATGAATGAAGAAAATGAGTGGAGCGGTGTGCTCCATCATAAAGCGGTGAACGAGGGCCTTGTAAGAAATGTATGTGAGGATGAGGTCAGATTAGCAGTGAATGGAATGAAAAATGGAAAAGCGATAGGGCCAGATGGAATACCAGTGGAAGTGTGGAAATTATTAAAGATGGATGGATGGAAATGGCTGGCTTTATTCTTCAATAAGTTGTTGCAAGAGGAAACTATACCAGACGAGTGGTGCAATAGTTTCCTGGTGCCCATTTTTAAGAACAAGGGTGATGTGTTGAATTGCAACAACTATAGAGGAATAAAGCTAATGTCACATAGTATGAAAGTGTGGGAGAAAGTTATTGAAAGGAGGCTGAGAGAAGAGAGTGATATCGCACGAAATCAATTCGGTTTTATGCCTGGTCGGAGTACAACGGACGCTATATTCTGTATTCGCCAATTGTGCGAAAAGTACAGGGGTGCACACAAAAACTTGCATATGGTGTTCGTTGACCTCGAGAAGGCATATGACCGGGTGCCTCGTGAGGTTTTGTGGTGGGCCCTTGAGGAGAAAGGTATACCAGGGAAGTATGTGCAGTTGATCCGAGCGATGTACGGCAGATGCCGTACAGAAGTCCGGTCCGCAGCGGGCACTACCGCCAACTTCAGTGTAGGTGTTGGCTTACATCAGGGGTCGGCCCTCAGCCCGTATCTCTTCCTGCTTGTAATGGACGCGCTTACGGCAGATATACGGGAGGAGGCACCCTGGTGTATGCTTTTCACCGATGACATTGTTCTGGTGGGGGAGAGTGGGCCAGAGGTCCAGAGTAGATTGCAGGCATGGCGGCTGAGACTGGAGACAGTGGGTTTAAAGGTGAGCAGGAGTAAAACCGAATCCCTCCATTGTGATTTTGGCGGTATTTCGGGACCCATGACCATAACCCTAGCCGGCATGCCCCTACCAGTTTGCTCCGACTTCCGGTACCTTGGTTCACTCGTCCAAAGTGACGGTGAGGTGAACAGGGACGTTACGCATCGGATCAATACTGGATGGATGAAGTGGCGACAGGTAACTAGCGCTATTTGTGACCCGCGGATGCCCCTCAAACTGAAGGGCAAAATTTACAAATCCGTCATTAGACCTGTCGTCCTGTATGGATCGGAGTGTTGGGCATTGAAAAAGAGGGACGAGAAGAGAGTGCATGTAACAGAAATGAGAATGCTGAGATGGATGTGTGGTGTTACAAGAATGGATAAAGTGAGGAATGATTACATTAGAGGAAGTCTGAAAGTAGCGCCAGTTACAGAAAAGATGAGAAGTAGAAGATTGTCGTGGTATGGACATGTAATGAGGAGGGATGATACGCATGCAACAAAGTGTGTGCTAAGTATGAATGTAGATGGATGGAGAGGAAGAGGAAGACCTAAGAAAAAATGGATGGATTGCCTGAAAGATGATATGAATAGGAAGGGAGTGAGTGTCAGTATGGCGAGTGACAGGGGAAAATGGAAGAAAATGACATATTGCGCCGACCCCAAGTAATATTTGGGAACAGGGCAGGAGAAAGAAAGATTCTCATTTTTTCGAAAAAACCCCTAAAGTACACTTACAAGTTATACTCAATTTCACGTTATACTAAAGTTTTATATAATTAAGTGACCTTCAGTGTACACCAGCCAAAACTTACTAACCGGGTAAACGGAAATAGGTCAATGTTCACAGTATGTCACCAAATAATGGCGCTTTGCACAATTGAATTAAAACAATTGGGTTACTGAAGACAGAAGAAGAAATAGGAATGCAGTATTTTGCACTTAGTCACAACATATAAAATTTACCGTTATGGGAACTCAAATACTTACATAATTTAATAAGGTACCTACTTTTTGCAATTCGCCTGACAAATTCTATGCTGAAAAATCGCATCAAAATCGTTTCAGCTAAATCTGAGAAAATCACGCACAAACATACATACAGGTCAAATGAGAACCCTTGTTTTGAAGTCGGTAAAAGATTGATTGTACGTTGCTGGCTTTTGCTTCTACTATAACGAAGTTTATTATGTAACCAACCATGTTCGGTGAAAAATGAAAAAAACACGCTGTTTTATTTTTTCAAACCAACAATAACAGTCGTTAGATATTTTTATTCTTCATTTTATTTTATGTACCTAATACCACCTATCTGTCGCTGTCTCATATTTTCTTGTTTAATTCTTACAAGCTTTAGCCATAAGAGCCTTTATCCAAAAACTTAATAACAATTTATAACAGAACATTTTATGCAAGCGCGATTTAACGACGCTAACGTCTTTTGTTTTATTTTTCGGCAACCAGTCTCATTTCGTAACATCCATCGCTTGTTTACACTATGAAAACTTTCAAAATTGGTCCTTAAAGCTTTCTCTTAAAATCTCTTTTTGTTTGAGATGGTGACTGATATAAGCCCTTTGGGTTCGAGAGGGGAATTTGCGAGAATGCGGCTGGGATTATAAAAGGCGAACTTGATACAGAACGCACCCACGACCAAGTTCAAGGGCGACAGAGTACCGACTGCAATATGGTCGGCGTCAATTAAAGTTTATACTCCTCAATTAAAGAAGCCATTTGAATAATTCTGCCGGTTAAGCGGTAATGTATATTGTACATAGCGGTGTTGCATTTGAATTAGGAATAAGGAAGGATTCTTTTTTAGTTTTTTTCAAATGAGGTTTTATTGTTACGTCATTAAACGTCAAATAAAAATGTTAATTTGAATTGTTAATGAGTCCTTTGTTGTTTGTTTGTTTCATAATATTATGAGTCACACACACGTCTAGTAATTACGTAATTGACGCGAATTACTTTCTGAATAATTACCTACCTATTCGAAAGTGATAAACTGGATATGAGATACTGTATGCATAAATCGAAAGTATCTACGTAGGTAAGTAGTTGTACGTTTTTTCCAGGCATTTTCTTACATAATGTACATTGGAACTCAGTTGGCACAACTAGTAAGACTGACAATGAAACAATTGTAAGCGCACAATGTACCGATCCCTATAGAGTAGGACAATACGTGGACTTTGGACTTCAGTTCAACATGCCAATTCTTGGTCTCAATGCGCTTCGGTGAAACCGTTATGCAGTTAAGGAATTAATAAATCGATGTATGTTGAATAATGCATTTTTATGTGCAGCCTAAAAGGACATGAATATAAGGTGCTTTAATATTACCTGCCAGGACTTGATTGGGGGGTAGTATTGCGTTTACAGATTACAATAGTGGAAGCCGACCCCAACATAGTTTGGGAAAAAGGCTCGGAGGATGATGATAATGTGTTCATTTGTAGCAATTAAATAGTAGATTTTTATGAATGGTCAATTATTTTAGTTGATCTGGGTAATTTTTTACTTAGGTACTTCCGAAGATATCTTTGAGCAGATAGATAAAGAACGATGTTTTACATAGGTATGTCTAAGTAGCCATTAAGCGATTAAGTATATGTAAAGCGGAAATTGTAACTAGCAAGACGTGATGTAAGACTATACCTACACTTACTTAACATTATAATTATGTTTAGTTTCATAGAAGTATCAGATGATTAGGTAGATAAATAATCAACTCCCGTATTCATTCACAAAAGCTTGAAGAATTAATTAATGAGTAACTTACTAATTACTTTATTTTTGTATAACTCAAAGATAAGATTATTTTATTGCTTGACGTATTTTCAGATAACGTCTTTTTATTTTTAAACGAGAGGATTGACCTGCAAAATCTAGCTTATCTTTTATTAAATCTTACTTTAAAGGTCATAGAAGCTATTGTAATCTGTAGTTAAGTACCCATTTTAGTAGGTTTAAGTATGAATACTACCTGCGCTTTTGTGACGAAATACCTCATAAAGTGTAAAGTCCCTAATAACTTATATTTAGCAATAAGATTACCTACCACAGTAAGTTGTAATTTTCTCATTTTCCAAAAATTGAGTTTTTAAGGATAGTAAATAGTTACTGATACAAAAGTAACCAATTTATCCGGACATATTTTTGCTGTTTCATGATTTAAAATATTGAAATAAATAGCTTCCTCCAGTAGTTTTAACCGCATCCGAGAGAGACAGATTAGCGAGTTCAAGCAAGCAAACAAACCCTTCTGCTTAACATTATAATATTAATTCATAGAGATATAATACGAGGTCCTTTGGTTTTCTTATTAGTACCTACCTCTCATTACAGTAAAATTATACTGTTACAAAATATTTCCTCTAACAACACGAAATAACTTCCCACATCTACGGATATCGGATCTATAACTAACTATCAATATTCCGTCAATTAAAAATAAACATCGTTACGACAACGTTTCGTTTTATGCGAAACTGCGTTCATCCGTTGTTTTCATAGATATTGCAGTTTTTATGAGATCTGAAATAAACTGAAGGCCAATTCTCTCCATAGTAAAAACTGTTTTAATTTTCAGCGGGTTTCTTTTTTGCTTCTCTAATTAATAATATTGTGTATGTAAAATTTAGTTTGGTGTTGGTCAGCAAGGTAATCGAAATGGTTGTATCCATTTAGACATGTAAGTAAAATTTAGTATGATAATTGCTTGAAACCTCAGAATTAGTGTAGATAGAACTGCATCAAGGTGTACCAGTAAACGTCATTGGTTCCTATGATTCACGCGTTCAGGACACAAACAAACGTTTCAGCTTTATAATATTAGCACTACTTATATATTATTTGCATACATTCTCTCACTTTCACAACGACATATAAGTACTTAAAAACATCGTAATCATACTCATCAAAGAAAGTCATTACACAGATTAAAATGATGCATTTTATGACTATAAGAAATTGTATATGCATCCATTTATTTGCATCCCGTTGTAAAGCGAGCTGAGATGTGCATAATTACTCGATGCACGGTCATTTCGCGATGTTATAACTGTTATAACAAGAGAGCTTGTTATAATTACCTTTCACTAAATAAAACTTAATTACGTTTTATGACAGAAGTGTAATAAGAGTATACTTTAGGTATTGTTTTGTTTTTATTTCTTAAGGTATCTGGTTTCAAACTAATTGTAGCCGTATCTTTGCTTTGTCTGCCGACTTCTCTTAAACAACGGAGTTGGTCTTATTTTTTTTTTCGTTTTATAGTCTTTTATGAGTTATAGCTTGATATCATCTACCTATAGAGCTGTGGGTCTTGGTTTTGCCTACCAACTGCGCCTGACCAACAGAACGAACTTTGTTGCATTTTTTTTCTTTTTACGGACTTTTATGAGTCAGAGTTTGAGGAACAACAATCCTCAAAGATGGATTGAACAAATTCAATAAAGATTTTTCAAATTCGACAACTAGTTCTTATGTATATGTTTTTAAAACTCTAAATTGGAACTGATTAAAATGATGACAATAAAAATATCTCGGAAAAATATTGTCATTTAAGGTCAACAAAACAGAACTGATCAAACAAAATAAAGATTAAATTATTGTAATTTAATATTTATAAAAATAAAATGGTGTGGCGGTAAAATAAAATGTACTTAGATAATGCAAAAAAAAACAAACAAAAATAAAATACTCACAAGGATTGACGTATCAAAAGTGTAGATTTAGACATTTTGAAACGCAAACACTTTCACTGAACAAAAATCAACGAAAAAAAAATTTTAAACAAACAAAAAAATAAGAAAGTTCTTCAAAAAGTCACTTCACACGTTCGCAACCATGTTTTTTTTTTGCACAGATAACGCTGCGATTTTGTTTTTTTTTTTTGTATCTAAGGAGGTTTTAATTCACGCGGACAGTGTTGTCGTGTGCCCGAGCTAGTCGATAATGCATTCAGAGATCGTACACCCGGCGTCTATACGATACTGGTTTGCGTAGTGATGTCCGCAATGTCGATAAACTCTGTGATTTTATTGAGTCACTGTATATAGTCGTGTTTATTTATGTTGTAATTATTTAACTTTTCGTCATTTAACGTTGTTGTTACGTTGATAATGATATTGTATGCTATTGTTTTTGTGGTTTATTAGCATTCTATTAAAGACTAGAAGTTTTAATAGATGGGGAAAATTGATTTATTTAGTATTGTTTATTTATTTATTTGTATTTATTACCGTTACTATGGGATCTCCTTTGTATTATGTTATATTATAAATAGACGTGTGTCAATCAGCGTCATATTTTTTTATGTAGGTAGGTGCATCAATAAAAAAATCATTATATCAGCTTTATTTTCCGAATGTGCTGTCTATTATTGTTCGAAGTTACTGTAATTACTTACCTAATTGCTTATTTTAAGGTATATTATTAGCCATTTATTTTTGTTTTGTGCAGAAATATTGTATGAGTAATTTACTAACCAGTTTTTTGTTGTGTGTGATAAATAATATTTTGTGAATTTCGAAAGTCAGCGACAAATATTGATAGATATAGATTTGATTCTTAAGTCAATATTATTTTGACACTTATCTACTTTAAAACCTCTTACTCGGGTAAACAGTTTGGAATGACAGAATAACGATTACCATTAGAAATTCAGTGCTTTTGACGCCTAAGTCGAGTCGTATCAACAATATCGATATGTAAACAGAACCGGGTTGTTAAACTCAACACTAACGTCTGACCTTTGCGTTGAATTTTGTTTACGATTGATTCGGCCTTAGAATATTAAATAGGAAAATTGCGTGACAAATCACCTTTATATGTGAGACGTCACTATAACCGTCTCGTTTGGGTGTAAAGAGTTATCCGAATTTACTGTTATTTTAGACTTACGTCTAGAAACCTCATAATCTTCAAATTAGTAAAAACATGGCATAAACCAAGTTTCAAAAATATTTTTGTATAAATTATCAAGCTTACTTTTATTTATTTAACTCCTAAGTTATGTTATTAGATACTCTTACTTGTAAAAAAATCGTCATCATTAAACTATTTTATTTTTCACAAAGCACGCGCGTTCAAAACTATCGATAAGTAAACAATAAACAAAACAAGCACATCACTACGGCACGAACTCTGCTCTTCATCTTTGTTTACGTCTGACGGCCATTGATTGAACAATTGGATTCAAGGATGGAATCAATTTGCAAATTGTATGGAATCTGTAACATCGGAGTAGCTGATAACGGTATAAAAAGTACCTTTTATTGGTAGGTATTATGTTATGAGAGATGTTACTTCATAAACGAATAAAGGTTTGTGACTTTTGATGTGGGTAAGAAGGTACTTTATCAAGATGTCTGTTATTAATATAACGAGGTAGGTATAACTTATGTGATTTTGTATTTCGGATATTTATTTTCAACACAATATTAGTCTTAATATTATCTCGAAGAGAAGTCTAATTTACATTGATATTATAAAAAAAAGAATAAAGAAAAAAAATAAACTACAAGAAATATGGCATTCCTATTTTTGAATTTCGAACGTTTGATCTGAGTTCGAACGCTTCCAATTTAGCTAAACACAATAGCCCAACAATTCGTTCTAAATTTAAAAAATACAAATCAACATTTTAATTCATCTGTCAGTCTAAAACGAGTTCATTGACCTATTTATAGCATTAGCTAAAATTAGCTTTACCAGGGCCTTACAAAACGTAATTCTCATATTAATTAGTGTTTCAATACCTAGTAAAGACTTCAAAGCAATTAAATGCACTACGTGACTGCTGTCTGCAATGGAGGAACTGATTCTAAGAACGAGTGTGTGTATGTGAGTCGGATCGCGTTTACTCTTAAAGAGAATTTGGGAACGCAGTGCCTACGTGAGATTTTGAACGTAGTGTGACTCAAGAGGTCGTAGCTAGTGAGAGTAACAGTTATTTTTGATTTGATGGTGCATAGATAAATTATTTGCTTGCAAGCAAATTAAAGAAAAGGTGTACGTATAAGGAAGTTCAGGAGTTGGCGCTAGATAGGTGTAAATGGAAGGAGCTGCACCGACAAGAGCTGGGCTCTTAAATTAATGATGATGAGATAAATTATGCACGTTATTTTCGTATTCGGAATAATAGTAGTTTAGTTGTAATTTAGGCTTGTAGGACGGTATGTACTTCTAGTAAGTAAGTATTAAGTAATCTGTGCTTCTACATCAGTTCCTTCATCAGTTAATTTTTAAAATAAAATGTTGCATATTATAATATCTACCTATACAATATACATACCTACATAGTATGTTTAATTCAAAATTGGTGGTTGCTATCCAAATCAATAAAATTAATCTATTTTTATGCCATTTTTTAAATTAAAAATACTTTTCAGTTTTAATTAGGTAATAAATGACTTTTTATTAAATACAAAAATAAAGAATAAAACGAATCATGGCACCCGAAATTTAAAAAATGGAACACGGAACAAATTCCATAATTCTATAAATAGCACGACGCAACACAGATGTTACTTTCATTGACAATATTCGTTCGCCTACGACTGTCAAACAAAATGCAACGTGCGTACGTGACGTATCACACGGTGCAACTTTGTGGTGTAACCTTTGCCTTGCGTCCACCTGTTATGCACAGATATTTAATTTTTTACACGTTTTTTTAATGAATCATTCTTCATGTTGGTTATCTCTGTGAGCACACAGTAGTTTATAGTGTGAAACTATCTATAAAAATTATATATTTAACAAAGTCATGTAAGTAACACATTTTATAACTCAAGAAAGGCTGAACCGTTTAATCTGAAGATTAGAGGGCACATAGCTTAGACCCGGGAGAAGGACGTAGGATAGTTTTTGTCACCATCAGGCTACGGGAAGCAGTTATCTCGGGACGCGGGTGAAGCCGCGGGCGGAAAGCTAGTATAATATAAATAGGATATCATATATATATCCACTAAGATATAATATATAGGATATAGTGCTACCTGAAATTAGGGCGTTAAAGGAAACAAACTCACTCTTCAGTTTTTTAAATATATTTTGCACCTTTTTGGTTAATCCTGCGAAAAAACATAATAGGAGAAAGAATATTAATCCATTTCAATTTTACATAAGCATACACATGACATAAAACCTTAACCATATAAGTTTATTTTTGTGAACTCTTTTCGCGAAAACCTCCGATCAATACAACCTCTTTCTTACTAAACCGACCGCTTTTATTTAGCACTTTATCGGAGGCGTCCAAAAAGGAATAAAAATAGGCTAGCCTCGAGGGATAAAACCTATAAACCTCTATACCTAGTTACCCAGGTCTTTTGATAAAGGAATTTGGCGCGAAAATATCCCTAACACGCGTGTAATCCCTGGTGAGATGGAGTAGAGAGTATGAATGAGACAAGCTATACTTTTAAAGTGATCTTTGTTATGGGAACTAAATGACGCCTGATTTTATTTTACAGGCATGGTAACGTAGTGTAAATAATGCAGTGGGGTCATTCAGGACTTTCGGCAGCTATGTAAGTATGTATCTAAGAGTATAGCGAAGACGCACACTCTGTCCACGACATATAACTCACATGGAGTAAATCCAAATAAAATATTGAAGCGTTATTATTAACCCATTTTTTTTCAAATTCTCTGTGCTAAAATTCGATCTCTTAATGATTGTAAGAACTAATTACATTCTTAATGTTACTTCTTCGTAAGAACTTACATCTACAGGCCTTGTCTTATTTCTACTCTCAGCAGTACAATTTATTCAGTGGAGGCAAGTTATACAAAATATACAAACAAACGTTATTGTCCTCCGATACAGACTATAAATAAGGTACTGTTGTCATTACTGAGCTAGTACTCAAGCAAATGCTAAGTAAGTATAAATGAATTTCTTGTAGGCGGGAATTGGGTAATGAAAAAAGAGTCTGTATGAATCATGCTAGGTATTTAACCAATTTAAAATAAGGAGGAGGTTTGGTAGCAGCTCCATATATAGCTCCAGCCGATAACAGCCAGAGCTGCACTTGGAGTATTTCTATATCCCTAAAACTTTTCCATGAATCACTCTGCCTATGTATTGTTTTAAACTGCATGAAAATCTGTGCAGAAGTTTTTCAATTTAGCGCAATCTGCCACCACACAAACATGTTATACTTAGGTAACTTATATTTCTAAATTATCAACTTTACCTTCATTATTATATCAGCACAGGTTAATTTCGAACCCAATATTGTTCTGATAGGTATTAACCAATATTTTTTATACCAAAACAAAAGATAAGCTACTAGCAACATAATAACATTGTAATATTACACCTATGATAAAATCTAGCTTGAATACAACTTAATAACATAGAATTTGATAGCTGAAATTATATGAGAGCACTTTAACATTGGAATATAGGCAGAATATTAATTTACAGTTGAGGCACTAAGCGATATTGAATGAGCCATGATTGAGTGGTATGGCTTGGAGTATGTAGCTAATGGAGAGCTAACTAGGACTCTATTGTTGTAGAACGGATATGGGACTGGTTGTAGTAGAATGATCCATTGATTGCTCGAGGCACCTTAACAGAAATCAAATCAAATTTATTTATTTACGTTTGCACATAATATTATCTTAAATAGGTCTAACATTTTACTTAATCTAGGTAAATAACATTACGGTGCTTGTGTAGAATTGCATCTGTACCACAGGTGTTACGGTCAGTTTCAGTTACTGTTATACTATGATTCATCCTTAACAATATTAAGTATTATTGAAATGTTATTATGCTACTGGATTCGACTTAACGCCATTCAAAACATACGAACAAAACACATCTTCAACGAATGGCAAAGTTATTTGACGAAAATTGTGTGTTTCTAAAAGTTTGTCATCGGTTTTTAAGCGTTCTATCAATCTCAAATTATGAGAAAATGATGTACTATGGGCACACTGTTGTATTTTTCTATTTATCGTAAACTATAATCCAGAGATTGACCTAAACATTCAGCAATTTGTAATAGGCAGATCTGTTCTCTCAACATTGTAAGTACCTTTAGAATTGTATTAAGACAGTTCTCTGTATCATTATCTACTCTATGTTTCAAATAAATAATTTGCGGTCGCTCCCAACATTGCCATTACAGAGCCTCACTTACAAATATGACTTGAAACATCAAGTTTTACGTACACTTTAATGTGTTTTACTAAAGTGACTTGTAATTAATGAATTTAGTTCCAAGAAAATCTGATTATTCTGTAAAATATATGTATTAGTAGAGTAATATATGGTTAGCTACTCGTGCGCTGTGTATGTAAAAATGTAACCTTTCTTCGGATGAAAAAGGTCATTGAACAGATATTGAAAAATTTAAAGGATAGTATGATATTGCCAATTTCTTAAAGGATTTTAAAAGATAATAAAGTCTTATCTAGCTTAGGTTTAAAACAGCTGGGATTTATTTGTAAAACCATTTTATGACAGCTATTTTACTCATGTTTATTACAAATGAACAACAAAATCCCACAAATAGAATTCGTGAAAATAAAATAAAAATAAAATGCAAATCAAATTGGCAGATTATCTTCGTCAACCAATCAAGACGAACGTTGAATGTCTTTGAATCGCTGAGGGTGCGTCTTACGTGGCGTAATCGTGCACGCTAAGCGATCCGAAGCTACTTGTGAGATGTACGCTGCGCCAGTCACGTTGGTCACTTCAAATGAAATGACAGAGTGCTGTTTCTGAGTTTTGTAAGTTAATTCTCTCGATCGGTAATTTTGGCTCGCCTGAAATACAGAGTCATATCAAAAAAATGTACATATATCATATTCCACCTTTGTTAATTAGCTGATTCGTTAACTATATCTTGAATAAGCGAGAGTTTATAAGACGAACAAGAGCTGATGGCAGCTTTATTGAGTAAACCGTTTTAAAATTAACGCTACCTAATTAAGTTGTATGATAATTTACATACGAGAAAGTAAAGTTGCAAAAATCACACTAGGCACTCTTTTCGCATCGCACCGCGTCGCTTCTCATTCACGTTTACATCGTTCACGTAGGTCGCACCGTAAAACAAAAACATAAATACGAATAGCTGAAATTCGTTCACATTTTTCGATTCGATCTGATTACCCTACGGCCCGTTTCGGGGCCTGCATCAAAATTGGATGAAGTTAGACGTTTGTTTCTTGTCTCGATATGATTTCGTCAATCGTGAATTCTTGATGTCAAAGGCCTCTTGCTTTTAGGATTATGAATGTGATATGTTGCTTTATTTTGTTAGTGACAAACTTGACATCATAATATTATCATTAAGGTTTTTTTGTTGAAAATTTCTTACGGAAAAACTGTTGAACGGATTAAGATCATCAATTAAACTGTTTGAAAGTAAAAACGACACTTGAATTGAAAGAAGGCTGTGAAAAGACAAGACTTTTTTTACAATACATTCGAAGAAGTTACTGTACAAGAACGAGAAATTGCGTATATAAATAAATTAAACGGTGCAGCGGTGTCTTCATTTTGGACTTGTAATATGTCACCACCATAGTGATAACCACTTTCAAGAGCATACCTAAACTCCTCACTCGCTTCGTTTACTAATTCAAAACAAGTTCCAAAACAAAAACAAATCGTAATACAAAACGCCAATTTCAGCCAATCACAGCGCGGCTTTCAAATAAATTCATTGAACACGACAAAGCTTTCATGATTACGTTCAATTCTACCACAGCTTATAATAAACTGAAGCCAATCTCTTTGAGACTGAACTCCTTATCTGCTCCATCTATCTGGCGAGGTTTTGAAGAGGTTTTATACTTGTTTATGGATGGTATGTGTTTATGGTTTTGGAACTCGTTGGTTTGAGTATAAGATGAAAAAAAGTCGTGGTGGCCTAGTGGATAAAGAACCAAACCTCTCAAGTATAAGGGCGCCGGTTCGATCCCAGGTCAGGCAAGTACCAATGCAACTTTTCTAAGTTTGTATGTACTTTTTAAGTATATCTTAGACATCAGTGACTGTGTTTCGGATGGCACGTTAAACTGTAGGTCCCGGCTGTCATTGTAAACATAGTTGGGAAAAAGGCTCGGAGGATGGATGGTTTGAGTATAAGATGATGAGTATTGCTGGGGAAGTTAGATGAGTAAACATGTTATAAATAATTTGAAAAAATATCATTAAATATTCTACGAGCAAAATTCAGTCACATTCAGCTAATCGATTGCAGGAATCCTAATACAGCTCACTATTGCAAAATGTCGGATATTCAAAAATGTTCATTGCGCTGGAAAATCCGTCTACTAGTCGGCTTTAACATTCACAGCGAATATTTTGTATTGATGTATGTAAAAGCTCGCTGAAATTCGCTAAACTGCGCTAATTTATTCACATTGTTTGTGTTTCTATAACAGGTCTATCCATAATTTTAGGATTAAAGCTAATGTCGAAATTCTATCTCTAATCGGAAAACAGCGGAGATCGGTTATAGAAATCCAACGTACTTTAAGTATTCGAAATTCAAACTTACCAATCTCCTCAAAGAATCTTACCAGCCAGTTACTCAACAAATATTAACCAAAAAGGTTTAAACATAGTTAGAACTTTTTTCTTATTTTTTCACGTACTTCCATGTAAAACGGAATGTATATTTTCACGAGCCAATCAACACGGCAAACATGAGGACCAGAGCAAATATTTTTATTTATGTAACCGCGGCCGGTGGGAGTATACACCACAATTCCCAGGGTAACTGCTTCCAAAATGTTGTGAAAACACCGTGGAAATGTGTATGAATATTATTTGTTAAGCAAATATGTAGTAATATCATTTTATAACTAGATATAAGTACTCTGTTAGCAACTGCATATTTATTTGCAGGCTAGCGTCCGCCATCGGCAGAGGTTTCGTTCGCGTCCCGTGAAAACTGCTTTACGTATCTAGATAAAAAATAGCCTAACTATAGCCTCTCTCAATAAATGAGCTATCTTACAAATCTTTAGTTTTCAAATAGGACCAGTCGTTCCTGATAATGCCGGGCGTTCAAATAAACAAAGTTATTCTTCAGCTTTACCACTAAAATTTTAATAGCTTAATAATTCTGACTAAAATAAATAAAGATCCCAAATGAAATTCGGATAAGGGCAGGAGGATGATGTTGATATTATTTAAAAAGAATATATTATCTAACATGAATTTTGAACTTGAAACATTAAATCCATTACATCCCACTTACTTCTTTCCTTTAAATAAAACGTCAAAGCCACATCTTTACCTAATCCGTGAGCCAACTGAAGATTGCGGTTCAAGTTTTTCAGCAAGGACCGGTTAAAATTGGTTCCGCTCTCGGTTTAAATCTGAGTAAGCACTTCAAAAGATGGAGTGAAGTGCAAATTACTCTACAAGGAGGGTTTGAGTTTTAAATCAACTTTAAAAATAATATTAAAATATTTTCCGTTTGACTGAACAGTTACCTGGGCGAACTGATTTTTTATTTAATAGATTATCTAATAGTATTGATTTTCTCGACAGAGTTCTAAACTTCAAATAATTAGGTATCCAATGATTATTTAATTTGAATAATGAACATGCCTATTCACAACAGTTGAGTTGCATGAATTTAACTACAACGATAACCTATCCATTTTAAGTTCAATCAATCATATTGGTCAAATCGGCGATTTAACAAATGAAAATGGTCCGGTCATCGTTATAGTTAAATGGTGGAAGCCAACGTTAGTGTAGCATAGCTTCACTACCGAACAAAGAAAGTCTACTATCTATCATCTTACATTCTATTCTACATAGACATGTCAGTGAGTATCGAGTCTATGCCGGTTCTATTTCCTCAGCCTCCGAGGGGAAGTTGCCAGTTTCCTCGACGCACTGTCTCGACCTTGTGAGGGTTTATCTATTCTGTTCATGTTGATGTGAGGTCTTAAGACTTTGTTTATGTAGTTCTTTTTTTCTATGAAGGGCGCCCGTAGTATCTTGAATTCGCCTTTTACACCTAGTTGAATATTTTGCGTTGAGACATTATAATGTTAAACCTGCAGACACACCGAAATATTAAACCTATGTATTACCCACTTACTCGTGAGTTCTAAAGGTACGTTTTAAATGCCAACTGCTAATTGCTACTGCCGACCGCACATCCCGCGGTTGCATTAAATCGGTCGTACCTGTACTACTGGTTTGTATGTATTTAAATGAAAACGTTTTGGATCGAAGCGGCAACAGCACGTGCAGTCGCCCTTAGATATTATCTTTTTTTCATGCATCGGCAATAGGCTGATAGGACGATGACAAATACCGTACCTATGTAGTTTTATATAGAGAGTATCTGGATAGTAGTTGCTATTTATTTACAAACGGCTTTTGAAGAAGCGTTGAAGCACGCTGTAAGTTATAAAATCCTACATCACAACGCTCTGCATGTCGATTCTATAAAATATCACAACTCACTTCGACATCACTCTCACTTCGACTTCGATCTAAAGGTAGAATTCCGTGGACGCGACAATAGTCAACCTATGAAAATGTATGGCACCGTTGTCGAGGCCCGTGACAGTCGCGCGCGGCCGATGAATTTCGTAAGCTGCTCGCGGCATTGTCAAAAATTTAATTCTGGTTTTACTAAAATTCTATAGATGTTATTAAGCGCTAGACCATGTTGAGAAGCGTACGGCCGCGAGCGGCTCACGAAATTCGTCGTCCGCGCGCGACTGTCGCAGCCCTCGGCAGCGGTGCCATACATTTTCATAGGTTGACTTTTGTCGCGCGCGGCTGCGACAATCGCGACCCACGGAATTCTACCTTAAAGTTTCGTGATTGACATTGTCAAACTACACTAGCGCTACACTATCGAGCGTGTTGACAAGTTGAACTAAATCAAAGTCGAGATTTTGACAGATCTGTCAAAATCTGTCTATCTATAGGGGAGGTAGGGGAGAGATAAGCAGTTGGGAGACATGATCAAATCAGAATAAAAGGGGGGTCCTTTTATTCTGATTTCTGATCATAGTTTTGTTTTTTTTTATTGGGTAGTTTACGTTACCGACTGGTAACGGTGTTCATCCATAGACTATCTGTCATTTCTGTGAGTTGTCAAGAACAAACACTCGTAAAAGTACTTAAATATTTTGTTGCGGTTTCGGATCGTTGTAAAGAGAAAACTAATGAAAGGTATGTGTATTTTCTATTATTAATTATTGATTGTCAAAATCTCCAGTTACAATTATAGTAAGTCGATGCAATCCACACCTATTATACCTTTAGAAGAGAGTACTACAGCAATAGTTAATGGGCCCCACGTTTTTATTTTAGTCTAATATGACCGGGACCACCTACGTAGGTTGACAGGTAAGTAACTATTTTTTATTTTCTAGTTTTCAGTGCACATAAGATAAAACCGTTTAACTTAAAAGTTTTTTTACCGATTTTTTTTTCATAAACTAAGTCAAAAGTGTCCAATGCTCCCTATGGTAGGGAGGCTTGGACATACCATGTAATATATAATTTGTAAATTTTTGCTCTTCTTCGTCAGTGAAAATTTGTGAGGTTATAAATCTGCGCGAAAAATCCTTTATAGAATCTTGTTTCAGGTACCGTTGCCAACTTGATCTAGAGACTATTATATTTAAAATAGTGTTTAAATAAAGTTCTAAGTGTTTTAAAGTGATTAAGTGCCTACCTTTAACGATGGCTAGAATGTTTTTGCTTAAATCTTTATTAGAAGAAGCTCATGCTTTAGATAATTTAGAAAAGCGTCAACAATCTGCTAGAATTCGTAGTTTATCTTTATTAACTCGCGATGATGACTATGTGAGCATATATAGATTGTCAAAGGAGCTAATTGACCAACTGGAGTCTGATTTACTGCCCCTGATAAAGCCCACAAAACGTCGAGGCAAAGGACTTACAACTCGTGTAAAAGTAAGTATTGACACAGTTTATAGTTGAAAAATTGTAATCAAGCACACAATAATAAGAAAAACACTTAGTTCTTAATAAGGAGTATTCCCTTTATGTGGTTTCCCCGCCAGCTGATATGTTTTCAAAAGACTCTGTACTTCAGTTATAATATTGGTATTCTCTTAAGCATGAAAATAACCAAATTGGTCTCAATTTTGTTTTCACTAAATCCAGATAAAGTAGGTATTACATTTTTTATTGATTTATTGTTTCACAGATACTATGTTACTTTATCATTCTTGGCTAGTGGCGGTTACCAGAAGGTTATTAAAGAGGGCATCAGAACTTATTTATCGCAACCGTCTGCATCTCGTTGCATAAATGAAGTAGTGGAAGCTCTGAACAATCCGGCCGTAGTAAAAAAATATATAAGGTTTCCTCAAAATCAGCAAGAAAGGCAAATTGGCGCTGTCAGTATTTTTTTTCGTAGGGTAAGCATAGATTATATTCACAGCACGAATTTAGAGATTTCTGTTTATTTTATACTTAAAAGCTGCCTCAAATTCCTTACAATAACAAATTATAACTAAAACATCATATTTAGCTAAAATTCTGTGTCAAAACTGATAAAATTAACTGATAATTTTTTAGGAAAGCTCTTTCATTATATCTAGCCGAATATAAGAAATGGCAATAAAAGTTGATAATGATCTGTAAAATCTGATTTTTTATGCAATAAATTGTGAAAAAGTGCCCATCCCTCCCCTACCTCCCCTAAAGTATGAAATGACATTACGAATCGAAGTGAAATGCGAGTTGTTGATCGAGTTTTATAGAATCCCAGTACTGTAGTGTAACAAAAAAAATATACAAAGGGGAATTTCAGAGTTATAAACATAAAGGCACAGAAATACGTCTTTACTGCGTACAATGCCGTATTTCAAGACTTCATCCTTAGGTACGTTTTTTCATATTTACGACTTAGGGTACCCGCACACTTTAGACTAAACAGTCGGCCGACAGTCGATGGTTGGCAATTTTTTATTTATATTTTTATTTTATTTTTTATTTTCTTATTTTATCTTGAATCCATTCAAAGTTTTCGCGCGGTCGGATGCCGACCAAATATCAGATCGTTTTAACACCCTTTTTTCTTATTGGAAATCACCAAATGACCTCTTCCATTTTTTTGATGAATCATCACATCTTTTTTTTTATTGGAAATCATCCAATGACCTATCCCACAGTGGATTAGCAGCGTGACGGAATGTCAGACTCTTACTGACTAAAACCCACCGTTCTTTCTCAAGCCGTTTATGTACCAGTGCCGCGGTAACTCTTTCGGCATTCCCGTAGCTTTTTAAAATTCATCTCTATACTGATTTATTAGCCCATACAAATCGGCCGACTAAAAGTTTCTAGTATGCGTAAGTACCCTTACTTTCTTTCTTTCCTACCCCTAGAATACTTTGCGTACATCATAACGAATTTAAAACATTTCTCAACATGTTCCGGCAAGCGTAACAAAAACGTTGAAAGTTAAAATAATTTATTCCAATCTTGTATTTTTTCGTTCTTACATTACTTTATTATTTTGTGAAGAATGTGCGTCTTGGGTTTCGAGATGTTCTTTTGTTTCTTTATGCGTTTGTATTATGAAGAGGGATTGGGCTAGAAATGTCTTTATGGCTGTGAAGATTGTTATGTCACCAAACGACTCAGTTTGGATTAGTAAGTATCATCATCCTCCGAGCCTTTTTCCCAACTATTTTGGGGTCGGCTTCCAGTCTGACCGGATGCAGCTGAGTACCAGTGCTTTACAAGAAGCGACTGCCTATCTGACCTCCTCAACCCAGTTACCCGGGCAACCCAATACCCCTTGGTTAAACTGGTTGGGGATTAGTAAGTAGCAGTATTTTATACCTACATAGGTAGACTTATATTTTTAGTACTTATTTTATTCAGAGTCGTATTCGATTATACTCTTTGTTAAAATAGTCATTATTTAGCGATAACTAGGTATACCTAAATCAAATCAAACAAACTTTTCAATACAAAAGGACATTACATTAAGTTTGAAACAGATGGCGCTGTAAAGCGGTAATGAGCTAAACTATCCGCAATCCATCATGGCGACAAGTTCTCTCGTTAGTTTGTGCTCGCAGCTGCGAAACATTCTTCTAGAAAAATCTTTGTGTTTTGATAGCAAAGTTTCGTCATTTGTATGATTTTAAAGTAATATAGTTTTTGAAAAGTACCTAAGTGTGATAAATTACAGTTGGCTTCCTACTATTAATTGGGTAGAGTATCACTTCATTTTCAACGGTTTTACCCGCGTCCTATAGAAATAATTACCCGTTCCAGGATAAAATATAACCTACTACTGAAAGAATTTTCAAATCTGCTAGTACTTTCATGGCGTTTGGACTACAAACAAAAACACAAAAAATGTTTCCTCTTTCTAATATAAATATGGAGATGGCCACAGCTCCAGGACCAGACAAAATCACAAACGAGCTTCTTAAAGGCACTCTCGAAGAACTAATACCCATATTAACAGCAATATTTAACGACATAATGGAGACTGGTATCATCCCCAAACAATGAACAACATCACACATCATACTCATATATAAGAAAGGTCAAAAAGAAGACATTAATAACTATAGACCAATAAGCCTGATGTCGAATATCTATAAGGTATTCTCCAAAGTGATCCTGGAAAGAATAAGTAAGAGACTTGATGAAAACCAACCACGAGAACAAGCTGGCTTCAGACAAAAATTTTCAACTCTAGACCACATCCACACTGTGAAGCAAATAATAGAAAAATACAGGGAATATAACAAGAATATATACATGGCATTCATCGATTACTCCAAAGCTTTTGACAGCATTAGCCACAAGGCAATATGGAAAAACCTAGAACAACAAGGAATTCCTACAAAGTACATTAATATTATTAAGAACATCTACCTAAACTGTGAAGCTAAGATACAACTGGAAACCTTGGGAGAGAAGTTCAGTATTAAGAGGGGAGCAAGACAAGGGGATCCCCTATCACCGAAATTGTTCTCGGCTGTTCTCGAAGGTATCTTCCGTAAATTAGACTGGAACGGATTCGGGCTTAACATTCTAGGGACAAAATTGAACCACCTAAGATTTGCGGACGACATAGTCCTGTTCGAAGAAAACCCTGCACACTTAGAAGAAATGTTAAAGTCACTTAATGAGGAAAGTGTCAAAGTAGGCTTAACAATGAACAAAAACAAAACCAAACTCATCACAAATTCAAAACCAATAGAAATAAAAATCGACGACCAACCACTAGAATATGTACAAGAATACATCTACTTAGGTCAGATAATCTCCCATAAGGACCAAACAACCAAGGAAATCGACAGAAGAGTCGCAAACGGATGGAAAAAGTTCTGGGCACTGAAAGAGATTGTTAAATCCAAGGAGATAAGTATGTCAACCAAAAGAAAAGTCTTTAACACATGCATCCTTCCAGTCATCACCTATGGGTGTGAAACCTGGTCACTCACCAAGCTCCACAGGCAAAAACTACAACGCTGCCAAAGAGCAATGGAGAGGAGTATGACAGGGAACAGGATACAGGACAGAGTAAGAAGTAGCGTGATACGAGAAAGAACCAATGTAGTAGACATACTTACTCGAATAGACCAACAGAAGTGGAGGTGGACCGGCCACATGATTCGCGATCCACACAACAAATGGAGCACAATCGTCTCAGACTGGTATCCCAGGGACGGAAAGAGAAATAGAGGACGCCAACAGATGAGATGGGAAGATGACCTCAAATTCACGGCTGGACACCACTGGAGAAGGGTAGCTCGAGACAGAACACAGTGGAAAATGTTAGAGGAGGCCTATGCCAACAGGCACACTGAACTGCGGGACATTTTATAAAGAAACTTCTACACCATAATACTATCTACGTGCACGCAGTACAGAATAAAATGGCTTATTATTATTATTATTATAATATAAATATAGATGAGATTTGGTTGAAAATGTCTGGGAAAGGATTTTCATTTACCTAACCCAACGAGTTTTTATTCATATTTAATTTACTCATAACACCTACCTAACACGCAATACGGCTAAGTTTTAGTAGCTACCTCATAAAAATCCGTCGCTTACGTTTATTTAATTTACACTAGGTATCAGCCCACTCAATTCTCACACCACTACGTACCAGGAATAAATAAAACATGCGTCACTCTACCAGTCCCTTTTAGGGACTTAACGACAATTCACGTAACCCTTGCGTGCCAATGTAAATGAAGGAAAACCCTAAAACGCACCCTGCTAATTATTTAATCAATTGGATATAGCTATTAACTAGAAACAGTAGAGGGTTAAGCCGGTACTAAATATTTTTAACCGACTTCAAAAAAGGAGGTTCTCAGTTTGAACTGCATGTATGTTTGTCTGTGTGCGATTATCTCACCTTTGACTGAACCTATTTTGATGCCCTTTTACAGGTACATTATGGAAATTGGTTTAATTTTTTTATGAAAAGTGTTTTATAATAGTGTATTTGGTAATCTACGTTTTCCACCACATAGAGAAATAAGCGACTGTAGTGTACTGGGTGTAAAGTTTGATCCCTGTGCCGTGCACATTGTGCAAGCAGCCCAGAGTCTGGAAGTTGGTGATATAAAGTCTTTTATTTATCCTTTATTGCACACTTAACAGTAAATATATAAAGAATTAAGACAGTTTATGTACAACGGCGAGCTTAACCCAGAATTGGGTTCTCTTACAGCCAACCTTAAAACCATAGAGAGCCATAGAGTCTTTCTTATGTTTTCCTTCTGAGATGTCAGATTGTCGTCTCAGCTGACATGATAAGTAAAACAACCCCCCATGTATATCTTAACCGTATAAATAAATTCCCAACCCCAAAAACGCTAGCTTAAAGGACAATGGGCAGATTGGTATACCCCACCAATAGCAATGTCATATATATCATTGGATAGGCCTTTTTATGTAGAACAACATTTACTATTACAGCTTTGCTGAAATGTTTGTCCGTTCTGAGATATAGATCAAAAACTGTGCAAAAGTTAGAACCAAGTAATCTATTCATAACTCAAGTTTTTAAAGGAAAATCTAAGTACTACTAAGTGTATGTCTTGTAAGTACTACATGTTGTGCCCGTTAGGGTCCATAACTGTTATTGTTATTTAACATTTGCCAGGGCCGCGGTAACTCTTTCGAAAAAGCCCTGGCAGGCCTTGGCCCTACTGGGCCCCGCTGGGGTTGCTGACATCTCTTTGAGGAGCGCGTTGAACAACGCGCGCCGTCGACACGGGTCTGTCGTCTAAGCAGACAGAGGGACGATGAGCCACCCGAACTCCACATGGAGAAGGATTGAGCATTAATGCTCTGTCTATATACTTATATATTTAATTATACTAGGTGTATGTACTTACGTTATCTATGAAAAATGAGAATGATTGATTACTTGGTAAAACTCATTTTTTTACCAGCAGACAGACTTATTCAATTAACTGTGTGTACTTTTGGCAAAACTTTTTCATGAAAAGAGGCCCCAATATACGTGCCAATATTATGTCCAACCAGAAAATGTAAGTATTCCATTTTCAAATAGTATACTTAGAAAAACAACAAAGAAACAAGGTTTAAAAATAGAACGCTGTCAAAACATCTGGAGATGAAAAAGAAATAATAAGATTAAGAGGTCATTCCGGCTATACCATTAACAATAGAAATAAAGCCTTAAAACTTCTAAACCTTAAAGTATAAAGCGAGCTGTGTAAGTACAGCTTTATTATTACGACTGGCTATAAAATGGGTAGGCAGAGGCATTGACTGCCTATAGCTATGTAGAAGTGAGTAATTTGTGCTAAAGCTTTATTTGCAAGAAGAGTGAGATAACAGATACTACCCATAATAGGTTTAGATCTGCTTCAGTTTGTGTTGTTATATTTTTTTGTTTGTCCGTCCCTGGAACTTCCTGCAACTCCATTCTCTGGCTCTAGAATATTTATGTTCCAAAAAAAAATCGGTTTCGCATGTAAGGAAATGATTGTTATGTAACAGCCTTTTTATCGTCCCACTGCTGGGCACAAGCCTCCTCTCACACGGAGAAGGATTGAGCATTAATCACCACGCTTACTCAATGCGGGTTGATGATTTCAGACTTTTAGTCCAGGTTAAAGAAATTATAATAAAAAAAAAATAATTTTGCAATTAATAACTTTTTTACACAAACCTAAATTCTGATTCAAAACACAGTCCTTCGAATCATTAGTTATTACCCGGGCACGATGTCCAATAGGCCCTTGGGGACCCGGGTACCCTTACCCGGGACGCCAACAGTCACGTGGTCTGTATTACATGATAACCGGACCTTGTGGAACAAATTCAATTTAAAACCGTTCTGTTTTAATAAAAACATGGCGGTTACCATTTGTTTTTAGATGTTCACATTTTTGGTTTGAGTTTTCATTCTGTTGGTTAATAAAGGGAACTAACTTTTGTTACAGTTGTTGTAACACATTTTATCTTTGTACTTTAATTGAAAGCTTTTTTTTTTTTTCTATCCTGCGACTTAGCAATCTGTTTATACAGAAACAATTATCTAATTTGATGTCAGATTTACATCAGATTAAATGTATTAGCTGAGATGTGTTCCCAGTGGTACCACTCTCATCTCTTGTCAGCAAATCTAATTGAAAGTGAGTGATGTTTCGATAGACTTTATTTAATGATTCATAAGACATTATCGGTAAGTATTTGAAAAAAGGCACCAGGAGGCCTTTTTCCTTTTTCCTTGGCCTTTTAGCATGATCAAATACTTATTTATTATCAGCCTTATTATAATCCTTCTGCAGGCCACAGGGGTTTTCTCGTACAGTAGGAAAGAGAGCAAGGTGTTGAAAGTCCAGGTTTCTTCAAGATGTGTTCCTTGAGACATTTGACTCCCACTCTCGATGCAAAATATTATTTGGTTCTTACATTTTGAGAATCGTGAAGGAGCCTTAATTTGAGGTTGGGAATAGGATCTAGTAGCAAATTTCTGAGCGGTAAAGTTATTTGAGGTGAACCTGTAGGTATTTCGAAAAATAAATACAATAACAATACTGTCTTCCAAAGGGCATAGCAGACACCCTTGATTTGACACACTGATTAAATCTATTTCTCTTATTCATTTGTTGATAGTGCAAATCCATGTATCTATGAGCCACATTGCAGAACTTAGCCAAACAAAAAATATCTAGACCGAATCATTATTAACTAGATTTCATTCTGTATTATAAGCTTAGACTGATATTTTGTTTCTAGATATTAAATACTGAGACTATAAGTAAATAAATGTTTTTCTTTGTTTAATATAAGTATTTGTGCTTATTTTTATTCGCATTTGACTAAGAGAGAGAGACTTTCTTAGAGTTACTTAATTTAACAAAATGTGAACGTTTATTTTTGGTAATGTGTTTTTATTCGTTGTCACGGTTCAGGCCCTGAAATTAATTGATACTTTGAACTCTAAAGAAAAGAAAACTCTACTTAGAAAAGAAATAAGAAATTAAAAACTGAAAAAGATAATATATTTTTGGGTAGATTCAGTTAACTGAATATGAAATCGAGGAATATAGACGATAGAGGAATAGGTCTACCAAACAAACGATGTATGAATTCTAAGAAAAACGGGCTGGAAATAATGTCACTTATGACATCACATCAGACAAAGAAATATGGAAGACGAAGACAAGTTGCACCTATCTCCAATATATAGGATGAGGCAGGACGACGATAAGCATATCAATAATTTAAAACAAAAAAGAAATATAAACTTATCTATTAACTAACGAAAAACAAGATTATTTTGTTCACTCACCCGTCTTACTGACAGCCGTCATTCTCTCGCCTAGTAATTACGTTCTTGACAAATTAATTATCACAGTACATTGCAAAGATAAATTGTTTTTTTTTCTTTCTTTCTTTCTTTTGAGCTGGGTTTTAGCTAGCGTTGTTGTGTGTAAGGAGATTAATCGGTCCATTACGGCTGAATTGAGGGGAAAGTAGAAAAAACTTGGTGACATTTACTTTCTTTGGGAATTTTTCTCGTGTCTTTTTTTAATTGAACTGGACTGTGGCAGGATATTTTTGTTAATTTCTGAGTTACTAAAATAATTGTAGGTACACTTGACTCACTGCATAATAACTGCTTCAAAGATGACTCAAATTCAAAATAGTTTTTCTAACTTGGCTGCAAAATATCACTTTTTTTAAGTCAAAATTTACAAAATACAGCCCCCAAAACACCCATCCTTCACTACTTCCTATCTTTTGATGAAAATTATATTCGACGTTATCTTTAATTTTTCGATCGATCAAAATCGAAAATCATCGAAACTTCTAGATAAAAGGGTAATTACATATTATTAAGTAAGTATGGGTTTACATGTATTATTTGGAAGAAAATTGGGCGTTCGCGTTCCTATGGCCTCTGACCCTGATTCTCATGCGTGGCTTCAAAAAATGAAAATGTGTTGTTGATTGGTTCCTATATAACATAACAGAAAGATGTTATTTACATCACATAATATATTGATTTCTCGTACATAAGTGTTTTTATCAAATCTTGATACAAGTTAGAATAACATTACTAGATTTGATTAATTTATTACTTTAGGTGTCTAAAAAGGTAATGAATATTTGAAAATCCCATTTATAACCCTAAAACTTTTCAAGTAGTTTTTAAACGTTTTAAAATTCTGACTGGATAATATTTTAAGTCATTATCAAGGATTAATAAATCAATATTTTTAGACGTTTGACAGACATGAGAATTAGTGAAAATTTCATTGAAATTAAAATTCTGCATGAGGGAGGGTGCGTTTAGATTAGATTAAAGGAATAAGAAATTAGAGTTTTCTTGATGTTTTAGTATTGTACGTAGAATCGTTGAGCCTTTAGCCACTAACACTCCGTGGGAACTAAGTATTCCGTGCACCCTGTTAAATTTCGTTCATAGCCTTCCTCAATATCTTACCTTTAAAGATTTTTTAAAATCGTTGCAGCAGTTCGTGAGATTATATAGCAAGTTCAAGCTTACAAACAAAAGAAACAAGGCTTGATATAAAACAGTGAGCTCAGAATTTCGGCGTCACATTGCATTTTCAGTTAAAAGGTTTACAACGAGTTTTATAAGACAACAAAGTATAAATTGAGTTTCCAAATCTTATAACAATTTGTTATGATTTTGTGGGAAAAGCTTTTTACTTGTTTTCTTCGGGTAATTCTTGCTTTTTAGGTTACGTCATAAGAGTAATAGAATTTAAGGACCTTCTTTTAGTCGTTTCGCCATATCAGGGGTTTTCAGCTACCTATGTATATCCTTACCGTTCTAACAGAGTTCCCGTAAAAACGCTTCAAAACCACTTATGGTACATACTTACGGTACCTACGAACTTACATATTTATAGTAGAACCGAATAAGATTCACCTTCACATGAAGAATCGCCTGTCTAGCCTTTTCCAATTATACCCTTTTTTGTCAGCTTCCAGTCTAGGCGGATGCAGCTGAGTACTTATGTTTTACATAAAACCTGTAGCCTGGTAAGTTTTTAAGATTGGTTGTCAGACTGTTTGGTTTCGAACTATGCGTAACCACTAGTGTTTAACGTGCCGTCCGAAAAGAAGAATATAAGTTGACGACCTCGATGGTACAATGGTTACCATGCCGGACTGCAAACCTGGGGTCCCAGGTTCGATTCCCGGTTTGGTCGACATTTGTGTGATGAGCATGCTTGTTGGTCGTGGTCTGGGTGTTATAATATGTATTTATAAATATGTTTATTATGTAGCTATATGTAGTTTATCAGTTGTGTTCGCACCCACAACACAAGTTAATTAATAACTTAGCATGGGGCTATCCGACCGTGTGTGAAAAGGTGTCCCGACATTATATATGTTACGGGTAATGCTAGAAGGTGGAGTAAACCTAGGTTTACCCGGGTTGACTTAGTATTACCCAAGCTTCTTGGGTAAAGTCCGAATAATAAATAAAATAAAGTTTAATTCGGGGTTTACCCATGCTCACCTAGGTCTACCCAACTCTGACTGGGTAATGTTAAAAATTTGTCTAATAAATTAGTGAAATGAAAATCCAAGGTCATTTTAAACATTTATAATTTAAAAAAAAACATACACAGGTTATCGTAATCGCTTGAAGAGCATAAACTTAATAGCTTTAATAGAAAAAACTAATAACGGTCAGTTGTTGTTCAAATTGAAATTATTTATATGAGCAAGATAAACTGCTGTGACATTTAGAATTGCACAATTTTCCTGCAGCTTTGCATGAACACTTCTTTGTGGCACATTCTGTTTTGCAATTAAACCTTTTTAGAATAACGCCAAGGGCTCGAAAATTACGCAACCCCCAACATTACCCAGTCAGAGTTGGGTAGACTTAGGTGAACATGGGTAAACCCCGAATGTAAAATTTATTTTACTTATTATTCGGACTTTACCCAAGAAGCCTGGGTAATACTAAGCCAACCCGGGTAAACCTAGGTTTACTCCACCTTCTAGCTTTACCCGTAACATATATATTATATATAAGAATAGAATAGAGAAAATAATAATCGTACATAGTTATCACACAATGAAAATAAGGTATCTACACACAATAACAACCCTTTTCCCTTTTCTATAAATAGTAACATCGTCACTGCGATAACCGATCCTTGTCATTGTCCAGATGGCTGAACTCTGAAACACATCGGACACCCAGACTGACGTGCACATCTATCAGATAAACTGTATCATTTCTCTTAGGTTCTGTCGCGTTTTTCTTATAGTTCCGGTCATTTGTTTGTGAAAAGAGTTGTGGATGTGTGTTGACATGTCATTTGTTTATCTTCCTCTGTGATTTTCTTTTATTTTTGTTGTGATTTTAGTGACTGGTAAAGTTCTCGAAGAATTCCAAGCAGAAGTGCGCATAATATGTATATGTGCGCATAGTTTTCAGACAACAAAAATAAGATACCAACATATTACCACATTAAACAACCCTTTTCCCTTATCTATAAATAGTAACATCGTCACTGCGATAACCGATCCTTGTCATTGTCCAGACGGCTGAACTTTGAAACACATCGGACACCCAGACTGACGTGCACATCTATCAGATAAACTGTATCATTTCTCTCACGATGATGTCGCGTTTTTCTTATAGTTCCGGTCATTTGTTTGTAAAAAGAGTTGTGAATGTGTGTTGACGTTTCTTTTGTTTAAGATAAAGCATTTCCGCTGTGATTTTGTTTTATTGTTGACAGGAAATTTTGTTGTGATTTTACTGGCTGGTATAAAACTCTTGAAAAACCTGCCTTATGGCGACCTACTGATACCTAAAATAGCTTTTGCGTAGCGACTCGCGCAATGTTCCCTGAGGACAAAAGTTTGGCCAGAACTGTATGGAGATGCGATGCGTGGAATTTTGTCTTGTCTTGCTAAACGAAGACGTTAAGAGAAAGATTAGTCCAAGACGAAGAATAGATAAACTATGTGAAAAATTTAAATATTCCTTTTGTCTTTCGGCCATTTTTTGCTGAATCTTTTATTATTTTTAGATACCTACTTTCATAACCACAATTTTTTCACTTATTTACAGATTTTTACATATTTGCAAACGAAGGGGTTTGAAAAGGCATACAAACTTGCACCATGCGGCAATGTTACAGCTATTTGCTAAACAAACCAGGGTAATCTGTTCCAAGAAGTAAAGAAAGGCTTGGCTTCGAGTGTTCCACAAAATGGTTATTCATCCCTTGAGTAAATGTCAACTGTAGGACGTGGCCTATCGTGAAGTAAGAATGTTAATTTTGAACCTATTAACATACACATATTGATTTCGGCTTGTTTGATTCTATCGTAGCTACGACGATCTAGTACCTGAAGGTGGGTATTGATGAACTTTTTAGTCTATGGCAGCTAAAAGTATTTTAAAAAATTTATGATGATGAATATTACTAAGGCATTTTTTTGTGTAAAGTTTCTATTGTAAATGAGTGCCTATTTGCAATGTAGCGTGAAATATGGATTTGTGATTTAAAGTAAGAAAGAAGGTGTAAGAATGTAATATAAAAACTATGTAATACTATTTACATTTACGGGGTAAGAATGGTTTTTCACGGGTTGTTTTCTTACAAATTAACCATGCATGATGTTGTGTTTCAGCCAGTTCCACACAGTACAAGCTACAACACTACAAAGCAACTAACTTGTCTGTTGTCTAACAACTTAGGACATGCTATGTCATGCAGTGTGAACTTGCTCTCATTAGTAGTTCCCAGAGTCACAGGGCATGGCGGCAATTATGCAGTTTTGGGGGCAAAGTTTAAGATTTTTGTTATTTTCAGATGCGTTAAATGTCTAGTAACATTATAAAAATGTACAAAACTGTATGTACTCGAAATATGTAAATAGGAAAATTCGTGTTACGTTTCAAAACGTACCTAACACGAATGTTCGGCACAGAAGAACTTAATTAGCAAAAAAACATATTATAAGGTTGAATTATTTAGTTACTCCAAAAAACATTACTAGTAATGCCGATATTGTGTGGTTATTTACCTATCCGTATTTACAATCTAGAGCACTATTTCTACAAGACAATTGCTCGTCAAATCGGACTATGACACTGAAGGTAGTGTTGGTGAGTAAGCTTATGCATTACATACATGACTTTGCCCAGTCTGCTATATTTGATTAATCTATGTCCTTTTGGCCATTACGAACGCACTGTCGCCTTAGTAAGTTTTTGCACCACCTCGATCGTTTTCGACATTTTTACGAGCCCCAAGCGAACGATAAACTGGAATTTGTTCGATTTTGAGTTTTATTTATCTTGAGGATAAAGTTTGAATTTGATTGATTGCTCTTTCGTGGTTTGATGTAAGTTTGTTGTTGAGAATTTGATAGCTAAAAGGGAAATCATGGGAAGTAATTTGATTGATAAACATCGAGAGGCTGAAAGAAGAGCCTTTGTTTTAGAGATTATTTAACAAGTTAATATTCAAAGTTGACAGTTTATAGCGTAAAGATTAAAATAAATTTGCTAATTTCTACGCCCCATAGGAAGAATTTTTTGCACCTGCATGAAATGAACTGGCCTTTCTCGATATAGGCTATCTAATAACTAAATTATAGTACCAAATCGGGTATTATATAGATTTAAACACATTGTAATTTTTGTCTTTATAACTGAAAATAAAAATAATTGTTCTAAATGACTACAGTCAAGTTCAGAAACAGAGAAACTTTAACATTTAATAAGCCACAAACAAACATTACCGCGTTGGTATTGTTTCGTGGTTTTGGAACACGACATACATTTTGGTGAGCCGCTATATGTAACTGTTTTACTGCAGAGGTTAAATGATAAACGATTTATTTCTTTAGTGACAGTTTTTTGGAATAAGAATGCGTAAATTAATGGCATTTTTTTCATGGAATTCTTTTAGTTTTATTATTATGTCTATACTATTTCGTTGGAATGGTGTAATCATCAAAATCTTACTTACATGATAAAAACTTTAGTAACCTAGTTAGGTACCTATTTTTAAACTTCAGCAGCGTTATCCCTCCAATACCTAAGTAGTCTCTTGGGATGTGTTGAGGTACCTATCTAAGTAAACTTCTAATCTTTGAGGTAAGTACATGCTTCAGGAGTTTATAAACAATGTAATATTACTATCGTCTTATACGTGTTTTATAAGTAAGGACCATTTTCATGTGTCATCGTTACTTAACCATAGAGCTGGAGAGTTTGTTTGTTTATAGCTAATGTCGAGAAATAATGATTTGAAATACACCTTTTTTAGGAAGTCGGTTAAAAAGTGGTGTCAGAGATCGAAGAAACATACTTTTTGCTTGGGTGAGCGATGTATAGGTATAGTTAAAACGAGACCTACCACGCATTTCCACTTAAGAAGTTAAAAGAGGTAAACCAAACAACGGAAAGAAATCTTTATCCCCTCCCCTCCTCAGATTTGAGACAAAAACAAAAAACGAGCGAGATAATCTGCTTAAATCCCGTTTTCCGTGATTGGTGTAATCTGTAACCAACTGAGAGGATTTGGGGGCGGACGTGACGAAGTTAGTTTATTTGTCATTGTCACCCCAGGTGGTAGCGATTGCCGTCAATAACGTATTGATCAAGGAATTGGCTTTAATGTTACCTTATAGATACGTAAGTATAGTATGTTGGTGCGTCCTGTCCTATGTGAGAAAACTGGGCGCGGCGCTGGTGACGCAAAAACAAGAAACAGTCGATTTCTTTTGAAGTGGCCTAAGGCTACCCGATTTTTTGTATCACCAGATCAAAAATCAGACACCAATTTATTGGACGTTGGCGAGCAGTCTATTTGATCCTTGAATTCGCTTTGGATCGCTTTGCATTCGCCTTGCGTTGATTCGCACACGCGGGATACCCTTCGCAGTTGTTTCTAGCCGTGTACCTCCCTTGTACCTATTGCTCAAATCGGTTACAAGTGCCATCAAAATCCGTTCAATCATTTGCACATGAAGAATTAACAAACACACATACAAACTTACGCCTTTATAATATTTGTTAGAATTTTACTTAACCTCTACAGATTCACGCCTGAATTCACGCAGATTTTAACTACTGAAAATGAACAAAACATTTAAATGAAAATAATCAAAAGCTGCCAATTACGACTAAAAGTTAATTAATGGTTATTTGAAACCCTTTAGCGGCCCGAGATTTCTTAATTGGGTGTTTTGGCCTCGTATTTTTTTGCTCTGGTAACTACTTCATTGCTTTTTGTGCGTCTGAAGATAGGCATGTAATTATTGTCTCGGAGCCAGAATAAAAAGATTTTGAAGTTTCTGAGTAACCTTTGCTTTAGTTATAAGTAACATTGTTTGTATGGTTATTTGTATTTTTTTGAGTTATCTAATTCAAAACCTATGCAAGGAAAAACTAATGTTTATAAATGCTATTCTGTATCTTTGTAAATAATAATTTACCTTAAGATGCGAATATTGAACCAGCTATGACAGTATATAGAATAAATATAAGATAAAATATTCTTTAGATCATTATAACTTAATAAATAGAAATATCTACTTAATTTATATTAAGTCTCATTTGCGGTCACCAAAATATACTTAATATAAGTACTTTAACGAAGCATAACAAGATACCATTGATCCCAAAACTCAAGTAATTACACTTTATCAGTTCATTAGTTCAGAAAACTTCATTTTCACTCAAAGAAAAGTTTTTTCTTTTACCAAAAAGATTTATAATAAAGACCAAAAGTTTGGAGCACAAATTAATATTTGCAAAATGTTTTCGAAAGAAACTTTTTCAAATAAGAATGATAAGCTTTTCATTTTGATATTAAGAGTCACAGAAATATAAATAAATTATTAAAACAAACTTGATTATTTTCTTCTTGCAGTGAAAAATATTTTTGATATTTCTTGGACTTGGAGATGGCCTTTATCGTTATAATAATGCTTAGATACATAGAATGAAGCCAGTATTTTAAACAAACTCTTCAGTTTTATAATATTAGTACTGAGTGAATTTGCATGTCTTAGCTACTCATTACAAAGATATGCTGCATCATTTATAAACAGATGCTTCTAATTCATTCATTAACGTAAACGTAGTTTTATTAGATTCTCAAAAAATATCATCATCTCATATTCCAAGATAAAAAAAAAAATTGTAAGAAGTAAGAAACACAAATTGTCTAGGATGTATTTTTTCCATTCATTTATTTATTTTATTCTAAGAATATATACCATGCAAAAAGGCTGTGACGCAAACTGCGTGAAATAAAAAAAAACGTTCTTGGTAGGGTTTTCTTAGAAATGGGCCGGTAATAACAGAGATGTGTTGGTTAGCAAATGCACGCTATAAATCAAGGGTAGGGGGCGTGAAAGTGGAAGATACGCGGGCCACGAAATAAGAGGGACGGTTAATAAATTAACTGATTGGGTTTTGGAGCACTTTTAAGACTTAAAAACAACCAACAGGAAGGAATTAAAAAAAATCGTCCTAACAAAACAAAAACATAAAAGATTCTGTCACATAAATACGATCACTTGGGTAGGTAATGTAGACGAATACGATGATTGTCGTAAATTGTTTGGCCGTTTTTGAGATATGACGTCATAAATAATATTATATGCATATAAGATAAAGCAAAATTTTTCCCTTTTTGTAGACGGGTAAAAAGAGTGAACAAAAAACAATATATAAAACAAGCTGCTCGTCTTTGTGATTATTTGCCGGTATTATGATTTGTAGCGAAGGTTGATTCGTTATTAGGTCGCTGATTTCATAGCCCCAAAAGGAGGCCGTGTATAAATTGCCCACGCTGCATCTGACGCTAACGAAAAAAAAAAACTCAAAAGAGCTCTCACTTTTGAGTAAAAATGATTTATCACTCATTTTCGCCCTTTTTCTGCAGTTTAATCGTTTGGAAATTTTATTTCTTCACAAGTTATAGGCTACTTGTTCTCAAGGATAAGACCTAAGTACCTATGTATGTTTTGGTTTGGATGATAGATGAGCGGTTAATTTAAAGTTACATTCACGAAATAAATAAATTTGCCCTCGTTGCGTTTCTTCAATATTAATCTATGCTTCTACATTCATATTACAAACAGGATTTTTTTTCCTGCTCTTTAACAGAAACAGCTGCATTAATTTGAGTTCTTCTAATTACTATTTTTTTACTATTGAGAAGCTACACTATCCTCGGGTAAGTAAGATAAAAGATCCACGGGATGCGGGTTAAACCGCGATGAACAGGGTTTTACAATTTATGAAAAATCAATTTATGAAACTCACGATTAATTATCTTTGATGACAAATTAAAGTAATTAAATTTAAAGTATTATTTTACATTTTATACACTTACACAAACTTTTTTGTCAGACCGATTTAAAATAAATCGCGAAAAAATTATACCAGAATCATTACAAAAATAATAACACTCAACAGTAACACAATAAAATATTTCCTAAAACAAAGCTTCGTTTTATAAAGGTGCGTCGCAATATGTCGCACCTGGCATACAAATTAGGGTTTAGTTTCACAAACTGTGGGAGACAACAGTTGGGACCTGCAGGTTAAATAACTTGATCCTTTTTGTGAATATTTTAGGAAGTACTTTTGTGTTTATACTAAACTCCGTTTAATTTACTCTTAGCGTAACCTGTATTATTTGTCTAAAAATAGGTGTAGTATCTTTCTTGCGGTCGTTTGTAAGTACGTACTCACTATCTTCCGAGCCTTTTCCAAACTATGCTATGGCGGGATCGGCTTCCAGTCTAACCCGATACAGCTGAGTACCAGTGTTTTTCAATGAGCAACTGTACTTGAACTTTGAAAAGTGCTTAATTGAAGAAATAACTTAAAGAAATTACAACTAAAGAAACTACATGAAGGAAACTATATATTTTTTTTGTTAGAACATTAAATAGCATTAGTGAGTAGATATTATAATCTACTGAAATAAATAAAATATGCTTCAGTCAAGAATACTATAAAAACATTTTAAATTCCGTTTGTTATACAATTCAAGAGATTGGCTGCAACTAGCACAATAAATCACCAAGATACATAACACAGCGTTTAAATATTGCAATTTCTATTCAAGCCAGTGGGGACAGCAAAAAAATACAAACGTAAGCGTATAACTTTACCCACATTATCTATTGATAGTACCCTCGTCATTATGTAACTATCGCGATTAGATCTAAATCGGGTCTCTGTTAGCTGAATTTAAACGTATTTTAGTTATAAGGGTAGTTCACACAATCATATCGCTTGATGCGCGTTTTTGTCATTTGATGCGTCTCACCTTGCACTTGCGTCTCATCTTAACTTGTATGTAGAAGGAGTGTTGTTGTAGAGGGATACGTCAGACTTTAACTAATTAAAAACCACCCACGTTATGGGTCCTTTGTGTTCCAAGGCTGCAGTAACTCTTTCAAACAACCTTACAGCTAAGGTAGGTTTTTATGACACTTACTTTAACTGATTCTGATTCAAAACCATACTTATCTAGTGTATGTATACTTGTTTACGTTATATGAAGACTACTTGTAGGCATCTTAAAAACACGTAAATACTACGTAAAGTGTTCACTTTAGTCTCGTGAATCTGAAACAGAACTTTTGGTACATATGTATATGTATGTTCAAATCGGACGATAGTCAACGTTTTATGTAGTAAGGACTTTATTCGGCAAATAATTTGGTGGTATTCAAAAAGCCTTTTGTGTCGATGAATAAAGATGTCGAAAAACCGCTTTTCTATTAGATTTTTAAGAAGGTTTTTGGTTTCTTTTTGCTTTCATTACATAGGGTTTGGTTTTGCTTCGGGCAAACTCAAGTAAAATAGTGATTCTGCCTATGTCTGTATTATCTTAACATTAAAATTTATGTATTAAACGAGAAATTACGAGCAGGGAAAGAGTATCGAATTTTACTCATTTTTTAACAACATGGCATTGATTAAAATTATCTGAAGTTTTCTGCAGTTTGGGAAGATGTTTTTTATTTGAAGTTAAACTGTGAAACTCTGCCTAACATTATCAAATTACTTCTTCTTTGAGAAGTTGGTTAAAAAAGAAAGTGTCAGTAACTGCGAAGCTATGTGGTTACCGGTTGTCATGGTAGCTAAGAACTTGTAGGAAAATATTGGATATTTATAAAATGGAAATAATAAGAAAAATATTAATTACAAAATATCTTTCACCTAAGAATAAGTATTATGACGCACCAATAATGATTGATACATTTACTTTCTCACTTTATACCTACAATTTGTTCGCATTCTAACTTCGCACTAGGAAAACTTGCCAACAATACACATAGCTTTGAACAATATTATAAATTACTTGTAACATACAAGCTGAATAGAAGTTTATTTTCTAATATTGGAGCTTTAAAACTTAATGCTCTTGAGGTCTCGAAGGAAACTAGGTTTTTGATTTATTGGTGTTACGAGTGAAGAAAATAGTGCTCGGTTTACTGTCTCAAGTAGTGGGGAGTGTAGGTTGTTACAGTTTCTTGTAAGCCAATTGAGTGTAGAAATTACGTAGGATAGTGTAAGATCTGAAATCTGTCTGCAACCAGTGAACATTTTTGAGTGTATGATAGTAAGGAACTCATTAATAATATGGCTTTGATTGGACTTCGTATAAACAGGAAAAAAACCTTACAATTTTTGTAGAAAGTATTTCAGATTAAACATTAAGATAACTTAGCTGAGTTCGATGTATGTATGTATAATTATAATGGTAAAGGAAAACTAGTAGGTTACCTATCACTAAATATTTAAAAGATTTTTGCTATATATCTACCTGAATTATTCAGTTGATTGAGAGCCCGGGTAACTGGGTTGAGGGGGTCAGATAGGGCAGTCGCTCCTTGTAAAGCACTAGTACTCAGCTACATCCGGTTAGACTGGAAGTCGACCCCAACATAGTTGGGAAAAAGGCTCTGAGAATGATGATGATCTACCTGAATGATTCTTAAATGCAATGTTTACATATGTCTTAAACTGCCACAAAACTTGGATAAAATGTTCATTCATCTTCTGTCATATGAAATTGCAATATTGTGTTATTTATGAGATATTAATGCATTACTTGTTGACGCGTTATTTATATTATTATTCATATTTATTTTGACTTGAACTGTAATATCGCAAATGATGAATGATATAGTTTCTAAAGGCATTAGTGACTACAGTTCTCGTCAAATAATGATTGCTCGTCCAAAGTTGTCTAGCGTTGACTTTTTGATACTCAAAATGCATGAACAAAACTTTCACAGTACATACTTTGCTTAAGTACATTATAAGTGTGCATCAGACAGCACGTAAAAGTCTGCGTCAGAATCGCTGTCACAACTCACCGATCCTCTCGAAATACATATAGAGAGTTGCTACCTAATTGCTACCAGCTACCATTAGTTGCTACCAATTGCTACCCTCATGGTTTTGAAGATATTCAGCATCTAAAGGTAACAGCTATTCAAGTCATTGCCTTTTACCTCATATCACAAAAATTTGTATTGTTTTTAGTTTATGGAAATTAGTGCTGCATAAAAGCTTAACCAAACAGTAGATTTGTTTCAACAAACAGAACTTTAACTAACATAATAATGAAATGTAAACTAATTAGCAATTTCTCTTTTAGTGTGTATTGTTCAAACATATTTGCATTTAATTTAGTTTTATGAAACTACTAACTGTTGACCGTGGTTTTGTTCGCGTCCTGAGAGACGCCAGAGGCCATTGTTATAACTACATTTAGGGACAACTTCCTATAATGACATTAGTTACATTAGTAACAGCCTTGTCAAAATTGGTCTGGTCATTTCAGAGAATAGTTGGAACAAACAGACCGACTTTCAGGCTGTCAACTACACATAAGTAGGTACTATCATTTGAATTTACTGAAAGCTGTTGATTTTAATAGGAACAAACAGACATTTCAATTTGTTTATTTGGTTAACATACACGATAGATTAGAATGCAAGATGCACTATACAAAAATAACATTTTGCCTCCCCACTCAGAGACATTTAATGATTACTTAAGTCACTCCTTAGTGACGGAATGTCATACAAATCCTTCACTAAGGAATGGCTTAAGTAACCATTAAATGTCTCTGAGTGGGGAGGTTAGACATTATCTAGCTATACCGACCGTCATCATTAATTATTTTATCAATATCGGATTTGACTTTTAATTTAGCTGAAACTTATAGTAACCACTGGACCGTTACTGAGCTTATGCATAAAAAAAAACATGAAAGAAAAGCGCGACAAAAACTAGCGTATACACCCATTTTACTGAGCACCTATAGTACCTAAGTTCGAAAAAGATTCCCCTTGCAAAAATCAGGATTATTTCTTGCATGTTCTGAGTTTCGACCTTTCGCAATGAAGATTCTGGCTGTTTTTAAAAAACAAAATCCGATCCATCGCGTGAGGGGTTCCCATTTCTCTCAGTTCTTCCATTCCTTCGATCCATTTCCTGAGGGATCTCGTGTCTTCGTACAATATGTAGTGGAAACTGCAGTGGATGGTCGATGACCTTTGGGAGTGGAAGCAAGATTTTAGCGGGATTTTGTTATACCGTAATTGAGAGGTAACTAAATATTTTTTTTTGTTTTCCAACCAACTTCCCAAAAAGGAGCAGATTTTCAATTCGGATGTTCCTATTTTTTTATGGCTTATGTTTAAACACCACCCAAAAAAGTACCTATTTTACTACCAAAAAAATTCTAAACGGTTACCAAAATGGATAAATGGTCACCAAACAACGTTTCCAAAAATATTATTAGATAAAACCATTTTTTCTTATTATTGACTACTAAAAAAATTTATGGACGCCTTTAAAATACACTTTAGACCAAATATTATATATTGTCACTACTTAGATGTTACCAATTATGTAATACCATGACTCCTAATTTGGTCATTTTTGTTAGACTAAAAAAGCTAACGATCGCTAGAATATTTCCTAAATACCAATTAATATACTAGGGTTCCCAAACTTACGTCGCTTATTTATTGTTATATGAATTTGTGTGTAACTCAGTGCGTTTAAAATGTAAGCACGCAACATGCAGCAAGCATGGCTTCTGTCACGGCTCCGGCGCTGCGGGGCTCCGGCGGTCCCATGCGAGCTTATCGTCGCAGATGGTTTTCACGCTCACCACCGCAGCTTCGGCTTGCTGGCCGGCGGAGCCGGCCAGCCTCAGCCGCAGCGGCGAGCCTTAAAACTACCTGCGCCTCAGCTCGCAGGCCGCCTCGCCCCTCCGCGCCTACGCGGTTTTGAATTGCACTCTAGGGGTAGGGCAGACAAGACTAAGCGGAGTCGGTTTTGCAGCGATTCGTTTTCGTCACTAACTTTGATTTTTGGTAGTAATATTAATATTTTAGTTGGATAGAATTTGGTGACCATTAATCCATTTTGGGAACCAAAAATAATATGTGTGCGAGATTTGCGATTTTTCTGATGTTATTTTATTTTTTTTGGATCATAATATTATATACTTTAGTGCCCTTTTAATAAAGTCAATTTATTTTTTTTGGAGTTGTTTATTTTATTTGGTGCCTCAGCCTAGAGTCTTAAAAATATTTTTGGTGACCGCCTAAATTATACCCTTTTTTTATTTCTTCACGCATATGTTCGCCGAAAGTTTGTTTGAAAGATCTGATGATAAGAAAACCCTGTCATATCGAGGAAATTAGAACATGCATTGGGTAGAAACTTAACACTCAAGTATAGAGGTATATTTGATATCATTACAAAATAGTGTGCTTTTTTGTGGGGTTCATTTGATGAGAATCCACCACAAAGAAGGAGATCGTTTTACAGATTTTTTAATTTAGAAGGATAAAATAACAGAATATTCGATAGTTTAACACAGACATTTGACTTTTATTCGAATATCTAATATTTGAACAAGGAAATTTCGCATCTTGCTAGCATAATGCCGCGTGGGAGGGTAGGCCTTGCAAGAATTACGCTATTGTGGGAGATTACGAGGCATATTTCCTGGTTTCCCACAAAAGCCATAATACCCCGGATTAAGTGCCCATTGAAGTACTCTTGACGATTTTAATAATAATGTTTGAAGGAAATGTTCATGTTCATAAATGGGTAGATCGTTAGACGTTTTTGCGTTTTATTGGCATTAGGATATTAGTACCATGAAAGAGCGATTTTTTTAGCAAATACCACAATGCATCGCGTGAAATTGCGATATAATGCTCAATTAATTCACAAGAATTTTAATCGCACAAGGTCTGAATACTATTATTGATTAAATTTGGCAGTGTAGCTTATGCATCTGAATAACATATTTGTCTTTTACCCAGGTGTGAGAAGATCATGGAAAACAGCTATTGATAACTAAAACTAAAACTAACAATGGTTCAACTATACTTGCCATAAGGCCGTACTTACGTTAAGTTAGATAAAAATTACAGCGGAAATAAAATTCTGTTCGTAGGAATAACATAGAAACTACCTCTTTTCGTCAAAACTTCTGTGTAACACAAGCTGGAACTGAAAGGAAAGCTCCTAGAATGAATGCGTACATTTAAGTTAAGCTCCTGTTCAGCAAATGAGTGAGGCGGATCACACACTACCACTCGTTACGCCATAATAGTAAGAGTTTAAACGATGCTCCAAGAAGAATGTGGTTAGGTTCATAAAAAAGTCCGTCACATACATTTCAATCGTATTGAAAAAAACATTAAATAAATTCTGATTTCTCATGGGTAAAATACAAACTAGTGGGTAAAGAACCAACCTCTCGAGTATGTGGGTGTGGGTTCGATTCCAGGTCAGGCAAGTACCAATGCAACTTTTCTAAGTTTGTATGTACTTTCTAAGTATATCTTGGACACCAATGGCTGATAAAAAGGTGAAGGAAAACATCTTGAGGAAACCTGGACTATAGTCTGAAATCACCAACCCGCATTGAGCAAGCGTGGTGATTAATGCTCAATCCTTCTTCTTGTGAGAGGAGGCCTGTGCCCAGCAGTGGGACGATAAAAAGGCTGTAACAGAAAATACAAACAAGATTAAGTCGTGACAACTTCGGGGCTGCGGAATCGTTCAAAAGAGTCACCTCGGCCCTGGTACATAGAGGGCTTAAGAAGGAACATCACGGTTCACCTACACCGGTTATTTGATGATTTTCAAGCAAATAAAAAGTCGTAGTAACTACTCGTACAATCCTGCTTTCGTGATAGTTGTGTGATCCGCCTAGCCTGCTTAATAATAAGCAGTGATGAAGGAACCTTAGTGAGGGTACAAATGTGCTACTCATTACTAGGAACTCTTTTCTTTTACTAGTCTTCTGAAGATGATTGGTGTTTTTGTCCAGTGATCTACGTAAAGAGTGTTACGGGTATTAAAATAAATGAGAACACGATAATACGCATAAATAGTAATAATCTGTACCTACTTAATATTATAAATAATTAATGAGCGCATCCGGCCGTGCTCTCGCTGTGGGCTGACATAGTGTAGTCTCAATATATGACATGTCATAGACACGAAATAAGATTATAAAACTAAAGAGTTTGTTCATGTTCGATTTGATATTCCAGTGTTCTAACACTAGCTTATAGCGATGGTTATAGGCCAGGCGATTTTTATCCGGGTACAAGAAATAGTTCCCAAAGGTATTTTTTTTAAAAGGATATGGAAACTAAGAAATAGGTTCCTATAATTAACACTTAGGAACGTAGTTAGACATATTTGTTTTTCTATTGTTTTACCGTCCAACACTTCAAACATGCAATAAGGTAAGTTCTCGGAAATGTAATGAAAAATTAATAATGTAGGTACCGTCTATAATTTGTGTATTGTATAGCGAAGATAATTACTAAAACGTCTGGGCTATAATTGTCATATCTGTCATGTGTTTAAAATACGACTAATTGTTTGACAAATTATTGTTTTTCCTCTGAGAATTGATTTGTTTTGCTTAAAATGCCTCAAAATAAAAAAAAGATCTGTCACGAATGAATTATTGCCAAAAAAGAGGCTGGAATTAGGACTACGAATTGTGAAAATCTTTAGTTGTAAAGTTTGACTAAATTGAAAGAGGAACGAGGAGCGAAAATTCGCTAGTGTGCGAACGGTTTCAGACAAGGTGAAAGCCGAACTCTTATAGTTATTATATTAATGAGACTGACTACAATCATATGAAAAAATATACGTATTGTATCGTATTATGTATTAGCTACGTAGTTTCTAACTTACGAGTTGACCTGTAAGAATTCCGCGAAATAATCTAAAGTATACATAAATCGCGAAGATAATCTTTGTTTCAAAGACTTGGCTCTGATTTGACGTCATTGAAACGTTGAATCAGTTCGTCGAATTAAAATATTTATAAGTAGGAGGAAAACTTCATTTGACGTAAATGTATATGGGATATCTTAAAAAAATATATGTACATGGGTGCTGTGATTTTTTCAAAACTTCAATCATTATCTTATCGTAAATATATTGGGGTCGGTTTTCGTTCTTAACCTGATACAGATTGCTAGTATTTTACATGGAGCGTCTGTCTACCTGATTTCCTCAACTCAGTTACCTGAGCCACCCGATATTCCTCAGTAGGACTTGTTGTCAGACTTTCTAACTTCAGTACAGATGTTCAAATGGCAGCCGGGACCTCTTAATTTAACTTGTCACACATCATCACATCATCACCCATCAAAGAACCGACCGCGCCAAGCATTGCTTACCTAATTTTATGATGGATCAATCAGATTGGCTGTTGCTTAGCCCCGAGGCCCTCAATCGCTAGCGCTTATCACTAAGCCCCCACCGAACCCAGTCAAGAGGGCAAACTGTTCATGATTATATTATGAATATTGATTCTGTAAGAAATGTCGCGAGCCTAACTGCTATTTACGTAAATTCCACGAAAATGGACTCGAACCTTGTACTCTGCGGTCTACTTACAATTCAAGTAAGTATCTAGTAATTTCGTTGATACCGCTGCTTGAATAAAAATAGTCTTTAAGTACGGAGAAATTTAATTTCTAATATTATGTTTCTGTTTTCTTGTTCAGTGATATTTTTAATAATGTATTGGTTGAAGGCTATTTTCTAATTTGGTTTTGTGGGTTGAAGTTTGTGTTCTTTGACATTTTGTGGGAATTAAAGGTTGTGCCGGTATGAAATGTATATTTTGGGCTTTAATCTCAGTGAAATTAGTGCAGCAATCCCACCATGAAATTACAGATGAATAGACAGATAAAAATAAAAACTTTCAAAATAACATTAGAAAAAGGATTTTATAGGATAACCTTTAAATGTACTGAAATAAAAAAACCGGCCAAGTGCGAGTCGGACTCGTGCACGAAGGGTTCCGTAAATTACAGTTAAATCAACCTATCTCAAAAACTATAAGAGATACTTTGATCAAACCAAAAATCGTTGAAAGAGTTAATTAGCATGCATCACCTCTATTTTTTTTAGAATTTTATACCCCGTAGTTATAAAAATAGAGGGGGGGGGACATACTTTTTACGACTTTGAGAGCTGATATCTCAAAAACCGTTCACTTTAAGAAAAATGTTTTTTAGAAAACTTTATATCATTTTAAAAGACCTTTCCATTGATACCCCACACGGGTATGTACATCGAAAAAAAAAATTTCATCCCTCAGTTACATGTATGGGGGGCCCCACCCCCAATTCTTTTTTTTACTATTTAGTGTCATATTTTTGTAGCGGTTCATACAACACATATTCCCATCAAATTTCATCACTGTAGTACTTATAGTTTCCGAGTAAATCGGCTGTGACAGACGGACAGACGGACAGACGGACAGACGGACAGACGGACATGACGAAACTATAAGGGTTCCGTTTTTGCCATTTTGGCTACGGAACCCTAAAAAAGGGCAATTTTATCGAATTTCTATACTACTGTATATTTTAAACTCCACAGTAATAATGATTTATCGCTTTTCTGTTGATATTTAAATTTATTGCTTATCCATTGATAAACGATACGACGTGTAAATTCGTTTCTTTCTCGGACGATTTGTTTTCAGTAACTGCAGAAGCGACTCAAAGGTTTAAAAGAGAAGAAATAGTAAATCTTTTAACTAATTTCTGCAGCTGTGCTTTTTTCTCCCATGCATTCATGTATCTATTGTTCAGTGTGTAACATGGGGTAACTATGCAATAAAAATCTTGCATAGTAACCCCATATTATTCTATCACAGTCTAAAAGTATAACTTGGGGTAATTATAGGTAAAACTGCTGGACTGAAAATCTTTAAGAAATATTTATTTGAACTCAACACCACACGTTCCATACAACGCAATGGTGTATAAAGTCCTGTAAATACCAAAGTAACACTCATAAGGACTCCGTTTTTTCCTTATAAAGTACAGAACTCTAAAATTGCCAGCGCCGTTCCCCCAAGTTCCCCAAGTCCCCTAGCCCCCAGGGGAACCTGTCCAATTATCTCTTGTAACAATCCCAGAGAAATTCTCTTTGATTTTATATTGCCTATAATAATATTGGGTTAGCGCGTCGTTTATTTTATGTAAAAATATAGGATAAGTATATCTAGGTACTTATTTCTTCTTGTATAATTTTTTGGGTGAAGGTTTTATTCATGTAAATTGACGAAAAATCGATAATAACTAATGTACCCAAATTGTAATATGAAAATGTTTCAAGTTTCTATATTTCCACTAGGATAACAAAGCTTGTCTAAAATGAAGTTTTGTTGCAATGAAGTTGAGATAAAAAGAAGAGTAAAAACCGCCTCATTTTGGGAAGTCGGCTAAAAACATCAAAGAGTAAATCTCTGCAACTTTATTTCATAGGTATAATTAACACCTGGATCAAAAGCACTATTATAACAAAACAAAAGAAAACTAAGTAATACAAACTGCGGTCTCGTTTAGACGTCTAGACGGTAACTTGTGGTCATACCTTAATGGCGAGTAGAGAAAACTTTCTCAAATGCAAGTAGTTTAAGTTTTGATGAAAATTCGTGTTATCATAGTTGAAGTCATTAGCTTATGATGTCATTTGAAAGATTACTAGTGGGGAATAAGTTTGGGGATTGTACTTTCTAAGTATATCTTAGACACACCAATGACTGTGTTTCGGATGGCACGTTAAACTGTAGGTCCCGGCTGTCATTGAACATCCTTAGCAGTCGTTACGGGTAGTCAGAAGCCAGTAAGTCTGACACCAGTCTAACCAAGGAGTATTGGGTTGCCCGGGTAACTGGATTGAGGGGGTCAGATAGGGCAGTCGCTCCTTGCAAAGCACTGGTACTCAGCTACATCCGGTTAGAGTGGAAGCCGACCCCAACATAGTTGGGAAAAAGGCTTGGAGAACGATGATGTTTGGGGATTGTAAGAAGACTTAAAATAATAAAGTTTGAGGACTTGTGACACTATCTTTCGAGGATGATTTCATCCGCGTCCCGAGGGAGTCTAATTCCTACACTTGGATGTAAAGTAGCCGATGCGCTATCTAAGGTTTTCAACCACCTTTGTATCAATTTTCATTTAAATCGGTTCTGTAATCTTGCACTGAAACCTGGACAAACGGATAGAGTTACTTTTGTATTTATAATATTGCTTAGTAAGTATAGTTATCGGCACGAATCTTGAGCTCTGACCTACATCTGCGCAGAAGTAATTTATTGGGTCCCTTTTGTGGTATGAAGTGAGGCGCGGGGGCGGGCTAAAGCGGTGATTGGCCCGCAGTGCATCGCGTCGTAGCCGTCACTCGGGATTGGTTCTTTGCTAATAAATCACTTCTGCGCAGATGTAGGTCAGAGCTCAAGATTCGTGCCGATAACTATATTAAAATAGCTGTTTTGCTAGGCTCCATCATTCAATCGATTTCGAGTCGGACATAGTCTTTTTATCCTGTTCTACCTTGGCAGTAGTTGGGACAAACCACGGGCAAAACACTAGTAATGCACAAATGTAATAAGGATGACAATCTAAAAGCCTTGTATGCTTTCTAAAGTCAACCAACCGAGAAATAAGCCAGGTACGCAGAACAGACAGGTCAATTTCCGAGAAATTCCGATTTATTTCAATGAAAGCTCTGTCGTATCGTTAATCTATGTTATGTAGTATGACATATGTCAGGTAACGGAATATGTTTAGTAGAGATACATGACAAAATCTACGGATTTTGTCATAGTGAACCCGCATCTAATAGAAGTTAATAATTTCAAAATTGAATAGAAATTAATTATGAATGCAAATCGGAGTGTTTTACTTAAATCACAAATATTATTCAGCTTAAATATATATACTTACGTAGAAATTCGTGTCTTAATTATAAACTTATAATACGTATAAGCTTTCTAATCATGTCAATTCATGTGCAGTTGCTTTCACTAATTCACTTTGAATGTTACAACAATATTTTATGTGGGAACATTATAAGTAACTAATAAGTAATTTTGTTATATTTTAATATTTTAAAGCTGAAAAGTTTGTTCGTGTAGTTGAACGTGATGATCTCAGTTAAATATTTGACTGATTTCATAAATTATTTTAGTCTTAGACGGCCCGTTTATCGAGGAAAGCTTAAGTATAACTATTGTGTTTTCACAGGCTTTTGAATGTACTATTTATTTACAAACAACGAAGATGAAGTGACCTTAACAAGTTGAAATACAAATCATATGACAAATCGACGAACTTGAGCTTATATGAATCACGCAGTTCCATACGCCCTTTGCACCATAAAAGTATTCCCAAACCGCCAAATAAAAACTCCAAAGAGTTATAACCACACAAAAACGCGCTAACCTCACGTGAATCAGATTTACGAGGTATGTTACGTACAAATCCGTGATCGTGCCACCAAACGTGCTTTTGCGAAGCTTTGATGAACGCCTAGAATATTACACTCGAGGCCGCGAAGATGTTGTAAAAATGAAACATTTAGATATCTTTTATTGATACCAATGACGTTCGAAGATGAAGAATAGATTTCCTGAACTGTGTTTTAGTTTGCAGTAAGATAGAGTATGTAAAACAATTTTTCGAACCTCAATTAAGTAGGTATGTAGTTTTCCTTTAAAAAGCTCCGTTCTATGCCCTTTGCCCATCGTTTTGTCGAGTCAAGAGTGGATCTTTTAAAACTTATTTACTTACCTAAAAGATGACCTACGTGAAGGTTTTACCTAACTATGCGCCTATCACCTCTGTCCTTACGGCTGGTGTCAGATAATTCAGAATTCAACTTGCAAAATATGTGGAAACATCTAGGTATATAATATGCCACCTTCTTATTGGTCTTTTATCGAGAATTGACCAATTTTGCCTTTGATATTGATTTTGAGTCAGTAGCGGAGGAACACCTCTCTATCTATCTTTCTGTTTGTCCGTCAATGCTTCAATAAAAAACTAGATACGTACTAGTATGAGAAGTGGATTCCTATCAAGTTTTATTTCTAGCACTATAATAACACTAGTTTACATGACTTTTGTTCATGAAATGGAATACATACGGTTACATTACTTTGGGTATCTACATCTCGGAAAAAATATTTAAAAAAATCCAGCACGTCAGGTTTTTGAAATATTTATTAAGAAGATTTTTACAAAAAACACATCTAAATAAACGATATACAGTTAAAAATGGGTAATTTTTGCTCTTTTTTTATAAATATTTTTATCTGTATCTCTCACAACAGACCAACAATAGTCCCCTAGCATGTTTTCGTCCCAAAAACCTTGATAATTTTGCTCAAATAATTTTAAATCTTGGTGAAATCGCTCACCGTGTTCATCACTCACACTACCAAGATTTTCTGGAAAAAAAGCTAAGTGGGAATGCAAAAATGAATTTTTAGTGACATATTTACACCCATACGCTCATAATTATGCAATAAATTTTCAACGATCTCTTTGTAATTATCACTTTTTTTATTGCCTAAAAAATTTTTAACGACACTTTTGAAAGAGTTCCAGGCTGCTTTTTCTACATCGGTTAAAAAGCCCTCAAATTTTGTATCGTCCAATATTCTCTTGATTTGAGGACCCACAAATATCTTCTTCTTATCTTCCTTTAATTTAGCCGCAGAAAGATTCGTAAATACAGAGCCGAGATATTGAAATGCAGGCTTGGACTTATCCAAAGCTCTGGTAAAATTTTTCATCATTGGTTTACCAAATTTCAGTGATCTATTTTTACCTGAATACCAGGAGCTGAGGACCAATCTGCAATTAGTGCAAATCACATGAGGAACCCAATTTTTATCTTGATTTGACACCGGAAATCCAAAATATTGTAAATAGGCTTCTTGCAATGGTTTTGTTAAAGGGAAACCACGATTTAACTGAACAATTTTCCCACAAACATAACAAAATCGATCTGGATGTAGTTTACACCCTCTAGATGACATTTTTATATAAAAATGAGACTTTTGATTCACACAGTTGTTAACAAAACAGAACGATAAACGCATTTAAACAATTGCGGGTAGATAAAAAAAAAGTCATCGATATCTCCGAATTGTGACGTGCTACGAAAAATAAAAAAATATTTTTTTAGTAACCGTCCATAGCCTACTTAAATAATATAGGTTTCATTTCATGAACAAAAAAAAAATATTTTTTTGTAAACTAGTGTAATGTTTTATGACTCACTTTATAGCACCCGATGCAGTCTGTAGTCTGTTCACAATTTATATCGATTTCAAATCGCTGAAATAGTTTCAGTTTTTATTTGTGAAGATGTTTCGAGTTAATTGGCAATTTTTAGAAAAGAAATTACTTTGTGATATGTTATTTTGTTTGCTGGAAAATTCTTTTTAGAAATAAAGAATCTGCTTGAATTATATTGAGGTAATATGGTTTGACAATGGAGAGATCACAAGGTGATTGCAATGTACTAAAATATATACAGGGCAATTTAATGTATTAAGTATTAATAAGTAGGTATAGCCTGTTTAATGATCCGAAGATTTACTTATTATTAACAATTTCAGCTTCGTAAAATTTTTCGTCGAACTCCCTTCTAACTGTTAAATAAAGTGATGAAAACACTAATTGATTTCCGATAGGAAAGTTAAATAATTCGCCTGTAATAGAATTGAATCGTCCAACCAAACTGACAAGATTGATAAAACATCTGATTTCCACGTGAACTTGTTTAAGCTTGTTATACACAGTAGCTTATTTAAGTAACTGTTGAAAAAGGACTTTTTGTGGATTTATAGTTGTAGTACGTTTTGAACAATTGGCATGTTTCTAGAGAACTTGAAAAAAAAAATATCTTCAGATTTCCCGCCTAACCACATGCAACTGAGTATCAGTGTTTTATAAGGAGCAACTGCCTATCTGACCTCCTCAACTGAATTACCTGGGCAACTCGCTAGCTATAAATAAAGCTGATTGTCAGATTTTATGACTTCAAAGATGTTCAAATGTCTGCCGAGACACACCAATTGAACGTGCTTCACCTTGATAAGCTGGTTGCCCAGCCATGGACTGTTTTCTAAACATTTCTGCTCTTTATTTCTGCCACTAAACTCTTAATGCTCATTAAAATACATTGACTTTTGTCTAGATCCATCAAAGTCATCAAAGTAAATACCATATTCACATCCTTCAAACCTTTGTCTCTGTTTCCATTAATTTAAATAACAATACGACTAGACAATCCAAATAGCTTAGCCAGTATCCAAAAACAAAAGAGATCTAACACTTAGTTTGAAGACCACAGTGAGTACTAACCTTTATTATAACAGATCAACCGTTGGATACAAAATTGAAAAAGTTTTAATTGTTTCTAGAACTGTGGTGGTACGCCATTCAACTCGACACATACTTGTGATAACCTTTATTTTCTTTCACTTAGATGATCTATTGAGTGCCAGTAATACTTATTTAAGTGGGTTCTTTGAATTGTGTAATTTGTTATTGAATTTTTTTTATTTGCAAATTAAAATAATAAAATAAAAGAGGTTCTCTGAAGTTATATCACATACCATCAACATGTGCCTAGCCTTTCTCCCGACTATGTTGGGGTCGGCTTCCAGTCTTACAGGATACAGCTGAGGACCAGTGTTTCATAAGGAGCGACTGCCTATCCGTATGTACCTATGTGCCAAGTGTGAAAGTATCGTATAAAATAAAATTATTCGTTCACAAAAGAAAAACATGAACATATAGTTTCATCAAAATTAACTAGATAATTAGCCTAAAAGCCATTTATCACTTTACCAACATCTATAATTTTTTAACCACAAAAGTACATACATAAAACCTACACAGTAGGTAAGTACAACACCGTTTACAGGTCACCATAACATGCAATGTATGGAAACTCCATTAAACACAAACTGACGTAGAAGGTACAAATTAGACATGCAACTAGTAATTTGGTATCAATTAATAGTCAGCCATTTTGTAGTACATTGACATATTAAACTGTGGGAGCGAACATTTGTGCGCTCTTGTTTATGTTTGCGCCTTTTGAAGCAGGTGAGCAATAGTTGTGTGTGTAAATGTATATACACATAGTCTTTGTATGTGCAGGTATTTATTAAAAAAAATCTTACTTTTACAGCCTTTTTATCGTCCCACTGGACTGGGCACAGGCCTCCTCTCACACGGAGAAAGATTGAGCATTAATCACCACGCTTGCTCAATGCGGGTTGGAGATTTCAGACTTTATAGTCCAGGTTTCCTCAAAATGTTCTCCTTTACCTTTTTATCAGCCATTTTTGTCTAAGATTACTTAGAAAGTACGTACAAACTTAGAAAAGTTGCATTGGTACTTGCCTGACACGGAATCGAACCCACACCCTGATACTCGAGAGGTTGGTTCCTTACCAACTAGGCCACCACGACTTTTCTTTGAACTGAAACGAGTATATAAATATTATGAGAACAAAAACTAAAAAAGCTTATGTAATTACGTCGTAGACTTATGCAAAAAAAATACGTCGTTATTTTTAGAAACCATCTTTAATGACAACAAACAACCAGACAAACAGAAGAAAAATAAACAATCAACAAAAAACGTCTCCTATTTCCATTTAGACATTTGATGGATTCTCAAGTTGTTAATACGAAAATCTTTATTTCCTTTTGTTGTGAACGTTGATCAAACTTCAAATTGGAAGTCGTTGATTGAAAAGTTGAAGTCTTCCAACTGAAATGGGATACCGGATTGACGTGATTGAGCGATAATCTCGATTACAAATTGGCGTTTATTGAAGGAAAACACAAAAAGTGCGTCTGGTTTATTTATAAAAATATTTATCTTTATAATTATGTCAAGAATGAGGTACCCCGATTTCATAGCAGGTTTTTTTATTAAACGGTTTTATTTAGCTCACCCCGTTTGTTTTATTTATTCTTGGGTCAAATTTAGTAATTCAAATTTCACCCTCTTCCTGTCAACCGATTAATCTGAAATTTTGTATACACCTTTGATTCCGATGACAATACAATATAGTAATATCAATAACATTGTAAATCCAATATGGCCGCCGGCACAAAATGGCGGATAACGTAGATTTTATCAATCCCATCAATATGGGTATCAAATGAAAGGGCTCAACAAGCAGAATACAATATACTATAAAAAATTGAAATCCAAGATGGCGGCCGCTACAAAATGGCGGACAACGTAGGTTTTATCAATCCCATCAACATGGGTATCAAATGAAAGGTCTCAACAAGTAGAATACAATTTACTATGCAAAATTGAAATCTAAGATGGCCGCCGCTACCAAATGCCTGATAACAATTTTTTATCAATCCCACCAATATGGGTATCAAATGAAAGGGCTTCACAAGTAGAAAACCGTCAGTAACTCCAGCGGGGCCCAACAGGGCCAAGGCCTGCCTGGGCTGCGAGATTGTTCGAAAGAGTTACCGCGGCCCTGGTACATAAAAGGCCTACGACGGAACAAAACGATTTTTAGTCAAGAGTCTGGCACTCCCTCACCGCTGCTGACCCACAGCAGGAGAGGACATGTGATGATTTTTGGGGTCGTTACAAAAAAAAGTATCTGGAAGGGCTATGTATTGAGGAATTGGATTGTAATAAATTTTCAGGTAAGAGACCGTGTAATAATGATGCACTAAATGAATTAGATAGAATGAGGAATATTCGGTAGGCATTTTCATTAAATACTAAAAACTAGAAAATAAAAAATCGGTAAAAAAAACTTTTAAGTTAAACGGTTTTATCTTATGTGTACTGAAAACTAGAAAATAAAAAAATAGTTACTTACCTGTCAACCTACGTAGGTGGTCCCGGTCATATTAAACTAAAATAAAAACGTGGGGCCCCTGTGAAATCCTACCTATGGCAAAGCATATCGTTATACTTTGGTAGATCATGAGCTCGGCGTTCGCTGGTGAAGCCGCTACGGCTGATTATTGATTGTCAAAATCTCCAGTTACGATTATAGTAAGTCGATGCAATCCACACCTATTATACCTCTAGAAGAAAGTACTACAGCAATAGTTAATGGGCCCCACGTTTTTATTTTAGTTTAATATGACCGGGACCACCTACGTAGGTTGACAGGTAAGTAACTATTTTTTTATTTTCTAGTTTTCAGTACACATAAGATAAAACCGTTTAACTTAAAAGTTTTTTTTACCGATTTCATAGCAGGTTTTTTTTTAGTGATGAAACATGTTTAATTAAGTTTATTCATGAAATAAATTATTTTCCCTTACAAAAACTATTGAGTTATCTAGGGTCAATGTCGTGTATCTAGGATATTTTAAAGATGAATTTGCATTTTCCAGATGTAACTTTATGTGCAATAAGGTAACTGGATATGACTTTTAGTTATATCAATATATGTATGTAAATACAAAAGTAAGCACTATGCATAAACGACGTATACCTATGTGACGATAAAGTAAACACGAAAAAAGCAATTTTATCACGTGTCGCAATACCATTTCCAACTTTCATCCAAAAAAATGGCGGAAGAAAAGGTAATGGCCGTTTCAAACACATATTTGTACCAAAAGTTAAGAGTATCCGCACACTGGAGACTAAACAGTCGGCATATAGTTTGATCGGGCGCTTAATAAGTATGAAGATATGGGACTGCGCACATAGCAAAGATCAGGTATTTGAAAATTATCAGATTGATTGAAAACCTTGATAGGAATAAAGATTTTCTTAAAAAGAAAAAAAAACCTGGCCAAGTGCGAGTCGGACTCGCGGACCTAGGGGCCTCCGTACTATTATTTATAAAATGTTCCTGTTGCCGTTATTGATATCGAACAAAAATTTGCAAAAAAATCACGTTTGTTGTATGTGATCCCCCTTAGATATTTATTTTATTCTGGTTTATACAGTATTGTCTGTTATAGCGGCAACAGAAATACATAATCTGTGAAAATTACAACTCTCTAACCATCACGGTTCATGAGATACAGTCTGGTGACAGACGGATGGACGGATCAAAACAATAGGGTCCCGTTTTACCCTATGGGTTCGGAACCCTAAAAAGCCAACTCAGGCCAACTGTCTACCGACTGTTTAGTCTGCAGTCTGTAGGATGGCATATTTGTACCCAAAGTTTGCCCGCAATATACAGAAGTTTGTTCGTCAAACTTTTGTCGTGTATAAGTAAGTAAGTAAGAAAACTTTTCGAATATATGCTCAATTGAAATTGATATTAAATATCTAAGTTTTGCCAAGTCATATTAGAAATAGCTTATAAATTAAAAGTTGTAGTGTATTTATTTTAGGCTAGTTATTCTAATTGACTCTTGCTTACTTTTACTTTTGGTTTATTTCATAAATTAAGAGTAACTTTATATTTTCAAATATTTCTATGCAAATATGGCTAGTCTACTTGTATTTAAAAGCTTGCTAATGGCATGCAAACATGTGTTTATACAAACTAACGTTATTTATTTCGTCTATCTAATACTATGAACATGTATAGTTTTTTTTACAATCATATAAATAAGTGTGTTCAGTTTTGCTGTAAATAAAAAGCTGATTATTTAACCTATACAAATATAATCAAGAGAGGAACCATTTTTTTGTTTGTTTGTACCCTAAAGGCTTCGAAACTTCTGAATCGATTTCAAATTCTTTCACTATTTGTAGCTTTACAATAGTGAAAGAATTTGAAAGAATTTTCTTCCCGAGTAAAATAAGCTATATTTTAGGCACGAGCAGGAGTTATCACGGGAAAACGGCTAGGAATAAACAAAAAACTAAGGGTACTGACCGCTCATATTCTTCATGCGAAGAAAATTTTCCTGTAGCAGTATATTAATAGGCTGGTATTATTGTATTCTTATTTACGTCACAGGTTTAAAAATAGGTTGTAATATGAACTGACCTTTTTGTGTGGGAGCGTTGAACTGAAAACTGATAACATACGGACTCTTGGTTTTGAGGCTTTTGAAGAACCACGGAATTCGGTAAACAAAATAAACCTTCAGGTGACATATTCATTTCGAAATTATCTTAATGAGAATTTAGGAATGTTGAAAATCAGGCAGGAGTGTGGTACCTAGTCCTCAGTGGTCATCAACAGTTGCGAGGTAATTTAGAAATGTATGGCAGTCATTTCAGTCGTTACGGGTAGTCAGAAACCAGTAAGTCTGACAACCAGTCTTACCTAAAGGTATTGGGTTGCCCGGGTAACTGGGTTGAAGAGGTCGAATAGGCAGTCGCTCCTTGTAAAACAATAGTACACAGCTGCGGTTTATATAATATGTTTGGTTATATAACTGGTAGGAAGAAGAAGAATAATAAAAAAATATATAAATAGCGATATCTGGGGTTCAGTAACATATTTAGGATTGCAATCCGCACAAAAAATACCTATGTACCGTCCACTTAAACATAACCAAACAAATGAATATTTTACTAAATAAAGAGAACATAAACAGTTTCCTTACACAAGAAATGCTCGCATAACCAGTATATAATCCCGAAATAAGTTTACGATTACACCCAAGGTTTCATAAACGCTATATTCTATATACCTACTCGTGTTTCAGATATGACCTTGACCTTGAATTTCGTACCTTTAAAGTAGGTATAGGTAACACGCACGAAAGTTCAGAAGTTTCTGGCAGGTTGTAAATCTTGAAATGTTTTAGGTTAGCGGATGACGGATATTCGTTGTTTATAGTGTGTGGTGTGGTGGTGAGAGTCTGCCAAAATTGAATAAGAAAATTGTGGCCTTAAGAAAACTCTTCTTTTTTTGAAAAAAAGTGTCTATGGAGTTATTTACCGGTTCTTCTACATGAGACCCACTTTTTAGAACTTGCAACTATTTTGAAGGTACAAAAGAGCTTTTATGGGCCTGTTTGAAATAAAAACAAGTGAATTTGAATTGCTCGCGAAAAATTTACTCGCGTCGGCCTGAGCCCACTGTATTCACGCACAAAGGTTGCATATACGCGGGAATTGTAGAAAAAATTATCAGCACTTCAATTCTTTATAACTGTAGGTATAAGACTACATAGGTAGATTCATTTACTCAATCAGTGTACCACGGCATAGTACTACAATTTGCAAACTATGTACAAAGTTACCTGCTTCAGGAAGCTAGTCAGACGATGTCTAACTTTCTATGTTGTTGTGTTGTATTCAAACGTGTAGTTAGTATAGTTTTATTGTGTAATGTGTTCTTGGTAAGGACATTATAATGATGTCCTGACAAAGTACGACGTTCAAACAAATTGTATAGTCTTATATACTAGCTGTTTTCAACGGTTTCACTCACGTCCCAGGGGAACTTCTTCCTGTACCCGGACATAATATGTATAGTCTATATTATTCGGGGATAGTCTGGCTATCCAATGGTGAAAGAACTTTTCAAACCAATTCAGTCGTTTCGCAGTCTTTGGAGTACAAACAACCAAACAAATGTTACCTCTATTTGGCACTGGTGAAGGTAGAAGTAAAGATTTAACAAATGAATATCATTGTTGATTCCTACTTTAAAAATATGAATACAAAGTGTGTCCTCATTTTTCTTTTATCTGAGAACGGGTAATTCCCATCTGAGCATCCGTTTATGGAAATATCGATGAGCCATACATTGAGTACCCAAGATTTAGTGCAAATACATTGTAGCCAAATGGTTATCCACCCCCGTATACGCTGTCCTATAGTATGATGTTATTGGCATAATATGATGTTAAGAGCTTTGGTTATTTTTAGAGCAAAGATGGGTAAGAAAAGGTCAGAATTTTTCGCGGTTTATGACACTAGCCTTTTCTAACGTGACCCCTGCTTAAGAGGTCTTATCTTATCGTCATTCACGTAGGCAGTGACATATCAAAAGACAAACAGCAGCCTGGTGTGATAGTGACGTCAAATTTTTTTTTAACGCTTTCAATACTATGTACTTTTATATTTTTTAAGTAACAACCAAGTTTTTACACTAAGTCAATGACTGTTAATATAGAGGTATGTGTATAATTGAGAAAGTTCCACTCAAATAAAGACGGACATTATTAGTTGAGAATTTTCAAAAATATTACTTCCACGACACATGAAATGTCACTTCCGCTACACATTCATACACAAAATGGCTTAAAATAGTGTAGTCTAAAGTCCAAGTTCATTAAGTATTTAGTTATTATTTCAGTTAAATACTGAAACTGTCTCAAGCTGGACATGTTTCATCCTCCGAGCCTTTTTGCCAACTATGTTGGGGTCGGCTTCCAGTGTAACCGGATTCAGCTGAGTACCAGTGCTTTACAAGAAGCGACTGCCTATCTGAACTCCTCAACCCAGTTACCCGGGCAACCCGATACCCCTTGGTTAGACTGGCGTCAAACTTACTGGCTTCTGACTACCCGTAACGGCTGCCAAGGATGTTCAATGACAGCCGGGACCTACAGTTTAACGTGCCATCCGAAACACAGCCAATGGTGTCTAAGATAGTTAGAAAGTACATACAAACTTAGAAAAGTTGCATTGGTACTTGCCTGACCTGGGATCGAATCCGCGCCCTCATACTTGAGAGGTTGGTCCTTTACCCACTAAGCCACCACGACATGACGAATGATCGAATGATCACGAATGACTGTTAATATTATACACATATGTAACTAAGAGTGCTACTACTTAGTGTAAACTAAGTATAGAACTGAGGTAATATTAGTCACAGAACTGAATCATTTCCATTCTAATAAAGACGGACATTTAAGTTAAAAGTTACAAAAATATTATTTCCATATTACATGAAATGTCACCTCCATTTCCACATTCATACACAAAATGGCTTAAAATAGTGTACTGTAAAGTCCACGTTCATTAAGGATTTCGTTATTATTTCAGTTAAATACTGAAACTGTCTCAAGCTGGACAAATTTCATCCTCCGAGCCTTTTTCCCAACTATGCTGGGGTCGGCTTCCAGTCTAACCGGATTCAGCTGAGTACCAGTGCTTTACAAGAAGCGACTGCCTATCTGACCTCCTCAACCCAGTTACCTGGGCAACCCGATACCCCTTGGTTAGACTGGCGTCAGACTTACTGGCTTCTGACTACCCGTAACGACTGCCAAGGATGTTCAATGACAGCCGGGACCTACAGTTTAACGTGCCATCCGAAACACGGCTAATGGTGTCTAAGATATACTTAGAAAGTACATACAAACTTAGAAAAGTTGCATTGGTACTTGCCTGACCTGGGATCGAACCCGCGCCCTCATACTTGAGAGGTTGGTCCTTTACCCACTAGGCCACCACGACTTACACAAGCTGGACAAGTTTAATTAATATAAAGTTTAGCAGTGGATGGCACCATAACGGTTACGACCGTCGGTTTGAGTTTTATAGTCATTTTTATTAAGTCTTTTATATCTCGGATTAAATTAGATTGGTTTATTTTAGTCGTTGGAGTAGTAAAATTTTGATTATCATGCACTTAAAGTCAAAGGCAATTAAAATGTTAAAAAATCTGTCTTCATTTTTCAGTTAAAGTTAAGCTGCATTTATTTACTTTCAAAATTATTTCTTATACTATGTAACAATCCTTAGTTAATAATATACCACATACAACAGCTATAGCAATAAATTAAATTAGGTAACACTTGTCATAATATTATCACATCACAATGTGTCACAAACAGACAAAGTTTTTAATTCAATTCATTTTGCCACTATATCTTTTGTATGTACGGTATGACCTTAGATCATTTCACCAATTGGAGCCGCCATAAGCAGAAAGCTCTACCGCATTGTTACACACACACGCACACATACACACACAAAAAATAGTTATATCTACAGAAGAGAATAGTAGTCTTTTATTTTTATATTTTTTTAAAGACTGTTGTTGTGTATAGTGATAGTGGAAATCGACTTTAAGGTGACGAACCGCCACTTCGTTCCGGCAATGAACATACAAGTACGACTGAGGCTTTCTCGTAACAATGTCAGAGGAGGACGAACAAACCGCGTCTCCAGTTATTTAAATACTCTAACCGCATGACCTTTAATTTCTCACTTCACAAACACGAAGAAAAGCATCGGGCCATTCGTCAAGCAAACGTCAAAACAACCTACGCTCAATAAAATATTGACGAAATCATTAATCCACGTTATGTAGTTGTGCAACCCACTGTTACAACGTACATCATTTATGAACCAGCCGAGTATAATGAACTGGATATCGATTCATATCGATTTTTTTTCTTTCGTGGTGTTTTGACATTTACAAGTTTTGAGGACGTGAGGCAGGTTAAAATAGGTTTCAATTACCAATGGTCTATTACATAACGGAAAAAAATTCAATGAACAGAAAAGTATGTAAGTACACTGACATACTTGAGTAGATAAGAAGAGATGATAAGATACTAAACATTATCAATATTTGTTCCAGTACTACTTATTGCATACTACATATTTTTTACATGTGGATAAAAATAAATATTTTGCCTTACCTGAAGTATTCTGTAAGTACCTGAAAATCAAACTAATCAGTCGGCAATGATAGTAGCGGATAGTTGCTTGCCTGAAAGTTTATTTTCACGGTAATCGTGAAACCAATCAAAATCTTTCTTATAATGTGCGCACTTCCTTTCATCTCTGTACCGATTTATGAGCCTGATCTATTTTAAGTTTGTAGTGAGTACTGGCTGTATCACACACAATTTGTAAACTGTTTGTAAAAGTTTAAGAAATCGATAATATTGATTGTTTTATACTTTATACTTTTTCTGTCCCTGGTAATGACTTTGTGAAAGTCAATTGCTATGAAATTTTAAATTCTTTCAGTCGACATTTTATACCTTCCAACGTTCATTCTTTTAAGGTTTTAAGCAATGTAATATTATAAAGCCAAAAAAGTAAATACCTAGGTTTAAGAATAAAAAGAAGAAAGTAATTGGTGTAATGTTTTTATTTCGAGAATTTTAATTAGAATATTAAAACATTATTGCAGTTTAAGAAAAACACTGTCAATAGCTAACTTAATGAGATTAATGTTACTTACTACACACTTGACTTCCAACGCATTAGAAATTGGAAACATATCGTCATATTATGGTGCTCTAATGCCATTCACCATGACCGTTTGCCTAAATCCGGGTCTCCATCGACATTCGGATTTCAATGCCATAATATACAACCTGCCTTCATCCCTAAGGCGGGTAATTTAATTCAAAGGTTTTATATAAGGATATAAAGTGAAATTATACTCCCATAGATTTTTAGAATATTATAAATGCGAAGGTAACTCTGTTTGTCTGTCAGGTTTTGACGCCAAAACCACTAAACCGATTTTAATACGCTGTGGTACACAGACAATCTAAAGTAGTTTAGGCTTTTTTATCCGGGTGTGTGAAGTAGTCCCCTCGGAATTACTTCCCACACGCGAGTAGAAAAATATTCTATTTATTTATTTAACAGTTTAAAATCAAATACAAAGGCACTACTTATTTCTTAAAAAATCTTTTCTGGCAGGCTCGCTCTAGAGTAAAATATTTTGCTACTTTAAAAGCATCATAATTTTTCTCTTCAAAATATTCCAAATTCCTCTTTTGACGGCTAAAATATTTCAGCAGTACTTAGAAGTAATACGAAATTAAAATTATAAACCTAAGGTTTGGGCTATCCGACCGGTTTCGTCCGGCGAACTACGCTCGCTACGCCAGTGCTACGTCGTAGGCCGGCGTAGCCACACGCTGCGCACCGTAGCCGCGCGCTACGATACTACATACGAAAAATTTTCGTGCAGTACGCGATTCGAAAAAATAAAATAAAAATAAAGTTCGGTATTTTTAAATAGTTAAGTGAAGTTTGATTTCTTATATGTGAATAAATAATATAAAAATAAACTTTTTAGTTAATGGTAACTTAAATGGTTCAATTAAAATGAGTGTAGAATTTTTGAATTTATTGAAGTATGAAGCGAAGATCGAATCTGATAATAAATGTAAGTGGATTTTAATATCAATAAATAATTAAGCTGAGCATATTAAAATTTTAACCGATACCGAAATTTATAAAATATATTAATAAAAATACTTTCACTACCTAAACATACACTTTAGCATAGCAACAGTAACTTACATAACATGTACTAAAATTCTATAAATATATTTTCAATACTTTTCGCTCTTAGATCGTTGTCAGAGCTCTCAAACACGAACAATTTATTACAACTTACAATAAGGGTACACACTCACGCAACGTTATCATTATTTTTATATTTATTGGGTTATATTCAAGGTCGAATTTTGACCCCTTTTGACTTTACAAAGAATAGGCTTAACACTGGAAATATTAATGTCTCAATAAAGTCCATTATTAAAATAAATCCTAAAAAAGGAGGAGTGCTCAATGAAGCTAGAATAAATAAAACACCCACACAGATTTACTTGTATTAATCACTATAAATATTTTCCCCTAATAAACATCTAGCTTAGGTTTACTCATTACAAACTCATAGCCCACATTTTATCAGAAGCAGAACGTTGCGGCCATTCATAAAAAAATATAGGCTATATCCTGCTTGGGGAAGTAGTGTCCACTACACCTAGTTCCACGCGGGAAATAGACTTGCTTTAAAATTATCTACATAATTTGTATGCTGTAAATACAGACGACAGAAACAGTCACAATTAATATTTAATTCCATATCAATCAAAAGGCACAGATCATCTATACTAATATTATAAAGCTGAAGAGTTTGTTTGTTTGTTTGTTTGAACGCGCTAATCTCAGGAACTACTCGTCCTATTTGAAAATTTCTTTCAGTGTTAGATAGCCCATTTATCGAGGAAGGCTATAGGCTACTTTTTATCCCGGTACGGGAAGTAGTTCCTAAGGGATGCGGGTGAAACCTAGTAATTCTGAAAAAAAAGAAATGTCGGCATCACCCTAATTACAGACAACTAAAACATAACGCACAGTTAATTATTGCTGACTTTCCTTTTTATTGTATATACTAGCTTGAGAACTAGTCTAGTCCACGCACCTGAATAAAATCCTCGATAAATGGGTTTTCTAACAGTTTTTTTTAATTCGTCCAAATAAACATTATAGTTTCAGTATAAGATCGTATTTACTTGTACTTTTACATAATTTGATGAGAGGTCGTTGACCATTATCAAGACAATAATTATGAAGTTGATATGCCTATGTCGACATGGATAATCTTTCAAGAGACTTATGGCGGTGATTACATCCCATAGAAAGCAAAAATAACCTCCAATTCACACAAAAATACAATAGAAAAATCGTAATCGTGTCAGCTGTCTCGACAAAAGCTCATAATATCGAATAGAAAGCACAATAGCCTTACCGAAGTATGTTTTATTCAGAACTAATCGATATTATTACCTACAATCTATAGAATCGATTTCAGAGCCACATAACTATTGAAACGTCTGCAATCTGTCAAAGTTATCAATACAAATGGACTTCTGAATAGTGCCTTAATGATTTAAGTTGACTAGAATTACATGTTTTGTGTAATACATATTGTATTATATATTACAATGTTTTGTGTGAGTTCAATGCCGCTAGTTAATTGATTAAGCATAGTATACCGTTGTCAAGTTAATGATGGGTCTGTCAGTCTTAGAGTAGGCGTTTAATTTGATCGGACTCTCAATCAGTGTGGAGATGATTTGTAGTGTGCATATTACAAAAATATTTAGCTGGCATCAAACCGACTAGAAGTGTTTATTTGTTCCAACTTATTATTTTATCCGGGTACGGCGAGAAGTACCTCCGGGATGGAGGTGAAACCGCTTGAAACATCTAGTTAAAATATAAATTCTCCCTTGACTCGCTATACTCCGTATGGCTTAATAAATCACAGCGATTATTTAGAAGATTCAAATTCTGAAACCAGTGTTACCAAGCGCTATCATGTTACCAAGCAATGCGCTTGTGGAAATGAGATAGGCAGTCGTTCTGAGTAAAATATTGTTAATAAGCAGCATTTTCCAATATAAACGAGATTGGAAAACGGTAACTTATTCCAATGCATTTTGCAAGGATATACATATGCATTCTTTTTGTAGGACGTCGACCGTGATATAGTTTTCATCAAATACGTTTTGCTTGTAAATTCATTTTGATTGGTGGGCAATCACTATAATAAACTTCAGATTAAGTAGTTTTTCTGTAAAGTTATTTAACAAAAGCTTGTACTAAAGCATATTTTTGACACTGATGCCTTAGACTGAAAAACTAGGTAATATAAAAACTTTTTGTGGAGGAAAGAGAAAAAAATTGCGATGTGGCGTTTCCTTCCTAAAAACGTGATTTAAAAAATGGCTCAAAGTTGCATTTCCGAGGTTTTCACCAAAAGACGACAAAAGTTTTATTTTTAAATCCACATTACATCACATTTACAGCTTGTTTATTATCCCTCCCACTGATAAGTCACTTCTTTCATCATACAAAGCAAGCATTTTAAATTATTTAATTTAACAAACATTCATACGCATTGACCTTCAAAACCCAGTGAGGAATGCAATGAATTCGTTTATGAGAGAAACGTCCCATATATTACATCATCCGGAAGGCGTTTGTCCGTACTTTTATATAAACTTGGATAAGCAGGCCAGGGTCACTTTATGCAGCAATCCTTTCCATGTTGAAAATGGTTAGAAAATTATCTGACCAATGGCTGTTGGGTCATTGTCGTCAGCTTTTTTATTGACCAGACACACATACCTTCTCTCCTATAGAGAAGAAATTAAAAAGTAGAAAGAAATACTTTTTAATAGTTTATCTTGGACACCAAAGACTGAATCTGAAATCGTCAGTTCACACTGATTCCTGTGTTTAACACTGATTCCTCCTTGGTATGAGAATAGGCTATTGTGCTCTTCATGAAGTACTTAATACATAGAATGGCTGATGACGGAATAAAATTATTACAATGAAATGATTTATGTGGATGTATAACTTAAATTACCTCCATAATCTAATTCAAAACTAGCTTTGATAACAAATGACAAGCGATTATTCTCATTTCAAATGTGAATGCTTTACAATCCCTGTTGAATACTAGCTCGATTAACATAAATTGAGGTAAGATTGTCCAACAATTGATAATTTACACGGCAATATTATAATTATAAGAGAATCCCTTCCTTTTTGTTTATTGTTCGTACCGTATCAATCTAGGGTAATATTTAGTCCTAAATACAGTCAACCAAGCCTTTGCCTGTCCCCAAAGTAACAACAAACAAACCACGCCTGTGTTGATTTCAGTTTTTGTTACTTTACCCAACTTTGGTTAGGTAAGTCACACTACCACGATGCGATTTCATATAAACATACATGCTGTCTATACGAATATTAAAGACTGGATTTTTCTTTCGTTTGTTTGTGTGATTGAAGCCTTTAGGCTCCGAAACTACTGAACAGATTTGACAATTCTTTCACCGTTGTAATAATACACTATTGCCAACAGAAACTATGTTTACCCGGGTACGGGAAGTATTTCGTACCGTGTGAAAAAGCTACTTCTATACAAAATCATGCGAAGAGTTTCTGTAGAATGTTCATTTGTTTATTCGGTTTAAGCCAACCCTTGAGAAAACAGTCACGCGACGGGAGTATGGCTTTAGGCTGTGTGTTCAACCCTTTACGTCATCTAAGTTAGGAATGTTTTGGCCATCATATGACGAAATGAGACAACTTGTGTTTTATTATTGTAGTTTCGGAAACCTGTTGGATATTGTTTTTATTTTTGTTTCTTGTATTATAACTTATTCGAGTTAGTATGAGTTATATACCTATAAGAATAACGTATACAGATACTTGAACTCAAATAAGTAAAGAAAATAAAGTTTTTAAGAACAAACTAAGCGTTTGTTCAAAATTTTTGTCAATAAAGAGTCTCATATTCCCTTAATTTCAACTACATACGTTACATTTCATATATTTCCTAAACCTTAGAAAGTTAGTTGCAATTACATGATTTTGTACTTGCGTGACGGTATTCATTATAAAGGATGACTAAATGTCAAAATTCATTGGATTAGAAACGTAACCATTTTAATATTTAAATTGTTCACGTATGTCATTGGACGTGTAATATATCAATATTCGGCTGAATCAATAGACAGGTCAAGGTCATATTGTTTTTAGGTTTCATGTGAAAATATTTAGGCGTCTAGGAATCTAATATCACCTATCATAATACAGCTTGAATTATGGGTTTTATTCCAACCATTTACGTCGAAAATCTTTAAAACTTTTAATACAAATTGGTCCTTAGAAAACAGCTTGCTAGATGTGTCTCTCTTCTTGTCTCCTCGCCCTAACAAACAGTAAACCCTAGCCCTAAGAAATAGTCTTCTAAAATGTTAGATCAACACTCAAACTATCTGAGAACGCTTACAAGTGCGTTTACTTTTTGTTCGAGAACATTGTACCTAATGTACTCGAATTATTTTGATGGAATCACAATCAAGCACGAAGAATTAATGAATCCTTCCATCAATTTCATAAATAAATACAATTTAATAAATCCACGACTTATTCAGTCCTATAAAACCTTTATTTGAAACAAAAAGCACTTCACAGAAGTTAGTTCGGAGAAACGGTTTAACTTTCCCGGCCTATTCTGGTTTGAGGTCAACTGGCATCGCTATGAAGACTCTTCTTAACATAGGCGAGTAGAAATAGACCAGCTCTTAGCGATGAAAATATATCGCGAACTTATGGATTGAAAATGTCGCGGATACAGAAATAATCTCGACTGGGATTCTGTGATTTGTTGAAAAGGTATTTTTGTCAGTCTGAAGCGAGCGTTAGTTTTATTTTTCGTTAAGATTTAATTAAGAACTTCTAAGCTTACAAACATAAAAGTTTAATGTTTGTGACATCTTTGGAAACCCGGTAGTTTGAAGCAGTTTTTGAAATCAAGTAGTTGTTTGTGATAACTACAAAATGTAATTTATCATGTCATCTTTATTAATATGGTATTTGCGAAACTTACATAGCTATGGACATTACATAGAGACAGATCTATATACTTTACATAGCTATTTTGCAGTTTATATCCTATGACTATAGGTATCAGCAGTTAGGACCAAAAATACATATAGCCTGAAATTAGAATAGTTTTCACTTATTTCTTTCCTTCATTTTCCTCGATAAATAAAAGCCAAAATTCAAATCCTAAACCAACCATTAATCAATTAAACAGACACTAACATATGACAGAGATTTTCAGTATTTCGCAAACCAAACTATTATAAATGGGACTGTCAGGAACATGATAAATCTATCCGTTAGATGTGACCAAATACAAATAAAAAACTGGCCAAGTGCGAGTTGGACAAACAAAGGGTTCCGCGGGTCCCATATACATACCTAAATATTGAGCAAAATATAAACATGTTTGTTGTGTAAGAACCTGGTCCTTCTTGATCCACGATGATGAGTATTTTTATTTTATAACCGATTTTATTTGGAGAAAAATGTTTGTATGTCCTAAACTACTTAACTGATTTGAAAAAAAAAATCATTGTTGGGAAGTTATACTACCGTCGCAAGACACAAACATATATTTTATGCGAGTACGGGAAGTATTCGTCCCGGGACCAGCAAGCGAGTTCTTGATATAGCGGCCACGGAAGCATATTACTTGTGGAATTTTAAATACTTTAGCTGTCATACTACACACAAAGCGTGCTGACAGATGAACGAAACAGACATTTAGATACGGAACCCTAAAACTGACAGCGACACCGAATGAAAAATTAAACGATCGCAAATCCCGGGATACGATGAAAGGAATCGAGTCGTTTATCTTCGAATATTATCGGATAAATATCTTCGGATTGAATCTGAAGTGTGTGTCAGGAACATCTCTCAGTAAGTTATGACTTGCCAAAGTAATATACATAAGTTTTCTTTTGTTTTTGCACCTAGGTTCTGGTTTCTATTGGCTATAATTTATTTGCCTTTTACTATAGGTACTTCTGTTTTCTATGAGTAAAGAATTTATATGACAATGTGTTTTCAATTTATTTATTTTAATACAAAGCTAATTTGTTGCCAAATTTTTGTATAAAAAAGTAAAAAAGATACAAGTCTTAAAAATTACATAAACATATTCATCACATAGAACATTTTTATACAGTTTTATTTTACAAATTCGTATGTAGCGAATATTCGTAATTAACAGCTCAATTTTACAACCAATATAACGAACAACATAAGCTAACATTATCATAATTTACTCTTACACCAGTCTTTTGAATCTCCCTCAGGTCCCAAAATAAGGCCTTTATCAGCTGCCTGAAACAATGGCCCGTATTGACTATCTATTCTTAGCGGCCAGTCACGATGTGGTACAGTGAATATGGGTGGAGATAAGCCGGTCATATACATAAGGATTTAGCTAAAAAACTGGCCTTACATACTGATCTATCTAAAAAATGTGCCTGGCAAGTCTGTTGGTGTATGTTGATTAAAGACATGGATTTAGATGACATTTTTACATTATTATAATCAGCTTAATCTTTTCCACAAACTGTGTTAGAGTCGGTGCTTGTACCAGTATTTTATTTGGACTGCCTATTTGAACTCCTCAATCTCGGCAATTCAATACGCTTTGGTAAAACTTTACGTGCCTTCCAAAAAATATAGAAGAGTTTCTCAAACGTTCACCAATCTACAGGAAGACCGCGCAAAGCGTTGTTTTACCTTATTTATGATCAAAATTAGAAGTCTATATTCAAACTAGTCTGAAAACACTTTTTGAGGTCAAGGTTATAGAAGATATTGCCCAAAAACGCCCACTTTTCATCATGTTCTATGTGTTTTTACTGGATCGATCGACTCGTGCAGCAATTGCTCAGCTGCGAGTTTCCTGTCATCTCTACAAAATGATTTAATCTACGTAACCCTTTATTCATTTTCCTGACTTAGTACAATAAAGTCTGACATCCGATATCCGACTCTTTTCCATTATAACAATATGTAGTAGATATTTCCTACTACGCCCTGGTCACGTGTGATTCGCGGACTTGCAAACGTGATGTGAATTCATTGAAGGAAATATGTTCAAAGCTTTTTCTCAATTCTTGTGAGTTTGTAGAGTAGCTGAGTATTTTAGCTTAGTAGCATAGTAGTAGTTACAATGTTATATTGATTCAGAGAGTTTAAGTAAAGCAAGGAATTTGGTCAAGAATAATGAATTTTAGGATACAATTTTAATGTCACGAAATAGTACATGACACGATAAAACTCGGCTTTTATAACGTCCAATAATTTTATTAGCAACGGTCGGTGTGACTGTAAAAATCCTTTTATAACAACATGGAAAATAATAATTTAACAAAAAATATACCATCCAAACATTTGAGAGAATAGGGCGACAGGACGTTAGCTGAGTTCCGCAAAAATATCAATATCATCATCATCCTCCTGTCCTTATCCCAATTTCATTTGGGGTATATAATATATATAAAAAAATATTACATATGCAACTAAGACAAAATAAGGGTAAACTGAAAGTGATCAAAATATGACGTTATTTGACAAAACCAAAGTATACAAAATTTTGTCTTCATAATAGATGGCATGTCTTTAAGATAACATTATTTCATAAATATTAATTTAGATATAATTTCACATGGTTGAGGCAACCACTTAACAAATTGTCAAAGCACAAAACAAATAAATAAATGTATTACAAATCACGTAACATATAACAAAGACCTTTTAAAACAAACATGCGTTTTAAATTCTAATTGAGATTAACACGGAATTCGAGCATACAGCCGCTCTTCATCCTATGCTTAATACACGGAGTAAGGATAGATGAGCGGAGATGCCCTAGTGCTGGTAGGTCAGGCGACTTCTTCTGGGTCAAATACATACGGTGTGCACGACCACAACCATTATTTACGAGTGAAAAAACGAGGCGTTTGGGTTCTTTGAGACATCTGTCAACGATTTTTGTTGTTACCAAAAATGGTCGGTCCCAAAGAAGGCGTATAAGGGCGAAATCAGTAACGTTCCTCGTCCCCCGCTCACCCGCATTTTGGCGCGCTACTTTCTTAGGCGATTTTCCGTTATAGCACCTCCGCTAGTCATATTGTTCTCCTTGGTGTAATCCCTTAGGCTTTTTATACACGTTTGTGGACGGGCCGTGATACGCGACGAACCGTGAAGGGTTGACGGAAAATTTCGTATCTCGCCTCAAAAGTTATGTAGATATAGCTGTGAGAGGGTTTGTTTACAAAGTATTTATATGTAGCTGGTGTTACAAGCTTTATTTTTATTTTTATTGCGTAGTACCTAGTTAGTACGTAATTGTGGGATGGAGTTCAGCAACAGCTAGTTTAGTTTATTTCAGAATAGTGTATAGGCCAGTTTTGATCAATGTGTGGGATAATTCAATTCAATGTTAAAAACACTCATTTATGGAATATTCTTCATATTATTTATATGGGTGTCCGGATTAGTTCTCAAGGGAGATGAGCGAAATCTTGGCTGCGGCTGTGGTCTGTACATATTGTGTAAACAATAAAATATTCAGTAGGTCCAGTCTTTTGCGTATTAATGTATAAGGAAGGAAAGTTTCCACTGACCTGCCCTGAGGCTGTTGTTTGATCATAGGGAAAATCCCTAAGGATTGGAGCAAATTGTACACAATTTAGCTATCTGAATAAACTTTCCTCGCATTTACAGTTTCATTTGAAATAGTTATCGAGTAGTCATTCAAGTATGTAATTAAGTAATTTTGACACTAAAAACAATATTAAACAGTGTATCAAATCCCGCAATAAAATTAAACGCAAAAGATTCCATTTGTGGACTTACGGATGTTTGTTGCTCTAAAAAAATATCGAATATTTTTAGACAAGTCTTACAACAATAGATATAGTTTATACATGATAATGATACATTATATAAGCAGAAACCTACTTCTTATCCGGGTTCGTGAAATAGTAAAACCGTATAAGTACAGAGGTTAAGTTATAAATTGATACAGAATTGAATATTCAATCAAATAACTGCAACCGCAAAGCTGCGACTAAGCTCGCACATTCAGTATTATAAATTCAGACTACCTCATCAGCATCTACTTAAAACTGGATTAGGGAGCAATCATTCAAAATGTCCGATTCCAACATTGCAATTTATCTGGATTTGCGACGATTTAACCTAACTGAAGGAGGAAGAAATCAATCTAGTTGTAATCCCTTTTATTTTTTAAAAGCAAATAACGATGACTTAGAAAATCTTGTAAGTTTAAAAGACGCAAGTTTTCTGGAAGAAAATTGGTATAGGATATGCTTTGCGACGTTATCTTCTTAGAAACGCAGTCAAAACAATTTTAATAAAATGACTCTAAGATGACGATACTAACGTATTTGTGTTTGTCTCTTTTATTATTTTGATTCGATTTTGACGATGTTTGTGTTCAGGTATATTATTGAAATGCAGAGGATATAAAACACCAAAATACCCAAAAGGGTAAATGAAGCAGTAAAATATTCGATTAAGTATTGAAATAGGCACACCACAGCCGAGAAAAGGTAAAAAATGGTCACATTTAGACCGAACATAACACAAGTGGAAGAATGTATACTATAAGCTAGGTATTTAATCAGCCCATAGTTTGTTCAGGCATCTAATTAGCACATACTTGATCATACAGTAATGGAATTTGTACTAATTAAATGCTTATCAAGGCATATAGGTTGGGTACATGGAGAACAAAATGACTAGCGGAGATGTCATAATGCGAAATCTCATAAGAAAGTACAGCGCTAAAATGCAGGAGGTTGGGGGAGGGGGGACGTTACTAACACCTTTCACGGTTTCTATAGAACCATTATTGTCAAAATAAAATCACCAATCCATCAAGACCAATCTATGACAGACTGGTTTTAATTTGACAAGGAACTCGAACGCCTCGATAGCTAATATTAACTTATCGTGCCTCCCGTACGTTTCTTGGCCAAGAAGGCGCCTGACCTACCTTCCTTATGTCATCTCCGCTGTTTTTCCTTACTCCGTGGACATTTGGATATTATCGGATCTACCAATAATAGTGAGAGTACTAATGCATTGCATTGTTTCGATAACTGTGTATCAATGTAATGGGTTTCAAGGTTCCAGTGAATCAATTCAATTAATCCAATTTCATCATTGAATGGACAATTTTGTGTCCGTATTCGGTGCGTGTCCGAAATTAGGGCAGCAAAGAAGCACTTAATAATTAACTCTTACTTTGTTATTGATACATTAAGTTCTGGATTTAGTCAATATAAAAGCATAGCACAGAAATAAGTAAGTATAGTATACTAGCTGGTGCCCGCGACTTCGTCTGCGCAGGTTTAGTATTTCGAACAATATGTTTACAAATTGTAGCCTATATGTTATTCTGATGTATAAGCTATATTATTGTAAAGTTTCATTAAAATTCATTCAGTAGTTTGTGCGTAAAAGAGTAACAAACATCCATACATCCATACATCCATACATCCATACATACAAACTTTCGCGTTTATAATATTAGTAGGATGGAATGGATTGTTCAAAAAGTGACTGTCGTTTTATGCTTACATTGTCAAGCCGAGGAGTTCGTTTTGCTTGAGCGAACTACTGGTTTTGTTTTGTAATGCTTTTTTATCGTATAGTCCCACTGCTAGGTATAGGCCTTCTCTCACACGAAAAATAATTGAGCGGTCATCACCATGCTAGCTCAATGCAAGTTGGTGATTTCAGAACTACTGGTATGAAGTGAAAAATTATTTCTATGTAAGATAGAGCGCTTACACACTAAGGATTAATCTTACTATTCGTTTCCTCAGAATTCAAAGAAAACTGGCCTTAATCAACTTCACAATTACACAAACGAGATTCACCTCCCAACATTGTTACCTCATAAAAGATTCTATGCCAAAACCCAATACCAAGCCTCTCTTGTCCAATTTCAACAATTTGTATTCTAAAAGCAGATAATTGGTTGCAACACACTCACGTGCACTGCAATTAGGCTCGCGAACAAATGGAGCATTAAGAGCTCAGCACACTGCAAACTTTTAGTCGGCTGATAGTTTGTTTGGGCTTATTTCCCGACTGTTATTATACCGTGTAATCTGGGCCGCGGCCCAGAGGCGAGTTTCCCCCTAACCCTATAAATCAGCCATCATCTCCCGAGCCTTTTCCCAACTATGTTGGGGTCGGCTTCCAGTCTAACCAGCCTATCTGACTCCCTCAACCCAGTTACCCGGGCAACCCGATACCCCTTGATTAGACAGATGTCAGAATTTCTGGCTTCTGACTACCCGTAACGACTGTCAAGGATGTTCAATGACAGCCGGGACCTACAGTTTAACGTGCCATCCGAAACACAGTCATCTGGTGTCTAAGAAATACTTAGAAAGTATAATATACAAACTTAGAAAAGTTGCATTGGTACTTGTCTGACCTGGAATCGAACCCGCGCCCTCATACTCGAGAGGTTGGTTCTTTGCCCACTAGGCCACCACGACTCAACTGCCTATCTGACTCCCTTAACCCAGTTACCCGGGCTCATAAATCAGTATGACCATGAAAAGCCGGCTGTCATTGAACATCCTTGGCAGTCGTTACGCGTAGTCAGAAACCAGTAAGTCTGACAAACAGTCTTACCAAGGGGTATTGGGTTGCCCAGGTAACTGGGTTGAGAAGGTCTGATAGGGCATTCGCTCCTTGTAATACACTAGTACTCAGCTGCATTCGGTTAGACCAGCGGTCGGCAACCTTTTGTCAGGCAAGGGCCAGAAGGTGGTAAAATAAACTGAAGTCAAAAAAGTCGGGCCGCACTTGTTAATTCTAGGTTCCAACTGATTTTAGGTTTGGATTTGGTTTTTGGGCCTATTTCTAGCAGTCGTCTATCGTTTGATCTGATGATGATAAAACAACCGGATTAAGCAAGACCGGGGTTTGTTGCAAATTCAACCAAGGGGGCCCTGGCTTTGGTAAGAAAGTCGACCCCAACATAGCTTGGAAAAGGCTCGGGACATGAACTGATGTACATGAATAGCCAATATCAGAAGTTCAGAACGACTGAAAACTGTGATTGGAACCAGGATTTTCTGTAAAAAAAATTGTCAACCCTCGAGTTAACTATCGGCCGACTGTTTAGTTTGCAGTGTGTTTGTCTAAATGCATTCACAATAGCGGCCATTTTGGTTGTTCGCTAAGCTGGGCTATGGACTTTGGACCTGCCCTGCTGGTAATGCGGTGCGCTTAAGAACGGCTAATTTGCAATTATTATATACCTAAATTGTATTGTGTTTCATGTTGGTTGTATTAATTTTGTTTGGGATGTTTAAGATTGTAAAAAGCTGCGTCTAAAGTTACTAAACTTGAGATTTTTTGAACAACTTTAACCGTGGTCTACGACTTATACTGCGGTCTTTAGATAAAACCATGTGACGTCATCTCATATTAAGGTTTTAATCCTCAAGTCGGATATAACGATGAATCAGATAAGTCTGAGGATTAACGAAATCAGTCCCAAAACTTTATTGAAATTGATTTTTGATATACAGTCACTGATACTTTGTTTTTAATGGGAGAGATGGATTTTAGGTGTTAACTTTCATGGACTACTAATTCCGAATTCTAAAAAGACAAAGTTGCGGTCTATTACCCACAAAAATATAAGGTCCCAAAATTAGACGCATACTTTTCGGTCCCCAACAGTGGTTGGTCTAGCAAATTTCATTAGAACATACCACTAGGCCTTTCTGGTCCCAAATGTGGATATATGGCGGTACACCAAATATACGGGGGACGACTTAGAAGAATAGATTAGGCTCATTATTAGACTCGCTTTACGTTTGTGTCGTCTGAAAGTGGTTTAACTTTTCTTTGTTAGTTTTCTTTTTTTGGTCTTATGGGTCTGAAACTGACAAGGTCTAAAGTGAGTGCATGTCGACCACGCCCTATCGTCAATAGATGATTAGGTACTTGGGTTTTGCGTTGAATTAATGAAAACGATGTCCACGGAATGTCACGTTTCAATGTTGTGCTTTGCATTTATTCCTCACTAGCTTCCGCCCACGGCTTCACCAGGCAGCGTCGAGTTCGGTTATATCGCGTTTTCAAGAGAACTCTTCAAAAATCCGGGATAAAAACTATCCTACATAAGTATGTTCTTTCTCAACTCTATCTCTGCACAAAATTTTATTAAAATCATTTCGGTGGTTTTGACGTAGCAAGGTTGTGGACTGTAGAATTATTGCTAATTGTAATAAATTATCTTTCAGTTAGGACACAAGTTCAGATTTCCGAAGACTGATTAGAATAACTGATGAATAAAAATGAATAAAACTTAGATTTACTTTAGGTATAGAAAAATATAGTTTGCATCATCCTGGCTTGAACATATACTGTGGATTTGATTGCTTGAATCGAATAAAATGCAGAATGAATTTTCTAGAAAAGCTAGCTCTAGAAAACAATACGTAGAATAGAGTTTTCTTTATTTTATAAATAATAGAATTGTTCTTTCTGCGAATATATATTATTCAGACTTAATTTTCTAGCTCGTATATTTATTGAATTAAGGGCTGATTTTTCAATCGCCAGATAACTTTTATCTGAAGAATATTTTTGACGAGTTGACAGTTTTTGTATGGAAAATATGTCAACCCGCCATATTTATTCCTCAGATAGAAGTTAACTGAGGATTGAAAAATCAGGCCTAAAATAAATAAAGCTGTAGTTTTTGTACTGATTTTGTTTTATTTAAATTGGTCTTAATTTAAATAAATACTAACAGATTTAAATTATTGTTCATAAGGTTTCAATTCTTATTTAAATCGTTCGTTTGAATGTTGTAAAAATAGAAAATTATGTCACAAAAAATAGTTCTATTTTAAAAATAATTTAAATTGAGCATCAATGTAATTTATTTGAATTAAGAACCCAACTAAATTCCAAATGAAAACTCAACTAAAAAGGGTCACAAAAATAATTAGCAAAATGAAGTTACATAATTAAGACAATATATTGTTATTGTGAGTTTATTGTAAGATCATTGGCTTATCTACTACATATTAATTAAAATGCATTCAAATAAAAACGGGTTATCTCTGAAAACTACTAAAAAGTGTTTTTACCAAAGGCATACTTCTGCAAAACTTATTAAAAACCCCTTGAACCTAATCGATGTCTCGCGTATTTGCAATTCAATCATTCGATTGCATCGAGAGGCGTCCATTATCCGAATGAGATCATATCGAGTCAGCTCGATTCCCCTTGCATTTGTTTGATCATTTCATATTGGTTTAATCGATTCATGGCGGACAATTAGTACTTGCACACTATAAACTTTTATTTATTTATTTATTTACAAATTTTTGTACACACACATAATAGAGAAAGATGACAGGAAAGAAAGAATTTACAAAGGTAATGTAATTTTAGTCGGCCGATAGTTTGTTTGGGCTCATAAATCTGTATGAAGATGAATAGTAGTACGCACATTACAAAGATCAGGTATACAGCCGGTAACAGACAGACTGAAAAAGTTGATTGGAATCAAGATTTTCTGTAAAAAAAATTGCAAACCATCGGGTCAATTGTCGCCTGACTATTCAGTCTGCAGTGTGCTAGAACTAAGTTGGTAGTCAGGAACTGTGAATTTCTAGGATTGATAAACAAGCATTATTGGGGTGTATAAGAACTACTATTTAATTAGGCTTTCTTTCAAATGCATCTTTTCTACGAGACTACTCTTGTGCATTTATTACTACTGTATTAATATGAGCATGTATGTTTTTTATGTTTTAGTTAATCTGTATATAAACTTTAAAACTAATATTAAAATAGGCTGCCTCAGTTTGCATTTACAATATCGTGTCTAATAAACATATTGGTATAGTTAGCCTTACAAAAGCGATTAGTTACAGTAATTACAAACTACCACAAACTATAGAGTATAGACCATATCTAGCACATGCTAACTAAGTTATAACCTCTGTTATTAAAGCCAATTACTATAGTCTATGCTATATTCTAGCTCTAGTACAAAATTACTTAATAGTATTGGCTTCTGCTCATAACTATTAGCCTGGATTCTAAATATCTCTAACTATTGGTAAAAAAGCATTAAAAACTTTTGCTGATATAAAAAAAAGTTTAAAATAACTTCTGTCTTAGATTTGAATATAACATTATTCTTACCGGGAATTTTATTACCAAACTTATTTAATATCGAATCATTTTTATTTTTTTCTCTGTGACCGTAGTGGGAAAGAGTGTCAAAAAGTTTATGATATAAATCCACCTACATATATTACTTCTGGTGTCCTTTATGTACCAGTCCCGTGGTAACTCTTTCGAACAATCCCGCAGCTCCGGCAAGCACTGGATTGTAAATAATTGTACTATTTTTTTAAAGCTTGTCTAAGAAGTTTCTTGCCGGTTCTTCTCTATAAGACCGACTCTTTGGAACCGTGCAACTAAATAGTTTGACGCTTCGCCAGAGCTTTATATTATATATAGATAATATACTTTAACAGACCCCTATTTATTTATTACTATTACTAAAGCAATTCTATGTCAATTGCTGCAGTAATAGAACATATGAAAATAAGAACATAAGCCTTGGTTATAACAAGATTTCTTACTCTATTTTGTTTAACATTGAAAGGACCTCCTAATCAGTGCCTATAATTAAAACGGACGAGTAATATTGACTCTGTCAAGTGGTAATGAACCCATAAGTTGACTGGAAGCCTTAGCCTTAAATCTGAATCATAATACACACTTTGGAAAAAACAAGTGGACGCTGTCACGACTAGAACCCTGCGCCTCATACACACATTTAAAAACCTCCGTAACTCTGCTACTGCTGACATTTTAAAAATGGTTAATGGTTGGTCGATCATAGGTTATTGTATCTCTGTATGGGGTGCTGCAACAAAAAGTCACATTTTGAGGGCAGAAAGGGCACAAAGAGCTATACTAAAGGTAATGACAAGGAAGCCTTTCAGATACCCAACAGCTCAACTGTACGCGGACTGTAAGGTTCTTACAGTCCGCCAACTGTTCGTGCTTCAATCTGTTCTTAGGAAACACACCAGTCTTCAGCCGTCAAATCCAACTAAGCGCACAAACCTTCCCTCAGGCCCCCAGCACAGGACCTCGTTCGCTAAACATCAGTATTATGTAATTAGCGCCTACATCTACAAAAAGATTCATAAAAAACTGAATATCTTAGACCTCAACAAACATGATCTAAAATTAAAAGTGACAAAATGGCTACTTCAACAGGACTATGCCGAAACGGAAATCTTACTCACCTATATCTCCTAATTAGCACACACTCATCTCTATTTCTTACACAAATATTTAAATCCTGCACTCGCACTCGTATACACTGGCACTTACATCAACTAGCATCTCACTTACACACCTACAACACATCACTAACTTACTTACACAATACTCACACAAAAACACCTATAATTACACTTTTTCACCCACACCCTGGCACTCACATATCTTCTTTTTTCATAGCTTATATTTTAACTTTTTTCCCCTTTGATGTAAATTGACACAGCCTACTTACGCACTCTATTGGGCCCTCTTTGCGAAACACTGTCTCTCAAGATACAGGATAACCTAGTTTGAGAGGCAGAGTTTGAACTCATTGTGTACAGATTAATATAGCATACCGAATGTTTGCGTTTTGTGTAAATGTTTCTGTTTTTTGGGAAATAAAGATATATTATTATTATATTATATTACTTGTATAACATAGTCAATCATTTTTGACTTCACTATGAAGAGTTTGTGGAACGCTCAAAGATATATTTTGAACTTTTGGAAAATCATTATAAAACTTCCCACAGCATAATAATATCTTTATTACCGTGATCAATCATAAATAGGTTAAGTATATTTTTAAGTAGCCATAAACTTTATTATGGCACTTCACGCAAACCTATGAAATTCTCTTCTGAAAATTTTGTCATGCAAACTTCAACTTTATTGCTTTAGGAATAAGGTTGAGATTTAGTGGAGGAGTAGTTGCGAGTAGATTTTCGATCGGTCCGTATTCATTACTTAGATGATGGCAGGTTCGATTCCAATAATGTTTTGGACGATTGCTGACTTTTATTGTTAATGGTTAGTGTCACCAGGTGTTCTGATTTTGATGGTCTGAGAAATGAAATCGGCTGTAATTGTAAGTGTGTGAAGATACAATTTACTTTTTTGCTCGATATTTTTTGTTTTAGCGGTTTACTATTCTCAATAGGTTCGCCAAACTAAGTTGAAATGGACTTGCGACTTCGTTTATCTTATGACCTGTGGAAGAAACGTCTGTAACAGTAATTCTACACTATTATTATGAAGAAGAATGATCTGTGTAATATATGCTTGTACCGAAAAATACAAAAACTGCTTGACCGGTTAAAACTTTTTCCCTTTCTAACGCATAATTACATGACACATATACATGCAATATTTGTACACACACCTATTAAGAAGTAATTTCTTCTGGGATGTGGGTGAGACTGCTAAATACTATCCTACTTTCTAAAAACTACCAAAAACATACCCTCCCATACTACAAAACATAGGCACATCACATATCTAGTTATTACTATCAATAGTTTCGTGACTAGCACACATGATGCTATCAGAAGCCCCACTAATGATGATTTGGAGATGGCTTACTGTACTCTAAGGTTTATGACCAGACAGCTGGTATTATTCTGGTATTATTAGTGAGTTATGTATGAGTTTATGACCATTGGTTTGTGTGTGTGTTGTTAAGTGGGTAGGCAGAAGAGTAGTTTGAATTACACGAGAAGGTGTTTTCTGTTTTCCTGCCGGGGCTGCGGGATTGATCGAAAGAGTTACCACGGCCCTGGCACATAAAAGGCCTACGACGGAACACGACGGTTTTTAGTCAGTAAGAATCTGACACTCCCTTACCGCTGCCCACAGTGAGAGGGGCTTTTGATGATTTTTGACGTCGTTAAAAAAAAGGTATTGTTTGTTTTAACGTATCTCTATGATCAATTAACTTTCATCTCAATAGCAGCAAATAACATTTATTGCTAGTTAGCTACGCTAATTTCAACATTTGGGTACTTTAAATAGAGGTGAAGAATAAATCTTGAGCAAATCTAGACTTGACCGCCTGAAATCGCCAATCCACCTTGAGCAAGCGTGGTATTTAACATTCAATATTTCTTTGTGAACTTTCCATACAAATGATGCCTGAAGTGGAGCTAAAAAATCAGTTAATGTTGATAAGTATAGAAATTAATGAAATCTACCTTTTTATTCTTCTTTCTGTTTATTGTATCAAGATAAAATGTGGCTTTCTTCCTTTCTTACAAAAGCCACAAACAAAGCCTAGTTATGTAGATAAATATGAAACGCTAACAGCCAATTTATCTTCAGAACTACGCATTGAAAACCAACGTGGTATTGTGGTATTGTGCTTTGGTTTCACTGCGCTTGTGATATGTTGCGGATAACTAGCGGTTTTAGATCATTTAAATAACTGGATACGTCAATGCCGTGCCTTCCCTTTTGCCAAAATCAAAATAATTTATTCAAACTCGCCTGCAAAATAGCACTTTTTGAACTTCAAAATTTAGAACAGACTGCCCAAATAGCCTCCACCTTCCACCACTTACACCTTTGTTTTTTAAAGATATAAGATCCCCGCTAATATTCTTATCTACATTCTGAAAAACAATGTAAATGCCATAAATGTATTTGTGTATGTATAGTCGCATAAAGACTGTTTACTTTTAAGTACTCAAATGGAGTATTAGGTAAACATCTGCGTTAAGTTTATACTTGTGTTTGACTATTTGTTGCGTTGCCTTGCAATGCGTTATTGGCAGACCTTTTCATATACAAGTTTGTGATCTTTTCGACTCCGGTTGGTTAGATGCTCTCAGTCAGCGGTTTTGTAACCACGTAGGTTTTTGTAACGCTGCATTTTTTAGACGTTGGCAGCGCGGCTTTTGTTGTTTTTCAGAGGGCTGTGGTGGTAATGAATTGTTGTGTGATAGCGCAGTTTGTGGTCAAAAATACAGAGGAATTTTTGTGGTAAAAATAAATAAAAGATATTATAATTTAAGGGTTGGTTTTCAAGTGCGTAATAATAATATTTTTTTTTGTAATTTAATATTTTTATCAGTTGGTATAGTATACGGTACAGTCACTCAACACATTTTTTTATTTATTATTATATTAGTTAATTACTTCAGTCTCAATCGCTATAGTTATTTAATTCTGAAAAAAAAAAAACACAAAAGCTTACTATTAATATAACCGCTAACTCAACTATTGAATTTATATATATATTTTATTTTTTGATACTTCTGCAACAATGCATTACAAAATTACAACTGCACAAACAGTTTTATTAAGCACCATAAGTACGCAAATCAGATGCAAAGTTTGAGCTAAAAACTTCAAGTTACCGTTGTTCTAAAGTCCTAAGTTTTCAACTAACGCAGAGCAAGATGTTCTTAGTACTTTACTTAGCCTGACTGCAGTTTAGAACATTCCTAGGTAACTTACGTTATATTAGCAATTCTACACAAGTTTATTTTACTTGCAAGTTAAGTTTACCAGTGTCTGAGGTAGTTTAAAAAGTCTGTAATAAAATTAAGTTATGTTAATATCAATTACTAGCTTCTGAGAGTGTTTTTACATGTGTTCCATGGGAACTACAATAGGTATGCATCCTACAGCCTTCCGAGGTTAATGAGCTATCTAACACTGAGACGCTTTTCAAATCGGAGCAGTAGTTCCAGAGATTGACACTTTCAAGCAAGCAAACCAACTCCTCAGCTTTAAAATATAGGTATAGATGTGTACACACACTATGTACTTCCTGCTTGCCTTTAAAATTTGACAAACAAATTCCCACCCCTCTGATAATAAAAAAATAAGGGAAAATTTAATAACGTCTGTAATACTAAAAATATGAAAGGTATGTTGAAAAGGAATAAATCAGTACTCTATTCAAAGTTATCTTTGAAGAAATTTTAGTCTTCTTCGTTATAAAGGCTACTTTTTCATTGCGTACGAAACATTCAAAAGGCATTTTGATAAATGCCAATACAAATATAATTATAATTCCTTACGAATTTATTAGCACAAAAACATTTCTAAAGATTCCCGCCTAATTGGATGTTTTTATTTCTTGCTAGCTGTTTTCCTGCGGTTTCACCCGCGTTCAGTGGGAGCTACTGCCCGTACCGGGATACAATTAGCCTATGTTAGGCTCTAGATAAACGGACTGCATTTCGGTCTTGCAGTCGGCGTGCAGTCGTGTTCTGATGTTGATTTGCAGTTCGATTGCAGTTGAAATGCAGTCCGTGTGTCTAGAGCCTAACTCGGGAAGAGTAGCTTTCTATCAGTGAATGAATTTTCAAATCGGTTTAGTAGTCTCGGAGGCTTTAGAATACAAACAAACAATTCATTTAATTTATTGTATGTATAATATATTATATACTATAGATTTGTAGCAACATCAATATGATTGATGAATTTTGTTATTTTGTTGCCAGCTGCCGGGGGCCATTGGTTGAAAAGAAAAGAGGCGTTGCGAGCAAAGAGAGGTCGTCATGGCCCGCATAAAATTAGAGCCAGAAGACAGATCGGTAAGTACAATGTTGCTATATTAAAAATTCCTGAACGTCAAAGTGTTTTTGAGGGGAAAAATTGGGATGTTCATGTTGCGATTTTTGGTGTATTTTTCGGTTAGGAATTTTCGGATCAGTTTCATCCTTGTATATGTCTGTAGTTAGTTTAGTAACTATTATTTACTTCAATAAATCATGTTATGTATGTATTGGTCAGCAATATAATATAAAATAACCACTTCTGTGACGATTCTTTTTTATAGACATAAGTAAACTTTTTGCAAATACATGTTTTCTATTTCAACAATGATGTCAATTATCGTAAGCAACAATCCCAATGTCTTATTTTCTGAAAAGAGTAAATGAAGTTAAACCCTCGAATACCGCCGAATTTACCATACAAAAAAAAATAATGTGTCTTCTCATACACATCTAACTTATTGCAACATTTCCAACATTTTACACAACATTTTGAATATAATTCAGAATATTATACAGTTGTAAGATAGCTCGACGTCTCCCCCGGATTCTGTGATGTGCACTGAGATGAATCATATCGCCACTCTGACGGTTTGCTACTTAAAAGCATTTCGATTGAAAACCAGATAGACGGTTGACGCATCCGATTTGCAACTTGAAAAGTGATACTTATTATTATTTATTATAAAACATAACAAAACAATAGATAAAATATTACTCATGATTTATACCTATTTATTTAAGTCGAGTAGAAAAACTGTGTTAAAATTCTTGATATAAACTAAAACATGGTAGCCGAATTAAATTGTCACGGTCTTTTTTAATTCTTAAATAGTTCTTTTTAGTCTTTTTTAATCCAAACAATTGTCTTATTTTTAGATTCCGTTTACCTACATAAAAAAAAAAATATTTATTTACATACACAAGCTTACATCTAACATTACAGAACCTGCCTAATGCGGCAGATGGGTTCTTATTAATTCTAAACTAAACTAAAAAAATATAATGAACTATAATAAATTAAATGTTTGAAACCAACAAAATACTTAGAGATATTTTCTCTTACAAATACATGTAGTGTATGCAACTGCTATCTTAGCAACGTGCATCTTAGCATCTAGCATATTCATCAGTAAGACACGTTGTAGTGTGCGCAGATTTGCAAGTCTAAGCAGAAAGAGCAGCTTTATAGCAAACGTTGATGCGAGTTACCACGTTGTTAATATTAAGAGCCGCGATGTCTTACGTGCGTATTTAAGTAGAGTGCTATGAAAAGAAAGAGGAGAACTCTACTTAAAAAAAAACAGTGAAAACAATGGTTAGGCCTATGGAGTTTTATGAATTCTTCTGGTACCATACCAACCAAGTTTTAAGTATAAAAAGAACCATATCAATATCTAATAGGTACCTTTCATAACAAAACGCGAAAATTTTAAATTGTGTATATGTTCGTTACTTCTTCAAGGACAAACGACTGAATAGACTTCGATGAAACTTGATAGAAACATAGCTTAACCATCAGAATAACATATAAGGATACTTCTTATCCGAGAACATGGTACATTAGTTACCATAGAAACTGCGAGCGGAGCCAGTTTTCTTTATGAAGAAAACAGTTGTGAATAAATGTGATGCATGTATTCGTAAACTGCCAACTTACGTGCGTCGTATAGTTCTTGAGAACAGCAGTTATAAACGCGACTTTGTTTTTGTTTTACGAGTTTTCTAGTGTACTAAGTAGTTCAGTATATTCTTTATGTAGCTCCACTTTAATAGTGTGAAATGTAAAGTGCATTTTTACTGCTATGTCGCCGTAAATGTTGTTTCAAATGGCAGTTTGGAAAAGATAGTCTTTACAAAGATACTTTGGATATAGTTTCTTAAGGTTCTCATGTACCAATACCAATCATTTTATCATATGTCTAACCCTTTCCCATCAATATTGGGATCGGCTTCCAGTCTAACCAGATGCAGCTGAGTACGAGTGTTATCTGACCTCCACAACCCTGAAACCCGATGTCGATGTGACTTTCTGGTTTCTGGCCCGTAACTACTGACAAAAATCTTCAAATTACAACTAAGACCCGCCAATTTAACGTACTTTGCGAACCACGGAAGAACTCGTCATGACAAAATAGTAACCAATCAACGAACCGACCGCACTATGTGTTTATAAATTTTATGGTCGACCGGTGTGACTGTTTCTTAGAAACAAGCTCTTCATAATACCGTATACTACCTATTTCAGTACCTACTCTGTAGTTAAGTATCTACTCTGTAACACACAACTTACCTATTCCAGTACCTACCTATATTATTTAAGTACCAGTGTAACACAACGCGCCAAGATTTTCCGCTCAATAGGAAAGCGTGAAGCGATAAATTTCGAGAACGCCCTCGCGTCAATTACGACAAGTATACGTTGTAAGTATAATGACCTGCTTAAAAATCACGATCGCGCTCAATTGGTTCCAGGAGTTGACAAATTTTCTTGTGAGTTTAGGCTTGTTTGTGTAAGAAGATTTTTATGTTAGTGATTTAGCAGATTACACCACCACGTGACACCTTATACTTACGTCTCACGACGATTTTATAAAAAACATCGTGGAAGGGAAAGTCGAAGGAAAGAGGGGAAGCGGTCGTCCAAGGTACAGCTACATCAAGCAAATTAAAGAGAAGGTGAATGTTGTGACGTATAAGGAAGTTCAGGTGTTGGCGCTAGATAGGCGTAAATGAAAGGAGCTGCACCGACAAGAGCTGAGCTGGAATTGAAGATTTAGCAGATTGTAAGCTAAGAATATCAGTTTTTGGAACATCAAATACTATTTTTAGAGTCAGCATTCGAGATATTAGAATTGGTAAAAAATATTCGGGGGCTTTAAATACCTACGCGTTATGTATAGTTAATATGTAAAGGTGGTCATAAATATGTATTTTAGTGTAAATGCACCTAGTGAGTTGGGAATATCCAGCATATAAAAGTTTGGTGCAAAAATTCTGAACCACGGACCTCAGAGGTTACCAGGTGTTTGTAAGAAGCAATAGCCAATAGCCGAAAGAGTAAGAAAGAACCAGTGAATGGAAATTGTATTCAAGTTAATCTTACCTTACACAACCTCCCCTTGAAACCTTATCAATCACAATATTAAATCATTAACAACTCAAGAAAACCCTTTTCACGTCTTACCAATAGAATGTAAACAGCCCCTCGAATGTCCGATGTGATCAATCATTGGTGACCGATCGGAATCCGTGTTTGTATGTCACGCGATATGAATGCTTGCCTGCCGCTGGACGATGCGATTTATGGCTTGTGTCGCTTGAATGGATTGTCGGGTTGTGTGTGATTACCTTTACCTTTGTAGCCAGTTTGAATACGGGTGAAGACAGAAGTTATTTATTTGCTTTAAGATGTTAGGAACTTTTATGATGTTTAAGTAAATATACTTTCTGTAATATGTTGCGTCGCTTAAGTTTATCTTAACCCTGAAAATTAAATGACACCTGCTATGTGCAAAATCATAATATTAAATCGTTAAAATGTCACTACAGTAAGTCTTACCAATAGAATGTCAACAACCCCTCGAATGTCCGATGTGATCAATCACTGGTGACCGATCGGAATCCGTGTTTGTATGTCACGCGATATGAATGCTTGTCTACCGTTGGACGATGCGATTTATGGCTTATGACACTTAAATGGATTGTCGGGTTGTGTGAGATTACCTTTACCTTGGCTCGTTTGAATACGCGAAAGCCAATATTATGCATTTGTATTAAGAAGTTTAATTCAATAATATTTTATCTACATGTACTGTCTACATGTAGGTTACCAAATGGACATTGTTTGAATAAGCTTTGTTTTATTTATTTTAATTTTGTTCATTAATTTGCGTCGCTGAAATTAAGTCTTGGTTTGTGTCTAATTTTATTTTTGTCATAACCTATATATACAATAATATGTATATATATATAAGTATGAAAGGGTGATGTGTTTTAGTAGAAATATCTTTAAAATTATTTCTAGTTAACTATAGTTAACCTACCCAGTATAACTCTATAGTAATCTAATACCTACATACTTATTTATTCAACGAATACAAAATCGAATATTCAAATAGAATTCATTTAAATATTGGGTTCAGCACATACCTACCAGCTGTAACATTCAGTATCGTGACTGTTTTTGTACGGAACTTTTGAAATGCTAATTTTATAGATTTGTTTATAATCTTAGAGCATTTGAGCAACTGGAGACGATATGCCGTGCCCTCTGACAAAGTTACGAGGCTGTGGTCATTCTCATTATGTGTGCATCAAGTGTACCTATGCTTGTGTTACACAATTTTGTCGGGTGCGCGTAACAAAATGATCGAAAACGCATGAGTGAGCTATCAGTATATGTTGCGTTGCCTCGCCGCCATCCCGCACTTTTTCGCATTAGTAGAGATTTGTGCTCAGGGCGGCTCCAGTTGGTGAAATGGTCTAAGTTTATAAATAACTTTCTGGTATGCTCTGAATTTTAACGTCACTACTGATACTTACAAAAAATCGAAAACGAATAGCTTTAGATCCGTAGTCGTAGACATTGAGGCGTACGAGCTTATATTTTGTTTTTGTTTACATAATGCCTGTATTTTTCCTGGTAACCGAAGTTCCCACAGAGACCAATGTGAAACCGCTGGCAGAAACTAGTATGAACGATACAACCATGATTACTAAAAGACTATCCTGACACGGGAGCAATTTACTCGAACCAAAAATTGGCACAGAAAAAAACATATCTCATCTCTACGCAACGCTTTATGACAAAAAATATCTTTAATTCCCAATACGTAAACATACAAAGTCAAAACATACAGTCAAGTAATAAACCCGACGTTATTTTAACGCAATTCCGCTCGTGTGCGCTTCAATTAACTCAGTTAATAAAGTCGAGCACACATGAACGAACAAATTGGTTTGTAACGCTATTTGTAGCTTCTGATCTCCCGAGAGTCTGCGCTAAGCTTTATCGCTTTGCGTCCAGTTGTTTGTGGGAATATTTTGTGTAAGGGTATTAAATTTAAGCTTTTGGTATTGTAACATTGGTTAAACGTAAATGTAATACATAGTCAACATTTTTAGGTGGATGTCACCACAAGGGAACAGAAATTCAAATACGAAATGATTTTTTTTTTGTCTTACGTTGCTGCATAATAGATATGTATTATAAGTTAAGTATATATAGGTATGAAGTATATGTAGGTATGTGGTTTACGAATTGTGTAAGCCCACATAACAGAAGTTAATAAATAGCTTACCATGGGCATAACCGACCGTGTGTCGCAATATTTATTTACAAGTTTTCACTTTTTCTGACACAATCTATTGATCTCATTATTTACCTATGTGTCAAAATGAAGAGTATGTTGATCCAAATTATCAAATGTCTCCTACAAAAATTAGAGAGCTGTCATAATTATAGTTATAAAGACTTATATAATACCTAGATAACTAACATTAAATGCTATACACATCATAGAAAGGCACGCACAGGTAAGGGTTAATGAGTTTTTGAGTGAAGGTCCTGAATAGGCTAATGTGATGCCCCCGGGCGGTGGAGAAACGAAATTAGAATAGGTTTGGGTAGTCTGAATGTGGAAAGATTACGGCCCCAAATGTACTATAGCAATTGTGTCAAAATGGTCTATCACTGTAAGAGAATGTCGGCTCAAAAATATGATGACCTGACCATATTGTAAAGAAATAAAAAAAATGTAACGAGAAAAAAATACATTAACAAGTGATAAAAATGACTTATAACATTCTGATTAATAGGTACATACATAAATACAAGTATAGCAAAATATAAAAAAAATTGGTATTACCACGTATTACGTTGTATAATACTATCATTTTAATAAACTTTCGGGTTTCGGGAATTCAACCTCGGGCTTATAATATATTCTCCGACCGACTATTTAAATTATTAACTCATGACTGAATTCAATATATTATCAGAACCTTACAATTTCTACGTATGATTTATTTTGCCCTGAAGTTTGTAATTAATGTTGTACATAAATTATAAATCCATTTATTCAAAACAGCGATAACACTACCTACAAATACATATCTCAAACATCATTAATCTTCTAACATTAGGTATTGTAAACCCACTATAACTGCAAATATTTATTTAGACAACAATGACGGAAGCAGGCTTCATTTCGGAAAGCACGATAAACTGTAGGACCCGGCTATTATTTGACAATCTTTGACAGTCGTTACGGATAGACAGAAACCAGAAAGTCTGACTACCAGTCTTACCAAGGACTATCACATTGCCTGGTTAACTGGGTTGTGAAGATCAGATAGGCAGTCGCTTCTTGTAAAACACTGGTACTCAGCTGCATTCGGTTAGACTTGAAGCAGACCCCAACATAGTTGGGAAAAGGCTAGTAGGTGAAAGCAGGCTTCAAAACTTTTACCCGAAATAAAATTATGAAATACACAAGTGTAAGAGGTTTCCCATAATGTTTTGCGAGTGAAACCGCTGTCAGAACTAGCCCTTACATAAGGTGTAATTAAAATAGTAAAACACCGTTATATATCTATCAGGCATATGAGAAGCTTGTAAACTAATTGATAGCGACTACCCAATTCCACCCATGGGATGTGTATCGACCTTGTACCAACTTGATGAGTTACGCACGTACACACTTCTAATTATTAGTAGATGTAGGCTATCATGGTAGGTCAGTAATGAGTGAATATGGATCAAGGCTTTTTTTAAGGCATTTGTGGTCGATTTTGACGCTTTGGTCACACTAAACTTAAACTACTTATCTTTAAAAAAATGCTATATACAAAAATTGAAACATTGATTTTGGTCATAGGTATGAATCTGTCTGTATGAATCACAGCTGGGCATAGGCCTCGTCTCACACGAGAAGGATTGAGCATTAATCACCACGCTTGCTCAATGCGGGTTGGTGATTTCACACTACACCTGTAGTCCAGGTTTCCTCAAGATGTTTTTCTTCACCTTTTTATGGTATGACATGACACGTATGAATCGATATGATTGAAAGTTTGATCGCGTGGGGCACTTTTTGTGGTATACTCGAAACATTCCTAATACCACGAACTCGGCCGTGGCCGAAATCGGCCGTGGACGCCATCATCATCATCATTCTTTATTGTTCTCTCTAAAACATTTGATAGGTAAATAGAGATAAAACAAAGCTTGTTCCGTCCGTTGTTTTAAAAGCACCCATAAGTTATTTTACTTTTGACCTTTCTTTTAGACTGAACACCGTTGTCAGTCATTTCTCTTCGACTAATCACCATGGAACCACCCTTACTATACCCATGAAATATGTCTGACCATCGATCAGTGACGTCACAGTATATTGATCTAGTACCTATTTCATAGGAGTACCTATTGAATTATTATGTGAGATTGTTTGTTTGTTCGTTTGTTTGACGTATCAAGAGGTTGATTGATGGAAATGTTGGTTTAATAAATATTATTGTTTGATGTGTCAAGTTCAACTTGACTAGACAGTTCTATAATTATGTACTTTGGTAAAGTTATTTCATGTCCGAAGAATTGCCACGTGTTTTTAACAGCATGGATTTTGAACCAAATTTTAAAACTGAAAAGTTTTGTCGTTGTGTCGTTTTAAAATACCCTTGAAAACATAAAAAAGACGCATCAGAAATCTGAGGTCTAAACATGATAAAATTATTGTATTTTGTTGTTAAGAAAAATATTTCAAAAATAAGAAATCTGTATTCGTAATCGCATTACGAAGTTCGTTTCGCTCAATTAAACATCGGCTGCGGCTAATCGAGTGATTGATGCAGTCTTTTGTTTTTATCACTTTTCTTTCGGTCATAGATTAGCTTCTGTCTGTGCTATGTTTGGAAAATATTTATCGATTTTATCATCAGTGGAATGTTCAGTATTTATTTAACCGCCTTTAGGTCGAAACGTTATGGGTACAGAAATAGCCAACTAATTTTTCCACTCTATTTTACCCGTTATTCCCTAGAGAAATACTACTGACACCCGAATAAAATTGGGTTGTGTGTATGTCGCCATTATAGTTTCGTCAAAATCTGTTGAGAAATTTTTGTGTACACATAGCTTGCGCATGTTAAAGCACCTGCGCATGTTACATGCATTTTCAAACGTGCGGATCTAGCGACTCACGCATGTAACAAAGCAAAATAACCACCCGCGTGCTCTGTGGCGTGCGCGCGGGTCTTTTGCGCATGTTGACTTGCATGTACCAAAACAAAATACCCACCCGTGTGCTCTTGTTACTTGTCACTTGCGCATGTTAACTTGCACCAGCTACATGCACCGTGTAGATGCCTCCTAACAGACTGTCAAATGTGTTCAAATGAGACCCGTTATATGGGCTGCGGGTTGTTCGAAAGATATCGGCCCTGGTACATAAAAGGCCTACGACGGAACACTACGGTTTTTAGTCAGTAAGAGTCTGACACTCCCTCACCGCTGTTAACCCACAGCGGGAGGGGTCATTTGATGATTTTTGACGTCGTTATAAAAAAAAGAGCCGTTATATTAGAGTAATTAGATAATAAACAGCAACTACAAATAACTCTTATCTGAACCTAGCCATATTACCCACTACATATTGCAGTATAATTAACTGTGCAAAGATAAACTACTGTTTATGAAGCGAAAGCTTTAAGCTCAGGATTGTCTAGATTAAACGGATTATATACCGTCGAGATATGAAGGGAAATATTATTAATTGCTACTGTATTTACTGCTGTGATATTTGCTCTGTTCTGCTGGGGGATCGGTTGATTGGGTGTGTGGACAGTTCTAGGAATTGGTTTGAAAATTGAAACTTAAATTGGCGTGCTACAATTTTAGTGTTGTTAAAAAATATCCAAATAAAAATCTCGCATGATAATGTCTGTCTTTTAAGTAAAAAGAACTTGAAATAAAAAGAGAAGTGTTTAAAATGGACGAAAGCAAAAACTAAAAATCGGTTCCATAAATGGTACAAAACAATTTGCAAAACTACATTACGCACAGCTATTTTAAAAAATGATACTTCAATAGTTCAAGAAGTAAATACAATTTCCAGCTACAGTTCAATTACTCGTACAATTGGCATAGCCTGACATTTGGCACGGCAAATGCCTTATTGTCGAACAAGCTGGCACTAAGATTGTCCCTTTTTTCACCAAAGATTTTGGCACAAATTCCCCCACTGTGCAGCCAAGATTCGCACTTTATAATGGGTCTGATTACGAAACAGTTAATTTGCAAATTGTTGCTAAAAGCATCATAAGTTGCTTGGACAGTGGGCTGACCGTGCCAAGATGTACAACCATCGTAAATTGTTTGACTTCTGCATTGGACAGATGAAATGTTCATTTAGCATATTACATTAAGACACATTACTACCAAAAATTTAAAAACTTAACACTTTGTTCGCAAAGATCTCAGGAACAAATGTCCGATTTGCAGTCCGATAAATTATTGCAGTGTCAGATACTTTTTATTCTGACAGACAATTTTCATAAGAGCCTATGAAGGCATACATATTTTTGACTTTTATTCGGATACACAAAGAAGATCCCGCGGGATGCGAGCTACCCTACGGACAGAAGCTATTCAACACAATGTCCACAGCTGCATTAGTATGCAACGCAGAAGCCAGCAGTATTATTCTCACTGAACGTAGCTTTTGCATAAGCCAAAATGTCCCAATTATGCTCCACTGTCCAAGTTACATTTTGAACACCAAAGGGAAGATTAGACAGTGTTACGGTCAAAATTTCTGTGTATTTAAGGATTAGCTTTTAGTGTGTAACAGATGCACACAAAAGCTTTTATTTGAGGTAGAATTCAGAGAAGACTTTATCATCATCTGTCTAGCCTTTTCTCAACTACATTAGGGTCGGTTTCCAGTCTAACCAGATGCGGATGAATACCACTGTTTTATAAGGAGCCAGTGCCTATCTAACCTATTCAACCAATTACCCTGGCAACCCAATACTCTAATACGCAAGACTCATTGGCTTCTGACTATCCATAACTACTGTCAAAGATGTCCATATGACAGTTTTTAAAGGCTTTAGAAAATCCAAAGTAACTTTGCCTATCTACGTGTTATGCTATCAGAATTAAAAGTTAGAATTGATTGAAAGTCAGATCCAGGTAATTGCCCGGGTACGTGAGCGACACCGCGCACAGAATCCAGAATCATAAATACATGTAAATGCCTATATCATCACTGCATAAAAAAGCTCTCTATTCCTTTAATTTCAAGTCATAATGGAATGTCATCATTACGAGTTAATTTAGTACAATGAAAACTTTTTCTGGTTAATGAATTCCCCCGTGATTAAGAGGAAGGATAGGCTCATTCAATTAGCTTTATTTTTACACAAAAGCCATGAAGGGTTATACACTTTCAAATAGCAGTTCCCGAGGTACCTTTTTTGTTCCGCATTGCTGGGTACAAGCCAGAATATAAAACTAACCAGCGGTTTACCCCGCGTGCTAAAAGACACTTATTAGCAATTTTTCAAATTGGACCAGTAGTTCTTGAGATAATAACGTTCAAGCAAACAGAAAAACTCTTCAGCTTAATATTGTAATACCTATATACCTAGACTGTCCAGTTCATTTTGAATACATTCTTGGTAGACTTGACTATATCTGACTTTCCTTTGAAAGAAGATTACAGTTATATTAAGAGTGTTCTATCAGAATTAGGACAAAAACTTCTTCAGTAAATAGTCTTTATTTTAGAAACTAGCGGACATAAACTTAAGAAAATCAATATTCTATGAATTTTTCAAGGTTTTGTTGAAAAATTAAAAGTAAATTTTGCCTAGGTATATTATTATGTTCAGGCATAAAATTAAAATTTTAAACTCAGAAAATAACGTTCGTGCTTAGAAACAAATTGGCTATAATTTGTAATCGGAAGTTCATGTCAAAATATAGTTCTTTATACGGAGTTTGCATATTAAGTTGAGACACACTAGTTTGCTGATCGATGAAATCGCACGCACGAGTGAATTTTGCTGGTTGGTGAAAAAAGTATACATATTTTCGTTTGTGAAATGTTAAAATTTCTTTTTTTTACCACAAACTATCATCAATAACAGTATACTGTTACTGTTACAGCCTTTTCATCGTCCCACTGCTGGACACAGGCCTCCTCTCACACGGAGCATTATCACCACGATTGCTCAATGCGGGTTGGTGATTTCAGACTTTATAGTCCAGGTTTCCTCAAGATGTTTTCCTTCACCTTTTTTTATCAGCCATTGGTGTCTAAGATTACTTAGAAAATACATACACACTTAGAAAAGTTGCATAGGTACTTGCCTGACCTGGAATCGAACCCACACCTTCATACTCGAGAGGGTGGTTCTTTACCCACTAGGCCACCACGACTTTACTAACAGGTTTATTAACAGTATGTACTTACTAAAATATAAACTCCATATTTCCGTTCGACATCTTATAATATTAAATTACTGATATCCCTACAAAATAGTTTCACAATTTGCTTAGGACTCAAAAGCACCCAGTGCAAACCACCCTTATATTTGAACATGCAAGACAGCGAATTATGCAAAACATTCTGAACTTTCAAAGTAATTACACGTCTTGCTTACGTGTGGGGAACAATATTGGTATAATGTGGGCCAATTAGAACTATAATCTTGCATAGCGGTTTAACTGAAGTAGCTTTTGTAGAAACACTAGCTATATTCAGCGGTTTGACCTGCCTATGGTTCCCTAACACTTAATGTTAGGGAACCACAGTTTTTGTCACATTACTTTGCTAAGTTGGTCGCACTGAAATTGAAATAAAAACAGCCTGAAATCATCATCAAGCTTTCTTTCAGTTTAATATAAATTAGTATTTAATCGTCCACTCATTTTACTGACAATCGTAAAAAAAAGCAAATAGATTAGGTACCTTAGGTCGGCTTCTAGTTTACCGAATGCAGCCGGATACCGGTGTTTATATGGAGCTGCTGCCTATCTGACCTCCACAAGCCAGTTAACCTGACAACCTGATACCCCTTGCTAATACTAGTTATCAGACTTTTTGCCTTCTGAGTACCCCTAAAGACTCCCAGAGAATAATAACCGCCGAGACCCAAAATCCAACGTGCCTTCCGAAACATGGAATACCTAATACATATTATTAATTTAATTAATTGAAAAGGTACGCTCAATACATCAAAGGAAGGTCGAAACAGAAATAATGACATCAATTATGTTAATTAAGAGTTCTACACGACCTTTAGAAACTAATACATTACTGTTTTCGTGAGGCACATACATATTACGCACAGTTCATTGGAAATAATGGTACTTACTCTGTGGGTGGTTTTAATTGGTGGAGAAAATACCAAGTTTTCTATTTAAAAAATTGAGAAATTGATTGTTTATTTTTGTCCAACAGCGTCAGAGGGAAGATTATGTTTTTTGAGTGTGTGTATAGACACATTAATTTTTACTAGCGGTTGTGCCTGCGTCCCGTGGAAACTACTTCACGCTCCCGGAAAAGCCTAAAACTAATAGCAGTATACTTAATACTGAAATATTTTTTCAAACCTGACCAGCAGTTCCGAAGATTAATAAAAAATAATTTTAACTTTAAGTTAGTAGCATAATGCATGCTGTGCTTAGGTACCTTTAAGAGATTGTTACACAAGTATTGTATTATGATGATTGTATTTAATATTTTTATCGTGTAAACAATTGTTGGTGAGCCAAATAAAATTAAAAAAATATATTTAGTGTAAGCAGATGTAATATTTCCCTGGCACGTCTGACGCCCACATAGATACATAGGTACTTAGTTACCCAATAGTAACGTGGTCGTCACTATGTACTTTATGGGTGCTAAATACCATTGTTAGGTGCGCAGTACAATAACTTTGGCGGGTCATTGAACTCGAGGGAAGTAAAAGCCTAGTTAGTGGGAAATTAATGGCCACGTATCAACTTTCCAAAGATATCTGGTAAACTTAAACAATATATTATTTATAGCTAGGGATAGACTTCATCAGGGTGTGAAACATAATTGATAATTGAAAAACTAGCTTTTGCCCGCGACTTCGTTCGCATGGAATAGTGACTTCCGGCATATTTTTGGTTTGACCAATGGCGCTATATGTCCGGAATAAATTTAATTTTTTATTTTTATATATATTTTTTTTGAAATAAAAACTATCCTATGTCCTTTCTCAAGTTCCAAACTATGTCTGTACCAAATTTCACACAAATCGGTTCAGTAGTTTAGGCGTGAAGAAAAGACACAGACAGACAGAGTTACTTTCACATTTATAATATTAGTTAGGATTTTATTGGTTAGTTTTGCGAAATATTGACTGCTTTCCGTGGTTTTCTCTGAGACCTGATGTAGAAGCTTCAAACACCGTAGAAATTGTCAAAATCAGCGTACTACTTCCTTAAGTGTCGTGTTAAATAAATGTTTATAACTTGATATTATTAAATCCTATTAGTTTTAATGATCAATTATTTAACTAAAACTCTCAACGTTAGTATTTTTTTGTTCTTCATAAAATATTTATTAACACACTATCCTGAAGCTGAAAATCAAAATAAACTATACATCAGTAAAATAAAAAATACAATACCCCATAAATTGTATCAGGAAATAAATCAAGTAGTATCATGGGTGTCGAAGGAGCTCTGACGGTGGTAAATATAAATTATCCGGGATTTCTATGTCATGGGGCCTTGATAAAGGTGTACTGTGAAACTATAATAATCTTATGTAACATTATTATTTGTTGTGGATATGTTTGTTCGTTTAAATACTAATAAAACAAAATGAACGACTTTTTTTTCGACTTTTCCAGAAACTTTGTTTTTTTTTAGGTTTTTGAAAAACCCTAAAAAATCTACTTTGTTTTGCCGATCGCTCAGACACCAATAGCACAAAAGTAATTAAAAAAAAATTGCTAGATTTTTTCACAGCTTTTTTTTCATTTTTGAAAAAGTGTGCTCTAAACATAATAGGTACTGAAATAACTAGTTCTAAATACCAGTAGGCTTCGACACTAAAGTGTTTCATAGCCTTCCAACTTTGATATATAACACCAACATAGTTAATCTAGGGTCACTGCCTGAGTCGGGGTCTAAAGTACCCCATATGATAAGGGTTGGTCACGTTTCTCCCAAATACCCTTGCGTACAGAATAACCTAAGACCGCAAGTTGTCCTTTGTTTTCCTTATAATGATTTATAGTATAATGTGCAAAAACATTAGCCTCGCTAACGTAGTCGGGTAATAAGGCAATAGTTTTATGAAACAAACCTAAACTTATTATTCGAATTAGCAACTCGACGGCCTTACATGTGTCCCACTAATATAATAAATGCGAAAACAAAACTTAATAATGAAATACCTAATGCAGTCTGCCGCGTTAAAATTACTAAGCCGATTGCAATTAATGGGCATAGTGTACTTTTTGACTAGAGCTGGCTGATGTATATTCACTTTTTTATTTTGGAATTGATGACGTCCTTCACAGAAACCCACTCTGTTATTTTACCGCGAAAAACAAATCCACGTTCGCATTTTTAATATTAATTTAAATATACATAGACAATGATTACTGTAACTTCATTTATCGAAATGAAATAGTGATTACGTAAATCCAATAATATATGAAAAGATTGTGCGACAAACCGACAAATTAAACTCATTTGATAAAGTGCGTGATAAATAAAAATATATATTTTTGTACCGCGCATAATAATATAATTTAACACAGAGGTGGAACAAATTGTAGTGATTAAGTGGGCATGTCTAGACAAACGGTTTATTATGACAATTGACATGATTTTTTAAATGTAATAATAACTTATACCTACATAACTACATTTTAATTCATTAAAGATGCAGTTTTAAAAGCCGGTTTGCTCTTAATACATATTTTCATGAAGATGTAATGGAATTTTTCATTTTATATACGAGTATACAAATTATAAGGTTCAAACAGAACCTATTTCAAAATACCTACACCAAAATTTTTTTTAAATAAATGATAAGCCACTTTATTCCAAAAAAATGCATCTGCACCTAATACAGAACAAAAAAAAACTAAAATCACCTATCTCACAATCACATGGTATATAAAGTACTTACATATCCAAATTATTCACAGTTAGGAAATGGGAACAGAATAGACGTATAGTGAGTGTGATAAAAACCGTGAGTAATGGAAGCTCCGACGTGAATTAGAAAAAAAGTGTTCAGCCTTGAAAAGCTTTCACACAGCAGATGTGACACACATATTACTAGCTCTTTACGTAATATCTATAATATAGGTAACGTAGGTGCTTTTTTTGGTAAATTTTCATCATGTCTAAGAAACGATAACGATAAAAAATGTGAATATGGCATGGTTGAAGGCGCTAAATATCAGGCTATGAATCCAATTTGATAAACATTTCTAATACTAGAGACCAAAACTACTGAACTGATTTGAAAATTCTTTCACTGTTGAAAAGCTACACTCGTACACGTAATATTGAGTATATTTCATTCCGGTACGGACAGTAGTTCCCACGGGACTCGGGTGAAGCCGCGGGAAAACGGTAAGTAAAAAAAGAAAAAGTAATATTTCCTAAACCAAAATTTTCAACAAGTAAATACAACCTGAAAATACTATTTCATAACACAATTATTACGTTTTAAGCTAAATAATATTAATTAAGCCGGCGCGATCGCTACGGTGTTATCAAACTTCCGAGTTTTCGCCAAGTTTCTAATTAATGACTTTGTCGTTCAACAGCTTACGGATAAACGTACGTCAACGCCTTATTTAAGTATAGGCTTTATTTATATATTTTTGTTTGAGTAAAGGCCGTGTTTTGTTTCAAAGAAATTGAGCAGATATTGTTTAGTACTAACTTTTTAGGCAAACAGTTTACTAGCTTCCGCGAGTGTTTTCACTCAAATCCCTTGGGAACTTCTTCTTGTATCTGAATAATAATAGCCTGTAGCGTTGTTTAACAACAGGGTATCTAAAACTGAAAGAATTGTTTAAATAGTCAATTAGTTTCTGAGATTATATAGCGCATTCAATTAAATAAACTCTTCAGTATTTGTATAGAAGTATTTTGTAGACGGATATACAATACACCTTGTAAGCTTTTTACAGCCACTTCCGCTAAATTGCATCTTAATCCAGTTCTGATTAAATTTTGAAATGACTTCAATTTGTTACAGATCCAATAACGTCCATAACAGAGGAACCAGACTTAGCAGACAAGTCTACACGCCGCAGTCAACCACATTCGTCGCGCATCTCCGCCGGTGAGCGCGGTAAAGCTTCCACTAGTTGTTCAATAGAATAGATCACACAGTAGACTATAGAACACTACACTGTAACCAGACTTGGCCGACAAGTCTACACGCCGCAGTCAACCACACTCGTCGCGCATCTCCGCCGGTGAGCGCGGTAAAGCTTCCACTAGTTGTTCAATAGAATAGATCACACAGTAGACTATAGAACACTACATTGTAAGACTTGGCCGACAAGTCTACACGCCGCAGTCAACCATACTCGTCGCGCATCTCCGCCGGTGAGCGCGGTAAAGCTTCCACTAGTTGTTCAATAGAATAGATCACACAGTAGACTATAGAACACTACATTGTAAGACTTGGCCGACAAGTCTACACGCCGCAGTCAACCACACTCGTCGCGCATCTCCGCCGGTGAGCGCGGTAAAGCTTCCAATAGTTGTTAAATAGAATAGATCATCATCTTATATATTTGACAATAGTAGGTATAGAACACTATATTGTAACAAGACTTGTAATCCGGCCAGGTCAGCGCTGTAGTTAGTCTCACTCGACACGTAGCTACACCCTCGATTTACACAATGTAAGCCTAGCTAGTTGATTAATAGTTGAACACTATATATACCACTACAGCTCATAGAGTACTACGTATAAATAGAATGTAGACTAAAACGAAACACCATCTATCTAACATCTCCATAATAACATTACACTTAGATTCCACCAAATAAAAAGAGCTTCATAATGAGACTTGGCGGATAAGTCCACGTAGTATATTCCGCTTTAATACTTTTTCTTAGTGACTATTGATGACCATGACATGACAAAAATCTATCACTGAATTGAAAAACAATACGTAATGTCTAGCATTACTAATATTGAACCTACATTAGTCTAATCAGAATACAAAATACTTTTATTTGTGCTCTAATAACCGCTTTTACCGAGCCTATAATAGCGCCGATTACCTGAATATACTTGCTTATTCACTATTTCACAATAAAGGTATTATTACTTTACCGTACCGTACCGTATATGGGTCGTAGTTACCTAAATACCTGTCCAATAACTTGGCTAATTTTACGACAGCGTCGTCCCGGTCTGAATACAGTAGTTCGGTATTTTGTAGTCTCATGTAGTCTCACTACACTAGTGGAATACATTACGTATTGACATGTTGAAAGGTTTTTTAGGTGTAAAGTTAACTAGTACAAATACACCAGGCGTATTTTTCTTTACTTCAATGTGATAAAGCTGAAGAATTTGTTTGTTTGAATGCGCTAGTTTCAAGAATCACTGGATTTTGATGAAACTTAGCAGTAGATACTATACGAATGTAATAAAGAATAATTTTAGTTTTGATTATGTATAAAGACTCCGAAAGTACTGAAATGATTTGAAAAATTTTTTCAATGTTGGGAAGAAGAGTATCCCTTTGTATAAGCTATATATCATTTCATCAAGGTACGGCAGTAGTTCCACTGGTGAAACCGCGGGAAGACAGCTAGTAGGTTATATATGAAAATAACACATACCAAGGGAGGTTTCTTTTTATACATGTGTGGGAAGTAATTTCGTTGTAATACGTGTGAAACCGTGGGTAGCACCTAATGTATTATATTTATTTTTGTACCCATTTTCCATAATCAAGTACCCTTGATATTTGCAACATATTTTTAGCAAAAAATACGTACAAACAGTTGACAAATACGTTATCGTGTAGGTGACAAACATAGCCTGATTTACAGTTTGAATAGGCTTTCATTGTTCTGTTACCGAAAGCCTCCGTGCCTATAAATAACAATAAATTTATGGCCACTGCATGCCAAGTTTATAGGCTATGCATGCCACAAGTTTCTAGATGTACGATTACAATGTTATCAAAGTTAGTAAATAAATTGTTGTAAACGTATTATGTGGGGTATGAATAAAGATTTTTTCACTAGGCTTACAATTGATTTTCTAGTCACACATTTTGCATTTTAATTAAGCGCACAGTGCTATCCAAATTACAAAATTAATTAAATGTGCAAATCAAGATGAGATATGTAGGTAACATTTTACTACTCTACATGAATGACACGACTAAAGATATATAGGTAAGTATACGCGATCGAATTGAAGTTGGTTAAAAATATTAAACTGGACTACTTGTCCTCTGGAGAATCTACTGGAGCTGTCGCCCATATTGCCTACAACTGTCCGATATTGCGATAAATAAATCTCTTTAGGTAAAATACCTATGTATTTTCAATTGTTTAACATGTTATGTTCTTGCAGAATGGAGCGGTGCGACGGGCGGTCCCCCCGCGGAGGTGGTGCTTCGCCTTCACCCCCCCTCGTCCACGTCTCGAGTCAACGCTTCCTTAGCTGACATTGGTAAGTAGCTGATGAAGACACCAGCTGGTTATACGGCAGTCCTCGTCGTTTCGGATCACCATCAATTAGATTTACAATTAGTATAATGATTGAACTGTAATAAATAAGTAAAACCGACTGGAGATTGACAAAAATAGGGAAACTCCATGATCAACCGTCTTTCTAATTACCTGACAGGGTAGGGCGTACAAATTAATTTAAAGTAGGTACACCAACACATATGATAGTTAGTGTATGGTTAACGTGCAAGCACATTATTTTAAAAGTTTACTTGGAATAAAAGCGCGATATAAATCACTGGTACTCAGCTGCATCCGTTTCGACTGGTAGCCGACACCAACATAGTTAGCCTAAAGCTAGGTAGATGATGACTTGTAAGAAAATCACCACTTTAATAATATAATACTTGCCTACTTCATATTTATTATTTTCTGAGTTCAGTCGGCCTTCATAAAAGCTTTACTATAAAGAATTTCTATCACAAAGTAAGCCTCTAAAGTTTCAATAGAAATTCCTTCGTCAAAGTATGAATAGCCTGCAAGATGACCTCTAAAGGAAGCCTCGAAGTAGATTTATGTCATCGGTTTACTAGTTTTCTATAAAGATATTTTGTACTTGAAGTTGTAAGAAAATCTTCAAAGGTTTGCATATTGAATTCAACCATCTCCATTAACATGATAAAGAGAACGACTTGATAGTAAAAATATTTACTAATTTATACGTTGTTTGCATAGCTACTTCATGAGTGACCCAGAAACTATTAGCAAAAGAAAAACCAATGTTGTGAGCTATATCTCTCCCGATAGGACCGGAGTCGCGACTCTCCGATGCACGGGTGTGTCACTACCAACTTTCCGTCTAGAGGCTGCTTCAAGAAAGTTACCTAAAACCATCCTAAACCCACGAAGCCATTTGGTCCCCAACCATGTTCCATTGGGGAATCAAAAGCCCAAGACACCCGATACACAGTAGTTGCGTTTGGTGACCACTTGACAAACGAAGCGATTCTAACAACTACAATTAAAAAATAAAAAGATACCTAGTAGCTTGCTCACAAATCCCCATCTTACCTAAGCAATCAAAACGACTGTAACTCATTTTACAGTCGATGGCCGTAGCTATAATATTAGAGATATTTACCCCGATAACTGGGGCTGCTAAGGTATTTTCTGGGTTAACCGTATAAACGTCGCCTGTCAATTCTAAGTGGATATAAATCGAATCAATACAGCGTTTGAAGTTACTGAATTATTCATATTTTCCGAGTTCCTAATTTACGATTTAGGAACTCGGAAAATAATGGTGGCTTTGTATGAGAAATCTAATTATTTTAAAAGCTCCTCTTATGTTTGCAAAAATGCAATTTGTAAGTTGTTACTATGTGATTCAATTTTTGAATTTTGCTTGTGTTTTTCGTTGATCCGGTTAGACTGGAAGCCGACCCCAACATAGTTGGGAAAAAGGCTCGGAGGAGGATGATGTTTGTGTTTTTCGTTGGAAAAGATGTGAAAGGCTTTTAAAAAATGTTACTCGGAAAATATGCGAAATTCTCAAAAATGTTACACATGAAAACCTTTTAGGAGCACACAAAGGGCTTTAAATTTTTTCAATGCAATCGGCTGTATTTTCGGAGAAATCGTAAAATTTTAGTAATTCTAAAGTAAGAGTTTCTTTAAATTCATTTGCGAAATAAAAAACTTCAAAACCTTTAATTTTTATTCTTGGTTCCTAGTTTTAAATTCTGATTAATATCAGCTCATGGACGTTTTACTTAGAATACGAACCAATACTGAACAGAATACGAACAATAACTGAACCGCTTCAAAATTTTCGAAATTAATAAAATATGTATTCTAAGCTATACTTTGAAGCGGTTCAGTTACCAACGTTACTTCTGAGTCAAAACTTGGTAGGCACTTCTAATTCTGAAACATATACACAGCACTTAAACCTTACCCTAACAGACGCAACTGATGGAATTGATAGGTACACAAAGAGCGCTTTGCATTAAGCTACTAACTTCTGAGGACTTGTCATGTTGGCTCAAGATTGTTTGTCATTCATTCTGAAAGCACACTCCATGTTTCTATTGTTTGCACTCTGAAGATCGAATGAATAATAAATTGTTTTGAAATGAAGGCTAATCTGAGATGTCTTGTGAAAATAATTTTATTAAGAACATTAACTTTTCTAAAGCAGTGTGATGACAAAACAGTCATAGATATTATTTATTTCTGGTGACAGTGAATACGCGTGTACCCGGTGTACCACTACCTTATCTAAGTAAAAGTTATCACCTGTCAAGTCTTTTCTCAACTAGTAAGTTGCGGTCGGCTTCTACATAATCTAAGCAGATGCAACACGATACCTCTCAGAAAGTTGGTAGGTAATGGATTAGTCTGTGAAAGATTAATTTAACGTGCAGAATTCAACTTACCTTCAGAAAGAAGCATACGAAATAAAATATATTTCTATGGAAGGGGTCATTTGATACGAAGGGGTATTAATTAGTTAGAATATATCAATCTCGCACGCTGCACCCAAAGCGAATTTTTTGGCAAACATTTGATGCATCCCCACCAAAAAGGTTATTGAAGATTTATACCTACCTAGAACATGATTCACTCCTTATAATTACATTTTAGTCCCGCAAATTCATCACGTGTTTTAAAGAACAGTGTTTTCTCTCACCAGATGGCAGTGGAGTAGTAGTAAGGGCTGAAGAGGCTCTCATAGTGGCCTTCGTCCTCCTGCTATGGGTGGCCGCCATAGCTCTCTTCTTCAATCGTTGGGGCAAGATCAGGTGCGTCTATAAACTGTACGTAGTATTACTTTGTTTTCTTTCCACGCACTATAGGATAAGAGGCTGAGGACAGATTTGTAAAAGTCCCTGAAGGTCATGGCATGTACAGCTCCTTGTCATTTGAATTTGACGCTTAAATCGTATCTCATATGAAACATTTTGTGACGTCAATATAAAAAGCCAACGTCAAGGTGAAAGCGAGTTTCACGTGACCATAACTTAGAATTATAAAAATCTGTCAAAAATTGGGTCTCGATTTTTTAAAAGTGATCTGAGCTCAGCCTCTGATAGGTAGTTGCACTTAACTAAAAGTTAAGATCTGAACACAGTTAGTTTCTTGATCGAGCCAAATCTAAAACTGAATTTCAGTAAAAAGAAAAAGTACATGTAAAATTTGTACATCAAAGTATCAAAGAACGCTCTTGTCCTGCTAAGAACGTTGACGAATTACAATTTATTTATTCAAAGCTCAAAGATACAACAACACAGACAAAATACCTTATTTCTCTTTAGAAATCTAAAGAAAGTAGTAATCTCAAAGAAAAAGTTTCACATTTAATTTTCTCAACAAAATACTAACACAAAAACGAGTAGGTTATACAAACAATACGTTTCGCCTACTTTATACATTTTGCTATTATTTCAATTACTATTAGTTTCAGAGCAAATCTTATAAAACTACTTCTAGTTTCTAAACTCAACCTCTACAATTGTGTTAAGAACCTAATTCGTTTGAAGTACCCATAAAAAAGTTAAAAACTCTTTTCCTCTAATTTACATCTCAAGCTAAGGTCAAAATATTAAATACACTTACAAAGGCTTTGTCGAAAATTTCGAGGAAATAATTTCGGCTAAATATTGTGGGCACTTCTTTGTACGTCACATTTTAAAATTAGGTGGCTAGAGAGTGTGAAAGAAATAAACACATAAGGTCTTTGGTCAGAGAAAACTATTTGTGAATGAACATACTGCTACCTTCGCTAGTCGTAGGAACATCTGACCGGAATAAGAACAGCGAGTTACCTATTAAATAAAAAACATGTTTTACTAGTGCGTATATTTCCTATGTCCAGCTTTAGAGATGCTGAAGAAGTCATTAGAACTACCCCTTGTGAACTAGACGAGATTCTCTCGCTCTTTTCGGCCACCCGGTCTCTTTTAGAAGGCCTATGTCTTGTAAAAAAATATTCCTTAAAGATGACGATGAAAACTTTATATACCATGATATTAATGAATAAATACAAAAAGAAATTGATGTTCCTTAGAATGCTGGAGCCGTATCAGCCGAAATTCCAGCAGCAGCACCGACAGAGTTGTGCTTTAGCTGAAAACTCAGTGTCCGTGCCACCTCACGTGAGTGACTCACTTGCTTGCATGCTTGCTTTTACTTCAAGTTTTATTATCACCATAATACTAGGTATAACAGTATCAGAAAATCAAATAAACATGAAAGCTAGATCTAAGCGAATAGATCTGTAAATTGGAAATTCAGAAACCAACATGATATCAAACCAGCTACTGAATATATTCATCATATAATCACTTGAAAGACATAACATCAAAATAATACTACAGATAGTACATCCAAAACTCTTTCTATTACAGCAAACAGCAGAAAGTGAATGCCTAAATTATAATGATATTGTAAGGTATTTCTCGCTCCTAATAGTCAACACGCAACCAGACTCATTTCGAATGAACACCGTTTGTTACTACCTAAAAACAATCGTGTCAGCTTTGGTGGACTGCAATTTCATGATGATAAACCTAAAATTGTAAATGAAGATAATTACAAAACATAAGCAGAAAATGCAGTCCATCAAGCTACTGAAACATATAATATAACTCAGACATTAAAACATGATGTGAAAAGTCTTAACACGCACGTTTATTTCCACCCTACGATTTGGCTTGGTAAGAATTTTTCTAGTAATACAAACACTGCTTTGTACAGCACCGAGCATCACTGTCACGCGGCTGTGTGTCATACGACTGCGGGGCATCATTCCCATCTTATCAACCATGTGGGTACCTGTCCCATAGACCGCGGCAGGTAAGGACCAACTTAATCTTCACCATATTTTAATGTAACGAATTTAAAATTCGGCCTAAAACTACTTCAGTTAAGAATCCAAAATTAACCATTTAACAACACAGGCTTGGATAGAAAACACCAAGTTTTTGTCACTAGACGTGTTTTGTGTTCCACGTAGATTAGTTTGATCCATTACGTTTGACTGCTATACTAATATCTGTATTTTATTTGTTCTTTCCTAAATATAGAACTCGGTCTTCGTAAGTAGCATGGGTATGGGCGGCATGGCGCTCATTCCTGAGAGTCCTCCAAGGCGGTCTAGATCAGCAGCCGACATCCCTGCCCTCGTTACTCCATCAGAAATGTCTCATCACACTCCTAGGTCTTCGAGAGCAGCCAGTCTTCACAGCGCAGTAGATATCAGAGTAGCACCTTCTCCAAGAACGTCGAGAGCTGCAAGTCTACATTCAGCTGTAGATATGCCTCCAGGGTCTGTCCAAGTTCATGTCAGGGGGTCAGGCTCGAATTTGAACAGACCAAGAAGTCCAAGGCGGCTGACGATAACCAATGTATAATTGAAGTGGTAAATGGGATTCTATGTCTACGGTTTCAAGGACCAATATATATTTTTAATTGTGACAATCAATGTCAAACATTTGTGTGTTATAATTTAGCAAAATTCTCTAAGAACCTTCGAGGGGTATTTTATATTTTCAACGATGAAACTTTGAAATATCTTTTTCTAAATTGAAAACTTAAAAAGCTGCAAAATAATTTAATTCAGTTCATTTCTTAGTAAACGCATTGAAACGTAGCTTTAAATGGACTTGAAATATTATTAGTAACATTGAATCACATAGTTTTGGATGCTTTGAAATACTTACTGACTTATGACTTATGGGACGCGTTTGGAAAGTACCAATTATGTGAATATTGAATATAGAAATAAGGTTAATGATAACTTTCTATATTTCCTGTAGTCTAGTCTTCTTCTTCTCTTCATCATATCTAATTGTATTTATACATACTAGTAGTTATAGTGCGAAAGCGCAAAATCTTAGACGTGTGGTGCTATTATAAGTATCAATAGTATTGATTTTGTCTTCAATATCATTTTTAATATCCGTAAGAAGTATATACTTATTAATATTTTTAATGGATTTTTTTTATTACCTGCCTCTTCCATTTTTTTTTAAATCAGATTGCTTACCTCAAACAAATCTTGTCTTACGTAAAATTATGTAACATTTGTTAAACATTTTTTAAGTTCCTAAATTCGTTTAATTTATCGACTACAAATACTTTGGCCCTGTCGAGAACGTCCTCTGTGTCTACTCTAATATTCTAAGCAAAGTCATTAATTTTAGATAAGATTGATATTAATAAATTTTGCTCAAATTATTCTGTAATGTTATTCCTATCGTATTTATCGTGGTCAGTAAATTTTTCCACTATATAAATGATTATATTTTTGGTATTAGATTTCCAGACATCAACTCAATCAGTTTGAGACGCATTATCTATATTTCCTAATAATTGATTTAGATCTTATTTTACCTAACCTTCCTAAAACCTTTTTTATTCTTGAAACTTCCCAAAGTCTCCAAAACTAAGACCCTTTTTATTAATATCAATCCTTTTCTTAAACAATTCTGGATTATCTCTTGCTCGAGTATTCTAAATGATGTAGTAATATATTTTAATGGCCAAATACTGTTATATCTTTGTACATAAAATTAGCTTTAAAATGTAAATTATTTCACATTCTGTTACTACACTTTCGGGTATAATATTAGTAAGATAAACCATCACCAACAATCTCATTTTGTAAGCAAATGTTCCTATATTTTAATATTAACTGTAATTTTCAAAGTTCAGAAACATAATACGTTATATTTGAAAGAAAAACTGAATTCAAAAAGCAAAGAATTTTCAATTTTTAACAATAAAAACTTTTACATAGTTAAAGAGCTTTTAGTACAGTTAATTCTTGGAATACTATTACCCGAAAGTGATGTAATAGAACTAGGTTACGTAAGAGCTATTAAATTTAATAATGATACAATAGAAAGAACCTTCACAATAGCAAATAACCACATTGTACATCAATTTGAATACAAAATGCCGCTTTGTAGGATCGCTACCATGAGTCTAACAGAAACTTTTGAAACTCGAAAGGGAGACGCTAAGATCTCCAATAATCATGAGAAGTGTTCTGAAGATTAATAAGTTTTGCTTCTAATTTCATCTATCCTTGATGATTATTATGATTGATACACCTTCTTATTAGTAAACACGTGTTAACAAGTGTTAACACTATTAAGAAATCAATTATGTCTTCGTACATCTCGAATGAAACTCATCTCCTTTATGTAAACAAGCTCATGGTAGCGCCCTCCACAATCAATAACAAGCTATCTTTAGATATCAAGACAATTGTCATTCAAACCCAAATTCAGAATAAATTAACATGTAAATAGCTGATTTAGGTAAAAATATATTTTATGATACTATACCTAATCTGGTATTAACAAAAATAAATACAATAGGTACTGTTAATAAAGAGAACTCACAAATCAATTGTGCCTGCGGACCTCGCGTGTACAGAGAAATATTTTTGTGCCATTCGACATTCAGAGGCAAAATTAGATCTAAGCTAACTTCTAATACATATTTCATTATTATCAAAATCGTGTAAGGTCTTCATATTCCGTCCGAGATCGACGTTGTTTCGCATTTCTATTGGTTTGACTGCTTTAAAATCTTCTTTCAACCATCATTGTCTTTAATAGGAATCTACTGGTCTTCTCTTACTAGTGCCATATCATAAAGTCTTCGACTTGAATCAAGCGATTTCAAAATTCAGGGTTATTTTGGGACATGCAAATCAAATCATACGTCTTTTTTCACCTCTGTACCATATGGGTCTTCTGCAATTTGCTCTCAATTCTGTAACCTATTTTCCTGTTCATGATTTATTTGCAAATAATTTGATAGATCCGTTACATACAAGTGAAGCGATGGATTGAATTCTCTAGAGGACGAGCCGTTTTAGCGATTCCCTAAGCATAGTTTGTCTAAACTGCCAAATATAATCTGACAGTTTGATACTATTGATTTATTAGAGCAGATTTATGTTTCCAAGCTCTTCATCTTTTTGAGTACCTATTTGCGTTTCTCTTCACTTTAATGGAAATCGATATTCAATCAAAATTGATAATGTCCTGGTGAATATTTAATTTTATCACCGTCGCTCATGAATACTTGATCATTATTTTTCACAAAAAAACGTTTAGAATTTGGTTTGTATTCTATCAAGTGTTTTAATGAGCTTTCAAATGAGCTAACTGCTCCATGATACAAGGATTACTTTATCTGAGATATATTTGATCTTAAGATGTCCCCTTTAAGCACGAACTAATATAACTCAGGCAAACAGTTCATGTATTTTTATTTAATCTTAGTTTTCATTTTAGCAGTCTCACTTTATTAATTCCACGTCTACATTCTCCAAACTAAAAGAAACATCAAGTTTTATCACTACAACTTTTCCTCGAAAAGTTTTTAATCCGGCTGAGTACTTCTTTATATTTAAACTCTCAACTCACCGTATTCGTTTGACCTAGTACCACATTCTATATTCAGAGTTGTAGGACCAGTCCCAAAATTATAGTGACCTTTTCATTTTCTCGACGGCAACCCAACAATTTTCCATTTTGTAGTAAAACAGGTCGTGGTGATTGCGCTTTGAATAATTGAAATGGCTGAAAACTTCTTCGTAAGCTGAATTATGAATAGGTTCTGCTACTTTTATCATTTTATTTGCTTCTACGTTTACTGGTCTATTTTTGTTTACGTCGTCTTTTATAGTTAGTTCTTCATTTATTTCGGCTAAATGTTTGTAATCATTATTTTCTTTAGTCATTGTAACATTTAAATGTTCTAAAACTATTCAATTAATTATTTTATTCTTCGCAGGTATGTGCATAGCTTTGCCATACATTGCATTGCTCGAAAGTATTTTTTTCCTAACATGCCATTTGAAACCTAAAGTATGCGAAATGTGTGGAGCATGTTACTCGTAACATTGTGAAATTGTTGTGGCAGTTTAAAAATGTTGGTATTCTTGCTATTTTTACTACATGGGCTTTTAATTTAATAGGTTTGACTTTTGTGGCAAAATGTACATAACTCGGTTCCAAAAGTGATTTTTTTCTCTCAGATATATTTCTAACTTTTTCTTAATAATTTGATCTTTTCAGCTTATTGTTTTGTTTTGTTTACAATTCTATCTTCGTATTTACCATTCGTATTAGTTCGTGCGCCAACGAGCTAAACTTTGCATTGCTTCCTAAAGCCATAGACAAACTCGCAGACTACAAACTTCGTGCATGCTTTGTTGAGTCCAATGTTAACCTATTACAGAGTTCACAAATTGCTCAATATGTAACATTGAATTCCAAACTTTAAAGGGGACATAAAAGGTGGATGCACACTTTATCGGAGCGCTATAAGCCCCGAACGAAAGAAATTTTAGAATTCTTTGATACATCATACCTTACGAAAGTTTCCCTCTTGCCAAGCGGCGAAGACTCGTCCAAATAAAAAAAAAACACTAAAATTCCAGATTGACGTCATCATATTCGACACACTTATTTGATTGTAAAGAATAGAAACAAATCAATAGGGAGCCGAACCAATAGATGTCAAAACGCCAAATTGGTTCGATTATCGACTCATCGTAATAGTTAAATGGTGCTGTCGAGCCTTAGTAGCATTTGGATCGAATATGAATGTTTGCGAGATCAAGAATTCGATTCGTTCGGCACGTTCGTCTCCGATAAATATGCAATCACCTTAATTCTTCTATTTAAACTACATACGTACTATTTATTGGCTGTTGTGTTGATATAAAAGTCGATGCAGCTTTTCATTTGTTTAAACGTTTGTTAGCCTTCTGGGAAACGGCTAAATATGTAATGATGTTTGTCGTTCCAAATGTGTTTCTGTAAATACATTTATTTATAACTGGTATTGGTAGTTTATTTGTATGTTGATTTATAATTTAGCTTTTATTTATTACAATGTTTAAAGAGAGATGTTCTTATGTACTTTGCTCTCGAATAAGTCATTTTATCAAGCGTGAAAAAGCGTGTTTTGTTTTTGTTATTTAAGTATCATCATAACATGGTCTGAATTGAAGTGTGTAGAACATTTTTTGTATCAAACTCACCATAAAATATAAGTTGTCGCCTTTCCAACCATCTATCAATTAATATAAGTTCTACCTATTAATTAAGACTTTTAGAAAATAAAGCAGTGACACAAAATAAAAGGATTTTAATAAAAACTCTTCAAGTATAAGCTTGTTTTATTTTGTACATTTTCAAGATTGCTTTTTTATCTTTATTAAGAATTTAATATAGTCCTTTGAGATGAGGATTACTAATGTTTATTGTTATGCCTAAATTGCGGTACGCCTACAAGCTAAATGTATGAAATTATTTACATACCTATCTCAAGAAATGATCTTACGGTTATAATCATGTACCTACTTATGAGCGAATGAAAATGAGATAACTTGTCTACGTAAGGAAAGGTACGAAAAAATCTTATGCTTTGAATGAAACGAACGGAATTTATAAAACCCAGCTTTCGCCCGCGGCTTCGCCTGCGTCGAGTTGGGTTGTATCGCGTTTCCCAGAGAACGGTTCAAAAGTAACTGACAGTCAGAGTTACTTTCGTATTTATAATATTATATAGATTCCGAGATCATAATATAAGGACAATTTATTTGTTAAAATTATTTTAATATAGTAGGTACTCGCTGTGATCCTCAAATGATTATAACTTCAAAAATGAACAGTTGATCTTATTTCCTTATTGTTGTTTACTTTATAAAGATCAACAAGGAACAAATACGTGAGAAAATTACAAAGTTGTTATTTTCTGGAAGATAAAGAAAAACATTCAATGATTTCTGAGAAATTCGTTTACAATCAACAATTATTTAATCCAGCATATAATCATTGTAGATTCTCCTTCGAAAAACAACAGAAGCCTTTATCTAAAACATTATTTTCTTGTAACAAATGCTCGTTTGAATTTTATTCGAAAGTAACAGACAGACAAACAGAGCTACTTATTTATTGACGAGAGCTAAAAGGCTGCTCAGCTACTGCAGTTCAATGCATTCTTCATCAAATATTTACAAACAAGCTTTACTTCAGAATGCAGTTTCAAGTACTAATAATTGCACGTAAGTATGGTTAACGTAATTGGTTGATTGTTGGCTTAACAATTGTATTAAACTAGCTTTTTTCTGCAGTTACAACCAAGTGCCCAGGGAACTATGTTTGCACAAACTTGCTAAATGAGGATTTTGATTTCTAACTTTATAGTCCAGGTTTCTTTGAGACAAGCTTAGTAAATTCACCGTCTTAATTATGGACATTGCTGCGACAAAAAGACCTTCCGATTTACGGTTAAGTAACATTTTAATATTTCGGGATTAACTTATCAAAATTCGAATAATAGAAAAGCGAAGTAAGTATATTGTTTTAACAGTCATTAGGTACATGGATAAAGATAGACCCGCAACAAAAAATCATAAATTTGCCCCAAACATCACAAAAACATACCCAAAGAAAAGCCCATATAAGCTTCTAAGACCGGAAAATCTTCAAGAAATGTTCCCATTTCCCGTAAGTTTGTTATATCTGCTGCAGCCATCGTATCTTCCATTTGACCTACTCCTATTGGCTGTCACGATGGACTGCGATGTGTCAAGGGCATGCCGTGTTGGGATATAGATGCCCAGTAAAGTTGGGTCCACACAGTACAACAGTTCAGATGTTATAGAAATGTAACAAGCATATGACACTGTAGGTGATTTCATGGAATCTTTGATAACGTAATCCATGAGATATTGGGGGTTTGTAATGTTTTTAATTTTATAGCTAGGTTTCTTAAAGGCACCTATTATTTTTAAACACTTAATTACTCGTGTGCCTCGTGGACAGTAAATTAATCAACGATTTTAATTATGCCCCCCATCGATTCAGGTTTCATAATGAGCTAGCGATAGCAAAACCATAGTACTCTACCCGCAGTATGAAAAACAAATGACAACAAAAAAAAATTGTTGATTCCTCCCTGTAAACACAGCTTTATTCCATATCGTGTGTTCAGCGGTTTGAAGTATTGCTGAGAAAACAAGAGGCTGTCGGTGAAGTTTTCAATCGTAACGTTTTATTCTTAGTTGGTTCTTTGTTATATTTGAATCACGTAAAACAATAGGAAATATTCCCATTGTGTTAGAAATAAACATTTAGCAATTGCAGGCCAAAGATCCATACAAATAAAAGTCGGTCTGCCAGATTAGAAAAATATTTTTGTGTATTTTTCTAAACTAGGAAGGTTTATCCTGCTTAATGTATAATTATATTATAATACCTAAAAAAGAGGTATTTGTTTGTTTGAATTACAAGTCCCATTGAAAAAGGTGATTGGCATAGTTAGGATACCTAGTCCATTTATCGAGGAAGCTATTGGACTACTTTTTATCTGTGTGCGTTAAAACCGCGGTCACAACTTGAACTACTTACATAACAACACGGAGTGATTATGTACAAGTAGGTATATGTATGAGATGAGTATGTATATCGTACAAGTGACATAGAAAAAGTACTTCTAGTCAATAACATATGGACAGGAAAGATGATGTTTCCTCAATAGGATTTTCCTAAGGGACTTCAAAAATATGCGTGAAATATTTTCGAAAGCGGTCAATATATTCCTTCGACCAATCCTATTTCTGAAGATTGATGGTTTAGCCTTTTATCTGGGGAATACTATGAATATGTGATATATTTATAAGGCATACAGTTTTAACATTGAAAAAGCAGGAAGATCTGAACAAAATATCTTACTTTTATAATAAAGTCACTATTAAAACTATTTAAAACATACTTCAAATTCCTAACTCCACTCGTCAGAGAACTGCCTTTCTCTATAAACCTATTTTACACAGTGATATATTTTGTAGGCAGACTAGTAGAACCGGAAACCAACCTATTTAACCAACCAGACGAAAAGTATTAGTGTAAACTTGGTGCATATAATATAACATATTGTTCAACACGAACGTAACATTATCACAAAAACATTCCAAAAACAATAAAAAGTTTTACACCAGCGAGTTTCCCACAATTTTATATTTTATGTTGCTCCTTGTATCACAGCTGATGTTCCATATTATGGGCACCATGAAAACGATGGCTTCAGGCCATTACTTTGTTTTCTATACAGTTTTAATGGTGGTACTCGAAGAATGCATCATTAAATAAAAATTTTACTGTTTTACCGTTACAATCTTTAGGTACTGGTAACATTCATGTGGTCCTATAAAGAAGAAACGATTCGATTTACTTATATACAGGAACTATATAAGTAATACTAAATAAATTATGATTTTGGTTCTATGAGGTTTTGAAAAATCGCTTCCGAATCGATGCATCCTTTCAATAGCTAGCGTGCCACGGACAGAGATACACATAGCGATCGAACTTATCAATATATATTTTATATCAGTTTTATACCCATATTTTTGTGTCAGGGGATAAAAAATATTGTATTTTTCTTGGTAAAATTGAAAGAGTAGCATTCTCTAATTTCATAAAACCAAAACTGCAACTTGTATTATCGTAAGATTTTACATGCCTGCGTATGTTACCTATTAATATTAACAATTTAATAAAACTGAAATATATTCTGTTCTAAAACTTAAGGGTCTTTTTAGTGTCTAAAATGTTCTGAAAACCCGCAATTTAAACAAAATGACCTACATGGCCATCAAGAAAATGGATACTTTACAGGATAGGGATAGGTCTTTGTGATATGAAATTCCCACTATTACTAAAACAAAGCCTTACATATCTGTATGAATATCAGTGACAGCTGAAATGGGCCTAGTATGACCCGTCAGTCTAGATTCTGTTCAGAACATTATATTTGGGTCACTGAAATAGGTAATATTTCGCTGTATTCGTTTAGGATGAAGGCTGGCTTTAGAGAAATTAGATGGGTCTTTACATATCAAAACTTAGGACTGTTATCATATTTCTATTTTAATTTGTACTTGTAAGATTTAGAAGATAGACCGAATAATGAAAATTTAAAATTGTGAAAGTACCTTTGTCTGTTTTTTTTTGGCTTTCACGCCAAAATACACACAATCTAGATCCTGAGAAAAGACGTGGTCTACTCTTTACCTGTTTGCGAAAAGTAGTGCCTGGGACAATGATGAAGCCGCGTGGAACAGCTAGTTCGTAACACTCTTGGAGGTGTTACTGTTGTTACGAACATTTTCCCGACCGAAAAATAAGTAAAAACCTATGAAGTAAGTATACATAAATTAGTAAGTATTATTAGTAAGTCTCTGTCTCTGTGGTTCCAATTTGAAAATCGATGCTGTAAAATACACAACTTCCGCACAATACATTATATGTATACTTTAAGAATTAATATGGCGATGGTTATGTTATACCCATGAATAAGATAGCATTTACGTACGTGGTAACCTCAGCCTTCATACGATAGTAAGGCGAGATTCCACCAGCGTGCAGCACATGAGGATTTACTAAATAGCTACACTCAAATTAAGTGTAGGTCAATTCAAAATTTCAAAAAGCCTGCACCATTTTCTTCATACTACTTGCTTATCCAATTTTATATCAAGTTATTGAATAACTAGAACATTTCTTTTTTTAATTCCAGGTAAATAAACACATTACTCACTTTCAATAAAGACACAAACTTATTTATCCCTAAGCTTTACCTTTACCTAACGGACTGTAGGTTCTTTCCTCCTTTATCGTTACTTTCTAATGTGCACCAACCCTAACACTGGATCTTATTCGAGCGGCGCTCAAGTAAATCGTTCACAGGGGACTATAGCTCGCCTTCAACGTTACCATGCTATTGTATATTTTTCACTTTATTTTCATATAAACAGCCCAGGTTTATTGTACTCCAAGTTTCGGTAGGTACACGATTACCTCAGTTTTAGGATTATTTAGTGAGGTCGTAAACCTGGAAGATTTATCGATATCGATGAAAATATTTTTGGTTTAGCTCTATTTAAAAAAAAAAAACTTTTTTAAATACACCGTGAATTATTACAATTATGGCTGTCATTCACACAAGTTAAGGTTAAATACATATATAAGGTAAAGAAATTCTAAATAAAACTGTAGCACATATTTTTTTAAAGGTCGCTTCCCTTTTACCAAACTTATTCCGTCACAGCTCAACACTATAAACTCCATGCGGATGAAACCGAGACTATTTATTTAAATAATACATCAAACCCGCCGAAATACGTCAAACCTAGCTTAACCCGTAAAACCTTTAGTATCCACTCTTTATACAATGGCCGAAACCAAGATTGAAATAAGAATACTAGGATTTATAGGGTCGTTCTCAAAACGATGTGTTCTATCGATACTTGAACGATACCGCCATGGAGAACTAAATGAGTACCAGAGATTCCATAACGCAAAATCTTACAAGAAGGTACGACGAACATGGACGAGGAACATTACACGCTCCGCCCTCATAAGCCTTCTTTAGAAACCGCGCATTTATTTAAAAATCAAGGCCGATTTTTGACAGATATGTCAAAAAATCCGAAACCCGATTCGTCCATAGTCTACACTTTCTGTTTCTGATTGCTTTGGACAAGTCTTCCGTAAGTTACTTGATCTACAAGAATACGCCTGACCTATATAGCTTATAGCAACTCTGCTCATCTTTCCTTCCTCCGTGGGCGCTACATTGATGTTTTAACGATATTATATCGATACTTTACTGATATTATATCGATACTTCATCGATATTATATCGATACTTTATCGATATTTTGCCGCCATAAACAAAAGTTTTATAGTCGAGTGTATTATATGCCTCTTTGAAGGCTGTCCTTTCTTGAAGAGATAGGTACTTCAGATTTTGTTGAAGAATCGAGATAAAATCGGAACGTTTATTAGCAAAGTTAGGGAAGATTTATTTAGGTGAAGGTTATTTGTTCATTGGTGGTTTCTTTCGTATAACAATAGCAATTAGGTAGTTTATTTAAGAGTACGCGCATACTACAAACGTTTAGTCGGCCGATGTTGGTTTTGGGGCTCATAAATCAGTATGAAAATGAATGGTAGGACGCACAAGAAACCGATCAGGTATTTGTTCGGTGTCAGACGGACTAAAAACTTTGAATGAATTAATGATTATTGGATAAGGGTGCTTAGTATAATCTATACTAATATTATAAAGCTGAAGAGTTTATTTGTTTGTTTGAACGCGCTAATCTCAGGAACTACTTGTCCGATTTGTAAATTTATTTCAATGTTAGATAGCCCATTTATCGAGGAAGGCTACTTTTTATCCTGGTACGGGAAGTAGTTCCCACGGGATGCAGGTGAAATCGCTGGCAGAAGCTAGTTATGACATAAACACGTTTTACACAGGTATAATTATAGCTTAAAGAAACTTAGAATTGAAAAATATGAAAAAAGTAAGAATCTTTTTCGATATAAGGTTAGCATAAAAACTCTCTCGACACGCGTTTAGTCCGACACCCTACTTAGGGATGCCCATTGTAATAAATAAAATTATCCGGAACAACGCGGTGGAAATTAACGGGATCCCGTACAATTCCGGGGTCCGGGATTACGAGATAACTGATGGACAATAAGGATGGGAAGCGCTTTTTTCGTTTAAGCGTTCTTTTCCTAATTTTATTAATTCACACCTGAATTTTCTCTGCAATTTTTTATCACACTTTTTTTTCAAAAATAAAATTAAAACTAAAAGTTGTTTATGATTTTTGAAACTCTATAGAAGTTAGTGTATTTATCAATAAAACATTATTTTATCAGCAATATAAATCGTTATTTAAATACCAAATGACTCTTAACAGGTAAGAACCAAGAAGTCGAAACTAAAACAAAACGAAAATATTGACAAAAAATTACAATACTTACTTTACTTTTAATTACTTTTCGCATAGGCGCATTTTCCGAGCAATTTTTTAACTTGGTTGGTTGTTAACTCTGTTCGCACAGGAGCCGTCACCAGAAAATTCGCCAAACAATTGTTCTTAGCTTTAAGCCAAATTTAACTTGTGGAAAGCAAATAAATTATATGAACATCCATATGGAATTTCCGAGCAGAAAGGCTGTTAAAGGGTATAAGTGAACTGCTACTATATGTTCTATTGCCTCGCCACGTTTAAATTGGCAGACTATTTTGGCATAGACATTTGTGTTCACGGTACTTCCAGTTGGTTAAATGATCTATTACTTTACATGACAGACGCGACCCCTGTCATGGTACAAATTAAGTGATGACACACGAAAGCATGAAGAGGTGTCTCAATGATGACTGGCAGTTTATTTGGGTTTCTGACCCATTGAACAGGATTCAATGGTAGGTGTTGTATATATTAACTGGTAATATGAATTTCACGTTACCAGCAGTAGCGGCGTAAGGGGGGGGCGGAGGGGGCGGTCCGCCCCGGGTGCCACGTCTGGGGGGGTGCCATCTCGGTCGGCACATAACTGCATGACCAGTATGGCACGGGCAGAAGGGACAAGTCACTGAGGGTGCCATTCTAATCTACAAAGCCTAGGTTCACTAGTAGTCACTGACTGCACGCTATTCAAATTTTAAACAAAATTACAACAGTCCATGCGCAAGACGTAGAGGCGACACTGAGAGGGGTGCCAGTCTGGCGGTCACCCCTCTCTTTCTTGTTTATTTGTTTTTACCTGATTATTTAAATTAATTCCTCAAAGTTATAAAAAAAAATCCGCTCCTTCGCTCGCGTTTTTTTCATCATTTCTGATTAAATCTGCGCTCTTTGAGTCCTCAATCGAACAAAAAGTTAAAGCACCGAAGTAGCAAAAACAACTGACGCTCTACGCTGTCGATTTCTAAGCTGTTTAGGAGGTGGAGGACTTTTGTGTCCCAAAACTCAAAAAATTTCGCGCTCGCAGCTTTTTCACCGGACACTGGTTTTTTTCAAACTTGTTTGAGTATTTTTGTGTTTTAAGACTCAAAAATTTCGCGCTCGCTGCGCTCGCGGCTTCTCCTCTTTGCAGTAGTTTTTTCACACTTGTTTGGGTACTTTTGTGTTTCAAAACTAAAAAAATTTCGCGCTCGCTACGCTCGCGGATTCTTCTCTTTGCAGTACTTTTTTCACACTTGTTTGGGTACTTTTGTGTTTCAAAACTAAAAAAATACCGCGGTTTCCTCTAAACTCGTTTTGGTACTTTGCTGTTCCAAAAATCTAAAATGTCGCGCTCGCTGCGCTCGCGGCTTTTTCACTTGCCGCTGGTTTTTATAAAACATGTTTGGTTTTCTACACGATTTTTAAGTACTTTAATTTACAATTTTATTCCGTGATTATATGTTGTCGTTTTTTTTGGAGGGGCGGGGAGGGGGTGCTTAATAGTTAGTCCGCCCCGGGTGCCACCCGATGCTACGCCGCCACTGGTTACCAGTTACCTAATATCTATAACATAACAGTGTTCTTATGTGTTTTTGTATGTATGGTATTCTTGAGAATTATTTTCATGAGGCTCACTCCTTCACCTAGCTGTAATAACTTTGTTGACAATTATGACAAATGGGCTATCTATCACTGAAAGAATTTAAGTATTTAAGGTCACTGGTTTAAGCAAAGAAATAAATAAGCTCTTCAGCTTAATAATGTTTTTTTTTTGTACATAGCTGTAGTATAGTGATCACCAAAGTGAGGCTTGCAATAAGGTTTTGACGACAATTCCATTGAATTTTTTAATATTAAATTAAATATTTTTTGGGATTAATTAATCATAAAAAATATCTCCGCGCATTGACTCTTACAATGCTTGCTATTATTTTTTGCACAAACTAAGTATATCTAAGTACTTACATTCTGCATAAGCCACTATTCCATCCCTTATTAAGTACGGTTAACTAAGGAACAAAAAGGGAGCTCGAACTATAGATAAGACTAATCCTTGTAATCAGTATTCAGTGCCCACAAATGACCCATGGTTGTAGGGTCCCATACGACGCCATAATCCGTATTATCCAGCCACAGACGCTTCCCATAGATATGGCAAGAGATTTCACCATATCTAAATGGAATGGGACATGGGTTTAGCTTTATGAGACACTTTTTATGGGGAAATAATCAAGATTGTATTTTACCAACTTTCTTCAGGAAGGTATTGAAGATTATGTAAATTACACGAAGTAATTTGAACATGAAGTAATATTTTATTAATATTTTTATTAACATTAATGGGACAGAAGACCATTTAGGTACAAAAAAGATATATGTATGCAACATCTCCTAGAGAAAATAATTAAACAGTTCTCGCTAAAAACTATACAAATAAACCACATTCGTGAAATCTGAAATATTAATATAAAATGAAAATTACGCAAAGCGAAAATATATATACCAAAGTAATTATTATTCCATGAAATAACTTTATAATCCTGTGGTACGCTTTATTATGTTTACATACACTAAAAGCTTTTAAAACTTATGTTGGTTTAGGTCTCACTACAATATTATATGTAGGTATACCTCATCTAGCTACCTCTTTGAGAAAAACACGAGGTTTAAAATATTAAAGAGCTATCATTTTAATTATTAGTGGTACAAAAACTTGATCGGTTCGGCGTTTCATTTTTTATTATTATGATGAAAAGTACGTGCAAAATTTTCGATACAGTATCCGGATAGTCACACTCCTTTACTGTCGAAAGTATCTCTGAACATTTGTTTTCATATTAGATTAATATAGGCGTAAAAGTAACTCTGTCTGTCTGTCTATTCGTATTGAAGTTAAGACGGACTTTCCCACAAAGTTACTAAACCGATTTCCATATACATACAGACGAGTATGTGGTACCTACACAGTCTAGAGCCGGAGAAAGGACAAAGGGCAATTAGGTACTTTTCGTCTACGATTACCTAGTAATTTTGGATCGCAGGTTATAGGTAGTTGTTAGTATTAATTTTGTGCATAGTTGTTATTTTTATATATTACAAAGTGTATTTAAACAAAATATTTATGAAACTTTCATGAAATAAAATTAATGTGCTAGTAATTAAATAATAATAATCCATTAATTACCACTTTGCTAATAGTATGTATTCATGGTAATGAAATATTTATGAGTAGTCTTCATAAAATTATTATCATTTTAAAGCCCTCGTAATTTTCATTTAACATAAAATAAATTAACAATAACCAAGCAAATTAATGCTTTAACTTCATTATAACATTGAACATTTGAATCCATAATTCTGGAATTTAAAAAAATTAGTAGGAATTTGTCACAAAAATATTAAATCCCGTCTTATTAAGTAACGTTTTATTTTGACAATAGAATCTTTGAATCTGATGTATTTGAATAAGTTTTAATTATTACTTAAAATAATTTATGCAATATTCAAGAGGATGATGATTCTCAATAATATCAAGGCCAATGTAAATATAAATAAATAATAGGTTTATGCGTTAGAATATTGTTATTACAAGTTGTTACTTCAATTTTAAGTCCAAAATATTCTGCTGTTTCCAGCGTACAAATGTATGTTTACCATACAAATTAATTTATCTTATTTTCCAATAACTTCATTACCAATCATGACAATCCAAATTCCCTTTAGCAATTAGGATAAAATATAGCATTTCAATAATGAAATATTGTTACCTGCAAAATGGGGGAAACTCATCAAAGACTGTTTCGAACGTGTAATCACTAAAACCAATTGAATCTGTAATGAGAACAGGTAGGTAACAAACGGTTGAATAATCATGAAATATTACGTTTATGTTGTAAATAAGGATGGAGGTAAATAATTGATATAGTGAATAATTTATTGGTTAATAAATGTATTGAATGTACCTAGTAATACCTATTGGTGTTCCTACTTTCAGATTGTGTCTGCTAAGAGTTGTTATTTTATTTTTGTGAGCAAAACACACATAAATAATCGAAATTCATGAGCTAAACTGGAATATTTAGCGTTATAAGTTGTTTAAAATTAAGAACGACACAATAAGTTTTAACTACCCCAAATTTTAATCTTCTTGTCTATACCTAATCAATGTCTTCTTAAATAGGTAATTTCCATGAAAACACACATTCATGTCACTCAAACTGTAAGTGTGAACAAGTTCAAATCAACTGCAAAAAGCTTCGTTAATCTCTCTAAGAGGATTATGGACCTCTCACTTAACAGCACTCCGTAATAGGTGTTAAGGTCCTTTCGTGGTCTTCCCAAAATCTTGAACCCTTGAATAACAACTATACTAAAATCTAAGTTCACCAAGCAAGCTTCCATTTTTCTTTAAAAAACTGTTTACTTTGAGACTTGCACGTGAAAAATCATTGGACACAGTTGTTTTAAGAAAACTGAAGTTTATGTTGTGAATTTAGACTTAAAGGGGAGATTCTACCGGTGTGCGCCATTGTGACGTAAATGTTTCTTCTGGTGTACTCGCAACAACAGTACCCAATACAAACAGTAACCAATTATATGCAAACATTTCTAAAATAACCGCGACATTGCAATCTTTGCGTTTACCTTTAATCAAGATCCAGAGAAAGGACGTGGGCTATCTATTATTCGGGTAACGTTATGTAGTTCCAACATGACAGAGGTAAAACCTCGGGGATATAAATACATTGGAAGCAAATATCAACATGATATTTGAAGTATGTATTTAAATCTCCGTCCTCCATACATATTTTAAGTCGACCTTTCTATCTGATAAAAACCTCATTAGAACTTCCGAAACCCATGACGGGACAGAAAATAAATGTCTATGAATAAAGTAGGTAGCTTCGTCATGTTCATGTTCATGAAATTAGACCACGTTGACATTTTAATATGTCAAGAGTATTTTATCCGTATATCGTTAGGTGTATTATAATCGATTAATTTTGAACTATTTTGTAAGTTGATAGTGTATTAAAAGTAGATTAATAAAATTGTTTCCAAAATATTTAAAGCAATTTACAATTTTGATAGTCGCGAAGTCGTTTCGTATATCCCATCTGAAATATTATAATATAAGAGATAAAATATAGCCTATATTTGGAAAGAATGTAGCGTTACAACAGTAAAATCGGTTCAGTATTTTCGGAGCCTTTGGAGTACAAACAAAATAACAAACATTTTTCCTTTTTATTATGTTAGTACAAACTGTATGTATAGCTTGCCCTACGGTCCACTTGGAACAACTTTATTCGATTTTTTACAGCTCGTAAGGAAGCTATTTTTGGTAGATCTATATTAAATACATTCCACCTCTGCGAGAAGTGTAGGTACTTTAGCCAGATACCCTTAGCAAAATAAGGCGTCTTCTACTATTTTATGTTACTGGTACTGTACTCAATAATTTAAGTCTTCCCAAAGAAAGTGCTTCTGCGTACAAACGAAAGACAATTACAGATTCATTGCGCGTTCTACAGCGTTTCGTGGTTATCTGATTTAACGCTACTGCTGGGACACTTTTGAGATATATTTCTTTTGTACGAGTATCTTTAAATATAGATTTTGGGACGTATCTTGTATTGGCAAATGTGAAAATGGCAAGAATACAATTACTAAGCGAATGGTTGATGTCATAAAATAATTATAAGGTAGCAAAAGATGATGATGAAAGTAAGATTAATTATCAAGTGTGCTTCGGACGTGTTTCCGCAGCCTTTTGTAAAATAAAACTTGAGTGAGTTTTTGTCAGTTTCTGTCATGTGCTCATCAACAGTTAAAAGAGTTATTTCCAGATTTCCCAGCTAAATATAACCTACTGTGACCTACTTAGATTGGATGGTTTCTTACATTTAACAATTTTGTGATACTTACAGTAGTGAATGTGACCAAACCAATGTTTTGTTTAATTATGTGATTTCAAGAATCGAGAATCCGATGATCGACAACGATACTTCCAGATTTCCCAGTATAAAACGTAATTCATACATTTTAAGGCTTTTTGTAGGAAAATTATATAACAAAAAACCGTAAAAGACACCTCCATATATCAAAATCGTAGACACTCACGACCTTATCTGTCAGCCTCGCAAATATGATGCGACCACGGAGACAAGAAAGATAGCGAAGATGCCATAAGGAAGGTAGGTCAGGCGCCATCTTGTAGGTGTAACAAACTAAAGACGCGATCAGTTACCAAAACGACGAACGAGGCGTTCGGGCTCCTTGTCAAATCAAAACCAATCTGTCAAAGATTGGTCTTGATAGACTGGTGATCATAATTTAAAAATAATGGGCGGGTTCTAATAAAGGAGTTAGTGACTTTCTCCGTTCCTTGAACATCCGCATTTTGAAGCAATACTTTCTTAGGAGAGTGTGCGTTATGACATCTCCACTAGCCATTTTGTTCTCCATGGACGCGAAAGATTTTTCCAGAACATTCTTTTAGTAACTTCAAGCGTAACTCGAGACGGTGTGAGCAGAGAACCAGCGTGTACGGCCAAAGATAATGAGCTGTCATCAAGATCGATTGTAGTACTTTAGATCACATGAAAACGCTTTTAAAGGTTTCATGTGTGAGTCTGTTAGACTAACTTTTAAAAGGTTTCTTGAATACTATGTAGCTTTCTCTAATTTAAGTAAACAAATAATTTAAAGGTTCTTCTAAAATAAATGAAACAGGTTTTTATGTTACTTGTATTACATTTGTTTTGAAAGCTTTTTATTTAACCTTAAGAAAACAAATAAATAGGTACCGTATGTGTAGTCGGCAGTCTGTACATGAATGCATGAGGGTTACAGAAAATATAAGCTTAGAAAAAGATACATGCGTCACTCACACTATCAAAAGCTTAGAAAGTTTTCATTCATTTTCATATGTGATATATGAATAACTTAATAATGAATTTATATGGACAACTTAAAACTAATATATTGCATCAAAAAATTGCTCCTCGTCGCTGTCACCGGGTAATGTACCCAAAAGGCTGGCAGCATTGCCACGTTGGATTGCAATGCTCAACCTCTGTGCGAAATAAAAGCCAGCCTCAGAAAATAGTGGTAAAGAGTCATGATGACACCGCCATATGGTATGTACAGCAGGCAAACCTTTTTCCTCTCTAGCCGTTTCGTTGAAACCATTATTAAATAAATGACTTACTAGCGTAATTATTTATATATCAATCACGCGAAACGGTGATTACCTCAATATTTATCGAGTTTTAACTGAAAAACTATGTTCAGCAAATGAAACGATGATATAATGGAGTCAATTATATGTATTAAAACATTTTTTAATGGAGGAAGGGCTTCAGTTATTTTTGCAAGTATATTATAATGTCCTTTTTAAATAACTAGCGAGTCCGAGAAAACTAATTCCTGTACATGGATAAAAATAAGCCTGTTTTCCTGTGGTTTCACCCCCGTTCAGTGAGAAGTACTGCCCGTAACGAGATAAAATATAGCCTATGTTACTTGAAAAGAGTGTAGCTTTCCAACAGTGAGAGAATTTTTCCAATGGGTCTAGTAGCTTCGGAGCCTATAAGCTGAAAAATACAAACAAAAAAGTTTCCTCGTCGCTTATGTACTCTCTTATGTAGGTACTCCTCTTATGTAATCTCTTTTGTACTCTCTTATGTACTCTCTTATGTACTCCTCTTATATACTCTCTTATCTACTCCTATCTTATGTACTCTCGTACCGAATCAAGATTCATCGGAATCCATCCAGTAGTTGTTGTGTGAAAGAAAAACAATGCCCATACATCATTTTCACATGATTGAATTTCTAGCCAACCACAGATGTCCCTTAATAGCTTATTTTGAACAGTAGTATTACCTATATTTTACCCTAAGGCTGGAAACAGTGCTCCCGGCCGAATCACATACAAAATCACGCGCGTACTGTCAGAGTAGCTGTGCGCGTTCATAAACTTGCACAGATACAGCTACGTCACTGTTCGAGCATTGTTTCCATCCTAAAATGGTCACTTCAGGCAGTCTTAGGCGGCAGACAAAATAGAAGTCTTTGGAAATGAAAGGAAAGCCTCTCTTTGTGGGTTTAAAGACAAGCTCATGTTTTCGTGTAAGCTTTTGCTCAAATTCTGTTTAACAAAACTATTATGCATTTTGTGAGATATTTGCAATATTTTAGGATTATTTTGTAGCTGAGTACGTTTGCTGAGATATCAAACCACGATATTATTTTTATACCTATACCTACCAAAAAAATCATTTTATTATGCTATACGATAACCTAAACCTTACGATTTTATGATTTCACTTCAACTATTAGACAAAAATAATCATGACAAAACAGTACGTATTTAAACCAATCAGAACTTTATAGTCAAAAAAAGTAAACGTAGTTTTTTCGCTACAAAATCATAAATAGGTAAAGCTTTGAAACGGAAGAAAGGGTATTTAAATATAATTTTTCATAAAAGACCTCTTACAGAGTCTCAAATGTAATACAAGAATGCATTTACACCGCATATGTTTTGGCTGCTAGCCAACTCATTTGTTTAAATATTCAGTGTAAAGCTCACTTAGTCATGTTACTCTTTGTTCCAACTTTAGGCTGTTAATTTATTATTAAAATATTGTTTTTTAAATAAAATATAAGTTTATTTTATTTTCAATTAATGTAAATATTTTGTGAATAAAAAATTCCATAGAAAAAAAAATATTAACTTAGGATTCATTCAAGAAGAGACCTAACGTGTTTTCTTTTAATGAAAAAAGGGTATTTTATAAAGTGACAAAATAAAAATTCAGCATAATTATATCAACGATAGGACGTCCATTTCTGAAAACAGGCCTTTTAAATTCCCAAAAACAAATATTTCCAAAAATTCTTTCAGTTATTATTTCACCATTCCATCATCATCTCCCGAGCCTTTTTCCAACTATTTTAAGGTCGGTTCCAGTCCATTTACATGTAGCTGAGTAGATACCAAAGTCTCACCATTCCATGTCATAATAAAATACCAAAGTAAATTGTATAAAAACAATTAAAATACATAACAAGATCCTGTAGACTAAATAAGAACCTAGCCATCCTTCATTTACATGACCTTTCAAATCTAAACGACCTCCAACCTCAATCATGCAAAATTAAAACGTAAACGCCCAAACATGTTGTTTCCAAAAACGTAATTAAACGAACCCCGACATCCTCCATTAAAATGATAAAAGCCAAAGCATCTTCAATCTCCGGACAGCTAATTAAGCCATTATCTTTTTTCCGCTTACTCAGCTACATAACAAGCAAGTTTAGACTTTAACTGATAGGCATAAAGTGTAAATTTACATCAGCAAATTCGACGGACGGGGTAAAATTTCCACTTAATTTAATTAGAACAACGTGTATCTGGCGAATCACATTTTCGTGCCGCTTGATGGCTGACACTAAATGAATGGTTTTAAGTGAAAAGATTAATATGCATTGAGTTATCCTTAACTAGCGTTTCTAGCTACTAACTAGCGAACTATTTCACGAACCCGGAGAAAAGGTAGTCTATAGCCTTCCTCGCTGCCTAACAAATGAAATATTATTGTAAAACTGTCTTCTTGACACATTCAAAAAAAAAATCGTTCAGCTTAGTATACCTTTCATAGCTTTTTTAAATCTTTATTTATTTTAACAATTTAGTGGTGTTCGTATAGCTGATATATGTCAACCCCATCTACTTCTAAATAAGCATAGCTTGTAATTGACTATAGTATACCTCTGTAATAATAATAATAAAATACACCAAAAACACTTGAGCGATTGACGCAAAATTCAAATCAAAATAACAGTCCTATCACAGGTATATCCCTAGATACCTACAAGTTTAATACATATTATTAAAGTTTTGAATGACGTTTATTAGACCACGTCAACAGCTGTGCGGATTAAGAAACTAGTTAGAATATTATGTATAAACTTTGATATACTTAATCAAAATTCTGAGAACTTAAATGGAGGAAGCTAACGGCTTAGAAAAATCTGTTACCTTTGATATTGAAACACTACTTTCAACTAGCGGTTTCACTCTCGTCTCGTGGAAAAAAAACTTCGTATCCCCGGATAAAACGTAAAACTGAAATAATTTTTCAATACACGGAAGAACTCGTTATGGCATGATGGTCACCCATCCACGGACCGACCGCGCCAAGCGTTGCTTAAACTTATACGTGATATGTACCTAGGTAACACAATCATGGTAACAGATTCCTTTACCTACCTAATTACCTAGAGTACCTAGGTAACAAATTCAATAATATAAATTGTACCTTAGGTAATATAACCTTGTTTCTAAGATATATAGATAATAAAGAATCCCTTTAACCACTGCATCTGGATTCCGGAAAAGCGAGTTCATTACAGAGCAGACACATTCTCACTAAAAAAACTTCTTTTTACATTCACACAAAACTAATTACAGTTTTCAATAGTTTAAATACCACGAGAGAACATAGAATTCTTATTAAAATGGTTTTAAAAAGGTTGATTCTACTTTCTACCTCTTTCGAAATACCTTTTCTTTGTTTCTTTAATATTAAAATGCAGGTGCATTTAATTTATTTCAGTTTACTTTGTTTCTCTTGTCTTAGTATATTGTACGGGGTAGTCTACAAATTACATCGTGTTCTTTTGTTTGTAAGAGATATTATTTAATTTAGGTTCTTTATTTAAAATTAAAGTGCATTGGACATTAAAATTAGTTTGTGGTATCAAGTAATATAGAGTTTTTATTGAATAAATTGTTCATCGGAGTAAAGAATAAAGTTTTAACCTTAAGTCATTGTCATTATCATTTAGTTACTTGTTCTCCAGGTTCTTTTTATATTGTTGTATACATACAGAAATCTGGAACTTTGTAGCTAACTGGCACAAGACATAACTAATATTAAAAAGCTTACCTAAAGTCCTACTTAGTAAATTATAAATAACGTTTCTGTAGCTAATAAAACCTACCTAGAACTAATAGATAAGAATTTCAATATTTACCACAATAACAAAAACTAGCCTATCTTCCTATCTTCCATTCCATAACATATAAAGTAAAATCCAGCATCCACGCTTCACATTGCAATAAAGAAAGAAAGAAAGAAAGAAAATGGATCTGGCTGACGCCATTACTGGGAAACACAATATCTTACGGGCCTAACAAGGAAGGTACACATTGATTCTCTATGTACCTATAGGTATGGGTATGTTACCTATAGGTATGGGTATGTTACCTATAGGTATCATATTATTGTAGACCGCTCGTGTAACGATTTTGTGTTGGAAGTTGGTGGCTAATTTTGTTAGAAGATTTTTATGAGTCGTTTTTAGTCTGTTTGAGAGAGGGATTAATTTTGGTGACGGAAAGATGGAAATCTGCAATACACATTATTTTCCTTGTCACAATCTTAAAAATGCCTTGTGAGTAGTTAAGTTTAATACATACATAGATATGAAGATAATGACCATGGAGATCAAAAAAACTAGGGCACGCCCTATGAAATAGGAACGGGCGAATAATTTCTATATGGTCCGTCGTGCTAATGTTTCGACTACCAATTTTTGAATTAAGAATAGTCGAATAGGATAGTTTTGTAGAACATTTAAATTTTTAATTGCCTACGAATGTCGGTACCCAAAAAATCTCAGAAGTAAACCCATTTTCATTGTTACAGTTACTTACAGACTTCATACAAACAAACAAGTTATTCCGTAGTTTCTCATTTAAGAAATCTTTACCAAGATTTAAGATTTTAATCCGGCTTCAAAGACTTAAAATCAGATTGTCGTCCAAGCAAAATTAAGTACAAACACCGTCTGAGATGGAACGTCTGTGGTTTTATTTATTTTATTAAAATTCTAAAATGTTCTTGGTTGCAGGTGGCCAGTAACTTTTGATAAACAATAAATATGTAGGTATACAACCTCTAATACAAGGAGACTTCTTAAACATAGACACACGTGCCGTATACACTTTTCCTTTTCTTAACGGGTTCAAAACCAAGCTGAATCTATATCACAAATATATTTAACTATTAAAATGATACAGTTTTAGGTATAACTACCTAATAGTAGTAGTTATATCAAATTGTGATATGGAAGATCACATAATTTGATCTTCAGAAAAAATATGTTCATTTTTTACTCCTATATTCTTGCAATCAAACATTTATTCATTTCTTGAAAGAATACAATTTTATTCATGATTTTCCTCTTCATATATTAGCATAGTCGAAAGCAATGCTAGAAGAAACTTAGTGAAACTCAATTAGCCCCTTGTCTCTACTAGAACCTGTTACTCAATAAATATCTACACACTAACAGCTCCAAATATAACCTAATCAATATCAAAGTAAATTCACTCATGCAATAACAAACAATCCAATAATCTCTAATCAAGACTACCTATTTCCTAAGCGCATTAAATAATTATGCCAGTTAATTAACTCTGTGTAACCACGGTAGCTCATCATGATTCAATCACGGTGTAATTAGGACGGAATTCCATTATTGAGTAAGGGTCAAATGTTGTGGAATAAAAAGTGGGTTGAAGGACCAGTGGTTTAGACAGTTTGAAGGAATGAGTTGGTATTATCTCCACCTTTTTTTTCTAAAATCCAATAACGACTTTAAAGTAATAAGTATTTATAGTTTGATCCATTTTATTATCCAAGAACTTAAGGAAGACCCCACCATTAACGGGCTTAAAGCATATATAAAACATGATAAAAACTGAAAGAAAAACTACCTAGATACTTTTTAGAAGTCGTAGGAAATAAAATTTCCAATTCGTGGCTACACCCATTAGGCTTGCACGAATTAATTTGTCCAGCCAAATTAACCCACCAGGTACCTAACCCACTTATCTACATTGGCAAGACGCTTTTTTTCTATAGCTATTCTAAGCGTCAACGTTTGAGAATGTTTAACCTTAGCTTCACCAATTCACCAATCTCATGGTGAATTATTAAAACAAAATAAAATAAACAAAAGTATTTCCCATAACATTTGTCACATTTACAAAAACCCCACTGAGAAACTGTTCCCTCTTTATTCGCAATCCAACTTTTGGCTGGAATTTTATTTTTTGCTCCAATGTGACTTCTCGTTGGTGACTTGTTGGCAATAAGACCGTAATAACTTCCAGCTCCAATTGGCTGGTCGTAGTTTTTGCTCCAATCTTTGAAGTTCTTGGTCCTTTTTGGTCCTTTGAGACGGGTTTTTGAAAGGGTTTAGTAATTGATGGCCCCACCATCTATAATTTTTGGGTGAAGTGTGTTGAAATCGTAATCTTTATTATGAAATACTCGATTTCACCCGCATCCGTCGGGACTACTGCCCGTACCAGAATGAAGTTTAGCCTATGTTACTCAAAAAGAGTGTAAAACTACACTCTTTGAACTGTGTTCTTTCTAACTGTGAAAGAATTTTTCAAATCGGTTCAGTAGTTTAGGAGCCTTTAGGCACAGTTTAAATATATCTTTAACGTGATTTAGGGTACAAACAAACAAATGATTCTGTTTCGTGGTCAAATTGATGACAAAAAGTTTAAGAGATTTTCTGCTTTTATGTACATACATATAGCCACGTATAAATTTTAGGCGGCCGACGTGAATCGGGAAACAGCTACTAAAATTATAATGCAGTCTTTCTTTACATGGAAATCGTGACCAAAGAATCGGATTTTCGTATCATATATAACTGAAAATTGGCATGTTCCTAGCGATTCTGCCAAGTGTGTCGGGGTCAGGTTGCAACCTAACCGAACGTGGGCGAATATCAGTATTTTACAAGGAGCAACTGCCATCCGACCTCCGGAATAAAATTGTCTACCGTAGGAATATTTTATTTTAATGTCAAAAAGAAGAAAATGTTGAGGTTTTTTTCCATTGTGGTATTTTTACAGAATCTATATAACATGTAAATTTTTGTAAAATAGCGGCGCATCTATATTAACGACGTCAAAAATCATCAAATGACCCCTCCCGCTGTAGGTTAGCAGCGGTGAGGAATTGTCAGACTCTTACTGACTAAAAACCGTCGTATTCCGTAGTAGGCTTTTTATGTACCAGGGCCGCGGTAACTCTTTCGAACAATCCCGCAGCCCCGATCTGTATAGCGTTTTGCGTAGAAAAAGTTAACAACCATACATACAAACTCATAAACTTTCGCCTTTATATTATATGTTTGATTTTCCATTAAAATGTATACGGAAACTCCAGGTAATTATAGAGTGCACTGTGCTAAATACCTGATGAAAGTTTTTACAATGCACCTCACGTTTCACCCGGTTGCAGGTATCTAGAACATAATTAGTATGCATTAACATCTTTACAGTTTTGTACATTGGTACTAAGTTTAAAAACTCACTTCACAAAACACTGAAAATAATACTTTTGATAAGTATACTTCTGTCATGGCTCTGGAAGTTAGTGGCAAAATAGACACAATTTACAGACTTGAACACTGAAACACATTACTAATAAAGAAAAAAGGAATTGTCGAATTGAGAAGTTTCCCTTTTTTGAAGTTGGTTAAAAATACCTCAAAGTTAACTAAAATATTAACTGAAAATTCCTGTACAAACCATTTTTTTCTTAGTCGTTGAATATTTTGAACCCGTTCCGAGAATCTCAACGACATTACTACATTCTAAAAGCAAATTATCCTTATGTACAAAGCTGTCATTTACATAGCCCAAAAATTACTTCGAAAAAGCGAGTCCCGCCCAAAAAGAGGAAAAACTGTTCCAGGAATTACAACAATTAAAGAGGCGTTCCGTGTTCCTATCAATATTTTGAATAAAAGAAAAAAGGTGGAATGTCATAAACATAACAACCATTAAAGAAAAAAAAAGAAAAAATATTGAAACGTAAAAGCGCCATATTTTGCATGCCCGTAATGAGAGTGGAATATGTCGTGTACAGACCTACATCCTACATACGTCTATCTATACATATATACATTAAATAGCTGATATTTATTTATTTTAATGCCTTCAAAAAATTACGATGCGCTTATTCTCAGAATATTATTATTTCTTTTTAAAATTCCACTATTTTCTCAGCAAGAAATCTGAATATAATAAATAAATCATAATAACGGGAATTTAAAAATAGAATCAGAGCATACTACGAGAATTCATTCCTTGGAGTTAAACAAGAAACTGAATTCCTTAACTTTCAGGCACAACCCACGCACGGGTGCAAGAAAATCTGAAATGTTAAGCGATGAACTTTGTACCAGTTATTTTAGTATTTCAGTATAGCTACATAATAAATGGAAGAGACTCCAAGAATGTATAGTAATAGACCAACTCATCTTTTTTTTTCCGACGTCAAAAATCATCAAATGACCCCTCCCGCTCCCGCTGTGGGTTAGCAGCGGTGAGGGAGTGTCAGACTCTTACCGTCTTACCACAAAAACTTTTAAACGTCAGTTTATGCCTTGTCTAAAAAAATGACAAATTATGACGTTGACTTATGGTTCATTTTGCAGCCAAAATTTTATTAGACAAGTGTAAAACAGGGTTTAAAGTTTTTGTAGTAAGGCCATTACTGACTACAACCGTCGTGTTCCGTCGTAGGCCTTTTATGTACCAGGGCCGCGGTATCTCTTTCGAAAATTAGGTAAGGACAAATCTAAATTCGGAACTGAATTTTTTGTTATGTTGAGAATCCACCGAAATTGTTCGCACAGATTTGGTCGCTTATGTGGTTTTACATTTTAAATATTTTTGCAATTTGATACTATTTGCTAGAATGAGTAGAACAGTAAAAACATCTCTATCTAAGTCAAATGCCGACCCTCCGGTGTTCGAAACCTATGAAGCTTATTTTTACCCGACTGCGCAATGTAAAGTCGAGAATTTATGTATATGTATCTGAAAATCAGAAAAAAATAACTTATGGTGGGTTAGGAATCAGTTGATAGTAAATATGTGACTTAAAGAATATCCCACGAATAATTAAAATATACTCAACAAACAGCAAATATAATTCAGCCCAGTCATAACATTCGCAGAATATTTGAAAACAAAACACTCGCAGACATAATGAAATTCCTTAGAGTCTGGCATCACTGGCCTGCAGGCATCCATCTTTTGTCAGTAGGACGTTTAGCTAAGAAATGTCGGGAGACCTTATACTGAACACAAATATGGACGTCCCTGGTGGCTTTACTGAGATAATTTTCTGGATACTGGTATAAATATTATAATACTAGCCGTTTTACCGCGATTTCACCCGTGTACCGTTAGAACTTCAACCCGTACCGGGATAAAATATAGCCTATGGCACTCAGGTACATTATAGCTATCAATCAAGTTGTGTTAGCACCCATAACATTAGTTAATTAATAACTTACCATGGGGCTAACTATAATAAAAATAAAAAAAACGTAAAGAATTTTGTAAATCCGACCAGGCAGCGGCCCAAAGATGACGCTCTACATACAGACTTACAAAACCTCTTTATGATACCTGTTAGTAAAATAAAATCATATAGGTCTTTGAACTACTAGGCTAAATCCTAAGCCTAGTAACCTATATGTTTTTAATTTTACTTTTATAGGTACAGTGACAGACAACAAACTAAGACAATCAGTATAGATAAGGCAGCCGTCTGAAGTCAGCTCTTAAACGTGTTTTGTTCATAAATGAGAAGCATGTGGGCTGCAGCGGGAGAGAATGATTGAATTAGTATTTTTATCCAAAAGATCACCAAACTTTAATCGGTTTATTATGCGTTAGATTTTCTTAAGTAAGTTCTTACTTTTGTTTAGAATTTTGAAATTGGATTTTAATTTAAATACTCTACAATAAATATCAATTGTTGCAACTACTTCTAAGTACGATATGTTAATATTCGTATTGCTACTCTAAAGCGATACTAAAGAGTTCAATAACCTTCCAAGATGGCCATTAGCGCAAGACAATTTGAAAAGGCCAAATAGATACTGAAATTGCCATACAATTTAGAAACTTAGTACTTAAATAAAATTAATAGTCCCTAGTAGTAACATTTGCTATCTATTATTATAATACAATTGTACTTAATAGATTTATGTTCCAATAAATAAGAAACAAAGATAAGAAGTCTAAATTCAAGATATTTGGTGATTTTAAATTTAAATTCAATTTTTTGTATGTATAAATATAAACTAATAAGAAATCGTAATTAAGTTAGTAAAAAATAAACTAAATAATCAAGCACTATTCAAAATCAGAATATATAGCAATCAAATAAATCAAAATAAAATAAATTACTTAATTTGAAACTTTAATGCAATCAGAGAAATATCTTTTTGCTGAGACGTGGCACAAAATAATATAAAATATAAATACAAAACAAAAAAAAGCATTCACATAAAGTTTTTCCTTTTTAATCGTGGCAAAGGAAATACACACATCAAAAGTGTCTAGGGATCAACATATATTTTTGCAATAACTTTTCTCCTGATTGATATTAATTAAAATTTTCTTTAAGGATTCATCAAATAAAGTGTTTTCGTTTGTCACAGTAACGATAAACCAAGTCACCTTTGCACTAATAAAGAAATTTGCCATTTTCCTAATAAAGGGATTTTTGACATTTGAAACACTAACACAAAAGTTCGAAAAAAAAGACTGAAATAACAGTTTTCTTTAAAAGTTTATTGGGTAACTTAAACAATTAATAATCCGTGTTTCTACCGCGAACACTAACAACACAAGAACATCGGTTTGGCATACTCAAAATGAGTTCATCCAAATCACGATGTGGAATGGCCGCCCATGTTCGTTGCAACAACAAAAAAAGGTCTTCTTGCGACTGGATACCCTCCATATTCGGCAGAGCTCTTCTCTGTAGCATATCCCATGCATGCTCAATCGGGTTCAAGTCTGGCGACTGAGCAGGCCAGGGCAGGACATTGATGTTAGCTGCCGCGAGAGTCTGTCTTACAACTCTTGCGGTGTGCGGTCGTGCATTATCATGCATTAACTGAAATAAGGGACCGATTTGCACTTGTAGAGGAACGATGACGTCTGATACAATCGTCTCAGCATAAATTTGAGCGTTGAGGTTGCTTCTGATCCAAATCAACTCAGTTCTTCCGCCGATCCAAATACCCGCCCATACCATGATGGTTCCACCACTATAAGGATGGACTTCCTGGCAGGATTTTAATCGCTGTTGGCGTCCAGGGGTTCTCCAGTGTCGTATACGTCTTGTATCCGGTCTCATACCAAAACGAGACTCATCAGAAAAGCACACGAAACGCCATTGTTCTTCTGCCCAATTTCTGTGTTCAAGAGCCCATTGATATCGAATCCTACGATTGTGCATTGCTATAGGTGGTACCCGTAGCGGTCTTCGGGAATGAAGGTTCACTTCATGCAAGCGGTTTCTGACTGTTTGGTCGCTAATTAAGTTCCCTGAAGAGTGATGAAGCCTCACGGCTAACATCATGGCGGTTATTGTTGGAGCTCTTCGAGTTAAGATTTGAATGTATCGGTCTTGTCTCCGTGTGGTGCAGCGATACCGTCCTCCATGGCGCTCAGCTACGGTACCAGTGCTTCGGTAACGTGTCCAAAGTCGACTGATAACACTCTGACTTGTATTCAGAGCTAAAGCCACAGTACGTTGCCGGGAACCAGCTTCTATCATTCCCACGGCTCTGAGCATTTCTTCCCTGCTTAAATGACGTCGCCGCTCCATAATAACGTTGGTTTTAATCAGTAGTAGGGAAACAGTAGCACTAATAATGTCTTCAATGCGTTGTATGTGTTTATAGGGAAAATATTGACAGCTGATTTTCATCTTTTACTCGAATTTGATTCACAGTTCCTGATTCAAATTATGAAATGCACCAAAAAGGATCCATATAAATTTATAAAATCATAAATTTATTACAAAGCCACATCTCAATCTCAAGAAATCCGCATAAAAATGCTTGATCCCTAGACACTTTTGATGTGTGTACTAAAAATACCCACAAAAATCTACTATCAGTCACAAGTATTACACGAAATAAGCAAGAACTTTTTCGCCTTTACACTAGTGCGCTGAGTCCAAATAAATCCTCAAAAGCTTTACTGACCCAAATCACTAGAAACCTTGTGACACTACATACTACAAACTGTTTGACGCGGTTTCACCCGTTCCTAGAAATATCACTAAAGCAACTTCTGAATATTGGTAGAGACAATGTCATTGTATGCTAGAATTTGGAAGCTACTTATAACACTTTTTAGTTTTAATTATTTATTTATTTTATCAGCTATTTCCCGCGGCTTTTCCTTCATCCTGAGAAAAATGACTTCGTGAATAAAGCTAATAGCCTCGATGCGCAGACCATCTAATATTAAAACATTTTACAAACCTATCCGATACCTATCTAGTTCTTGAGTTTAGCTCATTTACCAAAACAACAAACTACGAAATAGGAAAACGCTAAGCAGATGATGACCAAACCGACAAACTGTCAAACTTCATAAATATTCCTATAGACATACATAGTATAGGTAAAGGTGTAGATATATTTGAAAGATCGCATCGGTCACGCATAGGAAGTGACATAGTTCGACTTCCGAGGGAACTACAGATTTATCATCACGCCACTATGAAAGGGAAGTTAGCAGTAAACTAGCCGTTTTTATGTCACTCGTAAAATTGTGACCTACAAAAAATTTAAGTGCTTGTTGTATTTTTAACCGACTTTCCAAAAAGGAGGTTCTCATTCGACCCCGATTATTTTTTGTGTTTCTGAATTGAAGCGGTGGTGTGTATGAATTTGTGGAGATCAATGGTTCGAAAAATGTGGGAACGTAAAAAGAAGTCATAATTTAAAGGTTAGGTATATGAAAGCAAAGGAAAAAGTTTTGAAAATAGGGTTTCTTTTATTTCTATCTTTATTTATAACCCACCACTACAGTGCGCACGATTAGTTCTTTTCATCGCAAAATTCAAACAGATAAATTATTTTTCACAAAATGTAGGACTTTTTACAGCGTAAGCCTATTCGTCTTTTACCTTCAATTGCCTTTTAAGTTCCGGTCTTCGCAATATTTCTTTTGAACAATACCGCAAATCGACAGAGACGGATCCTATAGAAAAAGGGAAAATGCAAGGAGAACGTTTCTTTTTTAAATTACGTGTTCTATTAATAGCCAACTTAGGTATCCAATAATCCAAATAGCCAAATTAGGATACAGCAGCCAACTTAGGTATATTATGTACCCAAAAAATTGAATTAGTATGGATGTTTGTTCCTCTTTCACGCAAAAACTTTTGGATGGATTTTGATGTAGCTTGACAGTCATGTAGCTTATATATCAGAATAAAATATGGGCAACTTTTTATCCACTTAACCCTTAATTTGGCAAGCATAATCTTTATCAAATTTTATTAAAAAAATACTGTAGTCTAATTATTTGTGGTATAAGGAAATAGAGAAAAATATTAAAAAAAAATTTTTTTCAGTAATTGCGCTGAAATAATATGTATCTTATTTTACACATTGCCAAATACGGAGGAAGGTATAGTTTTTCGATAATGTATCCAAAAGGATACATTACCAAATCCGGGTTATAAAATAAAATAGTTAATTGGTAAGAAAATTTATTTTTTTACATGAAAATCGTGAAAACAGTTCCGTTGTTCAGTTAGACATAATCTCACATTACATTTTATCCGAATCCAGTGAAGGTGTTGAGGAACTACTATAAGAATCATGTTGTATTCCATAAACTGGCAAAGATGTGTTATCTTCCTCATTGTCTGTTGTGTCACTGTCGTCCGATCGTGCATTTCCTGCAGGAATCAACGCTAGAATGCGTTTGATCTTGCTCGTTGTAATACCTACGAACAAAAAAATTGCACATGCAACCAAACTAAACCCAAGCAAACTGAACACTGAACTGTTTATATGAAATTATGTCAAAAATTATGCAAAAAAAATCTAAATAAAAATTAATTTTATCCTACGGAACCTTACGGAATGCTGTAGGGTCTCACATGCGTGTAGTTAATATTTTTTATGTAAACATTACGAGAAATTAACGTGCGATAATAGGTTACCTTTTGGCAATGTGTCTTTAAAGATACAATGTTGTATAGTCGACATTTGAGCAAAGTATCTTTAAAGATACATTGAGGTTTGACAACTTGTCATGGCTCGATAAATACATTTCTATGCCATAATTTCAGCTAAAGCGTTAGTATGTTACGTTACACACATAATATAGTAAGAACCTGACATCATCACATATAAAAAATAATAAAAATCAATAAAACTTACAGCTTTGTTGCTCTTCTCGTCCGTCATTTTTTCTGGTTGACGTAAATAGGTATGTCCAGTTGTTGAAAATGCAATAGAGTTACTTTTCCTAGTGATGTCATGAGTCAAACTTTATAATTATATTGATCGATTAAAAAAAATACAATTATTTAATGTTACAGATTTTTTTAAAGTTGTTGTATCTTTAAAGATACATTTTCAAATTAAGGGTGAGAAGTAGTGTTTACGGGACACGGGTGAAACCGCAGTCGAAAGCTAGTGTAATACACGTTGATAACATAAAACATTTCCCGAACAAACTTGCGGTCAGCTTCCACAAACTAAGTACGTTTAAACAACTGTTCAAGCCATTAATCCTATATTAAGTAAGAGCTTAGTAACACATCAAACTGAAGCTTAGTTCAAGCTCATAAGCCTTTTATGCCGTGTATGCCGATGTTTCATTATGGTAGTAGTTTTAGCCGAATATTTTGTCAGCGAGTAATATTTTTCAACAATTTTGCTGTGATTCCTCAGAAAAAAACTTCTCACACCCGGATAAAAATCCTACTTACTAATAATTTCCATACTGATTTCTGTCTTTATTCATACCATAAATCTCTACACTGAGTAAGTTCTGTCCTTCTTATATCAAATATTTTTATTGCCTATATTACACAATTTCATTTTACAAATATTTTTTTAATCGTGTCAATTAATTTCTCATAATTTATTTCAATCCTGCTGAAACGCAAACATTTTTTTTTTTAATAATCTATCCAGAATAAAAATTATGTGTCTTTTAATCTAAGCCTCTGAAATATTTATTTTTGGTGACAGCTAACCAATTAATCTTAGTATGAGAAAAAGTTTAATTAGTTAATACATGGAATGCTTAAAGCACGTAGTTACTTAATTTTATAGCCTTAGATTGTTAAAACTAGTTGAAAAGTTATATCTTGAGTCAATCTCTCTCAATGTTGGAAAGAAATCAATTGAAAACGAAAACTAATAAATGAAGTGTCACCAAGCAAATGTTATTGAAGTTTTTTAAAAACTTCGAGATGATCTTAATAATAGTTTTATATTATTATTGACACCTGATGTAAGTATCTGAAGTTTATTGAATTTGAATAAACGTATGAAGTATTAACATTTTATAGACGTAGAATGCTGTCAGCTGCAAATGCATATGTGTTCTCATTTTATGAATATTAACTAAGTAATATATATTGATAATCTTTTTATTTTTATTCCCAATCGACTACGTAGTGGTACGTACACAAATCTACACACAAAAGGTGTACCTACAGATTTTATTGTAAAATACTTAGCTGTTGCCCGTGGTTTGGCCCAAGTCTTGGGACACCCACTTTTCGCAACAAAACAAAAAGTAGTAGTAGTGTAGTATATCTTTAGGCTCTCGAATATACATGTGAGAAGTTAAATCGGTTCAGTGGTTTTGGTGTATAATATTAAAAGAAAAATCGAAAACACCTCAAATATCTTCGACCAGCATCGCATCATTATTGCTTGAAGCTCAAAAAGCACTTTCAATACACTTCAACGGAACAATAACTTACCACATTTTCTGTTAATGTATTTACATATTTCATCAATCAAAAACAGCGTACTTTCTGAAGAGAAATATCACCTTAAAGGGGTCATGACAGGAATCATTTATTTTATAAAATAGACGGTTTTGTGGTAAGTGATGCAACGATTGATGGAGCTGCCGATTCGGACTGAGAGTGGCCTTCGATCTTATCTTGTCTTCCGAAAAGAAATGAAGTGGTGTTATGTCCTTCGTGGGTCCTTAAAACAGCGAGGATATAATATGCAACAGATTTTTTTTAAACAGCTAATGTTTTGTTACATTGACATACTTAAGGACATATTTTAGTAACACTTCTCGTTTTACTTAGGAGAGACTTAACTCTGCATATCCCCCGAATACCTGTTTATTCGCTAAGCTTTTAAATTTTAACCCTTTGAAGAGCAAAATGAAAAGCCGTCATATTAAAGTTAAACTCTCCCAAGGATGAGCGTAAATCCTTAAATATTTAATTATTTTAATTGTTATTTGTTAGATAGTTTTAATTTGTTTCTCCTTTAATATTATTTTGACTATCACAAAGTGACAAAGATATAAAGATATAAAAAGAAATCTATCGCATCTCCTCGCTATTACTCTTCATCTAGGACAGAAGGTAAAATGTCCACGTCATTTCAGAAAGTGATTTCCATCGACACTTAAAGAGGGACTCTCAGTGAACACATTTCGAGACGTCCCCACTTTTTACGCATCAATTTTTCCGGGTAGGCCTTTTGTGTTTTATTTATTTACGTTTTTATTTTATTAAGCTTTCAGTATTTGTTTTGAAAACGTTTTTTTGTAGTAGGTCATATAACGCACCCATATATGATTGACTAACCGACGGGCGAATTTTTCGAATCATTTTTGTTCGACGTTTGTCTTTGAATGTTTGTCTTTATATTTGAATGTTTCAGGTTGTGGATTATTATTAGGAATTTAATTTTAATACTTAGTATTAACATTGTTTGTTCCTTTTGCTTAAACATTATCCTATACAAACCTTTTCTACTACCTTTGTCGTACAGCATCCATTTTGTATAAAAGCACGATAAAAGCACAGATTTCTACTGCACCATTAATACCTTTTCAATAAATTTTCATAAACACGCCATTAGAAAATGTGAAAGCATATATGTTGTTTTACACTCATTTTCTTATACCTAAACTTTCTAGTGCATCATTAATAATAATTCCTTTATAAAATCATGCAAGAAACTTTGCAAACTGCAATCTCTCTAAGTGAACGACCTTTTCATATAGTGGTAGATACAAGAAGCCTGGTACTAACAGATAATTAAGTCTTAATTAATGAATTTACTCAGCCTTTGTTATGTCTACGTGTTTAGAAGGTTTTCTGGGTAAATACCTGACATTTTAAGCTCTGTATTTGATGTAAGGGTTTTTGTAAATTTCTGAGATATAGCTTGAAGAAAATGTTTTGGGAAAGAGGAAAATTCTGTTAACATAATATACTCTATTAAACATGGATTTTTTAGCAATAACGAGTTTGTGAAGATCTAAATCTAATATTTAATGAGGGTCAAAAAAAAAAGTTTATGATAGGGTCGAAATTCAATAGGTTATTCGCGAAGGGAGGTAAAGATTAATTCTGCCGGGGCTGCGGGATTGTTACGAGTTACTGCGGCCCTGGTACATAAAAAGCCTACGACGGAACACGACAGTTTTTAGTCAGTAAGAGTCTGACACTCCCTGACCGCTGCTAACCCACAGTGGAAGGAAAGATCCTCGTACGTGTATTTTTGTACAGGATTTTGTCTTTTTTTACATTACTTTATTGTTGTACCAAAAACGTTTTTCGGGAATATGATAATTTTTGTACCTACGTCTTGTATGACTAATCCGTTCCATTCTCTGTATCTCTGCTCGTTTTAAATATTTCTTTAATTTACCGTTACTAATGTATATACCTAAGAATACCTAAGGATACACGGATCATTTGCATTTGATTTAGGCTTGAAAATTGCTTTGAATTACTGATGCCTGATTTATTGAGTAACAGATAACATCTACCTACGTACCTATGACAGACAAAGACGTGATTAGGTAAAAGGATATTTATATACTTGTTAGAAGAACGGTCTTCTAGAATAGATTAGTTATAATTTATACCCCTTAATGTTGTCTACATCTATCTTCATATACTAATGAATCTTACCAAAACTCAGTCGGTATCATAACATTATTTCATTTAGCGTAAGTTCCACAAAGAGAGACAGGCTTTGTCAGTCACCGTGACAGTTTCGGGAGACATTATCTGAACATTAGTCATGACGTACTTATAGCTGAGAGCGCTTAGCCGACCGGAGACGCCATTGCCGAGTCGAGTTTTACGCTCCAAAGTCATTAATGCACTAGCAACTTGCCACTATTCCCGTTTAAGCAGTATAACACAACTTAATCAGACCAACTAGTGGATCTGTTGTGTTTAGTCAAGGTTTCAAACAAAATTGCGAAAATTGGAAAGTTGATAGTTTTCACATGTGTATCCAGTTTATGCTTGTTTAAGATTATTTTGTCGTGTGCGTACGTCACGATGTGATTGAAAATGGATGACTCAGCTATCACTATTTGTTGCGTTGTCTCGCCCCCGCGCATACTTTGGTAGAGTTTTTAACAAGATTTGTGCTCATAGCGGTTGATGTTGGTTCAATGCTCTAAGACTAACAGTGTAATGCTATTGTCTGTGGCATTTTGCGGACCTTTTAAGGGGTAATGATGTGGCAATGTTTTGGTGAAATTCGCTATTTTCTGCTTAGGAATGTTAGTGGAAGAGTATCTTCTTAAGGTCTTATTCTATGATGACGCTGATTATGTTTAATTAGCGTTTATATATACAAGACAACACAAATTATGTCTTCAATTATAGCTTATTTAATAAGCAGTGCCTAAAACAATCAAACCAAATACTTGTATTTCGAATGTAATATGCTCGTAATACAAGCATTACGTACGCGTGGAGCCTAAACAATGAAGCTATTATATTTTTAGGTGCACCTAATAAGCTACCTAACATGTAACAAAATTTACTACTATTTAACTGAACAAATTAATTGTGCAGACACTGGTCTATTTGCACATCTACTTTAGCATCTAGTTACAGGAACACATACTAAGATAAGTATTTTAAAGTAACCTCAGCAATATACTTTTTTCCACATATAAAAAATGTCTCGCTCGCTAAGATCACATCCCACCGTGGATGGGGTCCACTTGGTCACGTATATCCACCGGCCTCGATCACGTGCGCCTCTTAATTACCCACCACTTAAACTTACTTAGCTTGATTTAAGTTACTATGTTGGAGTTATAGTTTTTCTTTGACAATATAAAAATTTTGAAATACTGGATTTTTACATATGTAAGAGCTGACTATCTGCTACGAATTCTTTGCATCTTCATAATGGTTACTATTTTGTATTCAAAATGTGATAAAAACGGCTTACAAGCGTACATAATTATATAGTAGCCTTTTTATTTTTTTTATTTATTTTTTTGTTTCAGCTGAGGAAAATGCTTGACGCATACACACAGCGCCCGGGGAGACGGTGAGGTTATGTGGAGTTTGCACCCACTAAAATGCTCAGCGTTTGTGCCGTCTTCTGCCTTTTAGAGAGGGGCCACGAGGACCAAAGACGACTTTCGTGACCATTATATAGTAGCCTATATAATTCTTGAGTGCATTTGAACACTTTTAAGTAAGCAAAGAAAGACCAACATAATGGCAAAGAAAAATGTCAGTCAACTTTTAAAGTTGACCCAGATTGAAAACTCCCTAATTTCTTGAACAATTAATATAGAAAATTAATAACTTACTTTCAAAGGAAGTATAGTAACATTTGCCAAAATATAATTACAGTAAAAGATTAAATTAACTCAACATTCTGTCTTTGTCGCCTCCAAATTTTCCTCAACGTAACCTTTTCACAAGTAAGTTGGGATCGGCTTTCAGTTTCAGTTTTAAGTAGGAACGACTGAATATTTTAACATGACACTACCAGCTGTTGCCCACTACACAAGTTTCGGGTAGTGGACAAAACGGTACTATTTTGGGCTCGGAAACATGTAAGGAATTTCATTAATATTTGTAACATGGTTAAGTTTTTTTCCTGGATAGGAATAGATTTTGGATTGTGTGATTTCAACTTATATTCTACTGTCTTTCTCGCTTAGACATAAATATATTTTTGAGAAAGAAGATCTGTAAAGCTTTTACTGAGAAACGACTGAACCATTTTAAATTATATGCGTCCTCAAATAGTATGGTCCGCTTAGAAGCTGTTTATCCGGGTACATGAGGTACTTAGTTACCAAATAACGTGGAAGAAAGTGAGACAAATAAAATGCAAGTAAATAATGATAATCTACCAAATGAAAATAGTACACTCATAACTCAAAAGCAGACACATGAAAACAATATTACTGTAGGAATGCAATTCGCTTTATATTTACGAGCATGAAGTTTTAATATTCTAAGTTTATCGCGTCGGGACGGGATGTAAAAAGGGATCATATCTATTCCTCGATTTCATTCATATCCTTGAGGATTCTAATTCTTTTAACCGTATAAAAAACCATCCTGCCCTTTTCGGACTTATGTTTCGTTATCATAGTTAGATCTTAGTAATTATAATTAAAATATTTAAAACGTGGCGCTTTGTTTGTCGTAACAGTACCATTGCTTGCTTATAATTCTAGAACAATCTACAGCCTAATCCATTATCACCTAGCACACTAAACTATGGTTGTATATATACATATATCACCCCGTTTAACCGCGTGCACGTCTAAATTTCGCCCCGTGCTCAAAGTGGCACTATGTTTTCTAAAGAAACAGCTTACATACCTGCTAAAAAGCCCATCAAAGTGTAGAACAATCTACAGCCTAATCCATTATCACCTAGCACACTAAACTAAGGTGGTACCTATATATCACCCCGTGTAACCCCGTGCTCGTCTAAATTTCGCCCCGTGCTCAAAGTGGCGCTTTGTTTGTTGTGGAGAGTGCTTGCCGTCGTGTCTGGCTCTGTGGTGACAAACAATGGAACAATACGGGAAGTCAAGATGGAGAACGGGTGACAAAAGTTAAGAATAGATACTAAATATTACATTTGCATTTAGTATAGGTGCAATAACTAAATACTAACATAAGTCCCATCGGGCTGTGAGTTTAAGGAGTGAGAGTGCACTCGTCTACCTATGCCAATAGTTATAGCCAAATGCTTATCCTGTGCAGCTGGCTCATTTTCTTAGAGAGATGATCAACCTCATGGTAAATAAATAATTAATAGGTCTGGACGACTTTAGCATGTAGGAGAACTTATTGTAGGTACTTCTCTGGATTGTCGTTATAAATACCTAGTTACCCAAAGGACACATCCACATAAAGTGCAAGATTGACAAACAGGTTGCTTTGTGCTGTATTTAAATATGTGTAATTTCTATCTTATGTGGAATCTGGATGGCAATAAAATTTGGAGAAGAAGAACCTACTTAAAGAAACTTTCATAAATACCGACCTAATTAGCCCAGATGTGTTACATCCACCTTGCAGCTTTGCAATTCTATTCTTTTTCCAGGCGTTCCTACCTTCGTTCACCATTTTCTTTGTCCGTATGTCACGATTTCCGACAAGCATCCGAACTGCACTAACAAAGCTGCGTCAGCTAAGACTAGGAGTGCATTCTAATAACAGTGACGTCATACCACGTCATCGCTGGATGACCAGGTTGATGAACGATATTGAACTTTTTTGTGTTAGATATAAAGTTGGATTTGAGATGTTACGGCTAAAAGAATGGTGTAAAAAAATTTAGAATATGTTATTGGAACGGTTATTGATAGTGATTTTATGAATTATATTGAATGCTTTTGTTGTAGATTCAATGTTGGGCTTATGCTTACCTATAAAAAAGGAAAATTTGATGAAAAATCTTTCTTTTTTCCCCCTTCATAACTGTCTACTTAGTTAGTGTATTTATCTCAAAATCGCAAGAATTTTTACAAAATAGAATGTTGCAATAATTTGAGTACAACATTTATAAGAAAAGTAGTATTTACAGCAAAACGATTGCAACAAACAAAACATCTTTGTCACAAAACTTTCCCATTGCTAAGTTAGTGTCTAAACACACTATGCCGAGAATACGCGACTGAAGTTCGGCATGATTACGCCTGCAATGCTATTTGAATTACTGGCGACACATTATGCCGAAATTACGTTGCGCCATAGCGTACAGCCGAACTTCAGTCGGGCGTAAGTTCAGCGGAAATTCGGCGGCAACGTATTCTGTAGAACACACATTATACGCGACCGAAGTCGAACACAGAATATACACACAAAATTGCGCAACTGAACTTCTGCCGCGTAAGTTCGGCACTTATGGTGTGTCATATCAGGCGATTACGTTGGAACGTAAAATCAGCCGCGGAACTTCGGTCGCGTACGTTCGGCATAGTGTGTTTAGACACTTAAACAGCCATTCGACACAATTTTGTTTACTTTGCACCGAAATATAGGTACTATACGGCAACCTGAAACGTAAACAAAGCGTTGTGTAATACTCACATAACTTCCTATTTATTGATAGAAATCCATAGCACGGTTGTTAAAGACCAGTATATTTTGGTCCCTTCACCAATGCTCCGCAATGAATGTGCCTAAGGCAAAAAAACTTACACTATAATATACATATATTTATTAAGGTGCATGTCACTGTGAAGAAAAAAATCAGACGTGATTATATACCTAATGATATTTTGAAGTACATATATTCTTACTTATATCTTACGTATATAGTTCACTTCATATTAATCAAGGTAAACTATCAAAAAAACTCAGCTTATCTCGAAAAAGCGAATTTCATTCAATTTTCAAATAATATAGGGTTAATTTCAATCTCACTTTTCAAACTTACCGTTCAGAAAATTCTAAGAAAAGTTTTCAGCACACTCGTTTAATAGATTATCAACAAACCAACGAACTTACAAACAATTACAAAATGCTGCTGTGACCTCAAAAAATTATGTGGTGAAACCCACCTATTTTCAATAGACGTACAAAAATACCGCTCAATTTTATTATATTTGTGTAGTTTTCTGACACAGGTCAACGTAAGGTGGTCAGTTGCACACTCAATTTAGCCTTCCGTGTTATCGTGTTACGCCGAACATATTTTCACCCGTGACATGAAAACCTTTCCGATGTCATGATTCTTTTACTTGTACAAATAAACATTGCGTTGCCATGGTTACGGTGTATTGATATTCATGTTGTGTGTTCATTCGCTTATTGAATAATTTTGTGGTATCAGTTTTGGTTTTCTTAAACCATTCTTGTTATAATCCATTTGATGTAAATCATATAATTAGCTATAAACTTAGGTGTATTGCTTGAGATTTAACGTACCTAGAGATGTATGATTTGAATTAACTTTCGTAACTATAAATTGGATCTAACATACCATGAACTCATAAAAAATAAAACTAAAATAGTTTGATAGAGTCCTCTAACACGAAGCTTTAAATACGTAAGTAGAAGAACAAAATATATAATACATGTGAAGTTTGAAAGTGCTTCTAACCACAAATTTCCTCCTTAATATCTACCTTGTCTTATACATAGGACAGTAAACGTAATCCAGCCCTTTTCTTGTGTGAAAAACTAATCTTGCGAACAAGCATTGCCATTAATGAGACCTCTTACCTAACCCTTATTAAACCAAGGAGTAATAATATGTATGTACCTGTGTACAGTCAGCTTCAAAAGTAGCTGAACAAATCTCATCACGTGACTAGCCTTTTCCCAAACCTCCTCAAAACTCTCCGGGCAACTTAATATATTAGGTAAGACTGGTTGTCAGGCTTACTGGCTTTGGAACAACTAAACATCTTTCATCGATAACTTGGCAAAGTATGCATCTTCTTTTTTTTTGAAGATATTAAGTAAATTTTGATTTTGTTTGGTTTCCGGTTAGACTAGAAGCCGACCCCAACATAGTTGGGAAAAAGGCTCGAAGGAGGAGGAGAAATCAGTAAATTTTGGCTTTTGTGTTGTTGAGAAATGATTACCCTGCGTTGTAAGGCACTTTTAAAAAGTTAGACTTTTTCAGCTACTTTTGACGCTGACCATACCTACAACAAAGTATACTAAATTGCTATATAGTTTACTTGGGGAATACACAGGGGAACAAAAATTTGCTTGAAGGAACTTTTTGGTAACCATAGGTAAGTTTGACTGCTAGCTGGTTTTGGAGCATATTTATCAGCGTTTCTCTATTCATTTTAAATTAATAATTCGATAACTCATCATCATCAGCCTATCGCAGTCCACTGCTGGACATAGGCCTCTCCAAGTGCACGCCACTGAGATCTATTTTCGGCTTCTCGCATCCAGCTCCTGCCAGCCGTCTTGCGCAAGTCATCACTCCACCGTGCCTGAGGACGTCCTACACTACGTTTGCCGAGGCGTGGTCTCCACTCTAGAACACGTTTACCCCAACGGTTATCGGTTCTTCGGCTAATATGGCCAGCCCACTGCCACTTCAGCTTGCTGATTCGGTAGGCTATGTCGATGACCTTGGTTCTCTGACGGATTACCTCATTGCTGATGCGATCCCTCAGAGAAACGCCGAGCATAGCTCTTTCCATGGCCCGCTGAGCGACTTTAAACTTGTGGACCAGCCGTACCGTCAGTGTCCACGTTTCGGCTCCGTAAGTCATGACAGGTAGGACGCACTGATTGAAGACTTTTGTCTTTAGGCACTGTGGGATCGACGATGTTAGGACTCGACGTAGCTTCCCAAATGCAGCCCAACCCAACTGAATTCTCCTATTCACCTCGTCCTCAAAGTTGTTTCTACCTAACTGCAATGTCTGCCCGAGGTATACATATTTCCGAACAACTTCGAGAACGGCGCCGTGTATCGCAATCGGTTCCGGTAGAACATGTTCATTGAACATGACCTTGGTTTTGTCCAAGTTCATCCGTAGGCCGATGCGTAGAGAAGATTCAGCCAGGTCGTTCAGCATCTGTTGTAGGTCCTGCAGCGTTTCCGCCATGATGACGATATCGTCAGCAAATCTCAAGTGGGAGATGTGTTCGCCATTGATGTTGATGCCGCGCCCTTTCCAGTTCAGCGTCTTGAACATATCCTCCATTGCATTAGTGAACAGTTTCGGGGAAATAACATCCCCTTGTCTCACTCCTCGATGCAACGGTATGGGCCTTGTTTGCTGATTCTGTACTTGGACGGACATTGTAGCGGCTTCGTATATACATCTCATCACTTGGATGTATCGCCAATCTACTTGACAACGCGTAGGGACTCCAGAACAGACCAGATTTCAACCGAGTCAAAGGCCTTCTCATAGTCCACAAATGCTAGACACAGGGGCTGATTATACTCTTCGGTCTTCTGTATAATCTGCCGCACCGTGTGGATGTGGTCTATGGTGCCGTATCCGCTCCGAAACCCAGCCTGCTCCGGTGGTTGGAATTCGTCGAGTCAAGTCGGTTCGTGATCACTCTTGAGAACAGCTTATATACGTGGCTTAGGAGGGAAGTGGGTCGATAGTTCTTCAACTGGGTTTTGTCTCCCTTTTTAAAGAACAGGACGACAACACTCCTACTCCACGCCTCTGGAGTTCTCCCTTCAAACAGGACGGCATTAAAAAGCTTCTGGAGCTCCCCCAGTACGGGCTTACCTCCTGCTTTTAAAAGCTCTGTTGTAATGCCATCCTCGCCAGGGGCTTTTCCATTTTTGAGCTGTCTCAGAGCGATCTCGATTTCGCCACTGCTGACTTCTGGCAGGTCTTCGGTGAAATGGCGTGTTAATGTGGCTCTAGAATCCTCATTTCCGGGATCAGGTCGAGATGCATGCGATGCGTATAACCGGCCATAGAAATTTTCCACTTCCGAAAGGACTGCCGGCACCGAAGAAACGACTTCTCCACTTGTTGTGGTCAGCTTCGTCAAGTGGCTTCTTCCAAGAGATTGTACGAACACCTTTGACCCCCGATTCAGCTCAATTGCTCTTTCAATAGCAAGAGTATTGGAGCACCGGAGGTCACGTCGTACGTGCTTGTTGATCTCTTGGTATAGAGCCCGCTTAGCTGACGAAGTGACAGGCGGGTTTTCACGTCGTTTCTTCATAAGCCCTAATGTCTCTTCCGAAAGCTTTGATTTCTTGCCCTTACGCTGCATGTTACAGAATCTCGAACCTTCCTCCCTGAGGATCCGAACCACATATTCGTGGTTCTGGTTAACGTCTGTTGTGGTTTCCACGGCGGCAAATCGGTTCTCCAAATTTGACTGGAACGTTTCGGATCCTGTCATGGTTTGGAGCAGTGTTGGTCGGAGCCTGGCCTTCATCAGACGGAAACGTTCGGCCTTGAAGTTGATATTCAGAGAGCCTCGGACAAGTCGGTGATCGCTCCCGGTATTAAACCTATTGATCACGGAGACGTCTCTGAATATGTGCTTCTTGTTCGTCATGATGAAGTCAATCTCATTTTTAGTCATAGTGTCGGGGCTTTGCCACGTCCACTTCCTTTGGGGCTGCTTTTTGAAAAAGGAGTTCATCAAAAAGAGCCCCTCGCGCTCGAGGAAGTTGACGAGCATTTGCCCCCTATGATTCCTGCTTCCAAATCCATGGGATCCTACTGCCGATTCGCCGCAAATCTGTACTCCCACTTTAGCGTTAAAGTCCCCCATGACAACGGTGTAATGGGTCTTTGTAGTGAAGTGGAGGGCCCTTGATATATCATCAAACATATCCTCCACTTCATCGTCTGAATGTGTCGAGGTCGGTGCGTACACTTGTACTACCTTGAGGCTATACCTGTCGGTGAGCTTTATGATAAGGTACGCTACCCTGTTCGACACACTAGACACCTCCACAACGTTATCAGCTAGGGACTTATTTACCAGAAACCCAACGCCACCTTGGGATTGTTGGTCTCCCTCTCGGAAGTACATTAGGTGACCTGATTCGAGGGTTATGGTGTCCTCCCCCTCTCTTCGAACTTCACATAACCCTAATATGTGCCACCTAATCTTCCCAAGTTCCACCTCGAGTTGCGCCAGATGCGAGTCAAGCCGTAGCGTGCGGCCGTTGTACGTCGCAAGAGTCAGTTTAGTTTGGTGGCCTCCCGTAACCCGGAGATTCTTCGCACCCCCTGCCCCGCCGTAACCACGGTCGCCACCGTGACCGGGAATAGCGGGACTGCCGGGAACTAGGGGCCGTGGCTTTTTTGTACTGCTCATGGAGGTATTTAGCCTACTGCTATCACGCTGGCCAGACGGGTTGATAGAGGGTTTTTTTTCGAGTTTTCCTTCTCTCGCACTGGTGTTCGGTGCATTTTTAACTCCATTAGTCGACTTCTACGACACCCACTGGAAGAAGGGGGTAGCGACACATGTATTCTTAAGCCGTCGCTACACGGCCAATTCGATAACTCGTGGTCAATAAATATTGCCTCCATAATAAACTGGATGTAATTTTTACCGTTCATCAGGCTTTCACGCCAAAACTACACAGTTATTAAAACCTGATCCCGACCAGCTTGCAATAAAGAAGAAATATTTTTTTTTATATTAAAATAGCCATTATCGATAGTTGAACTTTTGAAAAAGTAATAAATAATTCCCTGTAACAAAAAATACTCAAAATTGCAAGCGAAAACAAACAACGTAAAATTCACGACCGCCGAACTCCAATACCTCCGAATTTATGCAAAATTAAATAAACACTACATTACCATACAAAAGGCTTACGCAGTCAAATACGTTTTAACATTGCAGTCACTTAATTAAAACCGGCTTCGAAAGTCGGCCTTCGAAAGTCGGGCTTCGAAAGCCGGGCTTTGAAAGCCTGACAGTGTTAGCTCAGGTCGGCTTTGATGTCGCGAGAGTAATCTAGCGTGCTCTAGTGGAGATTAACGCACAGTTCTAGATTAACAGATTATGTGATTACTTGGTTAGGTCGGTGGATTAAGCTTAACTATAAGGTTGTTTGTTTGCGTAGCATTATTTGTATTATAATTTATTATCTGCGTAACCTTTTCCCGTCGAGGCTTCCTTCCAGCCTAATGGGAATTAGCAGCTTGGTGCCTGTTCTTCGAATGCTTATCGGCAGATGGAAGAGCATGGGAAGAGAAAAGATACTCCAAATAAAATTTTTGACTCATATATCTAACTTATATCCTCAAATAATAGATCTTCCTTATATTTGAGAAGTAAGTTAAAAATAAATAACGTACATAAATGATGTTTCAACATGCCAGCTGTTAAGCACAACATAGAAAATTAAATAAAACATGCAATAACATTAACATGGATAACACAATGCATTAGTAACGAGTTAGTTCAAACACATTTACTCAAAGCTTAGCAGATTAATGGCTCATAAACTTCGCACATTATATTATCCTGTATGTACAATTCCTGCATTCCGAAACTTGTCACTTTAGAATATTATTGTGCTATTGTTCGATACTGAACCTTATTTAAAAACTTATATTGCAATTTCTATCTATAGCAAAAGGGGCCTAGTTTGTATGTAGTACAATGTAATTTTTTAATCCCTAGTTAATTAATAAAATCACCTTTCTTTCCTTTTCCCAACTATGTTGAGGTTGGCTTCAGTCATTAATATTTATCCGACTTCTTCAACCTGGTACCTACCCCAGCCACCAGGTACCTAAGGTTGGTTGTCAGGCTTCTTACTCGTAACGACTCCCAAATATGTTCAAATGAGAACCGGGACCCAACAATATAACACGCCTTCCGAAACATGGAGGTACCTACTTGACATGACATAGATGGTCAATTGCTCACCCATCCCTAGACTGACCGCGATAAGTGTTAAACACTACCCATTTTTTAAAACTTACAATGGCAAGGCAAGTTGTACTACCGCTAGGTAAGTATAAGCTATTTTATTTTCCATGCAAAATGCAGCCAAAATTAAAGCAAGTCAAACAAAGCTTTTCATACTACAAAAGAGCTAGAGTTAATTAATTTGAAGAACACTAATTAAAACATGCATAATTCGGCGAAATAATTCGCTGTAGAATTTAATTTAAAGCAAACATACAAGTTTATTAGTGCGTGTAAATTACAAACACTTTAAAACTCGAAAATTTTGTGATATATACAAAAGTTTATCTACCAAAAAGCTGTGCTTTACCAAATTCATTGTTCTTTATAAGGGTTAGGTCTCACAGTAAGCGGGGACGACAGAATATGTTTTCATCAGTCTCTTTCAGAAACTGATGCAAGCATTTGAGTTTTAATCAATCAAATCGCTTCCCCTGTGTAAGTGTAATTTTAGTCTATAATTCAGCCTCTAAATCGGTTAAAACTCCCTAACCTACCACAGTGTTTTCTATTTTCTAGCACATTTATTTTCACCAACTAAGAAACATTTCATTTTCAAAAAATACGTAAAAACAGTCATGCACTATTCCATTCATTTTGTGAACACGGAGACGTTTTGTTCTGATATCTTTTTCTGAAAACGCTTCCGCTTCTCTTGCAGTGCGACCTTTACCTAATTGTCTCATAAACGAGAGCGTATACAGATTCAGCGTTTTAATTCGACATTGCACCACAATGGCGCTGCATGGAACATACCACTCCATGGATTGCAGCAGAAACTTTAATAAATAGATGCAAAGTTCTGTATCTTTGATCTTTTCTTTCACCAATTAAGAAACTTTTTATCGGCTGTTATCGGCATAACTAAAACCACACAAAAATCTTAAAATGTAAAATATGTAGGTATTTAATGACATATTGACACAGAATAATTTGTCAAAATGAATAATTAATTTTTAATTTCAACCATTGCCAGCCATTACCAAATCGCCGCCGCTTTGCTTACGGTAAGACTTCTACCTAATTGTCTTATAAACGAGAGCGGTACAGATATTCAGCGTTTTAATTCGACATGGCACCACAACGGCGCTGCATGGAACATACCACTCCATGGATTTGCAGCAGAAACTTTAACCCCTCTGCTCGACAAGATTTTGACATATGACTATACCGTTGATTCGGCGGGATATTTTGAATCGCGACATGGAAGTCAAAAATTTGTACTAACTTTCAACACATGAATTCTAAGTCCGTAATGCCTGATTAGAAGTATTTTACCTATAACTTTAGAGCTCACTTATTTGACAACAACGTGCAAAGGTCAAATGGGGTCAGTTAATTCAGAAAAATATAATAATTACGGTGTTTTTAAGTCTATCGAAAAGTTAGGCATTTCAAATTTGGTGAAAACTTACCAATAAATAATCGCATCACTTTCTCAAACACAACACAAACGTCATATTTATAACATTTTCAATCCATTGCAATACATTTCGTGCACTTATTTGTGTTCAATAACTAAAAAACCAGCACATAAAATACACAATAAAAATGAACAATATTTTTTTTTTTTTTTTTTTTGCCCATAGGGCAGGCTAAAGTCTTTCGACCATACTGCCTAGTCTTTCGTAGGTATTTATTTCTTTCGTAATATTTTTTTAAAATTTTGTCATACGTGTTTAATTCATGTCAAATCAATAATTTTTTGTCAAGTCATTGTCTTCTTTTATTATCCAGGTTTTTTTTCCTAATCCAGCCGTTAAAGGCATAATTTCATGTCAAGTCATATCAATTTTTTTTTTTTTTTTAAGACAGTGTCAACGTATTTTTTACGTCAAGTTGATGTTATTTAAAGGTTTCACCTTTTTCCCCTATTCATATGCTATTATTTATTTATATACACCATAAATTAGACAAATATAATAGAATATTTTAAAAAACTATATATAAATTATATATACAAAGGTAATGCTAACTTTTATGAACATTTAAATGTCATTAACTGTTTCCAATATGAATCTGTACAAATATATATAAGTTGAAGCATTCATAAGCAACTCCTGTAAGCTAAGCGGGACCATTTCAGGATTTTTGTAAATTTTTAGAAGCTCATCCGACAACACAAGGCGCTGAATGTTGAAAGACGAACACTCAAAAAAGATGTGATGTAGTGTTTGAACCTTTTGCAATTGACAATAATCACAATATGCTGAGCTGACCATTTTGAGACGATGAAGGTGATAATTTAATCTGCAATGACCAAAACGCATACGACAAATAATTGAATAAAATTTCCTATTTAAAAAGATGTTATTTTTACAGAACCAAGGTACAGTATTAACTTGGACATCGAGAGTATTAAACCATGAACCCACATTTTCATTGTGCACACAATTATATGAATGTCTCCCCCACGCTTCACACATGCGTTGCCTTAAGAGACTAACTACATCTGTGTAAGGTATGGAAACACTTTTATCGCTGCTGGGAATTGAATCCTCTAGTTCGACAATTTTTTTGGCAAGATAGTCTGCTTTTTCATTTCCTTTAACGCCAATATGAGATGGTACCCATACAAATTGAACTTCAATATTTGACTCAATCAATTGTACCCACATTTCCTTAATCAGATGAATAATGTAGTTAGTGTTAGCATGGAATTTATTATTTGCTATATTTTGTAGGACACTCATGCTATCACTTATTATGACCCATTTACTAGACTCTAAATTGGATTTTTTTATATGTTTCAGTGCACTCAAGATTGCAACAGCTTCAGCTGTAAAAATACTGGCATTTTTGTCAATTTTCATGCCTATACCGATATTTGAAGTAGGCTCATAAATAGCAAAAGAAGCCGCTCTATCATTCTTGGAACCATCAGTATATACAAATTTGTGATCTGACCACTCTGACAACATATTATACACATCCTCTTTAGAAGACAATTCTTTTCTCTTCTTTATAATGACAGTTATAGCTGGAAATTTACTACTAAATGAACCTTCATAACAAGGCAGGATATGTTTTGATTGATGAATGTTAATATTTTCAATAAAAGCTTTAAATTTTTTAAGACTTTGTAATATATAAAAAGGTTTTAAAGTAGTATGTGTAGCTAAATGTACAAGATTGTTTAAAAGACTATTACCAGAAACACTATAAAGCTTCAGAAAGAATCTTTCCAATAAGAAATCAAAACGAATAGCTAGAGGTGCAACATTACATTCAATCTGCAAAGCGTTCACAGGAGTACTTCTGAATGCCCCAGTAATAACCCGCAAACATTTGTTTTGCAAAATATTTAAACTATTTACATGTTTTGAATCTGCAGCAAAGCAATAAAAACCATATTCAAAGTGACTACGTACTAAAGATTTATATAACAATAATAATATTTTTGGGTCTGCTCCCCAGTAAGTTCCACTCAAGGATTTTAAAACATTAAAACCTCTATTTGCTTTGGCAACAATATTCCTAATGTAATTACTCCAGGACAAATTGTGTGTAAATATAACTCCCAAAAATCTAACTTCAAGAGAGCTGGGTAATGCACAATTATGATACAACACAGCGGGTAAATTATGATTCCGCTTACCGAAAACGACTACTTTGGACTTTAATGGATTGATAGTGAGATCAAGGTAAGAGAAGTAATTGTGCAAATGTGTTAATGCAACATTGACTGTCTCAACTACTTGCGAAATGTTCTTCCCAGATGAATAAACCACAAGATCATCTGCAAACTGTAGATTTTTAACTTGAGCCCCTAAAATTAAATTTAATCTATGTATATACAATATAAATATTAAAGGTGACAATATTCCACCTTGACAAACTCCCTTAGCCGATAGTCTAGGACCATAAAGGTGCCTATTAAATTTTACGAATACTTCCCTATTATTAAGGAAATTTGATAGCCAATTAATGATTTTTCCCGGAATCCCTATCTGTGATAACTCATCACATAGAATATCTATATTTACACTATTAAATGCACCTGCAACATCAAAGAACACTCCAACCAGATTTTCATTTGCTGTTATGGATTTATAAATATCAAGCTGCAGTTGACAAATACTTTCACGAGCGGAACGATTCCTACGAAAACCAAATTGATTTGATGGTAAGATACTATTTTTTTCTATATAAAATTCTAAGCGTTGTTTTAACAGTTGTTCAAACAATTTACCAACACAAGAAGTAAGAGCTATGGGACGATAAGAATCAGGACACATTTTAGTTTTATCAGGTTTTAGAATGGGTACTAGGCAATCAACCTTCCAATTATGGGGTATAATATCATTTTCCCATAACAAATTCAAAATTTGTAGAAATATTTTTAAACCTGAAATATTAAGTTTTTTGAAAAGTATATACGGCATTCCGTCAAGACCACATGTGGTATCTCTCCTGGAAGTTATAGCCGCCATCAACTCTTGCAATGTAAAGGGATCAAGCATGTAGCAATTACTAGAATTACAACCAGAAGTGAAAATTTTTTCACTTGATGGGACAAAATCTGGTGTATATTTTTTAAGAAAATCTAAAATCCATGTATCGTCTTCATGACCACTGACATTGTATGTTTTATTATATTTGCGCATAAATTTCCATATTATTGATATCGGTGTAGATCTATTAAAAGTTTCACAAAGGGAAAACCAACTTTTTTGCCTTTCTGTTTTTAAAACCAGTTTTTTAACTGCCCGTAACCTTTTAAATTGCAAATAAGTTTCTTCGGATGGATTATTTTTAAATTCCACATATGCGTTTCTGAAGTTTATTACAGCTTCCGCGCACTTTTGATTCCACCAAGGAAGCGAAGGTCGCTTATTACTTCTAATGCAACAAGATCTATTGGAAGAATGTGCAGAACTGACTATAGAATTGGCGGCTGCTGTGCGCAAAATGCTACAAAATCTAAGATATGTGTCAGTAATACATAAACTGTCGATTTCAAAATCATATAGCAATTCATCAACACTACTGGTATATCTCTTCCAATAAATGAACAATATTTACAAGATCAAAGTCACAGACAAGTAGAGTTTGGAATAGAGTTTTATTTTTTTTTTCAATCATCGGTGTGCATTCGATACCTAAATCGGATATTTATTATAAATAATCGAATACCAATTTTATATATTTTTTTTAATAGCAACTTATTTCAATTTTATTTATTAATTTTAAATTATAGGTTCAATTTGTTTTTGTTGTTAAGAAAAAAGATATTTAAGTTTTATGAAAGTTTTTAGCATTAAATTTTTATATGTATTATTTATTTTGGTGTTGCGTCATTCGTAATAATTTTTAACTTTAATTGAATTTTTATTACCTATTACGGAATTTTAATTTATTCTTATATTATTTCTGAACAATTCTAAGATTTTTGTTTCGGCGGAGGGTAAGCCTGCTCATAGAGGTATTTAGCCTACTTCAATCGATCTCAGTGGCGTGTACTTGGAGAGGCCTATGTCCAGCAGTGGACAGTGTTCTGAAATATAATGCAATTTGTGACTACCAAAGTAATGTACTTATTTGATGATGAGAAACAATAATAATAATTGATTGATTTTAAAGTCACCAAATATTTTTAACCGAATCCCAAAAAGGAGGTGATCCTCAATTTGGATGTTTGTTTTTGGTCGAAAGGGTATATTCCCCATATTTGTTATTAGGTCCAGGATCTGATGATGGAAACCTTGAGAAATCGAGGGCAACTCTCGAAAATTATAAGCATAGATAAGGTTATAACTTGACACTCAGATGTATATCTGATAACACTATGAAACAGTAAAGGTTTGGAGCTGACCTGATGATGGAGACCAGAGAAGGTCGAGGGATCTCGACAACCGAACTTCTCTCGTCTCCATCTCCTTCACTGTTGCAGAGGCCTCGTAAATACGAATAATATAAGCACAAACACGAGAAAGTTTAAATATTCAGTTGTCGAGTTCCCTCGAACTTCACTGGTCTCCATCATCAGTTCAGCTCAAAACCTTCACTGTTGAATAGTGCTACCAGGCAAACACCTGAGTGATAAGATTTCAACCTATGTATTTCTGCAACTTTCGAAAGTCGCCCTCGATTTCTCAAGGTTCCATCATCAGATCCTGACCTGATGATAACGGGACCACCTCGGAAGTATACGCTATCAAACAAAAAAAACATACAAAAAAAAACGGTCGAATTGAGAACCTCCGCTTTTTGGGAAGTCGGTTAAAAATAAGTCGGCGGCGGCCATCTTTCCATCTTGGACCAGCTTTCGATGAACAGCGAACTATTTGCCCTTTCAAACAATGAAATCGTCTTAAAATTTTGCGATAACTACACCTAACTACGGCTCTCGTCAAATAGCTTTGCCGCTCAGTTAAAAAGTTGGAAGTAACGAATCGCCATTACACATAAAACACCCGAAGAAATAAATAAGTCTTCATTTGCCGTCTTCAGAAACCCTAAAAACCGAAGATTTTTTTTATTCCGGCTACAACGTATTTTCTACCACTGATTTTCTAGCATTTTTTTCAAAATAAATTAAGTCATTTTACTTTTCCTAATTTATTTTCAGATTATGGTAAGTACCTATACAAAAGTGCAATTTAGTAATATTATAATATAAAATTATTAAATCGATTCTTTATTTTAACGAATCGGATCATTCGATGCAAAACTTCTATCACCGTCGCCATCTTGTCTATGCGTCTTCAAATTTAAAAAAACAACTAATGTAAACAAACATGGCGAGTTCGATCAGAATTCCCGGTAATTACGATTGGATTTTAAAAAGGTATATTTCTAACGGGATGCTAAATATGAAAGGTTTGAATGCGTAAAAATAATTTAAATTTATTTAGTTATTTTATTTACTACTCACAAATGTGGTTTGATTGGAAAGAAAATAAATATGAGCGTAAATAATTAGGAAAGTGTATGACTGATTCGCAGACCCCAATTGGGGTCTAAACCGAGCTTACGGTGACATTGATGTTCAGACCCCGATTGGGGTCCGCTACGGATTTGACGGTTAATAGATAGCTCCGAGGAAAAGTTCTGTATGTTTGATCTTTTCTTTCACCAATTAAGAAACCTTTTCTCTGCATAACTAAGAAACTAACAAAAATGTTTAAAGGGAAAAAACATGTATTTTATGCCATATCGACACAGCAAAGTTTGACAACATTTATAAATAATTTTTAATTTCAACCACTGCCAAATCGCCGCCGCTTTGCTTACGGTAAGACTTCTGCTCAATTGTCTCATAAACGAGAGCGTATACAGATATTCAGCGTTTTAATTCGACATGGGAGCACAATGGCGCTGCATGGAACATACCACTCCATGGATTGCAGCAGAAACTTTAACAAATAGCTCCGAGGAAAAGTTAATTGCATTTGTTTAATTATTCTGTGGATGAGTTTGTGTGTGTTTGTTCATGGTTTTATTGTTGAAGAGACCATGATGGTGAAATGTTGAATCATTTGTTTAGGATGGTCTGGACTTTTATTAGGTTTTTTAAAAGAATTGACTTAATAATTCAAGAGTTAAGCATAGATTAAAGTTAAGTTATTTGAAAGTTACCCGCGCAAATAAAATCAACCTTTTTATATTTTTAAATGAATAAGTGCTTGTAAAGGCCTAAATGAAATAAATGATTTGACTTTGTTTAACATTTTAAGAATTCATTGATACTTAAAATAAAATGTGCATTGGATAGCTTTTGTGTAGACAGAATCATCTTTAGCCTTTATTTTTTTTAATTCTTCATTCTCCTTAATGAAGAGGCTGGCTAAAACAAAAAAAAAAACATCAAATATTTTGACAGATTCATCCTTGACCCAGTTCACAATAAATTCCATTTTCCTAAAACAAAATTCCTTTTATTTAAGATACACATTACACAAAGGCTGTCTTACGCCAAAAGCTTCAGTAATGCACATTGTTTCATTTCGACGTGTAACCATGCAGAAAACGGTAGTACTGCCAAACATTTTATTTGGAACTGCGGAATAAGGAAATATGAGCGGAGGTGCTATAATGCAGGTAGGTCAGACACCTTCGTGTAAGTCAAATAGGTACGGTGGGCATTACCACAATGATCAATTACGACCAAACTAAAAAGGGGGTCCGGAAACTTTGAGACATTTTTTTAACGACGTCATCAAATGACCCCATCCCGCTGTGGGTTAGCAGCGGTGAGGGAGTGTCCGACTCTTACTGACTAAAAACCGTCGTGTTCCGTTGTAGGCCTTTTATGTACCAGGGCCGCGGTGACTCTTTCGAACAATCCCGCAGCCCCGGCAGACTTTGAGACTCCGTCAACAATTTTTGGTATTACATAAAATGGACGGGTCCTGCAAATAAGGGCGAAAACAGTAACGTTCCTCGACTCCCGAATTTTGACTCGCTACTTTCTTATGAGATTTCCGTTATGGCACCTCCGCTAGTCATTTTGTTCTCCTTGTTCGGAACACTGTGCAGTGAATTGTGGACTGTCACGCGATACAGTAAAATAAGGCTGTGGAAAAATATTATGGGGATACAAAATTGTTTTCGAATTGCTGCGGCTTTGTGGGTTATTGCACTTTGTTTAAAAGAAATATACAATGGGGATTGGACCTGCTTGTTTTTTTTTCATACCATAAGTCTTGAAATTCGGAAGTTGGCAAGAAGTTTGTAAGTTCGGGAAATGCTTTACTAAGTACTAAATACCTTTTAACCACCATGTAGTGCATTTACTGCCGATTTTATACTATTAGAACAATGGTCAAGTTACATATAAAATTAAATCACTGTAAGAGAACATGTTCAAATGATCACAATATTATAGGAATGCTTTATTTGTTGCTGGGTCGTTTTCAAAAAATTTGTAAAAAACAGATATGAAACAGATAGGAAAGCTATATTGTTATAACGGAAAAGTAACAGAGACGAATTATTAGGGTCAGTATATAACGACGCACTTTTAAAAGAAAATAAGTAGATAGTAGTATTCGAATTGTTCTCTATAATTTCGCTGTCGTCCACCTGGTGTTAGTGGCATATTGCCTGTGAAGAAAAGAAAACCTTAATACATAAATATTAAATATTCTAAAACAAACCCCACAGCAATTCTTATACCCGAACTAAAGCCATTCGTAGGTAGGTAACTATCCCAAACTTATCCCATTATAATACATGATGTTACCTGCAAATATCGATTGTAAAAATGTATATCGATAGAAAACATTTTCGAGTTTTATATTTTATTAGTGGATTGATTTTTATTTACTCTGTTCATGTCGACTTTTCGTAAAGATACCTTTATAAAATTATAAAATAAAAAGAAAAGTGGTAGGTTTGATTAAATACGTTTTTATCTCGGTACGTACACTGTGAACAAACCTTAACCGTTCATATCTGTTACGTCACAGAAAAAAGTAATCGATATGATAACCGATATGAATAAATTGCTTGTGTCTAATCTAAAAAAATCTCTTTTTCAATGCTAATTCTTACTTTATACGAAACTTGTATAGTACAGTGATAGTGGCAATATACATTTATTCTAAGCTGAGTTATAAAACAGTAAAAGTACTTACCGATACTTTAAAAGTCTCACAGTAATAAGTAACTTTTAATTGTCGAATAATCACTGCACCACAATATTTCGTGCTTGTTGCGCTTAACAAAATTACCGAACATTTTTGATTCGTCGATTCTTTTGACAGTTCAGTTGCTAATGTTTTAGGTAAAATAATTTTGATAACTACTACAAAAATATTAAAATTACTAATGTAACAGACAGGAATAACAGAAATGAAGTGAAATCAAGACTTGCTTTAATTAATTATTCCTGAATTCTGCGTGTTATATTTCATGATAATTTTAGCAAATTCCTTCAGGTTCCACAATGCTCTGCTAAGAAATCAATTATTTGTCAGTTAAAATACTAATATTGAATAATAAAATGTTTTCTAAATGTCTCGCCAAGAATGTGGACACGCATTGCTTATATGAAAACAAATGTTCTACGTTGTAGTTTTCTTTTAAAATTAATCATTCATTGAGGATTATGGGGCGTTATTTTTGTTTTTCATAATGCTGAAATAAATGTTTATTCTGTTTTAAGAGTAATTAGCTAGTAGCTATTCTTTAAAAAAGAATAACTCTGTTGGACGTTTTAATATACAATTTTTTTGAATATGACCCTGCTGACATTGTTAACTGCACTTGACATTTACGGTATTTATCGCTTGTGCAACGAAGTCGAATGTTTTCACCTCACTGGAAAACGAGTCAATTAACAAAATTTAAATATTACCCTTCCGCTTGATAGCGTTATTGGATGCTTATTTATTTCAATTCAATTGAACCTTCCGATCAGAATCGGTGGCCTCGGTGTCCGCAAAATTTCCAGTTTAAGTCTACCGGCGTTCCTATCCTCGGTCTGCGGCACTAAGGAGTTGACCAGAAAAATTTTAGCCCCTTCACTGGTCGATTCTGAGGTGCCGTGTCTGACTGATGGCATGAACGCCTGGAAAGTGGCTTGCCCAAACACAGCCTTCCCTGAAAACCCGGCTTCCCAGAGACAGTGGGACGAGCCGCTCTGCAGATTGACGAGAAATAAACTAATTGAAACATCTGTCAATACTGCTGAGCGTGCCCGCCTACTGGCTGTGGGAGAGTGGGAGTCAGGGCTATGGCTTCACGCACTGCCGTCACCCAGCGTTGGGACCATGCTGGGTGACACTACATTCCGGCTCGCTACATGCCTACGCCTCGGCGCTCCCACTGCGGCTCCGCATCGCTGCCAGTGTGGTGAATCTGTGGACCGCCTTGGGCACCATGGTCTTTCCTGTAGCAAAAGTGCTGGTCGCATGGCACGACACGCCAGCATAAATGACATTATCCGTCGTGCTCTTGTCACCGCCGGAGTGCCAGCCATTTTAGAACCCAGAGGCTTGGCACGCGACGATGGCAAGAGACCAGACGGGATGTCTATAATGCCTTGGAAGATGGGAAGGTCTTTGGTGTGGGACGCAACCTGCGTCGACACCCTTGCACCTTCCCACCTTCCCAGTACGGCGAGCTGTGTCGGTGCAGCTGCTGCGGCCGCGGAAAACCTCAAGCGGCACAAATATGTAAACCTCACAGGCAATTGCATTTTTGAGCCGTTTGGGGTTGAAACCCTGGGACCATGGGGCCCAAGTGCCCACAGACTATTTCGAGAAATTAGTAAGCGATTAGTGGAGTCCACTCGTGACCAAAGGGCTGGCCTATACTTCGGTCAAAGGATATGCATTGCCATCCAGCGTGGCAATGCAGCCAGTCTTTTGGGCACGATCCCAGCTGACAGCGATGCGGATGAATATTTTGATACCTAGTTTTAATATTTCCCTATTATAGATTAATATTGTTATAACTATCTACTCAAAAAAATAAACTCAATTGTTTAAGATTCAATTGAACTGGTATTCAATGAACACTTATTTTTAATAGCTTTGGAGAATAACATATATCGTATATAAGCGTGTTAAAGATCATAATTTTCTTTGTTTCGACTGATCTAATTGGAGCTTTTTTTTCAAGGATGTCAGTTTCTGCTTCTAACCTTCATAATATTGTTTTTTTTTTTGTAACCGGGAACAGTCTTGTAAGGCCACTGTATAATAATACTAACAAAAATAAATGCATCTTATTATCTCTTATCTCTTCTTACAATTCTGATAATTTCTACCTTTAATCGCATTCTTCTTAAAAAACAAAATACTGTCTAAATTATTCCATCCAGGTTTCAGGTAACCAACACTTAAGCTCGTTCTAATCTTCTACGGACCTGCCTTAGAGTTTTAGAGCATTTGAACAACCGGAGCCCCCATAGTCATTGCGAATTAGTCTGCCAATTAACTTGCAAAGAGTGAGGGAACAAACAGTGATACTCATGCAGTTTAGGTCATGGTAACACACACATACGAAAAATTAATTAACACAAACAAACTCAACGAACACATATGTATTTATAGGTACATATAAGTACCATTGGCAGAGGAAGACCCAGCAGTGGCGTGTCCGGTTAGTTAAATGCTCTAATCTCAAGGTACTACGAATTACCTCAATAAACTCCTTGGTGGAACCGCAGATATTTGTAAGCAGCGTGGAACCTGACGCAACACCCCGTAACGACTTCAGGGACCAACAGTACGAGTGAAATAGGGGATGAAATCTTAACTGATAATATAAACGTGGCTGTATGTTTGTCTGTTGCATTTTTATACAGTGCAATGGGTAAAATTATTTTGATGATAGAGAAGCCTTGGAAAATTGTAGGATATGTTTACCCAAGTGCATGATTAAATGTAGTGTAAGAAGTATTATAACACCCTAATAAAACTGCAGTAACAGCCGGAACTACTGTTATGAATTTGAATACATACGTATTCTAACGTTTTGGCTGTTAAACGATTTATACATGTCACCGTAAGATTACAAACATCGTTAGATTACAATCTATCTCGAGAGATTGTAAACTGTCGAATTATTGTAAACCGTAATACCTGATTGCAATTTAACGCATTATTTTTCGCTATATTATAATCTATCGATGAGAAATTGTCAAATTGTCAACTGTCCGAAAGCTCTCCCTGATTGGTCAGTCTTTTTGTAAGATCGAGAGCGATGTAGAGCGGTCAAATTGTTAACTGGCGTAGAACGGAATGCAATTTTTAAGACTCAAATTACACACAATTAAAAATTGTATTAAAAATTTAAGTTAGTGACGAAAACGAATCGCTGCAAAACCGACTCCACGTAGTCTTGTCTGCCCTACCCCTAGAGTGCAATTCAAAACCGCGTAGGCGCGGAGGGGCGAGGCGGCCTGCGAGCTGAGGCGCAGGTAGTTTCAGCGCTCGCCGCCGCGGCTGAGGCTGGCCGGCGGAGCAGGCCAGCAAGCCGAAGCTGCGGTGGTGAGCGTGAAAACCATCTGCGACGATAAGCTCGCATGGGACCGCCGGAGCCCCGCAGCGCCGGAGCCGTGACAGAAGTTATGCTTGCTGCATGTTGTAATTGTGGCAGACTTAGTAATTTAGAAGGCAACATACATTTTTGGGGGCGAATAATGATATTAAAAAGAAGCCTGTTTAATTAGCACCCCTTTTATTTTATTTTTAAATATTAGTTTGTATTTGAAGACAAAATACCTAACTGTATTTTTATAAGAGTTATTTTTATATAAATTTAATACTTGAAGAATTTTTGAAGAGCATTTATTTTATTTAACTGACACCTCTATTTCATTCCTAACTCTACGGGAACTCCATGGGAACAGAACGGCTGGTCGTGATTGGTCGATCTTACAAAAAAACTGACCAATCAGAGAGAGCTTTCGGACAGTTGACAATCTGACAATTTCTCATCGATAGATTATAATATAGCGAAAAATAATGCGTTAAATTGCAATCAGATGTTACGGTTCACAATAATTCGACAGTTTACAATCTCTCGAGATAGATTGTAATCTAACGATGTTTGTAATCTTACGGTAACATACATATTTTATCGAGAGTATATACTTACTTACCTATGTGCCTTGCGGAGACTATCAAAATGTACTTTTTGGTACACGAAGTAATTTCTCAAGACGGAACCAAAGTCGCTGTATCATGCAAGTTAAGGAAACTCATTGTTAGAGGTTTAAATTAGTGTCTTGCCGCGACGATACTCACTTTATCTCAACCGCTTTATTTGTGGCCTTGGGAATGCCAGACCCTTGCTTAATCGTATTAGCTGTTCTTGGTGTAGATTTGTATTTATTTATGCGAATGCTATTGTTTGTTCAACAACTCTCGAAGTATACATAGCTATAACAAAAGCAAAAGTCAGTGGTGATCCGCAAGTAAATTAGGAGCACAAAATAATGCATCAAGTACTTACTTACCTCTCCCGGATCTCTTTCGCTATCTAATACCTAGATTAACTGCTTGTATGTCGCTATAAAACAATAGAAAATCAATAGTATCTCGCGTATATCTGCGTTCCTATATAGAACTGGTTAATACTAGATTTTAAAATGGTTTCTGCGTAGCTACTCGTGCAAAGCCTATACCTAGGTGAACTTTAGTTTTGAAAATGATTCCTAAGTAATATCTAGACTAAAACTTCAATCTTTAGAATACTTTTTTTAAGATAAAAATACCTAAGATTGCTTTTATTTATATTCAGTAAATAATACGAAGTAACGCAAAAATGTACACAATAATATAACGAAATATAACTTAATTTTTAAATCCAAAATATTGCTCGAAATATGTTAATTGCCGGTCTCAGTTTACCGTATTTTAGTATACTTGAACTGAAATTAAATAACTACGGGTGAACAACCCGGGACAGTTTACCGGCTCATGTTAATTAGTCCGTCCCGGGATTAGCTCGCTAGCACCACAGATTAATTGCATAAAGGGTTATACGTTATAAATCAGTTTCTGTTTTGTTTTAAAGGTTCTATTTTCTTTATCAATAAGTAATACGAATGAGTTTTTCTTTTGTGTACGTTTTTCTTAAAACAATTGTTTAATATGATTTCAACTTGGGTCTATGACGTGTAGGTGCCTATATTATTTCTTGCTTAACCATAACTAATGTTGTAATGAAATAAAGCATTAGATTAACAGAACTGGTTTATTGACTAAGAAAATAATGAAAATTACACACGCGGAGCTGGTGAGAGAGTGAAAGAAACGTCAAGAAACTATGGTGCTTGTTTGAGATCATATTCCAATACCTGTTTACTAGCATTTTATAATGCTAAATACAGTTTTATTGCTGAGAGAAAAGATAGACAAAAGTAATGGTCAAAAATAGCCAGTCTAACCAGAGGGCAACATTAGTATAATATTCATAATCGGCTTTAGCTTACCTAAAACTGTTAGTAACTTCATTAATAACCAATTATAGGTATCTCCTTTAAGGTTGATTTACTATTTGGCAATTATTTTTAATTCCGATGAAAATCTCTTAAGCCTATTATTAGTTAGGGTACAAAATAAGCTCTAGAATTAATTATCAAGGGAAAATACCTAAAACCTACGCATTTATGCGTGATACGCACATGACTCATTGGATAAAAGATCCCCCTTAGTTAGATTGTAATAAATAAATTATTTAGGTACAAAGTATGAAACATTACAAATATACAATTCCTTTTACAAAATAACATTTTTGATTCTCAAAGGGAGAATCAATTGTTTAATTGAAAGAAAATATATTAAAACCTCTCTAGTAAAATTAAACCTCTGCATATACGTACGTAAGTATTAATTTGTTATGCAAAGTATCTATTCTTAATTGAACTTTACAAATGAACGTGAAGTTATCATTGAACTGAACCACAAAATACATAGGTACAGAAGTCAATCTCATGTATGTACTTCACTTTTCATGCCTAAACTCGGCGGTCGCGCTAGGGTTGTCAACTGTTTTATGCGCATAAAACTAACGTGGTAGTGGTACTCGTATCTAATTATTTGATGTATTGTTGAGAATAAAACAGGAAAAATGAAATATAAACCAATAATAATAAAATATTTAATGTGGCATACAAGAGGTTAATAAACACTTTCAACGGAAATTTGTTTGAACGAGATACCGTTTTTCAGAAACCGCAATTTATAATTCTGTTATTCATACATATATACTTACCCTACTCTTTACTTGTGAAAAAAATATTTTTGTATGTAATGGGTTGGTACAGTCCCTGATCTAAGCTTGCTTCTACCTACAGAAAACTTGATGTGCGAGTTTTATTTCGTCTACCTTACAACATAGTCTCGCCATGATCACAAAAATTATCAACTCCTACTAGCAATAATCTTTGAGGGTAGGTAGGCAGGTTCGCCTGGGTCGACACTAGCAAAACTTATTACGGCATTGGGCCAGAGGCCGCCGCCGGGGCGCTTACCTACCCACCTAACTGTACCTACCTACTGCGTTTATTAAACGAACCATCGAAATATGAGAAAATAAGTAGGTACATATTATAGGTAATACGGCAGGCTAAAAAAACGACAATTCACTGTTTATTGTTGTATAAAACAACCGTCAACTTGTTCAATTATAATACGAATTTTGTTGCTCCATTATTACTTTTTCTTTTGTTATTAAAATTAAAAATATTACAGTCAAATTACAGTTAGGTAGGTATCACAACGCGTGCACATTTATCTACCTTTGTGTGACGCGCTTATCTCAAGAAAGCGGCAGCCGCGCTCGCACTGTTTTGAGTTGTTTTGAGACAGCGCGTCTGTGAACACGCACACATAGACACCTTTGTCTGCGTGACTCGAACGCGCTTTGTATGTAGATTGACTTCTGTACCTATGTATTTTGTGACTGAACATTCATTAAACTTAATCAAATCACAATTAAATAAATTAAGTGAGATATGTACCACGGAGAACAAAATGACTAGCGGAGATGTCATAAAGCAAAATCTCCTAAGAAAGTAGCGCACCAAAATACGAGGTTTCTGGAGACAAGGAACGTTACTAGCTCCACTCTTCATCATCATCATCATCTCAGCCATAGGACGTCCACTGCTGAATATAGGCCTCCCCCTTAGATCTCCACAGATACCTGTTGGAGGCGACCTGCATCCAGCTCCGCTCTTAGAACCTGCCAATATTTTCAAAAAAATTACCAATCTATCAAGACCAATCTTTGACAGATTGGTTTCCATTTGACAAGGAACCCGAACGCCTCATTAGTTCTAGTAGCTGATCACGCTGTCGTACGTTACATTGACCTACAAGAAGGCGCCTGACCTACCTTCCTTATGGCATCTCCACTATCTTTCCTTCTTCCATGCATAAACGGCAGACTGCACATCAGTGGTAACTGTCATGCACCTTAACTCAATAGTAATAAATACGATTTTCCTATAAAACTGATACCACTGACGTGAAGTTGACTGTACCCAAGTCTAACCTCTAATCACACAATTCAAATATGCGTATTCGAACTTTCTCCAACTAACTCAGAACCTTTCAGTATATCAACGAACAAGCTTCCATAATTAAGAGCATTATCATTAAATAATTTAAATTAAAGTTACTCCGTTTGTTATCACGGCTCTTGATTAAAACAGATTAGGGGTCTTCTCGAAGTTTATACTGCAGTCATATTTATTCATGCTTATCTTCAACCTTGATTAATAATATTACTTTTGGTTTTAAGGCAGTTGGGTTAAGGGGAATTCCTATGGGGAAATTACTGTATATGTTTTGGTGTTGACGTAAATTATAATATTTCTAAATATTATAATTTTCTCTAAAAAAAACCTTGCCCCACAGTATTATAGTAGGTAGTTAAGTACATATTAAGCAATTTGCGCTATTCCTCCATTTGAGAAGGCACTTATCCAAAAGTAAACAGGACTTTTTATATTTAATGGAACTCTGTTAAAAAGTGAAGTATTCTCTAATTGAGTCATCCTCCATCATCCTCCGAGCCTTTTTCCCAAACTATGTTGGGGTCGGCTTCCAGTCTAACCGGATTCAGCTGAGTACCAGTGCTTTACAAGAAGCGACTGCCTATCTGACCTCCTCAACCCAGTTACCTGGGCAACCCGATACCCCTGGTTAGACTGGTGTCAGACTTACTGGCTTCTGACTACCCGTAACGACTGCCAAGGATGTTCAATGACAGCCGGGACCTACAGTTTAACGTGCCATCCGAAACACAGTCAATGGTGTCTAAGATATACTTAGAAAGTACATACAAACTTAGAAAAGTTGCATTGGTACTTGCCTGACCTGGAATCGAACCCGCGCCCTCACACTCGAGAGGTTGGTTCTTTGCCCACTAGGCCACCACGACTATATTCTCTAATTGAGTGTCTACTCAAAAGTACATACTCCTGTGTACGTATCGCCCAGACACCTTTTTTTGGATGTAAAATCATAAATTAAATGTGTCCTGCTGCTGTTCAGAGCAGCGTGAGGAAGTGTCAGAATCTTACTGACTAAAACCCATCATGTTCCACTTCTTAGGCCTTTTATGTACCAGGGACGCGATAACTCTTCTAAACAATCCCGCAGCCCCGGCAGGCAGCCACCTTGAGCTAACATGGTGATTGACGCTCATTCCTTCACCGTTTGAGGAGAGGCCTGAATCAAATAACTAATTAGTAATCTGTGCCTGAACCATTTACTGGGACTTTAAAAAGGCTGATGAGCTATCTAATGTTAATTAACTTTTTCATACAACTACCAAATTAATATACATAAACGTATTAAATATCATCAGAATACCACAATCATAAAGTAAATAACCACTAGAGAGCGCACTCGCCAATTTCTTCTAAGAACACGACTCACCACTGCGGGCGGGGGGGCGCGGCATAATCCGCGGCTACTATTGGTCAGTTCACGGTCGCTACTAAAGGATCGTACTGATCGTAGCCTTATAGTACGCGCAAAATCACTAACTTTTGGCGAGCGTCGGGGCACTGTATGCGCAGTCAAGTGGTTTTATAGTCTTTGACCACAATGCAATAACTGCACCCGTAGAGTATACCTACATACACGAAACAATTGAACGTTATAATTACTGAACTACCCGCATTGTGGAACAATGGCCTGTGTTCAAAGCCAATGTCGGTATTGTTAGTCTTGTTGAGATGTGGGTAGATGTGAAAGTACCTATATATTATATCAGATACGTGATATCAAAGAGGAAATTAAAGAATGTTGCTTGCATTCGAGAAAGAGTTGTAATAATGGAGGAGAATTATTTTGTACGGTTATTTTCTTTGCCTTAGTAACTTTTCTTGTTTTATTTGTTCATTGGTTTAATAAATGTACATTATAATAATCACTTAATGATTTTTTCCTAGCTCATGATTGTTCTTAATTTGCATTACAGTCTTGCGTTTTCGCAGACAAAGACCACCAAGGAAATGAAAATTAGGGAAAAAGATAAAAATAATCAAGAAAAGAATATTTCGTAAAAGTAAATATTCTTTCTACTTCCATTCATCTTCATACTGCCATCGGCCGACAAAATATCTTTGTAGTGTGCCCGCGTTCTAGGGGTGTGTAGTTCGATAAAGGGCTGATAATGATGATGAGTCAAGATACCTCTAAATCACTATTTATAATTACCACTTGTCATTACAAGTACGCATAAACCAAAACAGACATTGCGCCACTATTAACAAGCAAACAGAACAGTTAGAACATTGCTATGTTAGTGCCAGAGACTAGATGCATTGTTACAGAGTGCTCTCCGATTTATGGAAGCTGTATGTAACTATGATTTGTGAAGTTGGTAGTTGCCAACAGCTTTGGGAAATTATCGCTGTGGATGTGTAAAATTAAAGATTTTTATAGGGTGATAATTTTGCAGTGGTGCATAATAATGAAAGATACTAAAGTAGTGGAGGTTTGACTTTCGTATTTTGAATAAGTAATGCTTAACATTGATAGCATAAAAGCAATGGTAACTTTCAAATGTAAAGAAAATTTATTTTTACATATAGTCGCGCATATTTACATCCTATTTGATAAATATCTACAACGGCAATGTAATGAAAGTGTCAGAACTTGTAAGATATCTTTAAACATTACGAGTTTCAGCTATAAAGTTACTGACAATGTGACTAATTTATTACACTACATGAAATAAAACAAACTTCACACTACAAAGAATTTATGAGCTTCAGGAACATTACCTACAAAATTCAATGTACCTAAAACAATGCTTATTTAAGATGCCTCGCGCACACCTAAATGTAAAGAGGGTTAACCCGAAAATTTACTTTTTTCAGAAAAAAACAGAAACTTATTCCTCCGTCTCTGTGCGTGGTAGAAGTGTTATGTATAGAAAAATGATTTTTGTAAGTAGCTAGAACATGTTTTTAAACCTGTTTTGTTGGTCGAAGAGTATTCGCTGTTTTCTTGTTCCACGCGCTCCTCAAAGAGATGTCAGCAACCCCAGCGGGCACCAGCATCGCCAACGAACGAACAGCCTGCCTGGACTGTGGAATACGGTAGTTTCCAACGAGTCAAATTCATTACTTTTATTTAACTGTCAAAAACTGTCACTTTCTTTGCAATATGTATGTAAGCGCAACTTATGACGTCACAGATTTTTCACATCAAACTGGATACTTATTTAGCTTATATTATCAATAAAAAAAATTAATCAATTATTCCATCAAAACGATAAATGGAAGTGACATTATTTTTAGATGCTTCACTAAATGAATATGACAACGTAATTTATTTTTGACCTAGTCATCCACCCAATTGTTCGAAAGAGTTACCGCGGCCCTGGTACATTAAAGGCCTACGACGGAACACGACAGTTTTTAGTCAGTAAGAGTCTGACACTCCCTCACCGCTGCTTACCCACAGCGAGAGGGGTCATTTGATGATTTATGACGTCGTTAAAAAAAAGAGTATTTGTTTAAGGTACGCATAACTCAAAAAACTAAATTTTTGAGTTAACCCCTTTTGGATCTAGGTGTGCAAAGCATTTACTCAGGCATTTTCTGCACCTCAGTGTAAAATATGTAAATGAAATGCACTACAGTGTATTTCGTCTAAAAATGTTAGTATTTCAAACGGAAAACCTCGTGTTGAAATGGTTGCAAGCGTTAGTACGGTGGAATGAATTCCGGACGAAATTACAGAGGTGGAGGAAGGTAGCTGTTTTATAATAGGGTTTTTTTACATAGTTTTGGCACGTAATAAACGAAATAATGGAACGTTTTTTGTTGTTAAATAATTATTTTCAAATTGCTGAGGGAATGTGATTACGTAATTACCATAAGAATGATTAGGTGTGGTATTTAAAATATGGCAAACTTTCGGAACGTGGGTCTTTCTAGTAACTTGAACATCTTACGTTATGGGTAGTCAGAAGCTAGAAAGTGTGACCACCAGTCTTACCATGGGGTATCGAGTTGTTCGGTTGAGTAGGTCATATAGGCAGTCGCCCCATGTAAAAAACTGGTACTCAGCTGCACCCTGGAAAAATGGGAGCCATACAAAAATACTTCAAATTTTAGAAATCTATCTAAAAAGGAATAATGTTCCATAAACTGAGCGTGCAAAGGATTTCATTTCATTCACAAAGAGAGAAAAGATAGTAAATGGAAAAGGAGAGGCTGGCATCACGCCAGCTCTGAACTTTCCAAGAAAAGAGGGAAATATCAAAATTAAATTTTCGCGGAAAAGCCTTCAGGTATTTTAGGAAAGATTCCTCTTTACAAAATGTGTTAAATGAGGACATTAAAGAAATTGGATTTAATCTTTTCATCCATTTAAGATTGAATATGGGTTGACATTGACATATATTAAGTTTATGAAAATAAGGAAACTGCTAGTTTTTGTAACGTAATATATCAAAGGACTAGTTAGACCATTTGTAACGATTTGGCCCTTAAGACCTTCATAGAAGAGTTTATTTGTACTAAAGCCCTAACAAAATACAATAAAATTGGATTTCTCATATTAATAGAAGCCATGATATTTTCTATTATGTGGCAGTCTTTTTGTTGTGTTGAAGTATACTTAAATGTGACCGGTGGCAGCTGTTGAATTAAAAGTACCTACATACTTTGTAGTCATACCAAGAGAAAAATATTGCACAACATAAACAATAAATATTTGAAAACACCAGAATAACATAAATAAATTGCATTACCCACACACTGTTCAGTAAAACCTCCATGAAACTGCAGCTTATAAGCCAACAAACCTTCGTATAGTGATCAAGAGTTACCAAAATAAATTGGAAGCTTTGAGCCACGAGGTAGAAATTGCGAATATTTTGGCTATTGAACAGTGCAAATTCTCTATAGACCTGTGAACAGCGAAATTTCATACCGTTCTTACTATAGACCGATTTTTGTGTGAATGTTAGAGAATTATCTTGTTTTTAGAAAACCCGTTTTCTAAAAACAAGTTGGTCGATAGAAAAGTTTTGGCACAATTAATCCGTGTTCTAGAAGTCGGTGTCTTAAATGTATTTGTTTTGAAAACTACATTTTAAACGAATTTTCTGAACGAAAAAAGGTGACACCACTTATACCACACGTACATGAAATATGGAAACTGAATTTATATTCTGAAAAAGTTTAAATAACTTATTGGTACTAAATTATATTCCGTGCAGAAAAACATATTTTTGTGTCTTAAGTAACTAAAACAAATAATAAGAAGTATTATATAAAATCAAAGTAAAATGTAGCATCCACTAACAATCGGCAGAAATCGGTAAAGTTCGCAATAACTCGGATGGCGGTGTGAAACGACACCTGAATCATATTTTTCACGGAAAAATCGTTCTCAAAAGTTTGTTCACCTTTTTAAGTAACAGGGTGACAATGCTTTCTCTATCTATTTAAGTATAGTCTATTAAGGCAAAAATATATATTTTAGCTTTAAAACTTGAAAAAACTTTAAACGAAATCATGATCGTTGGCCACTAGGAATAAAGTGTTTCAAAAACTTAAAAGCAATAAATACAGCGTTTTTTTATGAAAATCATAAAAAAATATTAATAACTAATGAAGTATCGCTAAGTCTGCGGTGGTCGTGTTCAAAATATCCAAATTCCATGCACAATTACAAAATACAGATCACGTAAAACACGAAAATCTTACTTAGTCTCTTTAGTCCCTTGATTAATCATAAACATTCCACTCGACCTTTGTTCCAATGAAAAATCAAATTATTTATTCACCAAGAAGTTTGCTACCGAAACTTTTGCGACGACAAAAACAAACTCTTGTCTATGGTCCTAACTTTTTAAGTCCATTATGGGGAGTACGTACATATTTTTGGTCCTTATTTTCCTTTTTACACGACTCGATTATTTTTATTCGCTTAAGTCTCAGAAAGTCCATTGTTGTGAACTGAATGTAAATTTTTGTTTTGCGGAATTAAAAATGTTATTTCTCTTGTAATTTTGAGAAGGAAGACATAAATTTAAAACTGTACCTATAGCATAAAAACTTTCGAGTTTACTCGTGTACCTATTTTCTTAAAGACGCTGAGTACGAATAAGTACCTACGAGTAGTTCTTGTTACATAAGTATTTTTGTTTTTCTTTTGTTTTCTACTTTGTGAATATTCTACTGTAAAGGCTAGTTATTTACCGAGTAAACAGTCTGAGCTTACTGACTGCCTTAGGCAATTATGCAAAGATTTCTCCATGAAGTTGCTACAACGTGTGTTGTGTATGTATGCATAAGGTATCGGGTGTTTTTAGAATTTTTTTTTGTGTTTATTCCACAGAACTTCATACACAGTACACTACTTTTATAAGTAAGGGTTTATAATTGAGCATCAGTGATCATACACTCATCTCTTTGTAGCAGTAAATATTTCATAGTCCTAAATAAATAGATAACTAACCGTATGTTCTCAAATCTGTTAGGAAAATTTTATAATATGCATAACATTAAATTAAATTAACTTTTTGAGTATAACTGTTTGTTAGGCGCTCTACCCAGAAATCTATCTGAAAAACTGCCAAAATATGGTGAACCTATTTTCACCCGTGCTAAAGTATTTAGGAAGAAAAATAGCTAAGTACGTCGTCAGCCGTAATCCTCACGACCAGGGATTTGGGGTGACAAGGCGATCTACAAATACTGGGACTTGCAGAATATTTGGGAAATAGATGGCATCCGACGGCACCTGAGGTGATTTTAGTAACTAGTAATGTAGTAATCTAATACATGACCTTAACTTATTTATTATGCTTATAGTATTCCAGCTTATATGTGTATAATGTTCTAACTTATTTATTACGCCTATAGTAACCTTACTTATTCTTTACGATATAGACAGCGTGTTTTATTTCATTTTGAAATACAGAGGAACTAGTCATGGTCACCCATCTATGGAGCGACCGCACCAAGTGTTACTTAACTTCACGATCGATTGATAGATGCGGCTGTTACTTGGAACATACTTGGACATAGGTATAATATTGTGAGGGATAGTATTGTTGTAATAAAAGTTTATATGTAGGTAAGTATGAAAGTATGTACGCCACTGCACAAACTGCACAAACTAGGTAGGTACTTGTAGGTAGGTACTGAAAGTATTTAGGTTATCATTAACACAAAGCTAAACTTTTTTGTTTCACTTTTTACCCCGATATTTAGAAACTACCTTTTAGCCCGCACGGATGCAAATACGGGCAGAAACTATCGTGCCATAAAAATACCGACCATTTTTCACACACAAAGTGACTCAAAAATATGCATTGTAAAACTATATATCAAGTAAATATTTCTGTTGTAAATAAATAAAGTGTATCCTACCTATTTACTAGTATTATAATAGAAGAAACTACGGGTTGGATTTGAAATCCAATTTTAGATAGCCCATTTACAGAGGAAGGCTTATATCTTATATATCCTCTATAATGGCATCCACGACCGATCTGTTCTCATTTAAGGAGATCAGCCAGCTGCGCAGGACATATTACAGTGCACAAGCATTTGCGCAGACACAAGTGCACACCCTATTCCTTCACTCTTCATAACCCGGCAATCCGACACGACCGGAAAGAGATCAGGCTTATATCCTCTATACCTGTTATATGTATACATATAGATAGGCTACTTTTTAACCGAATGTGATAATTAGATCCCAAGATACGCGAGTGAAACCGCAAAAAATAGCAAGTTTTAAATATAGCGCACATGGAAACGTAAAATCCCTACCCGAAATCCGAAACGCGTAGCTTCATCAGAGTCAATTGTTCTAAATACAGACAACTGCAATAATGGACGTGCCATTTACGAAGAACAATGGACAGAAATACTGACATATTTCTATATGAAGAACATAGCTCTCGTGTTGGATGACAGTAAATGCTATTTTTGTGGTATTTGTTTGCATCTATTTGAAGATTTGCACGTTTTAAATACATTTTGTTAAAAAAGATTGATTAATAATAGCCCGTGAAATTGTGTTTCCATTAATATTGCAGTTCAGTTGTTTTATCGTGAAAAATAACAAATATACATACATACATCCTTAAAATGAATTCGCATTTACAACATTACTGGGAATGTTCAAGACATAAAGTTGCACAAAGATACAGGGAAAAGATTCCTTATTTACGAATTTTAAATAACTAGATTATGAATTATAAATAACCATACTGTGAAAAGTAAAATTACTGTTAGTATTGTGTAAAATTACAACGTATTTTCTTATATTTTTCCACGGTCCGTTTGTTTGTTGTAAAGCGGAAACAATTGTATGAAACTTCAGTGTGAAAAGCTCTGGGAAAACGGATACATTGCGAAGAGAAATGGAAAGAAAATTACTGAGAGCTAACTCGACGTGACGTCACTGAAATATTGAATAAAAACCTTTGTATACGTGTAGTATTTGTACTGTTTTACTACAAAATGATACAAAAACTCGAGGCCAAATAGCAGCCGAACGGGTCGATCATAAAGTTAAGCAACGCTTAACGTGGTCGGTTCGTGGATGAGTGACTAACTATTTTTTAACCAGTTCCTGCGTGTTTCGGAAGACATATTCAATTGGTGGGTTTCGGCTTTCAGTCGAACATCTTTGGCAGTCGTTACGGATTGTCTAAAGCCAGAAAGGCTGACAACCAGTCCTACCAACAGGTATTCACATGGTAGTGTGGCGTAAGCGAGGTTTTTAGTTTTTCGATATTATTAATTAATCTAAAACTTCAGCTGAATGCTTTTATTTTTCCCTATCTTTTCCACGTGTTTTCTTCATATTTGTCACTCAGTTAATTAATGCTGACAGCTGCTTAGAAGTGGTAGGTTCTCATAAATACGGTGTCAATCGATTAACAGTAACCTTCATTTTACTGCACTCTGCAATTATTTATCAATAATCTAGTTTTATAGTCATAAACTGCGTCACAGTGATATGCGCAGTTTCAAGAACTGAACGGAGAAAAATGTTTTGAGAGAAGCCTATTAAAACCTTGTTATACAAAACCTGAAAGTTTTTGCTTTTTAATTTGTTGCTGCACTTATACTTCCCACCAAAAGTCGTGAAGGGTGGCCATTGTAGGGACCTTGTTTTGTAAAACTGGCCTTCAAAAATTCTTATTGTACATTCATACTTTATCATCCTCCGAGCCTTTTCCCAATCATGTTGGGGTCGGCTTCCAGTCTAACCGGATTCAGCTGAGTACCAGTGCTTTACAAGAAGCGACTGCCTATCTGACCTCCTCAACCCAGTAACCCGGGCAACCCGATACCCCTTGGTTAGACTGGTGTCAGACTTTCTGGCTTCTGACTACCCGTAACGACTGCCAAGGATGTTCACTGACAGCCGGGACCTACAGTTTAACGTGCCATCCGAAACACAGTCAATGGTGTCTAAGACATACTTAGAAAGTACATACAAACTTAGAAAAGTTGCTTTGGTACTTGCCTGACCTGGGATCGAACCCGCGCCCTCATACTTGAGGTTGGTCCTTTACCCACTACATTACATCCTGAGGTTGGTCCTTTACACATTCATACTTTAATATTTGCTTTATAAGACGATGTGTTCTAAAATTTTACCTTGTATGGGATGCTACGCAAATGGAACTACTTAGGTATGTATGCCACTATTTCACCCACCACATAAGAAGCTGTATAGAAAAATCTGTCTTTGATTTTCCTCCTTCAGTAACTAAATACGATAAACACACAACATACATTATGTTCACACGTATATTTACTTTCTTTCTTTCCTCTTACAGGAAACGTTGACGACAAATATAAAATATTTGTGAGATAGGTATACAAATATTTTGATCTATGCCGGAACGAATCTTGACAATCTATATGCCTACTTTATCGTTTAAGATAACGTTTTCAATAATAACATAATTATGTAACTGTTTTCAAAATAATAACTCAAATGTATTTGAGAACCAACTAAAATACTGCTTATCAGTGCAAGTTAAGTAAGTATTGCTTGTAAGCGTACGTCATAAATTAGACAGAATTTTCCTTATAAATTTTGGGAAATAAAATTATAGATAACACTCAAAAAACATTATTTTTTATCAAAACGCACTGTTGATACAACTTTGTCGATTCAGCTGCAAAAAATGCATGCATAGCTTTACGACAGCATAGAATCATCTCTCACTCCTGATATGAAAATCTATGGTATTTTGGTCTCTGCTAGGAACTGATTATTCCTTTCCGTTGCTCAAAGGGTGTGAGATAAGAATGCACGCTTCATAAAGTTTATGCCGTGAAAAATGATGGTTATATCACACGGGTCATTTCTCGTGGAATTCTTTTTACTAGAAAATCGTATCACAGGTTTTATCAATACGTGGGTACTGATCAAATATGCGTACAGAAGTTCCATATAAAGCTAAAGCTGCACTTGGTAAGATATAGATTATAAGTAAAAAAAACATTTATGGAATCCAATGATATAAAATCCGCTGTTTCAAAAAAATAATTATTATTTCAAACTTGGCTGCAAAACAACACTTTTTGAATGTCAAAAATTACAAAAGAAAAACCACAAAACGCCCACCTTTCACCACTTCCTACGTGTTTTTGCTGGGAAGAAGAAGTGGCGCAACAAACTCCCCAGCAACACATGTCTGTTTGTAGAATAGAATAACTTTTCAATAATGTTTTATGTATAAATTGATACAAAATGTTTATATTGCAGTATACAATATGCAATATTGTCATAAAAATACATTTAAAAATTAATTGTAAAAACTAACACATTGCTAGCTAGCACTAACCTTTTCTTTTCTTCTGCAGCCCTTTATGCGGAATGCTTGTAGGACATCTAATAAGAAGAGCATAGGTCCTATAGTCCCACTACAAAATGGTACTTCTGACTATTATTTCTATAGATATCTAAACCGATACCGTGTCGGACGGACGTGACCGGGCGCGCTGACGATAAAATCGGTCAGTAAAATCGTCCAATTTGCTGGCTTTGACCAATATAGCGAATCTCGTTTGACATAGATAGTGGTACGTACTCGTATTTGCAACTGTTTTAGTATTCTGACTCTGTTGGAAGTGGTCTGGGTTTAAAAGATCAGTTTTTGCGGCGTTCAAGGTCAATTGCTGTTGGATTTTGAAATGAAAGCCTAGGCATGTCAAAACTGTATGTTATATGATAATATGTTTTTTGGAAATAAATATTTAAATTTACTTAATAACTCAGTTAAGTTATAACTTTGAAGTTTGTTTTTAATAGCCTTACATATCTTATAAATTAACAAAATAATTCAACAAAAAAATTATTATTTTGAAATTCATATTTTACCTATAGTATCACGACTTATTACCTAATATTCAAAAACAAAATAGAACCAATTTGAGGAGAAGAATTTCGCATTTGACGAAGCCAAACATTCAACATGGCGGATTGACGCGCACCAAATGAATCGGAAAAACGCATTCTATTGGCCCCTGTGAAATGTATCGAAAAAATGTTATCTTTACGCGTGTTTGTTTTATGAGTTTCACTGAATAATGGACTGAAAGAAGTTGGCGTCCGAATATATTTTTTTAATATTGTTTATTTAAATATAATATTTTACCAAGCGTTTAAACTATACGTACTTACTTAAATGTAAGCGGTGGAGTAGTTTCGTTTCTTTCTTTGTTAAAACACTCTAATCTCAGCAGCTACAGGACCGATTTGGAAATACATGCACTGTTAGACAGCCATTTACCGGAGAAAGATGACTTTTTTCTTAAGTAGATTAGGCCAAAGAATGTGTAATTCCGTCCATAAAGAATTAATACCTTTTAATTTAGCATAACAACGCGATGTACACATTATCTAATGCTAACATATCTATAAACAAAACACGCGTATATTATTCCGTTGTAATAAATAATAATTATACCTTTAGAAAACAAACTAATCGGCCTGCAAAATGCATTGCCATAACTCTTCTCCGATTTGCAAAAACAAATAAATCTATTGAATGGAACATAAATTCATGTTCATGCTTCAATTGCCTAAAACTGAACAAGCTGAATAAATTAGCATGTCAACGGACACGCATAATTACTATCGAATTGTGAACAAAATGTTTGAAATTGACTTAAAGTCGAATACTAAAGGTAAAGTTCGATGAATTATTTTCAAAGGTATGTAACATAGGCAATTACTCATCATCATCATCTCAGCCATTAGCCTCTTAGGCTGATATCAACATCTTGTTTATGATACTTAGCGAATATGCTTACTATATTTTCTATAAAATCGTATTCAAAATCAAAACCCGCCCGAAACAACCCAGCTTTACTACTAAAATTTAATGACATTAAGATTTTGACAGGACTATTTGTATTCGGACCGCATAGGATCCATTAATTGGTACCACAATGGCGCGGGACGAGATATCTGATGGCGTTGCTATGAGAAAGCTGATATATATCAACTATCATAGTGTAATATGTCTACTTAATCAGATCGGTTCCGTATTTGAATTCGGGTTATGATATTAGAAGGAGATTGTATTGTATTGGGGTGAGTAAGGGTTTTGATATGTGAAACGTGAATGGTCTGAAGTATTGTTTAGTAATTGTAATCTTGAAGTTTTTTAGGCTCAAGTTCACCGATAACATATACGTCCGTTTTTATTTGAACAACTTTTAACTTTAAAAACTGGCGTTTTAGTTGTTCGTGAACTATTAAATTAAGCTTGCTCTCTTAACAATGTTTAATTCTTACCACAGCCAAACAAACATACTCGTAGTCTGAGGTTTGGGTAAGTTTTTCAATTATTATTTTTTTATCTAAACTTAAACCTAATATAAAAATTATTCAATTCCACAAATTTTCTCATAAATTAATGGATACTTAGGTTCATAAATATGTCATAGGTTAAATATGTCATGACTTACCTATACAGAATTCTCTAAAATATTGACCTTAAAAATAAAATAGTAGGCAAATACTTGAACACGACTCACGCTTTTTATCTCGTACTTAATGCAAGGCCACATAAGGAATTTCAATTTAGGATCAAAGCCGGGAATTTGAAGGTCGGACTGTAGTAGCTGTGTGCTACGCCGTAGCATGTACTACGTGACCGCAGCTGTAATTTGACGTAGTATATGCTACGCTGCGTAGGCGAGTCGGAAACCAAAAGTCATACTAGGAATTCGTAAAAAGACTTCTGAATGAAATGAAATTAGTATTACCATATTTTTTTATAGAACGTTTTACAATTACTTCTATGAAAGTAATAAATGATGAAAGAATAACTCTATTACAAATCTATACATAAGTAACTCAAGCCAAAGAGAGAAAAAAAACTAATAGAAAAACAAAGGGAATAATGTCAGACATTCCATATTCAACCGTTAGAGTAGAAATATCCATTAAAGTTCTTCGTACATTTGCAGAAATTCCTCCCAAAATATCTAGCTACTTATCAGTCCTACTTGACCCTTAATATTTTATTCAAAGCTGGGTACTTCATTAAGACCCCTTTGCTTGGAAACCTTACAGTTTCTTGAAAGTTTAATCCTTTTCTTTGGACCTCAAAGGAACTCCTAACTGAAGGGGTAGTGTCAAAAATAAATTAGGTTTGTAGTTTAAAGTTACAAGGAAAAATTTAGTTTTAGTAATCTACTTATTGTCCTAGGACCTTTGTTCATTAGTTACTATTATACATTATCATTCATAGTGGTCTGCCTTAGTTAGGCACTAGTTTCCACAAGCAATTCGGAAAAACTTCTCTCTTTTACCTGGATAAAAAGTAGCTTATGTCAGTCTTCAGGGCACAACCTATCTCTGTACAAAATATATTATAAGTTTTTTTGTGATTGCGTAACAAAGTTGTAGTATTAAAATTATTTAGGAAGTACAAGAATACAAAATGATGTGTGTAAGATTCAAAAGCTACGATGATGATAAAAAAATAATGATATGCCAACACTTTTACAATTTTTGTGAAAGAAATCTCTTCACCCATTTTCTTCGGTACTCTGTAATTTTCCAAAATTTTCCTCAAACAAAGCGAACACTGCTTTCTACACGTTTGGCGGTAAAATATAAGTATACTTACACACTCTTAAATACGCCTTGGGGAAATACAAGGGATTTTGAACACGGGAACTGAGCTATACTTAAATGTATGTTAGGCACATACCTACAGACTACTTTCTTGATTGCTCAGTATATTGAGTAAGATATGAACCTTAGAAAAACAAAAAATAGTTTTTTTTTTTAGTTCATCGTCATCTATTTCCTTTTTTTATTATTATTTATTTATATCAGGCGTCTAAGGCCCATAGAAACACAATACATAAAATATTATATCATACACTAATACATACTTTAAACAACTTAAAACTAAAGCACACGAAGTGTCGGCGTCGTGTTACCAATTGCCAATCGTGCCAAACCTTTTACCAATTGTGTTCGGTAAGGCTTTCAGTTTAACCATATGCATCTGAGTGCGTATTGTACATGAAGGTTCTGCCTATCTGACCAACTCAACCCAATTATCTGCGCAACCCGATACACGTTGGTTAGACTTGTCAGACTTCCTAGCTTCGACTGACCGCCGAAGATTTTCAAATGACAACCGGGACTGTACAATTCAAAGTGCCTTCCAAAACATAGTGGCTTCCGAAATACTAGGTTTGATACAAATATTAATTTCTGATGAGCTATTTATTACTGTTGAGTACTAGGAAATATTAAGAGAAAGGGTAATTTTAACAAATAATTGAGCAACCAATTTCCACCCGAAGTTTGTAGGGTTCTAATAAACCGATTGCGTGCCAGATTCATCTTAATCCCTTCAGCTGCTTTGCGTGCTTAAATAATAAACATCCGACCATTTCTCATTTAGAATATCGTAGATTAAAAAAGATTAGAAGAAACCTATTTCATAGTACAGTTGCTTTCAAAAAAAGTATCACACTTATTTCGCTACTCGAGCCTAATCTTAACAAAAAAAATCGTAGTTAGAAACCCGGAAAAATATTCAACGTTATTTCTTTTTCTAAATCCCAGATCAAGCGAAATTACTTGGAAATAATAAAAATGTTTGAGAAAAAAACGTGTTGGAACCAAGTTTGTGTGAAAATAACAATTTCCGTCGTATCTAGAGTTGAACCCGCTGGCCGTTTCATTTTTCACAATTTCGTTTCTCGGTTCCAAGATTTCATTCTATTGTTTAAACTGTGAGATGAACCACTCAGATTTTGAGCTTTATTTTCAATTCAATGTTGCTTTTTTTTCGTTTGAATCGTTTTTTGTTTTGCGTGATTAAAGGCTCGAGCAGACCGGATGCGTATGCGTAACCACGTCGTAGTCACGCGCGTAGTTACGGCGTAACCATGAGTTGTAATGTATGGAAATGTATGAGACAGGCCACACCGCTTGCGTAACGTAGACGTGCGCGTCGTTACGCAAGCGGTGTGGCCTGTCTCATACATTTCCATACATTACAACTCATGGTTACGCCGTAACTACGCGCGTGACTACGCTTACGTCTACGCATACGCATCCGGTCTGCTGGAGCCTTAATTTGAGTTGCTGCAGGGGAAGTAGTCGTTATATCTGAGATATAGTATAATTCAAAATATACACTGAAAAAGCTCTGTGAATGTACTTCTTTATTTTGGTTTAAAATTACAAAGGATTGGTGTTTGTCATTGAATTAACTTGTAGCAAATTATATTCAACGATTCGTTTTCCCGAGGTTTCAACCACAACCCGTGGGAACTCGTAGAACCAGGATTTAATATCGATAATATAACAATAAAATATTTTCTCGTTATTATACAATGTGTCCCGGGGATAAGTGACCACCCGAAATTTTTTGAATATTTGTACAAAATTAAGGATAATTTCCTTTATATTTTTGAAAAAAATCATTAAAAAAAATTTATTGTCAGGCCTGTTAATAACAGGCTTTGCTCTTTTTTTTCAAATTTCAACTGACTGTATTTTTGCATTTGTTTGAAATAGCAGCAAACATTGTTCTGAGCTATTGTAGGAAATATCATGTAGTTTATTAATAAATTAAAAGAAAGTGATATTAAGGGGGCATTTATTGGACTTATTTTGAAAAAACTGATAAAAAGGCGTTATTTTCTTTGAATTTTTATTTTCTTTTTTTTTCTAATAAATGTTTTATTACATTTTTGTTATGTTTGATAATTTTAATTGATAAACTATGATGTCGGCTAGTCAATTAAGAAAAAAGAATTTAAAAAAAATCTGTAAAAAAACTTTTAAGTTAAACGGTTTTATCTTATGTGCACTGAAAACTAGAAAATAAAAAAAACTGTTACTTACCTATAAACCTACATAGGTGGTCCCGGTCATATTAGACTAAAATAAAAACGTGGGGCCCATTACCTAACTATTACTGTAATACTTTCTTCTAGAGGTAAAATAGGTGTGGATTTCTACTTACTATAATCGTAACTGGAGATTTTGACAATCAATAATCAGCCGTAGCGGCTTCACCAGCGAACGCCGAGCTCACGATCTACCAAAGTATAAAGATATGCTTTGCCATAGGTAGGATTTCAGAGGGCCCCCACGTTTTTATTTTAGTCTAATATGACCGGGACCACCTATGTAGGTTTATAGGTAAGTAACAGTTTTTTTTATTTTCTAGTTTTCAGTGCACATAAGATAAAACCGTTTAACTTAAAAGTTTTTTTACAGATTTTTTATTTTCTAGTTTTCAGTGCACATAAGATAAAACCGTTTAACTTAAAAGTTTTTTTACAGATTTTTTATTTTCTAGTTTTTAGTATTTGATGAAAATGCCTACCGAATATTCCTCATTCTATATTTGGGTCAGCAGCGGTGAGGGAGTGCCAGACTCTTACTGACTAAAAACCGTTGTGTTTCGTCGTAGGCCTTTTATGTACCAGGACAATCCCGCAGCCCAGGCAGGCCTTGGCCCTGTTAGGCCCCGCTGGGGTTGCTGACAGTATTCTACTTGAGTTGCCCTTTCATTTGATACCCATATTGAGGGGGTTGTGGAAAAAATATGTAATCCGCCATTTTGTACCGGCGGCCATCTTGGATTTACAATGTTATTGATATTAGTATATTGTATTGTCATCGGAATTAAAGGTGTGTACCAAATTTCAGATCAATCTGACAACAGCAAGGTACTTAAATTTGAATTACTAAATTTGACCCAAGAAAGAATAAAACAAACAGGGTAAGCTAAATAAAACCGTTTAAATATGTAAAAACTTAGGAAATATCTTAAAAAAACTGCAGCACGTCACAGTATTTACTAAAAAAATTAAAAAAATCATTAAAAAAAAACCGACGGCGGTAAGTCCCAAATATAAAGGAAATTATACTTAATTTTGTACAAATATTCAAAAAATTTCGGGCGGTCACTTATCCCCGGGACACATTGTATTAGTTAATCTAATTTTAGAAGGTTCTGGGCTAAATATCATCTTAATAGTCTAAAAGTTGAGAGTTTTCCGCGAGGACATTAGCCCCTTACTGATATTATCACCCACAGCAATAATTTCGTTTACTATATTTTTGAGTGACGGGCTTAACCTTTTCACACACACACAGAAAGCTATTTTTGGATTTGTTTAGATTCAATAATTGTTTATTCGGTAAGTCAAGCATTGACCTCGGAAATAATAGATATATTTTTATGAGCTTTCTTTTTCCCATCTAATGTTTATTTACTTTATAAATTAATGAATATTTTGCGGTGTTTTCCCAAAGAGAGAGAAACAATGAAGCGAAAAAAATACAAATCAATTATGTAAAAAAGCTTAAAAAGGATAACTAACCGGAATTTGTAATAATCGATCAAAGAAGTTACAGTAAATATAATAAATCTGCCAATTAGCCAAAGGGCTCGTAATTTTAATTAATGAAGCTATTTTGAACTTAGAAAGTATATCTATACATATTGATTTCATTTTTAATCTATGTCAGATTAAGTGTTCTAAAGTACGCGCAATCAAATATAGACGACAATAATGTACTGAATGAACCAACTACGCGTAGAGAGAATGCCTAATCTTTACCCAGCTAAATATAAATGTGACACTAATGATAGAAAGTTGAAAGGGCTATTATATAGGTAACAACATTTTCACTACAAATGTCAATAACCTCTTTCTAATTAATAACATTAGCAAATAATAACTAACTAATCGCATTAACCGTTAATAGCTTACTGTCGGAAGTTTTGATCCCTCGTAATACCGTTAATTGCCTCCCAAGATACAAGATACCGTTATCGTTTAATCAATTAACCTTCCGCTAAATAGTCCATTATACTAACCTTCACTTAATATGGGAGTGACGTACAATTTCCGGCATTAATGATACTCTTGGAGACATGTGTACGTACATCCTTATAGTAAGAATAATATAAATATGAAAGTAACTCTGTCTGTCTGCCTGTCACACTTTCACATCAAAATTACTCAACCGTAATTAATGGAACAGTCTAGAGAGTCTAAAAAAGGCACGTCTCCTATTTATCTGGATGCAGGAAGTGGGTTCTTCCGGGTGCGTATGGATCTGCGGAGAAATTATTTTAATAAATGCACTCATCTTGAGGTTCGTGTTAGGTAAACAAATAATAGAACTAGCTAAAACCAAATGAAATACATGTATAGGTAAAGACAGAATGAGGATTGACTTGTTTTCGTTTACACCACTAAAATCATACGTTTCCATAGTCAGATTATTCATAGTTTCGAACTACATCGAGCTTAGAGCTCTGGGTTTTCGTTGAAAATTCGAAAACACGTTGCTATTCCAGGAATCTTATATCATGTACAATATATGTAGTTCAGAGAAAGCACTAGTTACAGACTACAGATAAAGCTATTGTAGACTTTTTTATTTCTATGAAGCCATTAACATGATTATAACATAGTAAAACCTCTTTTTTCAAATAATAAGGGATCTAAAATTTAAATACCGAACATAATACTTCAAAACACAAAGTACGCATTACCTTAAGCCAGTTATAACTAACAAAGCTTACCTTGTCAGCGATTATACATAACGACCAGTAATTCCCACTTTACCCGCAACATAACTGGCCACTCATTAAAATATTTTTGAAATAAATTCTCGTTGCTACCCTCGCTCTTGGGCCGCCGGGTATTCTGCGAAATGACCCATTACGCTCCTGTATGGACCATTTGGCCGTAAAACTGAACTGTTACTGGAGAACTCTCACTTTTACTAACATTTTGTTGGAATGTATTTTTTAGTTTTTCCAGGGAAACTGGTTTTGAGTTGAGTTTTATGTTTCAAGATTTATATTTTAGGGCAAAAAGTTTGTAAAAGACAGAAGTAGGTATAATGAAATTTTTCCTAAGAGTAACTTTCTTCATAAAATAAGTATTACCTTTCAAAGAAACTACATCAATGAGAGCATAGCCCTAGAGAAGCAATGAAAGAAAAATCAATGTTTTAAAAAACGACATTTATATTACGAAGCTATGACATTTCAAATTCAACTTAAAAATAAAACAACCTCTTTCTTATTTCCATATTCCATATTCAAACATCATTCTGATTCTGCCACGTAATAAGAAATATCACATCGTAACATGATATAAAGAATAAAAAAATAAAAAAGATACTCATATTTTTGAAGCATACTAATTTCCGAACTGAATAATACATGTCACTGTCAGCGTTGTCTAGCCTAACGGCCGTTTCCAATAATCAACCTATCCATTTTTTTGCCTACTAGAGATAGGACTTTTTAAACTAAAAAGGAGATGGCCAAAAAAACACCCAGAATCGACAGGAACTTCATATGTATGATTGGATTCAGTATAATTTGTGGATTTTAAAAAGTATTTCAAATCATCTAAAAACCATGGGGTTCTCTTTTTATAACGTTTTTTCGATCAAGATTTTAGTTCACAAAAAAGTTTACTTTTACTATTTGATGTTCGTTAGAAGTTGAATGCAGACTCGTGATTGGACCGTTTTGCATTGCTAAGTCATTTGTTATATTTGACAATGTCACATGGCGCGATTTTCAAAGACAATTTCTCCAAAAACATTTCATAGCCAGTTGTGAAGGTTGCATGTAACTGCGAAACCTCTCCAAGTAGGTAAGGTCGGTGCTTAATCGTATCTGGAGTGGTTAAATACAAGACCTTTTAATCTCCAGGCAAACTCTGTAACTATGGGGATATTACCATTGGCTTGTATAATGTTAGTGTACCTTGTTTTTTATGTGCCTTGATATCAATAATCTTATAAATCAACATAAATTCAACAGAACTTATTTAGTGAAAATATGATATAGCTCCTATACCCCATGGATTTCAGGCTGGATTTTTTGGCATCATCAAAGGTAAATAATAATGAACCCATTGGTACCCATTTCGTTGCTGTCGATTCTGGGTTTTTTTTCTATGAAAATTTGGCCATCTCCTTTTATCTCTGGTTAGCAAATGGACAGATAGATAGAATATTGGGAGTGGCCGTAAGTCGGTCTATCAGGTACTAATTGTGTATGCATAGAAGGTTCTCGAATACCTATTAGAAGTGCTTGGGGTGAACCCGGCTGCGTTAGGTACCTTATTTTCTTGTTGAAGTGCCGGATCATATTAGATTTTATTTCGAATTTTTTACTTACATAATTGCATAATGTTAAGGCAGTTCTGTGAATGCGGATGAGTTTGTTTTGTTTAATATTTTATGGGGATTTGCGTTTGGCTGATAACATACCTAAGTTTTATAAATAAATACGTTAAAATATTAAAGTCATTTTTAAGCAACACTAACCTTTTCTAATTACCATACGTCTCTATGGGTTAATAACTACATGTTTTGTTTTGCCCATTCTAAATTCAAATTAACATAACGAAAACAAAAATAAGTTTATAATAAAATAGGATTATATTGCCCGCTAGTCAACCTGCTTTGATTTAAAAATAGAATTGTGTAAACCAGATTGGAGTCCCGTTTCTCTGGAACACTAGAACCAGAATTTATTTTAAAATAAAGTTCTAGACTGTATTTGAATTTATAAAATACTTACCAATAATAGAATCCGGGTCAAATGTGGTAGAATAAGTAGGAAAATGAATAAGCCTATTTCTTCTTCTAAGAGCATAGAGCGTGCGATATTTTTTTAAATAATGAAGAATTTTGTAAACCATCTCCTACACATTGGCTTTGGAATAATTTTAGTCCATGTCATGTCATGACATAAAGCCAGACACAAGCTTAATGGTTTAACTAACCAGATTACGAACATAGCGCCATAAATCAATTTAAGTACTCACAGGTACACAAATAATAATAATACATCTGCTTATTATTATACCTAAGTTCTATTTATATGTAGTTTTGCATAACAGACATAGGAATTGGACATAACTTCTGTGGGGCCAATGTCAAAATGATATCCCTGGTAAGCAAATCTACAGATGGATAAAATATTGGGAATGGCCACTACAAATCCCAACAGTATCTTCGCAATTTTTTGACAAAGTTCACGCATTTAATTTTAAAAGATTTGAAATGAGCTTCGAACTCCCAGGACGATATACCGCCAAAAAAAACATGAACAAATAACCGCCATTATTCAAATTCAAATTTGGAAAACGTATTATAGCAGTCGTCTACAGAATATATGGCTTCGCTAGCTTTACTGCGTTCATATTTTTATAAATGATATCCATCTGAGCTCCATTATTTTGTAGTTTTACTCGTATTTGTCAAAGTAAACTGCATTCGAATGGTAAGAAATCTTTTTATGATCGCACGGTGTACGTAATGTGTTTCGGTAAGTACTTTTGTTTCGTATTGTTTATCGTTTGTCATTGTCATAAGTATGAAATCTTCACTAAAGTTTTGATGTGAAAATCGTTCTAAAACATGAAAACCACGCTGTTATAAGAAAAAATATAAAGATTACGAAGTAGCTTCCTCGAGATGAAAGAAAAACCGGCCAAGTGCGAGTCGGACTCGTGCACGAAGGGTTCCGTAAATTACAGTTAAATCAACCTATCTCAAAAACTATAAGAGATACTTTGATCAAACCAAAAATCGTTGAAAGAGTTAATTAGCATGCATCACCTCTATTTTTTTTAGAATTTTATACCCCGTAGTTATAAAAATAGAGGGGGGGGGACATACTTTTTACGACTTTGAGAGCTGATATCTCAAAAACCGTTCACTTTAAGAAAAATGTTTTTTAGAAAACTTTATATCATTTTAAAAGACCTTTCCATTGATACCCCACACGGGTATGTACATCGAAAAAAAAAATTTCATCCCTCAGTTACATGTATGGGGGGCCCCACCCCCAATTCTTTTTTTTACTATTTAGTGTCATATTTTTGTAGCGGTTCATACAACACATATTCCCATCAAATTTCATCACTGTAGTACTTATAGTTTCCGAGTAAATCGGCTGTGACAGACGGACAGACGGACAGACGGACAGACGGACATGACGAAACTATAAGGGTTCCGTTTTTGCCATTTTGGCTACGGAACCCTAAAAATCACAGGAAATATGCACATCATCGAAATGTTCGTAGTATTCCCTAATTGTGACTTAGCTATCTATGAGTCTTCGTTGGCTACACAAATTAGAAATATTTCTCTTTCATACAAAACAGTTGCACTATCATCTGGTTGTTCTCAACAAACAGATAATAAAAGCTCCAGTTTATATTCCCAAATGAAATTATAAGGGTCCCGGCTTAACGCAGTTATTTGTTCGCTAAAGTTGTTACAAGTTTGTGTGCGTAGATACTGTGTAGATTGTGACCACAGCCTTGGGAGGCGACACTTACAACTAAGCCAAACTACCATCTATCAGTGACATAACATTACACTTTACAAGAGGTTTAACATATGTGTACCCCGCTTTAGGCCTTAATTCTAGTGTAGAACGGGCCTAGCAAAAAGTTTTTATGTAAAAAGTTTCGAGCCTAACGTCCGTAATATTTTTTGTTCCCGCTAAAACTTTGACAGCTGTCATGGAATGAGAAGTTAGGTTAGGTTATTATTTGAGTTTTTATAAGAGTATAACATCTTAACGTAAAGCATTATAGAATCAACTTTTAAATTATTTCCTTTTATTCCCTGTCTCATAAAGAAAGCCATAAAATTGCTACGCAAATATCGACTCCGTGCCAAAAGTCTGTGGCCAGTAAACTATCATACAGCAGGTGCACTAAATTGAGAATGCAATTTTTTCCCCTCCCATGCAAGCGCTTTTCCCAAAGTTATTGCATTTTTACAACCAGTGTTACCAATATTGCTTTTACGAAATTTATTACTGTTTAAACTGGTTTCGACATTGATAAAGATTGTGAACAGAACAATGAAAAGAATGAAAAAAAGCTACGAATATAGTTTCATCGTGGTTTCGTCGCACTAAATCTTTCGTAGATGTCAGATGCTTACTGGATCTATCAGTATAGTACCTAATAATAAAAGTTTCAGGCAACTTTGGCTATAAATAAAATGCTGTAAGTATCTAGCTAAACTTATATGGATCTTTATTCTTTCCTATGTTCCTAACATACATACATGTAAGTAAAAACTATGTAGTTTCCTAAACAAGGACCTACGGAATGCTGAATATAAAATGTAGTGCTTTAATCCTATTACTTCACAAAAGCTAAGCCAATTATCGAATTACATATGGTAGACGCATACGTTACTGAGCATACAATGGGAGAGCCCATTACCTTGACCTATACTTACCTCGTTAAGCTACCTTGTCACCAACTTTGAAAATTGGCTATATATCGGCATCGCTAGTAGGTTAGTCTATTTCCAAATGTAATAAAATTACAATTATTTTTGTACCTTTGTAAGGTCTTTGAGAGTCGCTGCGCATATTAAAAGGAAAATTCTTAGAAAACATCTCGATACAAGCAAGTGACAGGAGGGGAGACAAGATGAAATTATATTACAGGGCAATATTCTGAACGAAAAGGAAAAAAATGTTTCAGTGATTTATTAAACTAGCTTCCGCTAGTAGTTTCACCCGCGTCCCGACGGAACAAAATCGCGCACCCATATAAAAAGTAGTATAACCTTCCTATTTTATAATATTTGAATAGATAGCCTAGTTCTATAATAAGTTCCAGTAAAAATAAAACTAAATAAAATTGAAAACCTCACAAAACCCTAACAAAAACATTACCATTTTCATAATTGAAAATCGAATTCAAAATAACAAAGTTATCTAGAGAAATGTGGTAATAATACGGGCTATATCAATTACCATTACGAAATAATGAACCGCTGTTTAAACCATCAAACAGTTTTAAATTAATTTTCACAGCAGTGGCAATGCTAAATTGTAGTAACTGAATTATTCAAAAAAGGGGTATTTTGTGGTATAAACCTGTACTGAATACAGAATTGGGAGTAGGTAGTATTAGCTGACGCTAAATAAATATGAGTTAATTAGGAGCAGTGGTTTATATTTGTTGAATTTATATTGGATGTTCAGAAAATGGTAATTGAGACCTTCTTTTATTAGGTACATTTTGAAACACAGAATTATGTGATAAAATATAACGTATTGCTTTTTCATGAAGAGCTACCGACAAATGATAACTTTCGTTTCAGAAGATATAAAAACAAACCCGCCCTTTTCTTTTGTCAATTTGGCTACAATTTTACTTATTGCAATCAAATTGTCATAAATCTTGAAAATCTTTACGTATTTAAAGGTTAACTTACCTATTGTTATTTGAATTACTTCATGCTTTTCAAAACTAGGAAACAAAGCAACTAACTCAAACTAAACTCTTACTTTTAGATCTACATACTTAATTAAAGAAATGGGAGTAGCTACTTTTCCTTTACACAAAGCTACATTTTCATAATAAGGGAACATAATCTTAGATAGTGTAACACTGATTACGTTCCCACTCGATGCAATCTCATTTCTCCCCATAGGTACTCTTAGGCTGCGTCTACACGGCACAAGTAGCTTGCGCATGTTGAGACACAAGCGCAGGTTACAAGCATTTTAGGATGCGACTACACGGTGCATGTAGCTGGAGCAAGTTAACATGCTCAACGGAAAAGTGACAAGAGAATGCGGGTCGGTATTTTGCTTTGTTACATGCTCGGGACCAGCGACCCGCACGTTCTTAAAATGCATGTAACCTGCGCATGTACCTCAACATATGCAAGCTACCTGCACCATGTCGATGCACCCGTGCGGATCTAGCGACTCGCGCATGTACCAAAGCAAAATATAAACCCGCGTGCTCTGTTGCGTGCGCGCGGGTCATTTGCGCATGTTAACTTGCTCCAACTACTTGCACCTTGTAGACGCATCCTTAGTGGAACTTTCTAGAAAAATATTATGCAATGTTCCCGTTATTTACACATTGTACGTTCTACGTAATTGTTGGTTGGTTGGTTGGTTTACTTAAGTATGTTTTACATTACATTATGGTTTTCTTGGTAATTGATGTGTTAGGTATGTCATGTTTTTGTACTACAGTGTAAGTAGGTGCAGTGCCTACCTAACTAACTAACCTAATTAATTATGTAGAGTTTAAATAGGTATACATAAGTATTTTTTAATCAGTTAAGAATAAAATTGTTTCGCAATAGCTAGGTATAGTTACATATTAATAATTACAGAATATTAAAAATTATATTTAATTACCTATATCTTACTAATAGATTTAGAAATAATTATACCTATTGACCCTTAGTTCTAAATGTTTTTAGGTACTCAAAACAAAGCTAAACTTCATATATTCTACATGTTAGAAAATAAAAATCTCATTTCAAACGAATCACAGACCCAAGGATCCTCTCTATAAAGACTCCTCTAATAATTACATAGCAACCTTGAAACTTGCAATCTAACTTCATACTATTTTATAGAAATAAGAAAACGCTGTTGTTGCTTATTTTTCCCTCGTCGCATCAAAACAAGGTTAATTGCTTCTAAAACTAGAAAGTTTACTGATTTCCAACTTGTTAACACTTGGTTTTTCAACGTGACCCAGAGGAGTAGATTTGTACAATGAAAGTCGTTTTGAAGTTAGGAGGATTACCTAAATACAAGTGGGCAATTATGAGTACCTAAATTCCTTTCTTACATAATATACTTTCTAAGATATAACTAGTGGTGAAATATATGATGGAGTGCCAGGTGTCCGAGAGCGATGTCGTAAATAGAGCAAAGTGGAGAAGAAAAATTGGGAAAGCGGACATTAGCAGGAAATATATAAATCTAGATTTAAACCTGAAGAATAATTTAGAATTTATACGGGTTCACGAAGGCACTATTTACCATAGAAAGTGATTGAAATCAGAGCAAACACGCGCCCACTCATTTATCTTCAACTAGCCATATGAAGCCGAAATTGCTACTATTCACCAAAAGTAGCCAATGATAAATCCAATGAGATTGCCTATAAACCGCTACGCAACACCCACCATCCGTTACCCACAAAAGATTTTAAATAAATAAACATTTTTACCCACAAACGGATAACCGACGGGAGGTAACCGTTCCGGAACAACTAAGGTGCTGCTATTGGCACATCTATAACCGAATACACAGGGCCGGACATACCCCGAATCAGGTAGCCGCGGACCCCGCGTGAGAGGGGGCCACGCAGCTGAACAGAATCAAATATACCTGCGATTCAGTGGTGGACAGAGGAAGATTTTGGGGCTGCAACCTTTTAACATACCTACCGTATGGCGAAAACCTTATGAATTACTGCGCCTGGGGAGGTTGGAGAAGTATGACGGACGGAATATCACGATGTTGAGGCACTTCTTTCATAAACAAAATCCCTCCACAGTTCGAGTAATGAAATCAACATATACCTGGTTAAGTTAAAAAAATCCATTAATAAATTTTTCATCACATACAGACACTTAATGACGCGCCATTTTTGCAGGCCCCACGCTTTTTAAATCCGGCTCTGTATAGATTCCTACCCGTGGCCACGTGCACCGTTCACGTGGACATAAAGTGTGATTTATTTTCAGGGTAACCCTGACATGCTCTGACATGTTGGTGAATTTTTTCCGCGGGCTAAATAGACCATGGTGACAGGTTATATTCTGGTGACAAGATGTTGATGGTTTGTAAGGAAAATTGTCGCCATTTCTTTGTTAGAAAATAGATTAGTGTTCTTTCCGCGACTTTATCATTGAGGATTTCATAGTTGGGTCCAATAAAAGGAATTTTCCATCAATCCTATTGAAAGGCCTTGTTGGACATACCTTTTAAAATTAAACTAAACTGCGATGAGAAACTCCCTTTGACTGAATATTCCCTCTCAAACAGAATGTTGTCATAGAAAATGTATGGCTAAATATCCGGAAAATTGATGATTGTATCTGGGCGCGCGAACACAAAATTAATTTGCATAACACAGACTTCTACATATAGTGCTTTGTCAACACTACACTGCAGCCGCATACCAAAACCACAGACCTAAAACCAATACACAGTTACCAGTTATTACAGGCATTTTGTATAAAACTTGTGGACAATTTTCTAGATCTCTTCCCCGAAAATACCGCCACTCGCACACCCACACCAATGATCTGTCGACGTTTTCTTTGGAAAGAAAAATTGTGCAAAGCTCCAGGCTTTTAGATACCCAGCGATAAAGCATTATAGAGAAAATCATTCCCACAGTAGTATTGATATTAAAATTGTTTTTTATAAGTAAAGAAATCACGTTAAAAGCGCAAAGACCAATCTGTCGCTTAACTCCGCGGTTTTCATTCGCCGACAGCAGCACGAAAGGAACATTATAGTGTCCTTTAAAATATACGCAATGAAACAGAATGATTATAAATATAAAGTAACAAGTCTTTTGTTAATTTTATAGCTGTTTTATTGCGGAAGTTGGAAGAATATCGCAGCTGAAGTTAAAATGAATGAATTTTTGAATTTAGTACCTATTATTATTGTCAATATTCGCTTGGTGGAAAGTTGGGCTACCACATCTTCTTCTTCTTTCTCCTGCCCTGTTCCCAAATTTTACTTGGGGTCGGCGCAATATGTCATTTTCTTCCATTTTCCCCTGCCACTCGTCATACTGACACTCACTCCCTTCCTATTCATATGGGCTACCACATCTAATGGGATTTAATAAATTGTAAAAGATTTAGTGTAGAAAAACTATGTAGTTAATACCTACAAGAACAATGCCACAAACTAACAAACTATTCTATAACTTTTTCACAACTTTACTTTGGCGTAACGCCAAACCACAAAACAACTCAAACAGCTGCTCAAGGATCAAGAATTCGCTTTACCTATTAAAACATCGCCAAAACATTCGACTAAGATATTCACCAAAATAAATGTTTTACAACCCAACCCTCTAAACCTCCTTTTTACTGAAATATTAATCCTTTGTGCCGAGATCCTTAAAGTTTAACAAGACCGCAGGACTTCACCTTCATCCTATAAGCCATCCTAAGGTTATAGTATAACCTATCCTTGCTTCGTTAATTACTGCCCGGGTAGTGTTAATTTTCGGTAACCGTTTAATCACCCGTTTATCCGGATATAAGGACCAGGGTCTCATAAAGTGAAGCAACTAATAAGTTTGTCTTCGCACGTGTCAAACTGTTTGATACTGTTGAACTTAATTAAGGATATTCCAAGATATGGATTTGCTTAGCACGTAACTTCACTTCACTTTACATGAAGGTTTCAGTTGCTCATTGTGGAAGAGTAATGATCAATGCTTATACCTTTTACCTACGTGTGAAATAAGACCTGTTCACAATAATGTTATGTTACTATTATAACGATCGTGATGTCACAGAGAGGGCATATATGTACTTCAATTGCCATTTACGAAACATACCTACTTCAAATGCTACTGAAGTTTTGATTAGCCATATCTAATTTGGTACCTAAGTACTACCTTATACTTCATAACTTCATGTAATCCACCTGTTACATATACCCATATTATTATATCCAATACAAAATTCTGTATTCACAAAATGTTTAACTAAACTTCCCGTACGCGTACGATACGAAAGTTAGTTTGAAATCTTTTCCGTTGTTAGCCTTATTACTGGTAATACTGGCTGACGAGCTTGTTACACATACTTAGGTACTTCGAGAGTTCTAGAATTTTCCGGAACATTTCGTTTGGAAATACCTAATGTGTTTCGAAGGGGATATGGTTGATGCTGTTTTGTTTTGTGAGAGAAGGATTATTTTTGGGTTATCTATATATATCTATATATCTATCTCTATAGATTTTCTTCTTCATATCAAACAGATTACAGATTAATGAAGCCCCAGTTTCAAGGTTCGCTTTGGTGTCGGAACTATTAGCAGCAGAACTCTCTAGTGTATGATTTTCAGACACAGAGGTTCAGCTAGACTCAGAGTCGTCAAGAAATCAAAAAGTTTATGTAATAGTAGCTAAAATAAATATAATTTAAATACAAAATCCCAAATCAAAAAGTTCCTTTTCTACTAAATTACCTATACTTTCTTAATTATAAAACTGGAACTGAGGCTTGAAATTCGATCTGTTTACACAGCTCGAGGGAAAAGAGCCTAATTTTGTTCTAGATTCTGACGCCAAATTAATTAAAAGAGTATTTTCTCAGCTCAGTATCCGATTTCCTTTGTAGAAGTTAATTTAAAAAGTATTTCGTTCGTATCTTTCCGTTTTAGAGTTGCGAATGAAATTATAATATACTTTTTCGTATCGAGTGAGCTGCAGGTTGAATCACCTAACAAGCCTATCCTATAAGAGTTTTCTAAAATTCACCTGACTGGCTCAAACATCTCTACTATAAACTTACCGACTGTAATTTTATTAAAATATTCATATTGGACGAACAATATCCAGCTGTGAATTATGACGATGACAGACTATTTACCTACTTATGTAACTTTTTTCGAATAAGATATATTTTTACACAAAATATACAAGTTAGACCCAAGTCAGCAGCAGCTTGTGTTTACAGAAAAACTAAGTGTTAATATTACCGTTATTGGAATTTGAAAGGAAATAAAATTGGAGCATAAAATGAAACAAAAAATGGTACAACAGTTTCAACAAAGAAAAATGTTGTTTTCAACTATTTCCCAATATACTGGAATGCAAAACCTTTCGACATTGGTATACAGAGAAATAAACTGTTGTTAAAATCACTAGCATCAGATATTTAAAGTATTTTAAACCCGTGATTGTTTCACCTTCAAATCACAAAGGGGCTTTCGAACATCTAGGCACCATCACTTTCTGCGTTAGCACAAAGTCAAATGCCATACAATTTAAGCTGAAATGACCAGGATTTTCAGCTAACCACTTTTCACTATACCTTATTTTATTTTACCGTGTATTTTACAAACAATATCAGAACAGTTTACCTGATATTTTTGACTGCAAAGCGTAAAATTCGAAGCTCCTATCGTTTACCGATGCCAGAAATGCGGCAAACGAATTTAAAAATGGAATCGTGACAAAAATACTGTTCCAAATTCGAAGTAAATCGCTAGTTAATCCGTTGACCCAATAGAATTTTGTAATAAGAAATACTTAGGCTGTATCCTTTTTGTTGGAATAAGTATCTATGAAATGTTTCAAATAAGATCCCTAGTTTGATAATGAAAAAAAGCCGTCTACGACAATCATACTCTAAATACTCAGACTTTAATAAAACTTAATTCTATAAAATATTTGAGAAATTATTTGAATATGTCGGAGACTGTCAATAGTACGGACACTAAACGTCACGCAAGCGCGCCCTCTGGTGGCGTTTCCGGTGAAACAACATTTTGGCGCGCTTGGCAGAGTAGTGGTGGTCGGCGTGGCGTCCGCGGAGCTCAGTCTTGGTCGAGGCGTCGTGCTGCGCACATCTCGATACTGCCTTTCGTTACGTGTAGTGTACCTAGTGTTATTGCCTAGTGTTGTAGTACTGTTGTAGATCCATATTGTAAAGTGTGTAAAGTGTCTTTTGAAATTAAAGTGTAAAGGTTCTTCTAACCTAACAGACAGACATGTGTTGCTGGGGAGTTTGTTCCGCCACTTCCTCTCCCCAAGCCAAAACACATAGGAAGTGGCGAAGGGCGGGCGTTTTGGGGGCTGTCTTTTGTTCTGACTAATTTGAATAAACGTTTGACTTTTGAGTGTGAGTGTTTGAGTTTCTTTGAGTTATCTCTTTGCTTCATTACCCTAACTGATGTCGGACGATAGTGCCATCCTTGATGTTCGCCTCCGACATCAGAAGTGGGATGCAATCCGAATGCCCACGTGTGTTAAGGATTGCCATGCCATTGTTCAAAAAGTGAAAAAGTGAAAAAGTGATGTGCTCGTTCGGAGTGATGTGTGGCGGCCGATGGTGGATTAGTTTCGGAAGAATTCGCCACGTGAAGACAAACTTTCTGGATTTCTGAGTGCACGATAGGCACAGGCTGAATACCAACCTACTGGGAGAAGAAAATAAGGGAACATCAGAATTTTGATATGGAGGTTATAGTAACCACGGTTATGGTTTCAACAATGACGGTGATTATTGTGCAATCTGGCGACAAAATTACTGCGGAGCATCCCAGCTGCCAGGAGCCTGACGTGTCATCGTAAGGTCCGGAGTGTTGGTGCTCGTGCATCTACGTGGCTTCACGTCTGCGAAAGCCTTGCTGTACTGCGCGTCATAGCGATGTGCGCATCGTCATGCGCGTTGAGGTGTTGAGTGGAAACCCGATAACATCTAAGGTGAACCGAGCCTGGAGAACAGGACGAGGTCCACTAGTCAAGCGGCGCGCGAGGTGCGCTGCAGTTGCTGTTTGGAGCGTCATCCTCCCCCGGATTCGTCGTGGAGGCCGTATGAGTTGCGGCAGGCCAGGACATCGCATGTCATCGCACAAGGTGAAAGCATTCTATTGCATTGAAAATGTTTAGATTGATCAGACAAACTTGACAATGACTAGCCTGTGTGGCAGCTAGGAGCCTGTGTGGCAGCTAGGAGCCTGTGTGGCAGCTAGGAGCCTGTGTGGCAGCTAGGAGCCTGTGTGGCAGCTAGGAGCCTGTGTGGCAGTTAGGAGCCTGTGTGGCAGTTAGGAGCCTGTGTGGCAGTTAGGAGCCTGTGTGGCAGTTAGGAGCCTGTGTGGCAGTTAGGAGCCTGTGTGGCAGTTAGGAGCCTGTGTGGCAGTTAGGAGCCTGTGTGGCAGTTGGTAGCCTGTGTGCTACATAGTGGTCAGGAGTGGCCGAGGTTGTACTGTGCATACTGTGCTGTGTTTGTGTTGTTGCAGATTAACCCACGAGGACGTGGGTCTACGCAGGATGGCCGTGTCGGAGACTGTCAATAGTACGGACACTAAACGTCACGCAAGCGCGCCCTCTGGTGGCGTTTCCGGTGAAACAACATTTTGGCGCGCTTGGCAGAGTAGTGGTGGTCGGCGTGGCGTCCGCGGAGCTCAGTCTTGGTCGAGGCGTCGTGCTGCGCACATCTCGATACTGCCTTTCGTTACGTGTAGTGTACCTAGTGTTATTGCCTAGTGTTGTAGTACTGTTGTAGATCCATATTGTAAAGTGTGTAAAGTGTCTTTTGAAATTAAAGTGTAAAGGTTCTTCTAACCTAACAGACAGACATGTGTTGCTGGGGAGTTTGTTCCGCCACTTCTTCTCCCCAAGCCAAAACACATAGGAAGTGGCGAAGGGCGGGCGTTTTGGGGGCTGTCTTTTGTTCTGACTAATTTGAATAAACGTTTGACTTTTGAGTGTGAGTGTTTGAGTTTCTTTGAGTTATCTCTTTGCTTCATTACCCTAACTGATGTCGGACGATAGTGCCATCCTTGATGTTCGCCTCCGAAAAATATTATATTTTAAAAAATACAGAATATGGTGTTACCATAAATAAAGTTTTCGGACACAATTTTTAAGCCTTTTTTTAGATTTTTGCTGTCTCATTTTTTTCTAACCTAACCTAATTAAATATCTACCGATTTCCTACTTCATAAAAACAAAGTAATTAACTTCCTGGCTATCTCTGATTGAGTACTCGAATTGTTTTCCAATCAACACCACGGAATGGTCATCTGTCAATGACAAAGGTTTCGACTCGTATTCTGCCTTTATTTTTGTTTATGTCCGATTCGTTGTAATTATCACGACGCCAATAAATTGCTGGCAATTTACCGTGTTCTCTTTTTAAAGTGCAAGGAGGATTTAATGCGTTTTTAATCTGTGATGGCAGTGTTAACTGCGTGTTCAGTGTGCGGTTATTTCTTCTCAGTTTATAGAAAAGCTTGCTTTTATGTATTTTTAACTTGCATTTAGCTACTTATCCTGATAACTTTTGTAAGTTTAAGACACAATCGGAATATAATGAATGTTTATTTGTTGTGTATGTACACGAATGGTTTGTTCAGAAAGACAAAATTAAACTGTAAATCTGAAGAGATCGTTTGTAAAAAAAATCATTGTTAAATAACCCGTAATCTTTTGAGAAAGTCTACACTTAAGTAGGAGTAATTCCCATGGGTCACAGATGAAACCACTGACAGGAGCCACGGTAAAGCAATTATTTTCTGACAAAAAACCGTTCAAACAAACTCTTCAGCTTTATAACATACCTAAGCAAGCACCCTACAATATATACTTATTCTTCAAAACACTATTTCGAATAGGTCGGCTCCATCCCCGCAATGCTTGAATGCAGGTAATATCTATTCACTTAGGTGAGTGTATTGGGGACGACTAATCTCTTAACGCCAGTCTCCGAGTCACTGGTCAGATAGCACTTACGAGTTCCATGTAGGTATATATTGTATGAACATTAGTTTGAAGTGGCTGGGACATGAGATATGGTAGAAGAACTATGTCAGTTCCTACTTAGGGGACATAAGGAAGAACAAAGTACTGATATACAGGGGCAGTACCTTCATAAGGGCAGTACATAAGGGTAAAAGATAATGGTATCACATAGGGGTAGCACATACGGAGTAGGTACATCAGTAATTGGTACATTATTAAGGAAGTATATAAGGAAGTACCTATAAATGGAGAAGTATAGATACATTAACCACGAGGAAAAATCAAGTAGGTACACAAAAAAACAATGAAAGATCACTTTCCCACTTTTTAAAGCCAATAAAAGATGGCCGGCGTTCTTAAATCGTAATACCAGCCTAAGCCTAAAAAATAATTAAAATCGCATTAGGGCTCGTTCTAAGGTCCAGCGACAAACGTTATTAGCGTTTCCTTTGTCCCTACTGAGATAATTAAAAAAACAACATAAAAATGTTGAGCTCCTAAACGAATTATTACAAACAAATTAGTCGTAGATAATTGAACTAACCGGAGACGCCATGAGCATGCCTTCCATTGGCCAAACGTAGACTACAAGAGGTACCTCTCTAATCGTATCTAGTATCTAGGTAGGTAGTATCTAGGTATAAATAGGTGTGTGTGCGTGCCGTAACGATCAACATTTTTCCCCCAAACTGCAATAAGCTTATGCTTACCGGTTCCAGTTGATTAAGGGCTCTAAGAAATTAGCCTAGGTTAGACGCCTGAATAAATAAGGTTTAGGTACATTGTTTCGAAAACCGTAATTAAACTTTAATTGTTGTGGATTTGTAGAAACGAGTTTTATGAACTGAGCGGACCTTTGTGGCTGTTTTGTTTCCATGTTAAACAGATTAGAGAAAATGTACTCGGGCTTTCCATTGTCGTAATTCGTTTTTGCATAACTTATCATGTCGCATAGTGTACTGTGGAATAAAGTAGAAGCTCTGGCGATACCCGTACCCTCTACAAAAGTTAAATGAAGGCAACACAAGGTGGTTTTGTGGTGGACCCCACGTAGAGGATAGACCATAAGGATTTACTACCTGATAGAAAAAAGAAAATAATAGACACCGCAAACCGCAAATATGACATAAATACTTATATATTTGCCGTAAAAAAGCATAGCTAGATACTTCGATTTGAAGTATGAAAAGAGTCTTAAATTTTTAACGTTACATATTTCGAATGCATCTGCAAAATCTTATTGGAATAAGAAGAGTTAACTTTGCTGTACAATATTGAATATTTCTTTAAATCCTTTGTAATTGTAGGTACATTAAAAATCTAATTATCTTAACATTAACCTGTCTAAAATAAAATCTCCTCCCACTTATACACTTTATAAAACGGCATAAAAAAATAATCACGGTGCTGTCCAAATAAAGTCCGTTTTAAATGAGGTTCTTAAAATTCTGGACCAGAGACAGACAGATTGAAAAGGTTTATTACATTCTATATTAGAATTTTCAGTTTAGTTTAAAAGTTGGGGATACATTAGTTCGCTTGCTGTAAAGTAAAGCAAAATCGATGTAGTAAATGATAGAAGAAGCTTTATTCAAGAAGTAATTACCTTCTCCAAGTAGGTAAATACTTAATAGTTCTATCACATTATCAGCAATATGTATGTAGCCCTAGCATTTATAGCCTTTTCTTGAGATAGAATATACATACTCTGATGTCTCAGAGAAGCAGGGATTACCAGAATGTTCTGGGCCGCGTTAAATAACATTTTTTTTTCTATGTTATGATAGATTACATCGTGGACTAGTAACAGCTTTATGGTAAAATGTTTATGGCTCTGCTCGTCTCAATACCATTACAATTTGAAAGAGAATGCCGTTTACATACTTATAATACAACGTTTAGCAGTTATTTAAGTCATGGGTGAATACAATTATATGGCTAGAAACTTATTTTTAACTTTTTTATGTAAAACGCAAAATACAACCCGGTTAGTGCTAGGCAAATAACTTTTAGCAGCAGATATTGCAAACTTTTACTTCAAAAACGAAACCTACGGTTTTGGCAACCTAATGGAGCGAATACATAAGGGGGCATAATGAAAAACATAGGAAAAATATTAGGGGTAAGTAGGGAGCTATAGGTACCTACCTTATCTGTGTAAAGACTTTCAGAAATGAAAGCAGCATGGCCGTCGATGGTGTTAACACACGTGAATAGTAAATTAACCTATTTTCAGCCACAAACTACAACGGGAAGATTAAAGCTAACACAATACCTATAGGTAAAGTACACGGCTAATGCTTAGATTCTGATAAGGCATAACACAATTGCCTTGGTCCCTTGCCTTAGGAGGTTATACACTACTTTTTGTCCGAGTGGGTGAAAAAAATTTATCCACGGGATGCTGGTAAAACCTCTGGCTGACTGAAGCTAGTATGAAAATAAGATTCATTACACAAGCTTACTCTACGAGCTTTTGAATTACTTAATTTAAATTCTGGTCGCCAAAAACCAAATAAATCGCATTCAGTATTCACGCAGGCTTTCAATGTTATTTTTTCTTGTTTGCAAACCTTGAGCATTTTCATGGATTTTCAGTGTTTACTTTTGCTCTGTTTTTCGTTTTGCTTCCATTCATTTGTGTTTACGTTGAAACGAATGTTTGAATCTTTTCCTACTCATTATTTTTTTTATCAGTCCAAGTAAACCTTTGCGAAATCTCATGGTATTTGCAAAATCCATGATCCAGGGTCCTAAGGAGAGCAAAAAGTTTATTAGACATCATTTTTTTCTCTATGCTCTCATCATTTCAGCTCTGTTGTAAGTGGCCATAATCATTCATATTTTTCTAACAAAAAAGTTTATATAGGTACACGTGCAGAACCATAATGCTGGCTGGCAACTATCCAAAATACCAAATGGCGGCTTTGTACTAGCAATGTTTATTTACGCATCATAGTATTACAAGGAAATGTTCCCTCGTAATGATTACGATTGTTGTTATTGTTGGATGATAGACTGAAATTATTAGGATGAGGGTTTTGTTTGTCCTTTAGCTTACCTCTTGCCACGTGCCACAGTTTTCAGAAAAAAATTGTTCGTTCCCGTGGTTTGGTCATAGCTTCATAAGACTGGCTTTTGTAGCAGATTGTGTTTTTGAAATTTGAGGCATTCATAATATATACCTACCTATTGTTCTAATCTGTTACTGCGACGTGTGGTCATCAGCTCCATGGGCTGTTACCTGCGAATAGGGCTGCCATCCGTCCGGGTTTCCCCGGATTTGTCCTCGTTTGGAGGCCGTCCGGGGGCCGTCCGGGCGGGGTTTCAAGAAGTGTCCGGGGAAAACCCGGACACTTTTCATATAAGGAAGCAACTCAAGGAATTTAAATATATGTTAATAGTAAATGGATTACAAATTAGGTATTATTTTGTTAAAAAAAAATCGTACTCGTTCGGGGAAAAAATGCGATTTACGCCAAATGTCCGGGTTTTTTTAATGTTTGTCCGGGTTTGGCGAAATTCGAGATGGCAACCCTACCTGCGAATAATATTATGATACAGGATACAGACCTCCTAAGTTGAATAAAATAAAAATATTCATCAATATTTTAACACAACATCATCATCATCAGGTCATCACAGGTGCAGGCTGTGCTGGCCGTCTCCTCATACATTTTTTTTATAATGTTGAATATAAGTATGTTTTCTTTCTCTCATTGAAAAGAAATTCCTAATGCCTACCTACAATCAACTTAAGCATAATTAAGTACCCGATTAAGGAAACGAGAAGACTGTAACCCAGTCCCATTTTACAGTTTATTACGCTATAAAAGGTAACCATTATGCTTAACAAGTGACCTTTTAACGACCAACAAACAGGAAGGTCGTTAGAAGATACACTTGAATGTAGCGTTACGTTAAGGTGTGCAAAAGCAAATAAGTTAAATTAGCGTATAACGGAACGTTTTTGACATAAATCCCGTGACATGAAGTGACAGCGACACTGACTGCGTCAGCTGTTTCATTCTTCCTTTGTATTTCTTACGTCAAAACAAAGATTTATTTTTATTCGTCCTACTTTAATTTGCAGTTGTTTTAAATGAAATTAACTGCTAAATAAATAGATGTAGATTAATTTTACTGTGTCTTAGTGATAGTCGCAATACTCAGTCATGGGTGACGGTAACAAAGCTTCTTTACGCATAGATTGGTTCGACGGCACGTTGATAGAAGATGCCAGGCCTAATACTTCAGCTAACGCCGAATTTGCTGATGAAGAACAGCCAGAACCCAAACCAGAGGCCAAGCCTCAATTCACAGAGAAGAAACCGATCGGTTTCAAACGACTTCTCGACATCTCAACATTACAACCTCCAATTTTAAATTTAGAAGTATCCCATAGACCCGGGTTCTGGAATCTTCTCGATGAAGACGAACTAAAAGGTGATTTTATAGTTTTAATCGTTAAAATACTCGCAAATGTGTACAAGACTTTTGAGCCAGGAGAAAATTCAAAAATTGTTAAGCTGTTGAGAACCCGGTTTCAGAATTCAAACTTTTTGGTGAACATTAAAAACTATTTGGACGAGTTGCCAAGTGTGAGGATTGTTGAAAAGAGGTTGAATTCGCAGCTATGGGATGATGCAGAAGCTTTTTATGCAAATATTTTGAATCTCTGCGAAGGAATTATTAACTTTGAAAGAGATAATTTGGAGTTTATGAAAGATGTATTAGATTTGTTGGAAATAACAGAAGTTAGTGCTTTTGGCGTGCGTGAAGAGCACACTGAAAGATTCAGTAATGATCTGTTTGTGAGGATCGAAAATTTGAAAAATAAAACAATGAAATTGTTGAAGGATGAAGTAAGTTAAACTTTATTTACTCTTAATAAAAATATTTTATGCGATTTTTTTTAATCATATATTTTAATTATAATTACAACTGTTTTTAGTGAAACAGGTAATTATTCACAAATATTATAAATAATATGAATTCTACAGTTTGCCTCGTTGGTCTAGTGGTCGCAAGCGCGGCTGCTGTGCTCGAGGTCGAAATTGGCTGTGGATGCCATTACAGTTATCATTATCATCATAACTCTTACATACTCTGCTGTGTTAAAGTTCTATAATTACTGTATATGTTTTTACCAAATACTTTACTTAAAATTTTCAGGGCCTAGAAGACTTCGAAGATGACATCCCTCCACCGCCATCCGAAACAACAAATCCAGACAAAAATTACTTCAAAAATCTTTCTATTTTCCCCACCCATGATGACTTGTTATCGCCAAATACGGTGCCCATACAACCGAACATTATCAACGGAGCGTACCCCAGCGTAGAACATTATTTAGATATACAGTTTAAACTGTTAAGAGAAGACTGTTTCGGACCGCTGCGTGAAGGAATATGTGGGTAACAATTATGTAATAGTTCTGTGATTTTTTGTTTGGAATTTGTGTAAAGTTTTGGTGTTATATTACAGGCAAATATTTGGAAAATCCTAGTAAGAGACGGCATGAGAATATTAGGTATGTATTTTTTACTGTGTGTTTATATATTTAAATAATTGCTTTAACTTTGTCATTTTGTATCTGCAAAAAAAAAATTGGTATCTTATGTAGAAATGTAATGTGTCTTCTTAATTAAATACTTATACAAACACATAACAGTAAATAAATTACATTTTGTAATTAGAATTGTATGTAGAATACTTGCATGCATATATCCTGAAGGAACTCTTGCACAAATCCCGTGACCCTCATGCATTAATTTAAGTTTATTATCTTACTATCAAAACTATTAGGCCACAAATTCGAAATGACACTGCATGCAGTGGAATGCGAATTTGCGGCCTTAAACACCTACAGTGACATATTTAGTCATAAAATACATTTATAAATTCCAGAGTATACCCAAAAGTACGTATAATCCGTAACTACGTAAGCAACAACCGAGTCGGTCACCTAGTAGACATAGCTTGGAAGGAACGAACAACCCACGGTATAGTTGACAGCAAGAGATATGCGTACAACAAGCATCTAATGTTCGGATCTTTGTTGCTCTTCACTAGTGATAATTTTGAGACAATTTTGTGCGCTACTGTACTTGATTCGAGTTTGAACCTGCTTGGGGATGGATATGTAAGTATTTTTTGTTGTTTATATAATTTTGAACCTTAAAATTTGCCGTTTAAACTTATAACTTCTGTAATGTTAATTTTGTAAAACTGCTAAATAGAAAAAAAAATCCCTTGTTTCATAACTATGAACTTGCTTCTAATTGTGGTTTCATCCGCGTCCTGAAGGAACTACTTCCCACACACGTGGATGGATATGTTATTCTGATACATAAGCTAGATTATTATCAAGTTTCATCAAAATCTGTCCAATAGTTTTTATGTAAAAGAGAAATAAACATTTATAATATTAGTAGGATACATACCTAATGTCTTATTTTTATGGCCCTTAAGTATTCTTTATTTTCTTTTATTTCACATTTAGCCATTCTACTATGTTCTATATTAACATTTAAATAAAAACCAATTTTAGGTAGCAGTATCATTTCAAAACCCGACATCTAAGAGTATTTTCTCTGAAGCTTTTGTAATGGTGGAAAGTGAAGTATTTTTTGAGCCGTACCATAGAGTGTTGAAAGTCTTACAGGAGTCTAGGCTGGATGATTTGCCTATGAAGAAGTATATTGTTGATGTCCAGGTACTAACATTTTATTTATTCTTTATTATTTAAAATGTTGCAGTCCACTGCATTTATTTAAAATGTATTTTCTAATAATGAAAAAAAAAACTTACCAAAAAGTTAAACTGACTACCTACTTACAATAATCAATTTATACTTAAAACCTATTAAATAAGACAAATACCATGCTAAATACCGGATCAAAAATGGCTCAGCCTTCATACAGGACAAACTGAAAACCACCTTATGTTTGAAGTTGGTTAAAAACCACTTCCCAATGTTGATTATTTTTGTTTTATTCCCAACTGTGATTTACTGTCTGAAAATTATGGAAAGACATGAGTATTCCGACTACTCTATTCAATTAAAATATAACTTTAAACTTACAGAATGAAACCAACCCACCAGCATACCTTTCATCAGAAACAATATACACCGTACCATACGACACAGAAGACTTACCTTTCCCAGTGTTAGACACATCACAATGGCCAGACCCCGTTTTTGGTCTCGACGACTCCCAACTAGAAGCCTTCAAATTCGCTCTAACAAGAGAATTCGCAGTCATTCAAGGCCCACCTGGAACCGGTAAAACGTACATAGGGATCAAAATTGCAGCTACAATATTGAGAAATTTGTCCCTAGAAGGTACACCAATGTTGGTTATCTGCTACACGAATCACGCCCTTGATCAATTCTTAGAAGGAATTCTCGGTATAACTACTAATATTGTAAGACTTGGCAGTCAAAGCAAAAGTCCCCTTCTAGAGTATTACACTCTACATAATTTACGAACGAAAATCAAGTCTAAATATTCATATCTCTATGGAAGTAAGAGAAGTGAGTTGGAGAAGATTTTCAAAGAGATGACGGAGTTACAGAGTGAGATTGAGAAGTGTGAGAAGGAGATCGTTTGTTACAAACATTTGAAACCTTATCTCAAGATTGGGGATAAAGATTATGAATTAAGAAGTTCTAATGAAGATAGTGTACTTAATTGGTTATTTGGTGAAGAAGAAACTCATAGTACAAGAATATCTGAATGTGAGTCAGACATAGATGATTGGGAGAAGTTAGAAGATATGGCAGTTACTGAAGTAATTAATACGTGTTTTTCTGAAAAATGGGCGTTAAGAGAGATAGATTCGATGCTAAATAGTATAAGATATGTGAATGATGTTACGGACAATCATTTAGAGGCGAAACAGATGACCGATAAGTTTAAACAGGAGATTAATAAGCTTAATAGGAGATTGGAATATTTTAAGGTAAGGTAAGATTTTATAAATATGGTACAGTTCGAGCCAAATAGCTCTAAGTCCTTGAATATTTGAGGCCCATGCCCACTATTTTGACTATTGCGAAGTCATGTGAAGCCAACTTCAGACGAGCAAAATTTCACAATAGCATCAGTACAAACGAACACGTAAGAGTTGGCTGAAGAAATAGACAAGCTAAATATTAACTTTTTTTTATTATTTTAGAAGTACAGAACTCTACAAAACAATAATAAACAAGAGTACAAATTGGATGAAGTCAAAGATTTGTACAGTTTGAAACCTGAACAAAGATGGCAGCTTTATTTCTCTACTGTGAACGTTTTAAAGAACGAATTGTTAACAAAAATGAATGGATTGTTGGTAAGTTTGTTTTAAATTTATTCTTTACACATAAAAATCCTCCGATTTTGAAATATTCTTCATTGGGGCTCCTCTTCAATTGGTAATGTAGTCAAGATATACAGCCATAGCCTTGAAGAAAGAATTTTTCAAGTGCGACTAATAGTCTCTTAGAATAACTCCTTCAAGGAAACAATTTTAACGGCTTGTGTTTAAACACCACCCAAAAAAGTACCTATTTTACTACCAAAAAAATTCTAAACGGTTACCAAAATGGATAAATGGTCACCAAATAATGTTTCCAAAAATATTATTAGGTAAAACCATTTTTTCGTATTATTGACTACTAAAAAAATATATGGACGCCTTTAAAATACACTTTAGACCAAATATTATATATTGTCACTACTTAGATGTTACCAATTATGTAATACCATGACTCCTAATTTGGTCATTTTTGTTAGACTAAAAAAGCTAACGATCGCTAGAATATTTCCTAAATACCAATTAATATACTGGGGTTCCCAAACGTACGTCGCTTATTTATTGTTATATGAATTTGTGTGTAACTCAGTAGTAAAATGTAAGCACGCAACATGCAGCAAGCATGGCTTCTGTCACGGCTCCGGCGCTGCGGGGCTCCGGCGGTCCCATGCGAGCTTATCGTCGCAGATGGTTTTCACGCTCACCAGAGCGCAGGTAGTTTTTAAGGCGAGCCTTAAAAACTACCTGCGCCTCAGCTCGCAGGCCGCCTCGCCCCTCCGCGCCTTCGCGGTTTTGAATTGCACTCTAGGGGTAGGGCAGACAAGACTACGTGGAGTCGGTTTTGCAGCGATTCGTTTTCGTCACTAACTTTGATTTTGGTAGTAATATTAATCTTTTAGTTGGATAGAATTTGGTGACCATTAATCCATTTTGGGAACCAAAAATAATATTTGTGCGAGATTTGCAATTTTTCTGATGTTATTTTATTTTTTTTGGATCATAATATTATATACTTTAGTGCCCTTTTAATAAAGTCAATTTTTTTTTTTGGAGTTGTTTATTTTATTTGGTGCCTCAGCTTAGAGTCTTAAAAATATTTTTGGTGATCGCCTAAATTATACCCAATTTGAACTAGTTATAACAAAATTCATCATTCATCAATTAATGTACCTATTTATTTTTATTTTTTTAGGTAAACTGTATCCACCTTATTATAAAACGTAGTTTAAAAAAAGCACTGGCATTTTTACCACCATCCCGAACAAAATCAGTGGACTAAAGCTATTACTAAAGCGGGTACTTCTTAAAACCACGTTTTTTAATAAGGTGGTATATGTAAAACGTTGTGTTAAATAAAGTATATACGAATAACCTTTACATTTCACATATTACAGGACCAACATAACACCGCGAGTCAAGAGTTGAATGAAGTGGCAACATTAATTGATGGTGAAGTCATGAAGACAGTCAGAGTGGTGGGAGTCACTACCAGTACAGCGGCCAGGAGACATGACCTTATGAGGAAATTGCATTCACCTATAGGTAGGTTAAATAGAATACGTATAGTAAGTAAATCAAATAGTTGGGTACGAGGTCAAAAATAGAATCTTAAAATAATGTCACTGTCATATAGCTATTCAATGGATTTTTTGTAATTTTTTGTTGAAAAATAAGTAGTTATACACAGCTAAATGCGAAAAATCTGTGAGTTTTCATTTTCATACAAATTTCAAAGAAAGTAACAGTTTTTGAGAGTTCAATAAAGGTTTTTTTATAGTTGAATCTGGCTTATAGCATGATTGTCAAAACTTTCAACTATAGGTTTGTAGAATATAATAGAATTTTATTTCGCATATAAATGTAATTTTAAGGCCTTTGCATATGCCCATGTATATGCAAAGGTCTTAAAATTATAATTTGTACTTATTGGATGTCCACAGTATACAAATGTCATGTTATTATGTTAAAAATTGATTGACAAATCAAAAGGTCCGTTCTAAACGTAATTATTGAAAAAGGAAATGATTAATAAAATTGCTGATAATTTTAATGTATTATTTCAGTAATTGTGGAGGAAGCGGCAGAGGTATTAGAAGCCCACATTGTGGCGTCTCTAACGCATCAGTGTCAACATCTTATACTTATAGGTAAGAACCTACGTATTACATTAAAACTATTTTGGTCTGTAAGGTAGTCTGCTCTACAATCATATTGCAATCGTAAATCATTTGCAGACAATATGATTCACTTTGAATCACAGAAAAGGATAAAAACGTTTACCTATTTTAAGGTAAAAATAGCGGGTTACCACATACGCTTCAATCGTAATTGAGTCGTGAATCGTGATTGAATCTTAGTTGTATATCAATCGTATGTCGTTTAACTAAAAATATAGCGTATGTTACTTGCTGATAATAAAGCTTTCTAATGGCGAAATTTTTTTTTTTAAATCGGTACAGCAGTTTTTAATTTTATCTATTACAAACAAACAAAGTTTTCCTCTTTATAATTTAGTATCTAATAGAAAAAGGGTGGCAAAGTCGTTACGGGACACGAATGCATCCTTTGGTGGTATTAAGTGTAAAACCTTTACCAATCATTATGGCATTTATCATACCCAAAATTCAAATTTTTCAGGTGACCACAAACAACTCCGACCCACAGCAGCCCACTACAAACTAGCAAAAGACTACAATTTAGAAATATCTCTCTTCGAGCGTATGATACGCAACGGAATTCACGCGCGGACTCTAACTACGCAGCGTAGAATGAGCCGGAACTTTGTCAGCTTAATCGTACCGACTATATACGAGAAGTTAGATAGTCATGCTTGTGTGGGGTCTTATCCTGATGTTAGGGGAGTGAAGGATAATCTGTATTTCTTTGAGCATGATATTTTTGAAGATTCTGAGGTTGGTATCAATTTTGTATGTAGTTTGTTTTGGTAGTGTAAGGGTTATGGGAATGTGTGCTCTAAGTTGATGGTGATAGAGTTGTGTTTTGTTTGGAAATTGTGAATGTTTATTTTGAAATCACCTATCTTATGATTTTTTTTTATGAAATCGCAGATTCATTACGTCTTTCTAGTGTGATGTGCTTTATTATATAAAAAATGTAATTTTGCAATTTATTAATTGTAGATGGCGCCACCTGTTATCTACAAATAAAATCAACTACCCTTTCTTGCAGTCGGATAAAAAGTAATACATTTAAAGTAAAATAAGTTGTCATATTCCTTTTAAATATTTCCAGGGAATGGAAGATAGTTGGAGTCATAAAAATACGTTTGAAGCCAAATGGTGCGTGGCCCTAGCGGACTACCTTATGAAAATGAACTACAGTCCCGATGAGATTACAATACTGGCTACTTATAATGGACAAGTAAATCTCCTTAGAGACGTGAGTATTAGACACTTTCATATTCATTAATTTTGTAGTAAGTTCTGACAACCACAACCGAACATTCTTATCCGAACTCTGGGGTTCTAAATTGTTTGGATACCATAGACTCGGTGCATGTAAACAATTTATAGCAACGCTTCTGACGCTAGTGGCTAAATTAGACTTTATAGTTCATTCCATGGTCCCCTCCTATAGATTTTGATCCTTTGATCTGAGCACTCCAAGATCTCAAGTAGTATCTCCCTCGTTTCACCGACAACGCAAAAACTTAAAAATGCATAATATTCAGTTGTTTTAAAAACGTCTTTATAGAAAGAACTGCTCTTTTGAAATAGAGAAAATACTGTATGTAATAAGATGAAATATATTTTGATCTAGACTGAGAGTATTTTTTTTATCTATTTAGTAACAATTTTATTCACAGCTCACCAAAAAGAATGACGCCCTCCGTGACATCAGAGTGACAGCCGTTGACAACTACCAAGGCGAAGAGAACAGGATAATTATATTGTCTCTGGTTAGGAGTAACAGAGACAACAAGATTGGTTTTCTGACTGCCCCTAATAGGATATGTGTTGCTTTGTCGAGAGCTAAAGAAGGTAAGTCAATAGTTATATCAACATCATCAGCATTTTTACTGTCCCTCTACAGGGCACAGGCCTCTTCTCATACTCAGAAGGTACGAACGTTAATCACCACGCTACCTCAAGGTGGACTGGCTATTTCTATGGAGAACAAAATGATTAGCCGAAATGCCATAACGGAAAATCTCCAAAATACAGGTGTTCGGAGGACGAAAAACGTTGCTGTCTCCACCCTTATACACTTTCTTTGGAACCTACCCATTTTTCAGTCAAGACTTAGTCCAAGTTTCTTCAAAATGTTTTCCTTCACCTGTATACCTACTTAAAAGTATACCTAGTATATATAGCCATCATGACCTCTTTCCGCCATTTTATTCTTCTAGAAAGTTTTAATATGTATTCCTTGTTTACAGGTTTCTACATTTTCGGCAACATGGCGGTTCTGAAATCCGCCAGCAATATTTGGCGGCAAATAAACGACAGATTGAAAGAACAAAAAGCTATCGGAAGGAAGCTTACCTTGATATGTGAGGAGCATAATGATAATACTCTTGATGTAAGTACACTACATATATTTTATTAAAATAAATTTAGTAGGAAATAGAACTAGAAATTTTCATAAGTTCAATATGTTTTATCTAGAGACTTATTGGCCCCACAGTCAAACAATTATAACGGGTTTGTGGGACTTTTTTTTCTATAAATAAACAAAAAATGATGTTATGTTTTGTTCACAGATTCAAAAAGTCGAAGACTTTGACAACTGTTTGTCAGGAACATGTTTGCGGGTTTGTCATACGAAATGAAATAAAGAACAATAAGTTTAACAGTTTTATTTAACGTTGTGAATTTTAATACTACAGTTTTTTGTTACAAAATAAATAATTTTAATAAATCGTTATGGTGCGAAAGCTGTAGTTTCATTTAAAATTTCACTCACTAAGCCACTGGTATTTTTCTACCAAGCTGTGTCATATAATATTATAAAAATATTTTGTTATTTATTTTAAATTGTGTCATGAATCTCTGAGCTAGCCAGAATATAATTGTTGTTACAAAAAAGGTCATATATTTTAATGTTAACACTTAAATTGTACCCATGCGACGGAATATCTATTTTTAAACCTAGAAACGGCAATAACATGTATTATGACGTCACAATTATGGAATGAATAGCAACACAAAAAAGTGTTTTTGTCAGAAGCAAAATAATTCCTGCATTTACTACAAAAGTTACTTTTTTATAGAAGTATTTATTTATTTATTTTTATTTATTTATTTAAAAAAAAAAAAAAAAAAAAAAAAAACACACACACTATCATTACAGTTCACAAACCAATTCGATAGAGATGTCCACAATAGCTACACATAGGTACAAAAATAATAAAATTTAACTTAAATCTAATACAAAAACAAAACAAAACGAGAAATCAAAATAATTATACCAAAATTATAAAAATAAATAAAAAATTAACACTAAATAACACAATAAAATCTCCTAATAACTATAACTAATAATATTTAACAATACTATTGCTAATTCACTCAGATTGCACGAAAATAAATCTATTCTCTCATGCACTTCGTTTAATACCCGTATTGTGCGGGTGAAGGGTGCCTTCGCCAGCAGATTGGTTCTGGCTGCCGGCACTGCCAGCAGTGGCGGCCGCCGCCGTCTCCACACGTACCTGTCCGGCACGCACAGCTGCAGGTGACGCAGCACACCCGGGTTGTGCGCTAAACCTCGCAGGAGCTTTACCGCATACACCGCGAGTGTAAATTCCCTGCGCACTCTTAGCTGGTTGTACCCTACCATACCCAGTACAAAAAGTGTAGGATACATCAGCGGGTAAAATGGGTACACCCCATAAAGTTTGAAATACAAGTGTCTTGTAAACTTGTTTTGAACTCGTTCAAGCATGACACTGTATTTCGCTTCATGAGGCGCCCAAATCACCGCACTGTGCTCCAGGTGACTCCTTACCAAAGCGTCATACAGCACCCTGAGGGTAGTGATGTTGGTGAATCCCTGCGACTGTCTCAGTACGAAACCCAGGTTTCTATAGGCCTTCTTGCAGATCTTAACTATGTGCTCCCGGAAAGTTAGATCAGGGGTAAGTAGTACACCTAGGTCTCGTACCTGCGAAACTCGCTGCATCGGCTCTTTATCCACATTGTATTTGTAGGCTAAGGTTGACTTCGCGCGCGTAAACGTCATCACTGAGCATTTCGCTGTATTGAAATAGAGCTTATTTTGATCGCTCCATTCAACCACTCTATCTATGTCTTCCTGCAATTTCTCACAGTCCGACTCACTCCTGACCTCGAGCAGCAATTTGAGGTCATCTGCAAACAATAAACATAAACTATTCTTGACTACCTCTGGTAAGTCATTTATCATTAAAATGAATTCCAGAGGACCCAAATTGCTGCCCTGGCTTACGCCTGACCTGGTGTAGTATGGCTGGGATTCGAAACCGTTGTAGTCGACGTACTGCTGCCGGTCTTCCAAGTAGCTGGCGAAGAACTGTAAAAGGTGTTGAGTACAGCCAATTTTTGCCAGCTTCATTAGCAGTACATCATTATCAACGGTATCAAATGCCTTTTTAAAATCAAAATATGCCGCGTCTACCTGAACACCAGCATCGACTGCAGTAGAAGGCAATGAAGGGAACAAATGCCTATCAGAAAATTGGAAGAATTTTAAATTGGAGAACTTTTTTTTAAATGTAAGTAGCTTCTAAACTAAATGCACTAAGGGGTATTGGGTTGCCCGGATAACTGGGTTAAGGAGGTCAGATAGGCAGTCGCTCCTTGTAAACCACTAGTGTTCAGCTCCATCCGGTTAGTCTGGAAGCCAACCCTAACATCTTTAAGCTTCTGTGTGGATTTACATTAATGAAAAAAAAAATATTATCATTGGTTATTACTCTTATGATGTAGTACTTTCGGACATTTACCACAGACATTCAAACAACACAAAAATCGTTAGCTCACGTTAAACGCAACGAGTTACACTCAAATGAATACACTTAGCCGTCTAACAAATAAATTAAAACTTAATTAGAATAAAATTACACTATTTCATCAACGTTTCTGATCATGTTCAAGCATTGTGATCGGGACTGACAATAGAATTTCACACCTACTTATTTGTACGTTGTAATCTATGTCAGTGCTATTAAGGCCGATTTTTCAATCACCGGATAACTTATATCTGAGGAATAAATAGGTACAGCGGTCTGACGTAATAAGTGACATTTCACTTTTTGTTGTAATGTGACTCGAGAACGGGCTCACCGATTCGAATTTTGAGTTGGTGGTGTTCACATGTGGTTTTCTTCTCAACGCAAATTTTGAGCTATATTTGTGCTTTTTTGGTGTTTTCTGTGGTGCCTGCTTAGTTTTGAGTGTGTTTTATATGTAGATTTGTGTTTCATTATTCATCATTTCATCATTTCATCTGTAAGTAGTCTTGTATTTTAATTAATTTTGTGCGACGTTGGCGTATGCCAATAAATAAACATGGCGGACAAACAGGGGCCGCCGGGACGCCCTCCCGACCCCTCATGTACTTCTGCAATTGAAACAGTAATGACCGTCCCATTGTCTAAATTTGAGGCAATGGAAGCGGAAACTTCAACTCATAAGAGAAAGCATCCTAGTCAGGACGAGGATGTTACTGATGTTAATAATGTTAATGCTACAAAACGCGACCGAGTCACCCCTCCATCATTGGTGTCACGTTCCAAATATACCAACTTAGATAGGGAGCCATATCTGGTATATGTTTCCTTCACGGATTCAGACTCCACTTCTGGATCCACCCTTCACCCCATAAGATTTGGTCAATTAATGCAAAAATTAAACATTAAGAATATTAAATTAGGCGGGATCAAGAGAATTGGCAGAAATAAGATCTCGGTGGAGTTTGAAAGCCATGAGGATGCTAATATCTTTATTGAAAGCCCAGCTATTAAGCTCAAAGGTTTTGTTTCTACTATTCCCACCTTCAACATCACAAGGATGGGGGTAGTGAAGGGTGTACCAACTGATTGGTCAGAATTAGAGGTCATCGATAATCTTAAGTCCCCCCATGCTAAAATGTTGAAGGTGAGACGCTTAAATAGGAGGGTTGTCAATGAAGGTAAGTCGGAGTGGGTCCCTACATCAAGCGTGGTCGTCACATTTGATGGTCAGGTCCTCCCGGATCGCGTCTTTTGTTTTTATAATTCGCTCCCTGTGGAGACATATAACTACCCCACTGTTCAATGTTATGCATGCTGCAAATACGGGCACACTAGACCCAATTGCAGGTCTAAGCCACGATGCTTCCGTTGTGGTGGGGATCACCTTGGGGACGGTTGCTCTGTTGAGGATCCCAAATGTTTATATTGCTCTGGCTCTCATCCCGCTAATAGCAGACACTGCCCAGAGTTTATCCGTCAGAAAAATATCAAAGCGTCCATGGCCAAAGACAACATTTCCTACTCTGAAGCTGCCAGAATTCATGCCCCTTCCTTCCGTTCCTTTGCAGATGTTACGGCTTCAACCCCTATCACTCAGACTATTCATCAGATTCTCACACAGGAACCTCGCTCCCCACGTCCCCCTCCCCCTAATTACATTTCTCACTCCCAACCCTCCACTTCATCATCCTACAAAAAAACTATTTTGACCCGCCCTAAACCTCACCCCTCGCTGCAGCCTGGCTATGACCGAAGGGCTCACCAGGACATTATTAATAGCTTCTCGTTCTCCCCTTCGCCTAATGGTTGTGCTCTTCTAGATTCTCCTCCTTCTGAAAAAGATCATGTACAGACCATACAATCTATTATACGTTTACTATCCTCCTTACTTGTTAACTTTCCTTTACCTGACCACGTTGCCACAAATTTAATAAGCTCCATTAAATCTCAGCACATTCCATCTTCTACAGTGGAATACCAGAAGTCTGATCCCAAAAAAAAATGAAATTGCTCATTTAATTAATCAGTACAAACCGGCATTGTTTGCAATTTCTGAAACATGGCTAAAGCCACATCTCGTGTTTAATATGGCTGGGTATAGCGTGCTTCGGGATGACCGTCTTGACGGTTATGGCGGAGCGGCTATACTGGTTAATAATGTTCTCCCATTTTCCCCCTTATCCCTTCCCCCTCACGGAGATGAGATTAATGCCGTAGGTGTTAATATTGTCGGTGTTAATGTTATTTCTGTCTATATACCCTCTCCTGATTCCTCTTGTTTCCAGTATATACGTTCTATTTGCTCTTTATTTTATCCTGTAATTTTTCTAGGTGATTTCAACTGCCACCACTCTCTGTGGGGATCTGACCATTGTGATAGTGCGGGTAATGAATTAGTGAATCTGCTGGATGACTTGGGGTTATGTGTTATCAATGATGGATCTTTCACGCGCCTTCCTAGACCTGGACAATCGCTAAGTTGTTTAGATCTAACACTGTGTTCAGCCCGTTTGGCCGCTGATATGGTATGGAAAAGGCTTAACCTAACACATGGTAGTGACCACTATCCTATATGTACTACTCTCACCACTAAGTGCCTTCCGCAAAAGGAAAGCCCCCCTCTTTTAAAGTACAGGCTGTCTGATGCTAGGTGGGACCTGTACTCTCAGATCCTTGAGGACGCAATCCATACCTTGCCCCAGGTGTCTTTTGACAACCTTGACGTCTGTATTTCGCAACTTTCTGATGCCATTTCATCAGCCGCTGATGAGAGCATACCTCTTAAGAATTCGGCTTCTGGAAAAATATCATCCCCGCCCTGGTGGGACCGCGAATGCACCAGCATCATCAAACTCCGCAATGAAGCTGAACAGAGCTATGCTCTCAACATGGCTATTGAAAACCTGGTGGAATATAACCGGATTGTTGCGAGATCCAGACGCCTATTTAAGAAAAAGAAATATGAAGGTTGGAAAAAATTCTGTTCTTCGCTTTCCCCCTCCACTCCTTCTTCCATGATTTGGCAAAACTTTAGAAGATTTAAACGTGGTTGTTCTGTTCAAAATTCTTCAACTATCCCCATTGACCTAGCAGATTCTTTTCTTTACAAGTTAGCCCCTTCGTCTGTCCCTTTTGTAACAGAATGCCCTTCTGCTCCCAGTAGTGAGGTCATGTCGGTAGACCCGTTGGAAGCCCCCTTTTCCATTAATGAACTCAATGCCGTGCTCCAGCATGTCAAGGACACTGCACCTGGTATCGACGGCCATCCATATTCTTTTTATAAGAAGTTGGGTGCCTGCGGACGCCAATACTTGTTGGACATCATGAATACTTGCTTCACTCTGTCATATATCCCTGATAGCTGGAAAACACAGTTGATCATCCCCATATTGAAACCTGGGAAATCCCCGGATAGTCCAGATCACTTTCGTCCTATTGCCCTTTCTCCAGTCATAGGCAAAATTATGGAGCATCTTATTAAAAACCGATTGGAGTGGTTTGTGGAGAGCCGAGGTGTTTTATCTAAGTCGCAGTTTGGCTTCCGAAAGGGGGCAGGTACCATGGACAGTGTTAGCATCCTGACAACTGATACCCGGATAGCATTCAGTAGAGATGAATCGGTTTTAGCGGTCTTCCTAGACATAACAGCGGCATACGATAATGTCCTTCTTTCGGTTCTCAGGGAAAAACTACGGAAGCTGGGTGTTTCTGAACGGATGCTGCATTGTACATGTAACCTGCTCTCTGGTCGTAGGGTCAAGATTCGTATCCCTGGAGAAGATTCCGATTGTAGAACGGTCTGGCGTGGGCTTCCTCAGGGGTCCGTTCTTAGTCCGCTACTTTATAATATTTACACCTCGGATCTTCATGATTCCCTCAACTTGGATTGTCAGATTCTTCAATATGCGGATGATCTGTGTTTGTACATCCCTACTTCATCTATTGAAAGAGCTAGTGAGTCCATGCAAATATCACTCAATTCCTTAAATCAGTGGTTAATTGACCATGGCCTTGTACTGTCTGCTCCAAAAAGCTCTGCGGTTGTTTTTACACGTAAGCGTACTGTTCCTCATGTCAACCTTAAAATTGAAGAATCTCCCATTGAAGTTGTTAATAATGTGAAATTTCTTGGGGTTATATTGGACTCTAAATTGTCAGGGGTGTTTCATCTCAACTACATTAGCCTTAAGTGCGAGAAGAAACTTAATATGCTTCGTGCGCTAGCAGGAGTCTGGTGGGGTGCTCACCCCTTCACCCTAAAATTGGTATATAATGCTACAATAAGAAGCTTGCTTGATTACGGCTCCTTCTTATTTGAACCCTGTAATAAAGTTGCTATTGCTAAGCTGGAGGCCATTCAGGCTAAATCTCTTAGAATCGTTTTAGGGTGCATGAGGTCCACCCCTAAAAACACCTTGCAAGTGGAGAGTGGCGACCCCCCTCTTCTCATCCGTAGACAGTATTTAGCCGACAAGTTTCTTTACAAGACTTATTTCCTCAGTGAGCACCTGCTTCTGCCTAGGCTGTCAACTCTTGAAGGCCTATGCAGGCAGAGTGATTACTGGAGACATAAAGCCCCTCCTCTTTTAGTTAATTCCTTTCGAAAAATCCTTGAAATTAAGGATAATTCCTTAATCTCTCAGCAAGATAAACTTCCCTTGTATTCCTGCTCCTTTGACACGTGTAACTTTGTGCCAAATGTCTCCTATATTGACATTAGGAAAGACACTGCAAACGCAAATGCCCATTTTCTCTGCACTATAAATGACAAGTGGCCTGATTATTATAAATTCTATACGGATGCTTCAAAATTAACCACTGATGGAAAGACTGGTGTTGCCGTATACAACTCTAACTCTCAGATATTTCTCCAATTTCAATGTCCTCCTGAGTCATCGGTGTTCACGGGAGAGTGCATTGGGATCCTCGAGGCATGTTTATTTATCTCCTCTCACCCTGCTATTAAAAAAGCAGTGGTTTTCACTGATTCCAAAAGTGCCCTGGATGCGATTGTTAAAAATTCGTTTAAGGACCATCTCCGTAGCCCAATTATCGTTGAAATTAAATCAGTATTGCTTTTGTGCTCTACAAAGGGCGTGGAGATTGTATTGGTATGGATTCCTAGTCATGTTGGTATTAGAGGTAATGAAATTGCGGATGTATCAGCCAAAGGTGCGATTAGTAGCAGCATGGCTGATAAAAAACACTACTCGGTGCAGATCTATGACCTGGCTCACAAAGCTAAATCAGACCTATTCCAGTCCTGGCAAACTGACTGGTCCGAGTCCAGTAAGATGAAAGGTGGTCTGTTTGCCTCTATTCAACCATCCATTCCTGCGAAGCCTTGGTTCTATAAACATAAAAAAGTATCCAAGACCGTTATTTCCGTTATCTGCAGAATACGTATTGGTCACTGTTGCTCCCCAGTTTTCTTAAACAAAATAAGAGTTCGGGACTCCTCACTCTGTGAATGTGGTCTAGATGAAGGCACGCTTGACCATATCTTTCTTAATTGCCCCCTGAATGATGCTTTCTCTTTTGATCGTGTCATTGCTAAACTAAAAATTCAATACCCGGTAAATGTTCGTCATCTTCTTTCATTCTTTCCTAACCCTCTAATGGTAAATGCTTTTGTTAGATTTATTTCTTCTAATAATGTTAAATTGTAACAGTGTTTATATCTTTCATAATGGTAATATGTAATGTGTATATAATTACTTGTGTACTAAGTTAATTTCATTAATTATAGTGTATGTATTTTGTTGCAGGCTCGATATCCTCCACCAGAAAAGTTGGAATTATTTTCTTACATTAATTTCTATATATTTTTCTTTTTCTGTTTCATATTTTCCCATGTGTCGTCACTAGCTACGCGAGTCTGGCAGAAATTGCCGTCAAATACGGCAGATTGCCATAAAAAAAAAAAAAAAAAAAAAAAAAAAAAAAAAAAAAAAAAAAAAAAAACGGGCTCACCTATCGAAACCAAATTATGTGAAGTTTGCGCAAATAATAGAGCGGTTCTTCATTTATCACATTTTTTGTAACAAAATGCTGGAATTTATACTTATTGTTTTCTATATAAAAAACTGTTAAACGTCAAACATATTCTTCAGATAAAAGTCATTTGGCGATTGAAAAATCGGCCATTAATGTCAAAATGATTTGTTCAATGAATTTGCCGCCCCCAAATAGCTATAATTATTATAATTACGAATCTCTACCACTAAATGGTTAAGTAAAATACTACCCATTATATTATCTGCATCAATAGTTTCTTGCACAAAATAATATACACAATTATGTATATTCCATCTTACATTTACAATTTTCTTTTTTACCACAATAAATTAAGCATTTTTTTGTTAATGCGGAACTAAGGACCAAATAGTTACTTTAGACCACTTTCTTGTCACAATGTTTAAAACAATGGATATTTATTCTTACTATCTCAACGCATCATTCTTTCTTATCACACTATAAAAGCCATCATTCATTTAATATTCGGACACAAGGTTCCTTACAAAAATACCAAAGATATTTTACTTTGCCTACTTCAAAATTCTCTTTCCCACGTCACACAACCTTATTGACCTTACAAAAGAAAATGTTAATTACGTAAATAAAAGACTTGCGTTACAGATTAACATCGCATTATAAATTCAAAATAGAGCATTTCTTTAACCTATCTCAAGGTTAGGTTAAATTCTTTAAGTAATTTATTGAATGTTTGAGACATTAAAAAAAATCTTCCTGCCTATGTTTTCTAGACGCAATATTACATACATACATGTAGGTAAGTATTTTATTATATTCCTTATGCTATAGGACAATTACCTAACGGCTGAAGTTATTTGTGACAATAAACAGATTTAAACTATATTTTTATTATTTAGGTATGTCATTCATCATAGCCCATTACTTACACTATAGAAGGTAACATTTATAAAAGGATATGAAGAAGTTTGTATTTAGATGATTTTACAACTCCCGTTGCACTTTGGTGTAAGCGACATTTTTAATAGCATTTGGTTAGATTGGATTGCTAACTTCAGTTTCTTTGAACTACGGTTCTAAAGACGGATTAATTTAAATTAAAAGAAGGGAAATTACAGGAAATACAAGTGCTTTCAAAAATACTTGAATACTACAGTTCGTCAACTGTGCCTAACTACAGTGCGTTTGCGCATCACATAAAATATCACATTAGCATAAAGCTAGTCTAAACTAATATTCTTCTAGGAAATCTTCCACGATGTCGGCTATTTTGTGAGGAGCCTCTAGGTGGATGTGGTGAGTTCCCTCAACTTCCACGTACCGTACATCAGCCGTAGCCTTCATCTTTTCAATCACGCTCATATAATAGTCTAACTTCTCCCACCTTTCACCAGGCAACGCACGAATGTTTAAAACTTTACACTTGACCTTAGCAGCGTATTCCAAAGCAGTTTCTATTGACATCATTGCAAGACCAGATACTTTTAGTTTAGGGTCCCTCCTGAAGAAATAACCTGGCTTCTTCAAATGAGCTGGGGTCGGCATCATACCCCTCTTCATAAGAACCTTGCAATTCTCCCTTGAGATGGACCCTTTGTACGCATCACATACAATATCGATCATTTCTTCGTAATTGTAACAAGGTACTTTATCGATTGGCAGATTCTCGTACTGGAGGACTTTATCGATACTTCCGCCTGTATTCTTTACCATTGAAGCGGGTTCCCTAACAGCTGGACTTGCGATGTCGACGCAAATGATTTTCGCTACTTCGTCAGGGAAGGACGCTGCGTACATAAAACTGAGCGCGCCACCGAGAGAGTGTCCCATTAACGTGATGTTAGTCCATTCGAAGTGTTTGACAATTCTTCTTAGTAGAACTATGCCGTCCCAGAAGATGTAGTAAAGCATGCCGGTTGGGTAATGTGTCGATAGACCATGTCCGGGCAAATCTATGCAGAGAACTGACGTGGTGACGGGCAGTAAGGGGATCAGGTTGTCCCAAGTGCCTGCATTGTCTTGCCAGCCGTGGATGGCAATGATTGGCTGCTTGTCACGAGGGCCCCACCATCGACCAGCGACGTGGCCCCATGGTACTTCAATTTCTATTTCTTCTACCTTGTATCCTGGCGGAAGTTCTGAAAAATATGAAAAAATACGCTGTTAATTAATTTTGCCAAGCATGCGAAAGTAAAAATACGTAGAGTAATAAATATGACGCTTAAGTAAGTAAGAATAGTTATATTTGTCGCTTAGAAACAACCATATCATTGAAAAATCTTAGTTTATTTTTATGGCTATATAAAACAAGATTATGTGGACTTTATCGCATACGTATAAACCAATCGTGCGTCTATAAAATCTCCAATAGGTAAGAAATGTTTAAGCAGTTATCATGACGTCTGACGAGCATACACGATTATCGCTACAATTATCTATAGTACAGTCAACTTCAGGACAGTGGTAACAGTTTTATAGGAAAATCGTACTTATTACTATTGAGTTAAGGTGCATGACAGTTACCACTGATGTGCGGTCTACCGTACCTATATATCTGTAAAGTATAGTCATACATCTGTAAAGAAAAGTCACAATATCGTTTGCATATCAGTCTCGTGTTCCGAGATAAACGTGCGTGGGTCGCCAATCGACAACCTCGTGTACCTCATTAATATTTCTTGACACAACTTAGAAATTATCGATTTATTCACTGAGCTCGTCCATATTCCAAATAGTGGAAAAATATAGGTACCCCAACTTAGCTGTATATTGAGATTAAAGGTATCTTAAGCTTCTAAAACATACTTAATAGATGACTTGGCATTTCCTAACATCTGTTTTAAGCTTTTTTAGACTGAGTTTCATAGACCTTGACCATTGAAAGGTCGTCGAACTTTGGACATGTACCTACCTATGTAGCATCATCAGAATAACACAAAAACTATTCTTTCATATTCAACTACCTATACTAATATTATAAAGAGGAAAAAAATGCATTTTTGTTTCTTTGTAATGGACAAAAACTACTGGACCGATTTCAAAAATTCTTTCTACACTGTTTCTGAGTAACATATGCTATATTTTCAGTAGTTCCCACGGGACGCGGGTGAAACGGCGGACAAACGGTAAGTATTCTTTAAAAATCACTTCCATAACGCGTTCATATCAAAATTGATGAATCAGATTGATCATCGAATACCTATAGGTACGATTTAAATCACAAACCAGTTAAACCTAACTTCTTGAGGAAAACGTTTACCGCGTTATGTACCTAGTAAAGATTAGACAACATGGTATGTAATATCTGTCTGACTAATACCACAGAACACTTAAAATACACACTCTATCTAGATAACCAGGTGCGAAAATGATAACTCACGATCGCACGATGGATTTGGACTTTGAACACCAAACAAAATATCTCTTGAAAGGACTTTGGAACGATGAAACATGGTTTTTTGATTTTAGATAACGTTGAGGAAAGATATTCAGATTTATATTTGCAGTTTCATAATTTATGTTAAAGTAAGAATCCAAAAATAATTCACACTTTACGAGTAGATTTTAAAAACATAATTAAGTAGGTAGGTATTTCTTAACATTAATATCTAATTAGGTTGAAGACATATTTCATTGCAAAAGCAAATAAAATATTCTCACAGCATAGGTACCTAGGTATTTAAAATACAATGTAGTTACTATTATTAGATTTTAATAGTCTAAAATGAAAAATTATTTACGTAGGTATGTAGGAAAGTACTATTTTTTATTTAAGCGCCAATATTCTGTATTTTTTTTTTGTACATAAATCCGGCTAAGACTATCAGACTATCTTACCATATCTTATTTTATTATGCATGACTTTAAAAATAATAGCACATTATTATTTACAATGAGAGATAAAAGTAATTTAAGTTAAGATAAGAACTATCATAGGTATCATTATACAATAGTTCCGTAATATTCAAAACTGCGTTCTTAATACGTAATCAAGAATATGTCATGCTGTATTGCAGAAATTATTAGTCGTGCGTTAAAGAAAAAGACATATAGGTAATACATGTAAGGTACTTTGAAGCATGAATTAAATTTTGGATTATTAAACACATCACATGAGTAGGTACGTTTTGTAAAGATACCGACTTCTTTCCTATATATTCATCATATTTATTCTATTTTTTTTTTTCTAAAATATTATAAAGAAGTAGTAGGTAGGTAAAACGACGAATACTGCACTCACCTACCTCATTAATCAAATCTATAATAAATAATAAGCATTTAAGTTCCTATTTGAGGTAGCGGGCTAAACGACCATAGGTAACAAAATTACATACCTATGTACATAGATGCGGTATCAGATGCTATTAAAAGACGTTAGAAGTTCAACAAATAAGGACAATCCAAAAAAAACGCTAGTCATGGTATTGCGCGATGATGGACCGTTACAATTTTTTTGAAGATCACCAATGGTTCTAAAGTCCAACGATCATATTTTGAAACATGACTTGCTAAAATTTTATCGTTCCATAGTCCAGTTTGTGTCTAGCAAAGTGCAAGGTAGGTACAAATGTACCTATTAGGAAATATACCTATTAGTAACTTGTTCGTATTGGCCAATGAAGCGGGCTGGCCAAGACCGTGATGGTTGGCGTTTATTGGGATTCATTTAGAAGTGGAATCAATAGTCTAAAAGATGATTGTTCCTATCGTAGCAATAGGAATTCTAGCCTTTTAGTAGGTACCTACTGTCCTACTGCCTGACAAATACTTTTGCACACTTTCTCATGTAGGAACACGCCTTCATGGTGCATTTGAGCTACTTTCTTGAAACTATGGTGCGTAACGGTATGGCGGGTCCTCCTCGCGCCTCGTCACTGAAAGTTATGAGTACAATGACTTTCTTTTTTTAAGTGTCGCTCATTAGTACCTAGATAAAGCTTGTCGCTTAATGGGTAAGTATGTAAACCATTGTTTTATTTAATTTTTACTATTGTTTTCCAAAACGCAGCATTCTTATGAGACAGGTAGGGCCAATCAAGTCTTGTAGATCACACAGTCGAAAAAAATACAGGAAAAGATAAGGAATAAAGTAATAGTATCAACTCGCTAAAAACATGCAAAGGCCACGCGGAACACATGATTTTAGCGGTTACTCATCATTTAACCGGATTTTTCTACATTTAACTGATAAAAGAAATACAGTTGATAACCTGTAGTTATTGAACGGCAAGTAAAAAATACAGTAGGTACACACAAGGTTATTCATCTAATGTGCATTTATATTTAACATTCTTAACTAAGTACAATGACTATATTCATGACTAGCTTCTGCCAGCGGTTTCACCCGCATCCCGTGGGAACCTCGGCACAAACCCGACAAACGAAACGATAAAAAGTAGCCTACAGCCTACCTCGATAAATGGTCTATCTAACACTGAAAGAAATTTTCAAATCGGACCAGTAGTTCTTGAGATTAGCGCGTTTAAGCAAACAAACAAACTCATCAGTTTTATAATATTAGGATAGATGGGAAATATGTAGAAAATTGTGTTTCAAGAAACTTTATATATTTAGATACTGTCCATTTCCATTATTTCAAGTTGTAAATTATAATGCAAATAGCTGAACGGATGTCTATGATCGGTGGGATGTTTGAATTATGAGTTTTTTATGACCTTTAGGCTTGGAAAAAATGGAGGTGCAATATCTTTGTATTTATTTGATTAATGAATAGGATAGCATTAACAGCCAAAGTACCTACCTATATGCAAAATATTTGAGCATGGCCTCTGCTAAGAATGACTAATAAATGGTAGGTATTATAGCATTCATTTATAACAGGTACATTTCTGAGAATATCTTGGCAAACGGTTAAATTTCAATCACAGGTGGACTTTGCTCTTACACATTCCAGTTTCATGACTCATAGTGAACCTGTGAATGAAATAACATTTGTAGTGCAGTCATTGAAGCGAAAAATACGGTCCAACCTCCGAATTTTTTTACTGTGAACCGATTTGCATGAAATTTTGGAATTAGGTTCATCTTACCCTTAACTTCAAAAGTGAATATGATTTGAACTCCGCCACCCCCCTTGGGGGTGGTTGACACCCCTTCTTTGGGGTGAATATTTTTTTGCAAAATAACCTCGGATATCGATAGAAGACCTAATTTTAAGCAAAAGTTGTCTTTGAAGTTTAAAAAAAAATCCAATACTTTTCAAGTTATTGGCAATTGAAAATTCGCAATTTTTTCACGTTTTTCATCGGTTTTTTGCAAATATCTCCAAAAATATATGTTTTATCGAAAATTTATAAGGAACAAAATTGTAGCAGGTAAAACAACGAACAATTTGTTTTTTTATAAAAGGTCCTAAGTGCAATATTAAGCTAGATATTAAAGATCAAAGCCGTTTTTTATTTTGTCTGAAAATTAATCGACGTAGTTTATGCCATCTATTATTTTAGTAAGTTGATCAATTTACGAGTTTTATTATTTTCCGGTGACATATATACACATTACAATAGTTGTGACTCTTTATTATACTGCCTACTTTCACATTGCTCCAAATATTGACACTCCGAAGTTTTCAGTTACTAAGTAGAAAAAAATATGACAAGTTTTTGGACCGTAACTCCTTCAATTTTCATGCTATCACAATTTATAAAAAACTACAACATCCATCATTGCAATATATAGTAAAGAACTTTTTTCTAAAACGGTGAAGGGTTAAAGGGCTTAAGAGAGGCTGTGATTGCGCTGCCACGCGCTCTTTAAACAATCATATCTCCGTCAATTTTTGTTCGATAGAAAAAACAAACAAACCAAATTGTTTGTCAGAAAAATACCTAATTTTTTATCAGTACACTTTTATACGTATCTGTCTTAATTTTTGAGATATTATGAAAAACAAGTGGGTTTTTCTTTAATTTGAAATTTTGTTCTTTTCGTTAATCGTGACTTTTTTGAAAAATATCTGTCCTGAAGCAGCCAAACTGATACTATCTATCAAACTCTTCATAATAAAGTTAATCCTAGGCGGAATACGATTAATTTTAATTTTGGTGGAAATGGCACTTATGAAACCCATTGATTTAACAGAAAAAATATAAGATGCTCCCCTTATTTGCAATACAGCTCACTTATTTTACGTGCAAAAGACTTTTAATAGTGCTCATCTTAAAGCTTATTTCAAGCACTACAAAACCCATTTGTATTAGAATGTATAAAATGCATCTACTCGCCGCTACATGGCATTGACCACAACGATTAAATTTCAGACAAAATAAAAAACGGCTTTGATCTTTAATATCTAGCTTAATATTGCACTTAGGACCTTTTATAAAAAAACAAATTGTTCGTTGTTTTACCTGCTACAATTTTGTTCTTGATAAATTTTCGATAAAACCTATATTTTTGGAGATATTTGCAAAAAACCGATGAAAAACGTGGAAAAATTGCGAATTTTCAATTGCCAATAACTTGAAAAGTATTGGATTTTTTTTTAAACTTCAAAGACAACTTTTGCTTAAAATTAGGTCTTCTATCGATATCCGAGGTTATTTTGCAAAAAAAATATTCACCCCAAAGAAGGGGTGGCAACCACCTCCAGGGGGGGTGGCGGAGTTCAAATCATATTCACTTTTGAAGTTAAGGGTAAGATGAACCTAATTCCAAAATTTCATGCAAATCGGTTCACAGTAAAAAAAATCGTAAAAATAATGCTTCAATGACTGCACTATTGCCAATATTGTTGAATAAAATGCAAGGTTTATATGTACAGTCAACTTCAGGTCAGTGGTAACAGTTTTATAGGAAAATCGTACTTATTACTATTGAGTTAAGGTGCATGACAGTTACCACAAATGTGCTGTCTACTGTACGGTACACAACAAATCTCATTGTTTTGAGTTACATAATATTTTAACATACAGATTTCCCGACACCAAATGCATCATATGTTTTGAATTAATTACAAAACAGTAAAAATTATGCATTCATTGCATTTATTAAATAAGTAGGTAACCTGATTTTGCATTCATGATTATTGTGTCAAGTCATTGATGTGAAGGTGAAGGGCGAGCGTTTTGGGGGGCTGTCTTTTGTAAATTTTTTGACGTTCAAAGTGCTGATTTTAGGCCAACTTTGAACAAAGTAATATATATTTTTTTTGTTATTTATTCATTGAGTTTTTAACTAACTTCCAAAAAAGAGAAGGTTCTCAATTCAACATGTGTTTATGTTTTCTACTAATTATAATTAAATTGTTATTTTTTTTAATTTTGTTAGATCCTCAATAAAAACTAGATGCACCTACTTATTTTATCCTCAGTGTCAACAAATTATCTCATAATGTAATTTAACACAAAAGCATAGAACAGAAGTTGCGGGTTTTCCCATTTATAATTAAAAGAATGATCAAGTTCCTTTACAAATGATGGTAATCTGAGGCAGAACTGGCTGACAAACCTGTTCCAATTATAAACCCTTTGTGTTCTTATTTCTTTAACTTCCTGATTCACCACAGGTAAAAGTAGAAACATTAAAAAAGTTTTTGTAGTTTTCCATATTTGATTTTGATCTTAATAATTGATATGCTTTTTTTATATTATTAACCTTGTCCCAGTCTTTATTTTTTAACATAGAAGTGCATAGTATATTGACTAGATACAAGTAGTATTAGCAAATGTTTGTAGACTACACAGCATGTTCAATAAAAAATCACACAATGTTTCTTGAACCTTGGATTCAAAACTAGTTTAAATATGTGGTCTCAACAAAGAATAATATTAATTGTCTAGTATCCTCAATTTTTTCACAATATATATTTAGTATGCATTTTTATTTTTTTTGTAGTAGTAGTATATATTATAATTATATAACTTATTTAAATATTCATAACATAATTTTAATAATTTCCCACATATTTACCTATAATAAAAAAAAATATTGCTATAATTATCAGATTAAAATCCTATGCTTAATTGTTGAATTCATTCTACAATAAAAATTATTTAAAAACTGGAAATCAGTTTTTTGTAACTAAAATAGTTAAATGTAGTCTACTCAACAGTATCAAATTATAATTGCAATTGTTTGAACAAGTAATTAAAAATATATTTCAAATGTTATATTATGTTCCAAACATTTTATCCCATTAATATATTTATAATATTTAAAAAATCACTATGAAAATGCTTCAACAATTTACTAGCAAATGCAGTAGGTACCTTTGTTATAAAATGCTAATAAGAAATAAAATACTCTTTAAGTCCTACGACAATATGACATCACTATAGCTTTACCTATAATGTTAAAGAATAGGAAATGTAAGATTATATAAATAGACAAATTGAATATTTACCTTCATGTAATTGATGCCCATTCATTCTAGTTTCAGCCATTCTGCCGACTTTGTACTCAGACGCAGAATATCAATTATCACTGTCTAATCACGATTTTCAACAAATAAAACACTCGCGTATTACAGTTCGCTTAATATATTATCAGACAAGCTATCATATGTAAAGAATTTAATACTAGAAATAGATTCAAATAAACTTTCCGATTACGGAAGGTGACCGTAAACTAGAGTTCAGCTAAGGTTAGAATACTGAACTTTAACTAGACGAACACACCGCACACACGGACTGCCGCAGTCTTATGAAACGAAACGAGAATAAAATATCGATTGCGCGTGTTTTCGCTTGGAAATGATGAAACTGGAAGTCTGCAAACGAAATTACGATTGGTGACATGAAATGTCATTTAATGACTGACAAACATCTGAGACGGTGACATTGACATCAAAGCCGAATGACAATACTTTTTTTCTGAATCCTAGGCTTTTAGCACAAATACTTTTACTATTTTCATTTCGTGTAACAGAGTGTTTATGTGTGCTATCGTGATTGGCGATTGGGGACTTTTTTGAATGGACCATTCAGTCATTCATTCAATGGTGGTGACCTGTCAACAAAAAAGTGTCAGCGTCAGAAACAAGAAAAGCGAATAGATTTCCAGACAATCAAGACTACGTTGGCAAAATTTATTTATAATGGCAGACAAAAGGAAAACTAAAAAACGTAAAGAGGTAAAGTACATTTGCTGTTTTGTAATATAACTCGTTTTGGAAAAGCTAATTTAACTTTGTCGTTGTTGTTTTTATCTGAGTATGCACTGCAGATGCGGCGTGTGGATTTTCCCCATCTGCAAAAGATTTTCTCTTGTTTTTCCGCATCTCCGATATCCGTGATGTGTGAAATTTGACGAAACCGTGATAAAATTGGTAGTTTACGTCAAATTTTTGCCAGTTCGCGTGGTATTTACTGAATGACGCATCCATTTCGATTTAATGTTTTGTTCATTGCCTGGCTGAAAACCAACGGGTTTTATGCGTAGTTCTTCGAGATTAGCGTCATTGTATGAGCGCAGTGTCAGCTATTTTTGGGAATCCTTTGTTTACCGCGACTATTTACCAAATAACCAGATGTTACCAACATGTCATGTCAAACAGCTAAAATTATTCCAAGTTGACAGGTCTAGAAAAAGTTTAAATTATTTTTTATAATTTATTATATCTTAGAGTATTATGCATTTTAATAAATTAACTTAAATCCTTTACATTAATTTAATATCATCCTCATTCTTTGTCTTTGAACTATTGAACAGAAGTGAGGTTGACCGTCCGAAGTTTATATATCCATGAAACTTGCATGCATTTGCTTAATCATTTTCTTTTTTTTTTACAGCGAAAAAAGGTTTGATTCAATTTTATTTTTCACACTTGCACAATTGATTACACGAGTTTGAAAATTATTTAGATAAATTAAACCACCTTTTATTCAAATTATAATTTCAGTTTTAATTTTTTCACAGTTTTTTACTTAATTTATTATATGTTTATTTAGTTGCACGACACATTTGCACAGGTGTGAAATATTATTTTCCTTCTTAGTTACAAACCTGTTTGGGTGTCAATAATAGTAGCTGTCTAGCAATTATTATATTTTTATTATTTATTTCTTTATATACTATTCCGAGTTGCCTATTAAACACAGTTAATTTACAGTGAAACGTCACTAGCACTTGTGAGTTGCATTTAACAGTAATTTGCGTCTACTTACGATGAGTTAATTGCTATGTGGCAACGGAACAAGATAGAAGCATCTGTTTTCTTTTACACATAATACACTGATTTATACAGTTTAGATCTATTTAAAGACAGGCTTAATACTAAATAAATACATACATAATATAATTAGGTTGATATAAGGCATTTAGATCTTTCTATTTGTGCAAGATATAGTGGGCTATAAAGTTAACAAATATGCTCCGCTTTAAGGAGTATAATCAATTGTAAAGCAACATATTAGACATAATTAGAGAAGATAAAGAATACAGATAAACTTCTTATCGGTTAGCTAACAGCTCGTAGATATTATTTGGTCATAAATTATCAAGGTCACTATCAAAATAAGATACTTGTTTGTAAAGTCCATGTTATAGACTTTAACCTACTATTAATGGCGACTTTGAAAGGCTTTTTTCTTATTCTGTTACTAATTTTATCCCAAACAAAGTATGCAAAAAAGTAGATAATGTTTTGGTTTTTTAATTTGTTTTAAAATGAAACTAAACCTTTTGACAATACACATACAGGTTACAAATCAATAGGTTATTTGGTTTCTGTGCAGAGATTTTTCTTTATGAAACTTGCAAAACCTAGCCCTACGAATGACTGAACTATGTTATGAAGAATTTTTAGTACGTCGTTAAACAAAAATTTCAAGAAAAAGTCCAGTAAATTAGGCCAGTAGGCACTTAGTTAATACCCTTATCCCCTATAAAACATATCTCGTACTCGGATATCCTTATCACAGCAATAATAAATTAAGGATAGGAACAGAACAATGAAATGTTATATAAACTTTTATAATGTTTTATACAACATAGCTGCCAGTGTTCTAAATACACGCCTAGCCTTATCACTGTTATAGAAATTAGTTCCGCGCCTAAGAGCGAGATTAATATGGAACTTTTCATATTCAACTAGTGCTGAAACATTTTCATTTTTCAAATAGGTTGTTTAAGAAGACCTTTTTTTGCTCTGAAACGGGAAATCAAGTGTTATGATGAAATGGCTCTTACTTACCAAGTCCTGAAGTCATGAAGTCCAAGTCATGATGACATCTTGCTATTCCTCATCAGGGATCGTAGAATACTTTTCCTCTCCTTTCGTTCTTGAGCAGCAAGTTCGATGTCCATTTAGGCACTTAATAAGATTGCTTATCTGAGGGCACGGCAGTGCCCCAGCCAAGACTCGAGCAAAGCGGGCACGGCCGTACCATCTTTTCTCGAAGCGTTTCGCGGCTATTTCAGCCCCCTGTAACTTCCATGTGAACAAAGCTATGAGTTTAGGTTTTCGATGACCAAGAGTAAGTATTAGAACAAGCTCAGTCTCAAAATTACAAGACATTTGAATAAATAGTTTACGAGTTATGAGCGGTCAAAGTTACACCATTTTGTCACTGACTCACTCACTGACCGATCATCAAAAGTCTAAGCTACTTCTAGCAAACTTAGAACCTTCAAATTTGGCACCAAGATAGGTTACTAGCTACATATAAAGGGAAAATTATAAAAATCTTAAAACTTAATAAAAAATAGGAAACAAATTTATATTTGCGGTTTTTCAAGAACATTGTGTATGAATTTTGACTGCATTGATAACTTTGTTATTTATTTATGTACAAAATGTTACTATTTGTTTTATTGTTACGTACGGTATATTGTTATTATGTATTAAATATACATACATATGAATAAAAAAGCTAGGTTTAAATGAAATGAACAATGATAAAATCTTTCATATTAATGCAGTGCGATACATACTGCATGCTCGCTCGATAGATGGCGTTGTCCTGGTCTAAATCGCGCTATGGTTTCGTTACATAGCTTAGTATAAGTAGTACTTAAAAAAAAATCAAATAATTACATGTGATAGCGCCATCTACCTCTGAAATAAATTTCTTTTGTTCCAAAAGATATTTGATTCAAAAATTCGTCAATTTCGAAAATTATTAGTTTATTAAAAAAAAATGTTGTTTACGTGCTACTTTAGGTGTACATATTTAGTTTGTTATATATTTAGTTAGTTGCATGTAAGTTAATTTAATTTGTTATATACTTTAAGAAAGAGATACTTAGAGAAGAAAGAGACCTACAAAAAATAAATTAGATCCCATCAAAAACATTAAATGTAAAAAAAGCCAATCCTCTACGCAGTTCCTCCACCGTAAAAAGTTTTGAGATCGCATAGAAGCCAAGTCCTGTTCAACTTTAATTGTAATAATAAATCAACATTTTGTGACTATATCAATTAAATAGTTTTGTTCGTATTACAATAATATTGTCTTGGCCATGAGCACAAGTTAAAAGTCGCTCCTTGTAATAATGTGTAAATACCATTGAATTGATAAATTCTATATGGACATGATTTTACGATTGGAATGATTATGCACTGAAGAACTTAGACAAGGACTTAAAAGACTTAGAATTTGAGATCACCATGGACTAAACATCCGCCATAGTACATGTGCAGTTCAGTGATGGATGATACTGACTGTCATTTAGTAACGATTGAATAAACTAAATGTATTTAATTCTGTGATATTAAACTCCATGTTTAACTTTCACCTCTCCAAGATATGCTGTATTATATTTGTAGTTTATTGTGCTCATGGCCAAGTCAATATTATTGTTATGTGAACAAAACTATTTAATTGATATAGTCACAAAATGTTGATTTATTATTACAATTAAAGTTGAACAGGACTTGGCTTCTATGCGATCTCAAAACTTTTTACGGTGGAGGAACTGCGTAGAGGATTGGCTTTTTTTACATTTAATGTTTTTGATGGGATATGGTATGACATTATACCTACATACTATGTATAAACATCCAAACATTGATCAACAAAGTTCTGTAACTGTTTAAACTTTTATCGAACACTAAATCAGGGCAATACAAACTCATATTGTTTGTTTCGATAAAATTGTTTACACGGTTGCAAACGAGAAAATCGAGCGCACTCTGAAATGATTTCTGCGCTCTTCAGTTTATCTAGCTTGGATGATTACGATCGTAAATCATTACTACTGTTGATATTTCCAAACTAGCATAAACGACTTCAAAACTATACTCTAACAACTCCGCAGACAGATCACTAGTTACTACTGAAAATAATTGAGTGTCAAAGTTGTACAAAGATGTAACTTCGATTATCCTAGGCTTATGTCATCTGCGGCATGGCTCGAAAGAGTTACCTCATGCCTGGAACACAATGGGCTCCACAAGAAACATGACCAGGGTCACCTGAGGTTTAGCCACCTAACAAAAGGCATTCAGGCTTTAAAGTTTTAATCACTTGCTCATTTGTACTGGTCCCCCAACCAGGCCTAATGTGTGCCGCATAGGTCTTCAGACTGGCACTTCCAACTCCTGTCTGCAACTAGGGTTTATTTAGAAAATAGGGTCCCCCAACAGTACAGTGAAAGTGCTCAGACACTATTCAAATACATATTTCTATTGTAGTCTCTCATTATTTTTGTCCTTCCATCCACAATGAACAATTGTAGTGTCTGAGCAATCCTTAGGTGTACGACTCCACAAGTAATGGGGTAGCTAAATGCCTAATGGGGTTTCATATCTATGCAAATGTTCCATTATGGCATAATGCAATTGAAAGAACAGCAATTGTTAAAGTTGAAATGACTTCACAATACGCGAAGCCAGTTCAATTGCGAGCGATGACAATGTCATATAATAATATCTTAGATGTCTGTTCGGCCGATTGGTTTTGCTCCATTTCAAACTGCCATGTCCGTCTAGTTTCTTGGAACTGGGTAACTTGTTTGACTGCCACTTTTCGCCTATTTGATATCGATACTTATAGGAAAGTTGTTGTGTATATTTTTTACGCATCCAGGTGGTCGACTGCATGTATCATTATCTCCTCTTTTTGCTTCTACGTGGTCGGTGCAAATTCTTTTACCATGTCATCAGCGCAGATCAGATTTTTCCTCTATAATCATGTTACGTTCAATCGAAAAAAGGTCCATACTATTGATTAGGATAAAAAAGAATGATTAAACCTTCCATACATTAAAAGACCTCTTATCTCCTAAGATATCCACTGACCTACTTAAAAATCTAGATCATTCCACATATTCCCAATGTATTATTTTATTTTTACGATCGTCTAGCTATGTTTCCCTTTAATTTGTTCCATAGACGAGTGGCCCACTTTCACCGGCTCGCTATAGCCTTATAACTGTCACTATGGTTCATGTTTTACGCTGTACGGTAGTGTCGTAGCTATGAGAGAATTTGTAAGTTAATTCTGTTATTTAAACATTAATTTGTTTTGTTATATGTGCTAAAATATATTTAAAGAGGTGCTTGTGTCAGGAATTTGGGTCCTAACGGTGCTATTTTTTAGAAATGTGATGTGAAGTGGCTTAGTTTGAAACAGTGAATATAGTTTTGTAAATCGTGAACTGTTTTAAAGTGTGATCCACGATCAAGTGTCGTTTCCATTTAATCTATTGTTAAAATGTGCGGTCAATAAAATTACATTACAATTCGTGAGTGCGGCTAGCGAAAATCTATTCAGACGTTTAGAAGTCAAACTGGTGTACTTATTGAACTTTCCATAAAACAACTAAAATCTTCCAAGTGCAATTCATCAATATATTAAGCTACCAAGCCTCCAAAACATCGAGAAAATTCCTTAAATTCCGCAAACAGAAATCTAGGTCATATGCCCAAAAATCCGCTAGGTACCGGCTCGCGTTCATTCATTCACTATCTTCTATGTAGGTCACACTCCCAAAAGTGTACTACTATACAAAATAGGCCTTCATTGACTATCCTCCTTGGTAATGATGAACGTAGTATATTCTAGTTAGTCTACCAGTTCATTAACAAGGCCAAAGTCACGGCCACGTACATACATTACGTGTAGTGACGTAGATAGTGATATTTTTCGCGCCAATCGCTTGTCTGGTCGGACTTTTACACCTGCAGGAAGTATTGAGTTTATTTCAGATTATTTGTTTTATATTTATTTGAGTCTCTATTCTTTTTAGGGTTCCGTACCTCAAAAGGAAAAAAGGGAACCCTTATAGGATCACTTTGTTGTCCGTCTGTCTGTCTGTCTGTCAAGACCCTTTATCTCAAGAACGCGTGGACATATCAAGCTGAAATTCACATGAAATATTCAAATCTATTGTCCCTTTAAGCTGTGAAAATATCAAACTTCTAAGCCAAACCAATCAAAAGATACAGTCGATTATGTCGATATTTTCAACAAATTTTCGACACTCGCAAAGGAATCAAAACCTACAGGATACTTCCCGTAAACTCAGAGTCTTGAAATTTGGCATGAAGCATTGTCATATAATGCAAATATAGGAAAAATTGCGAAAATCTCATTTTTGTAGTTATATAATATAAAAAAAAAATATTTCAATAAAATGAAACTTACTACCTTATTTCTCACGAACGACTAAAGGTACCAAATTGAAATTTATACCAAATACCTAGGTCTATTGTCCCTTTAGGCAGTGAAAAAATCAAACTTCTAAGTTAACGCGATCAAAAGATACAGCAGTTATACCGACACCTTAGACGAATTTCCGTCACACGCTAGGGAATCAAAACCTACAAGGTACTTCCCGTGAACTCAGAATCTTGAAATTCGCCACGAAGCAGCGTTATATAGTACAGATAAAGGAAAAATTGCGAAAATGATAAATTTGAAGTTACATAAAATATTAAAATATTATTTTTGCTTACACGACATAAAATATTTTTTCAATAATTATAAACTTACTACCTACCCTTTTTTACATGAACGCGTAGAGATATTAAAGTTGAAATTCATATCAAACACTTCTTAAATATAATTGCCTCTAAACTGTGAAAAATTTTAAATCATTCAAAGGTTATTGGGCACCTTAGTATGGAAACCATACCCACGGCGGATACGAACGAAATATAGCACAGTATAATGATAAAGGCTCTGATTTACTATGGCATTAGTCGCATCTATGTGAACCATGGGAATCTAGAGAAAATCAGGTGTAAACATCAAATATTTTCCTCATTTCAATGGGGAATTTAAACGACCAAGTTTGACGGATTTGAGAAATCATTTCTTTGTAGTGAAAGAGTATACTAACCATTTATTTCCATTGTCATCAGGTCAGGATCTGATGATGGAAATCCTGAGAAATCGAGGGCAACTATCAGAAATTGTCGGTATGCATAGGATTAAAACTTGATTCTCAGATGTATGTCTGGTGATACTATCAAACAGTGAAAGTTTAGAGCTTACCTGATGATGGAGACGTGAGAAAGTCGAGAGAACTCTATGTATGTTTAAAAAAATAAAAGATCCCATAAGTAGTGAATTCTCATCACCTAAAATAAAATAAGCTCCAACACAAGGTTACGTTATAAATTGTAAAGGAGTTCCCATAACTATATCTGATCTTTGCTATCGATCCCACAAGGGCAGTTAAACCTATCTATGTGGAAAGTCTTCGCCAATACGAATAAAATAAGCCCAAACACGTGGTAGTTGCAACATACCGTTCAGGAGTTCCCTCGACTCTCTGTAGTCTCCATAATCAAATCAGCTCCAAACCTTCACTGTTTACAAGTACCCTCAAAAATACACTCACATGTCTGGTTTTGACTCGATGCGTGACTACAATATTCAAGAGTTGCCCTCGATTTCTCAGGGTTTCCAGAACCTGGTCATCCGAATTGGCATCTTCTTTCTTTATGAAAAGTCTTTAACAAAAAAAAACTAGCATTGGAACCTGTACAATCCTCTGAAACTGCTTGTCTTTTATATTTTTCAAACGATCCTGGACATTCGTCTCCATGGAATTTTAATAAAATATTTATATTCAAAGAAACGTCATACCATTCTCCACGATTTAAAACTACTTTGATTCATGTCCACCACTTTTTACAAAGCGGGTGAGATATGCCCAATGACCTTTAAGACATAATTAGTTATTTTCAATCAGATTTCTGAATGATGACTATAAAATGTTGTATATAAATAACTTTAATAAAAAATAACTTTTACAAGGTACTGGCCTACTATTTTAGTTATATTATAAAATAAAAAATATTAACTATTTTGACTCTCACGAAATTACCATAACTATGATTGTTCTAAACTGAACGGTTGGCGCGAGACTCACTTTTTATCTATACCGGATTTGTACGGAACCCTCGGTGCGCGAGTCCGACTCGCACTTGGCCGGTTTATTTATTTTTTTATCCTAACGCAGTTTTTGGTCTATAATTTATTCTTGATCGACCGTTGTGAAAACCCACTGCGATTTGCGTCATTATTATATAGACAAAAAGTTAACTTTTATATATGTAAAATACGTTCATTTATAACAATTTATGCGTCGTATTTTCCCTAAAATGTCGATGACTTTGTCTCAAAGTTAATATACTTAACTAGCGAACTATTTTTCTCTGACTCTCGAGATCTTTTAGGGAGCACAGATCCCCAAGTTTCATTTAATATGCTATCTTGTTCTGCAAAGTGCACTTTCACAATAATATATTCCATCTAGGCATTTTCCATTTGTCTAGCTTTGTGCTCAAATCTAGCTACATGACAAATCGTTTGTTATGATTTATTTAATGCACATGCACGACTGACGTATTAGGCTAAAAGGTCATAACCATTAAGATCATGAATCGTGACGAATCTATCTCGCACATTGTAATGAAGAAAGACATTTTCTTGCACGGGGATATTTTATCTCACTTGAAACATAGAAACAGACCCTTTAAGGAAAGCTCTCTGATAGATTTAGGCATGCCACGAAGTCATTCTAAAGATTTTTTGCGTTTGATTAAAATAGAGAAGGGACTTTAATTCCAAATCAAACCTACCATTGAAAAGAAATAATTTAAAATCTTTGTAAATGGAACTCAATAAAAAATGGAACAGCCATATAATTGCGCACGCGCAGAGCGGTACAAATTACAGTTAACTATGAATGCGATAGAAGTCGAAAGGGAAAGTCTTGCCTTTAAGGTTAGCTTGGGATAGGTCTCGATTACCGTTTCTTAGAATTGAACGAAGAAAAACTAATTCCCGTTGTCTATGGAAATGAACTATTGGTTTGGCTTACGGATGGTATTCAATTAGCATATGCCTTATACATAGACTTAAACATCAAATTCTTCCTTTATAGGACCCAAATAGGATTCAAATTGAATATAAACCTCGAAAGACCCAATTATGCTTATTTTTTTGCAACTTATGCTTTGAGATATTCAAGTATTGGTATATTTTTTACAGTATTTTCCGTTATTATGTAATCGTTAGTAACCTTTTTTTAACGACGTCAAAAATCATCAAATGACCCCTCCCGCTGTGGGTTAGCAGCGGTGAGGGAGTGTCAGACTCTTACTGACTAAAAACCGTCGTGTTCTGTCATAGGCCTTTTATGTACCAGGGCCGCGGTATCTCTTTCGAACAACCCGCAGATCGTTAGTAACCCTGACTTTGTATATAACCATTTACACAGTAACGTTATCCATATTACTAAATCTATATAACAACTGGCCTCGTAAACTCTTTTAATGAACCACATTTATTACAATGACGTAACCCTCGATCGTTACAGCACAATACCTTTATTGTTTGCTGTTGAATAAATAATAATAGATCTACACCGATTTCTGTAACTTTCAGTGTCCAAATTATATTTCTGATTTTCCTTTCCACACGTATTTTATGCAGTAGGTATTTTTCTAGATTGTCTGTAAGGGTTCTTCTGAATCAATCAAAATACGTTTCTCTGTTAAAGAGAAAACTTATTTAGTAGATTTGGTGGTGTTTTCTATCTCGACAGCTAAAAGCTTTGAGTGGAGTTGGTCAAAAAGGTGGTCTACCACACGACAGATTAGATTATAAAAATGAACCTTAACGAAATAAGATCTATCTTATAAGACCTCTTTTTTGACATAACTGGTACACCACTTTCTTGTCCGACCACCTCTGATGACAAAACTGACTCCAGTAGACTAAAAACGGGTGTCTCATGTCTCCGAGAAGAAACCGGTCTTTTAACCCAAGTCTTTTGATATTTCCAGGAGTTTGGAGATGTGCCCGAGTCGGAGAAGGCCACCAGTGAGGAGTATGCAGTGGCCAAGTGGCTTAAGGCCAACGTGCCCACAAAGAAGACCAAGTTCTTAAACCACCATGTGGAATATTTTACTGGTAAGATCTTGTTACCTGTAGGAACCTTTTCAAAGAGCCTTTTGAAAGTTTACCATAGTAGTGAACAGAAACGAGAATGTACGGATTGGTAGTTAGAAAGATACTTATTACATGATACTCGTATATGTGGACGATTTGATCATTTACCACCACAGGAAAAAAGTACAAATACTTTTTCTAAAACAGACATATTCAAAGGCTTTTGTCGCGTGAACAGACCTTATGCTTAATTTTTGTATAAGTCGACTTTACCAAGAAAGCGTGACATAATTTTCAACTTTTCTCTCTACTAAACTGACAATTCTCTCACCATTCCCATTTCTCTAAACCGATCTTTATTCCCAAAACAGGCCTACTAAAAATAATTCTATATTTAAAATGGAAATATTTTTAAAACTCCGAACACATCGGTGGCTTACTGCCAAGCTACGTTGGTGCATTTCCTTTATGTTCCCAGTATGTTATCTGTTTGAATTTCCGGCGTAATAAAACATACCTTTTTAAATATTTAAAGAATTCCAAAGAGTTTCTATTTTTATTTCGTGCTTTATGGCTTTATTTGTTCGTGAGATCTGAATTGCGTCGTAGGTCATGCCTACGTAGGATTAGATAGCTTTAAAGCTGTTTTTTGGATAGTAATGATTAATGAAAAATTGAATGGAATACTTACTCTAATATTTATCTAACTAAAAAAAAATTGATGTTTTTTTATATATTGTTTTAACTGTGGGTCATAATCACAATTGCTCTTCGCGCTGTTCAAGTAAACCAACACAGGTATTTTCAAATCATCAATCATAAACAAGGCATCTTAACAATACTTTCATTCAGTCTCATCAAGCCATTTCTTATAGGCACGCGGAAAATATTTTATTTTTATCGTCAAGCAAAAGTTATTTACGTACATTTTCGTGATCGACCACTTGATATTATAACCTTCGGGTCATTTTAGTCCACGCGGCCACTCGACCCTGACTTCTTAAAAGGGCAACATCGATTGCTGTGGAAAGTTCATTATATTCACTTTTTTTTAAGTGTAAATGGGTTTTTAATGGGATTTAAAGTGCAAAAAAATGCATGTCTGAATTTGCAATGCCTTTCTGATTATCCTAAACCCATTTACCTAAGAACCCGTTCGATACCACTTGTTCAGCCTGGTTTAATTTCAGACCTTCCGGCTTCTAACTACATTTATCGACCGAAAAAGATGTTCAAATGACAGATGTAAGCGACTAATTTAACGTGCCTTCCGGAACACAGAGAAACTCGTCATAATAATTCACGGATACGAACACCCATTCACGGACCAACCGCGTCAAGCTACAAAATAGCCAAGCGTTGCCTAACCTCTTATGATTGATCGACCCCTGCTGCTGTTATTTAACCACTAGCTAATCATCCCAATATCTAATAATAACTTAATACCTATGAATAAGCTGCTCGTATTTAATTTGCAGGCACAAAAGCAGTGGATGCACTATTGACGTCAAAATGGGCGACCGGCAAGAACCCGGTGTTCACAACCAGGCATGAAGTGACGGACTACCTACATCAGATGCTATTACACAAACTGTTTCACAGAGCTAAAAAGGTAAATTTATTGTTCTAATTATATTAATAAAAAGAACTTACATGTGCCATTATACAATTTAAAAAATGCACGTGTGCCATTGTATAGTGAAAATATACGAGTTAGAACTACGCATTATACCTTTCAAATCGCGCATTTTTGCGCATGTTGTGATGTCTAACAAGTTGATAGTCTCTAAAAGACGTTGATGACAGGTTTTCTATCAATAACTAAGTATTTCCAGAAGACCTATTGTTTATGTATAAATAAAAATATGTGTCATTTAAAAAATAAATAAACAAGTTAAATATTAGATCAAGAAACCTCTTACAAAAACTTAAGTTACCATCCACGAGCGGCTGCAGTCTTCTCTATACATGTCTATATAAAGAAGAGGTATATATGTCTTACAGTTGGACAATAAAAGGGCTAGTGATGATAAACTACGACAGCAAATTAAAGTACAAGCAGGTATAAGTAGATTCTAAAAGAAAAAATATGTAAACCACAAAACCCCAAACTCCCAAAATTGCGACTTCAACTATGTAATCAACAAACTTTAGTATGACCTTGGCAACCCGTTCTGATAACGTTGAGATAATGATGCAAAACATACGTATAAACATTTGTTCAATGCATTCATTTCGGTAGTACTACTTACTAGTTACTGATTATATTGCCACGTGTCTGATTGGTTATCTATGTGGGGTTGAGGACGTTTTTTATCGTTCAATATTTATTTCGTAATTGTGTAAGACTAGCTTTAGCACATGATTTTGCTCATCTCGAAGGATATGCTTCCTAAGCACCCCGTCAAGTCTATAGCCTTCCTCTATAAATGGGCTATATTTACCACTAAGACCCAAGTATACAATTGGCGATTGAACAAATCCACCTTAAAATAATTTTCGTTTCCAGAAATTGGCGCGTTCAACTAAGCAAACTAGTCAGCTTTATAATATTAGTATGTATAAGCGTGTGGCTTTCAATTGACGAAAAAACAATTTTTATCTCGTAATATAATCAATTGGTAAAGAGCCTCAATGAAATACATTTTACCTGTTAACGTGATCAGTGTCGAAATTTTGACCACAATTACCTAGTTGAATAAAATATGTTTTCCTTATTCGATAGAAATCGAATACTAAGTACCTATACCCGTTGCGATGCATAGCAAAACGGATTTTCTTGCCAAATTATTTGTGAAATCCTTTTATTTATTACATGAAAAAATAGTTTATTGATTGTATAATTAATTGATTTCAGGTTCCTGTGACCGAACAAGAGTTGAAAGGGAAATCTAAGAAAAAGGAGTTAGAGAAATCAAGTAAAAGTGGCGATGAGAAAGATGGAGAGAAGAGTCAGGCCAGCGCCTGTGAGGGAAAGGTAAGATTTCAATAAGCATAGACCGAAACTTCTATCCAAATTAGTCTAGAAGTTTCTTTAGAAAAATAACCAAATACGGGGCTGCATGTTCTGAGAACAAAAGTAGCTAAAATAAAAGATTAAGAAAAAGGAATAGACCGTAGGTATTTCACGGCTACAAAACAGAGATTAGTGTTCTACCGACATAATAATATTTAATTAGGTAAAACATTTCGATTTGGTCATATTGTAATGGTTATCGTTTCGTTCTGTTAATGATTCTAATTGACCGCATTCTATTTGTAGACCGTAAAATAGCGAAAGAATAATTATTTAATACTATCAGCTTATTAAGAATTAACACACATCAATAGTTTATACTATTATGTATGACGTATCATTATTGATACGTTATTTCGTAGTCAGTAGTCTCCTGACACGTTATTTCGTAGTCAGTAGTATCCTGACACGTTATTTCGTAGTCGGTAGTATCCTGACACGTTATTTTAGTAGTCAGTAGTATCATGGCACGCTATTTTGCTGTCAGTTCATGACACGTTACTTGTAGTCAGTAGTATCCTGATACTTGATATCGTAGTCAGAAGTACCGTGACATGTTATTTTGGTGTCACAAAGGTTGTTAAGATTATGAAAACGTTGCCTCCATTCCCAAAATATTCCCATTTCCAGGACACAAAAGACACAAAAGAAAAAGAGAAGAAGAAACGTAAGATTCGTCTCGAAATGCACATGGAGCAAGTATTCCTGGACACGCTGGACGCGTACGTGTGGATCTACGACCCCAAGCCGTGGTACTACTGGCTCTGCGGCGTGCTCGTCGTGGTCGGTACTATCACCGTCTGCATGTTCCCGCTGTGGCCCGCTACTGTCAGGTGAATAGCATTTGCTCAATAAATAAATAAATTATAAATGGGGTATTTTTTGCTCTTGAATAGAAGAGTTGTAACGATATTTTAGTGTTTTTAGTTAATACTACTAGCCGTTTTTCCGCGGTTTCATCCGCGTCCCGTAGGAGCGACTGCCCGCACCGGAATAAAATATGACCTATGTTACTCGCAGTTAATAAAGCTTTCTAATGGTGAAAGAATATTTAAAATCGGTCCAGTACTTATTGATTTTATTCATTACAACCAAACAAACAAACAAAGTTTTCCTCTTTATAATATTAGTATAGACAGATAAAACACAAAAAATGTAACAGAAGACCCGTCGCATGACTGCATAGTTATATATAGTAACTAAAACCTATGTTTAAATCCAAAACGCGGGTGATACTAATGTAGTAACAAACATCCAGACTAAGAAAGTTCCACGTTATTTAGACTTACAATTATTTTTTGTTTCTAAATACTCCAAAACTCTACTGAACCGATTTAAACAATTCTTTAACTGTTGTAAGCTAGTCTATCCCCGGATGCAATGGACTACATTAAATCCGTGGGTAATAACGTGGGTGAAACCACGAGAAATAAGGGAAAGGGCATAATGGTCATGATAAAATCCCTTTCTCCCAAAAACAGTAACATTAAATATCCATTTCCATTGCAGAAAAGGCGTCTACTACCTAAGCATCGCAGCTGCCGGCTTCCTCGTCACCATCATCGGTCTGACGGTGCTGCGGGTGGTGGTGTTCTGCCTCGTGTGGATGCTGACGCTGTCCAGGCACCATCTGTGGCTGCTGCCCAACCTGACCGAGGATGTCGGCTTCTTCGCATCCTTCTGGCCGCTTTATAAAGTGAGTTTTCTAGTGTATAAGTGTATGAATGAGCAGCCGGAGCAACCTTCAAAATGTGACGTAAGTTGCATGTTTTCGGTCAGAGAGGAAAGTCGGTTGAAAAGGACCGCATCTTAGTTTGCTTCGAATACAACGTCCGAATGAATGATTGAACGAAAGACTTTCGACGTGAATGAATGGACTGTGATTGGTGTATTTGACGTGTCGAGAGAGTGATTTTATCATTCATGCAAATAGTATACCAAAATGTGGATGTCTGTCCTGAGCTCCGACAGTTTCTTCCTTCAATTCAAATGCAATTGTTTGAATTATAAGAAAATACTTTGAAGCATATCTTTATCGCAAATGTTAAAAGTGTACCAACAAAATATCGTAACCATGTTTTACCACTAAATTAACCACCATATTCCCATATTACAGTACGAATACCGCCCCGGTACCGACTCAGAGAAGTCTTCTAAGAACAAGAAGAAACGTAAGAAAGACAAACAATCGGATGACGAGGGCGAGAAGACGCCGCTACTTGAGGAGAAGTCGGCGGCCGACGCTAGTGTGCCGGCAGAACAGACTAGTGAAGTTCCTGTTGATACTAAGTAAGTTAATATTTAAAGAAAACATACATAAATAGCTACAATCTTTCGAGATTTAATAGTAATGACATTCGAAAAATCGTAAATGTACGCATATTTTCCTCCTTTGTGTATCATAATACCAATATCATAAAAATGAAGAGTTTGATGTGTTAACCGCGCTTAACCCAGGAACTACTGAACAAGCATATTTCAGTAGTGTTATATAGCCATTCTTGCTTGCTGTCTCAGCTTAATATTTACTCCTTAGTACAATTTCTGAGAAACAAACCATGATGTGGTGTATATTCTAAAAGAATTGTTGATAAATGTGAATAAAAGACTACCTAATTGAGAAAAATATCGAGTCGACAAAACTTTCTATATTTTTTTCTGGAAATTGCCGTTTCAATATTACAATTAATTAATACTTCTCTACAAATCAACCCAACTTATTCGCAGATCCGAACAAGAACCATCAACGCCCCCCGCCGACAAGCAATCGGAATCCGAATCCGAGAACAGTCAGCGCTCGTCCACCGACCGCGACTTCGAGATCGTCGAACCGGCCGACCTTGAACAAGCTGACCTTGAACCAGCTGACCTTGAAACCGATAAAGACGAGCGCGCGTAAGAGTGGGAGATGTACGAGGTGGGTATGGTATGTTTGTATGGGGTTAAAAGGAGGAAATGGGGTGAAAATTCAAGGTCATTTGTTCAAGATTTTTATGGTATTTTGTAGTTATCTATAAATACTGGGGTTTTATTTTGTGCCAGGGAACTAATTCTGGTATTAGGCTCGATGTTATTGCATTTACAATTTTATAATGTTATAAATCGTGTGTAATATTTGATCGTATTTTTTCAAGATACCATGAGCTTCTCTTTTTATTTTAACACTCGAATCTGTCTTTCTTTAACTTTGTTTTATTTTTCAAGTAAATACCTACTTACGTGTACTGATTTTTTTATCCCTAGCACTGAAATTCTATCCATTCATAAATACAGTAAGAATACCTATAGTCCTTAAAAACTCCTTACAAACATACCATCACGACATCCTCAAAATATGTGAGACTGTAGAAAGTTAGGTTATATTAGGGTAAATTCCGAGTATTTCCTTATATAGGTAATGTCACTTATCCAATATTATGTGTTATAACAAGCAATTTAACGCATTTGGTTAGTGATTAATAACAAAAAAAAATGTATGACTGTTTCACTAAAGGGATCTGAGCTTTTACTTAGCAGGATTTTCTCGAAAATCAATATTTAAAGTGTCCTATGAGTATGGCAACACTGAGCTAAATTTTAGCTCTAAAAATCCCAATTAAAAATTACCAGAAAAATCTATGGTTTTACCAAATAATCTTAAACCAAAAGATCTGAAGTGAAACGGGCAAAATGGTACATAGATTTTACTGATTTTGTTAGCATTGCATTTTTTTGGTTTAATAAAAATAATATCTATAAATATTAAATTATTTATCTGTAGTGTATACAGCTTTTATCAACTCTAGCTCAAAATTAATTTAGTTTTGCAATTTAACAAAATCGGTATGATCTTGTATCGATCATAACTCGATTATAATTCATTCTCAATTCGCTCTCTCGATATAAATGAACGAGAACGAATGAATGAGGAATCGATGTGAAGATTGTGACGTAATTGATTTTAGACGAATTAAAATGACTTATACTTGACCGGAGATTGCCGAAGTTTGGCGGAAAAGCCCGAGTGGATAGCCGCTATTGTACCTGCGTCTTAACAAGGCACAGTAAGCTTTACGGCTCTTCAAAAAGGGTTCATTTTGCATTACGCTGTTCTGACGGCTTATAACGTATCCCGTTCGGTAGCTTTCGGCAATGTTCGGCAGTCTTCGGCTCTTGGACAAAGGGGGAAAAGCGCCGTATTTGTGCAATTATGTTTTAATTTTGCATACATTTTATTGATGTTTGTTATGTCCGTCGGTTTTGTAGTTCGGACCGATTTTGACGGCTTGGTACACGAAAATGATTCTTATTCACATCGCATAAGATTGAGATTCGAATAAACAAATTCATGGTAATATTATTCTTGAATACCTGATGTAATTATTACACATTCCGATTATAATTAATAACATGTTATGAACATATACCTACCATGTCTTCCGTGTTTGCAAAAAAAATATGTTTTCTTTACCCAAAAGAAATAAAACTAAAATAACACCAGTATAAAGGCCGGTACACACTTTGATATATGTTAAGTGGATTAAATACTATTAAAGTGTGTTTCTGCTTTATTTAAAAAGTATGATAATATGATATTATTTTCGTATACCAATCCGGTCTACACGGCTCTTTTAATATTTTGGTGCTGTCTACAAATTTGTGAATAATAATTAATATTTATTTCGCGTAGGCGTTGTACGCGGTATTTTTTATTTATGTGCATTTTTTCCCACAAATACAATGTGTTTTTGTAAATACGCTGGCACTCGTAAAATGATCTAATGATTTTATTGACTGGGTGTATCATGTTAATCAACGGTATTTCAATAAATGATACTCTTTTTATTTTGGTTTTAATTATTTATTTACACAAAAATCTTATAGTTTAAGCACATATTTATGAGCACAAAATAGTGTTACAGGTACATTAGACATGCCGAGGCTGCGGGTTGTTCGAAAGAGTTACCGCGGCCCTGGTACATAAAAGACCTACGACGGAACACGACGGTTTTTAGTCAGTAAGAGTCTGACACTCCGTCATCGCTGCTAACCCACAGCGGGAGGTCATTTGATGATTTTTGTCGTCGTTAAAAAAAAGGTACATTAGACAAGTAATATACAGTTTAGTTCTTGTATAAAAAAAACTAGTTCATAAAATCAAATAAAATTTTCTTAAAAGTATTAAAGGTAGAGAAGGTAAGTTTATAAGTTGCCCCGTTTATCCTGTTCCAATTCAATAGATTCGAAGAGAGTTTTGAAGTTTCCAGCGCCGAAACCCTAGAAAAGAGAAAATAAATAATTATACAAACAGTAAAATCATGATAAAACGGTTAATCGAGGCATTTATATTAATCCGTTTAAAGGTGGTTTCCCTTCTTTGCCGAAATTACCGGTTTTTGCTTAGTTACAACTCGCAAATAATAAAATTACAAGATCAAAATGACCTTGGTTACTGATTATATCAATGTGCTACCTAATAGGTAACATTATTGTGTTGTTTGTTGTTATTTTTAATGTAATTCTTCAGAAAATCATGTATTGATCTTATTTCTGTACCTACTAATTTTAATACTTCAACTATTACCGAAATCAAAATCAAAAATCATTTATTCAAACTTGGCTGCAAGACAGCACTTTTGAACGTCAAGAATTTACAATAGACAGCCCCCAAAACGCCCACCCTTCACCACATCCTATATGTTTTTGCTGGGAAGAAGTGGCGCAACAAACTCCCCAGCAAGGCATGTCTGTCTGTAGGTTAGAAGAAGACCAACATATTATATATAATTTCTTACATAAAAATAAGCACTTACATTATGATTTCTTCTCTGAATAACTTCTAAAAACAAAGTGGGCCTATCCTGAGTATTTTTGGTGAAGATCTGTAGCAGGTACCCATCGTCATCATAGTCTATGAGTATGTTGAGACGTTCTAGCGTGTCTATGCTCTCGGCCACTCGAACTTTGCTGTGTTGTAACCGCTCTCGAATCAGTGTGTAGTATTTTGAAGGTATAGACAGGAATTCTACGCCGCGAGTTCGGAGGTTCTCGATCTGTGGAAACAAGAGTATTTCATATACATACAGTAAGTCCATGTATTCGCCCTACCCTTTTTCCAACTACTGAACTCTGATACCCTTCTAATTGGATGCCCTTAAAACCAGTATCTAACCATATTTGAATTCGTAACTTGTAGATCCCGTTCAAGAGCCCGGACACCATTGCTGTGAGTCAGAATGTGGTTCATCTGATCATACTTTAGTTGTGTCTGTCAAAGCCACAAGCAAACAAATCGGATAACCACTGGACAATTGGACTCTCCCAATTTTTTTTCGCTATCTACAAGCCCATACTTCTCTCTCATTTGCTTCGATTGAGTTTGGTCCTGAGCCACTACTGGACCACAACCACTCATTATGACTCCATCATCATCAGCCTATCGCAGTCCACTGCTGGACATAGGCCTGTCCAAGTGCACGCCACTGAAATCGATTTTCGGCATTATGACTCCACCAATCCCAAAAAACTTACAGCAGTAATAATATCCTCAGTATTAAGCGCAATATGCTGCACACCAGCGCCACCATGGTACTCCACGTACTCCTGAATCTGACTCTTCCTCTTGCCGGCTGCTGGCTCGTTGATCGGCATCTTGACGGTCTCCTCCCAGTTGGCCATGACAATAGACCGCAGCGCTGAGTATTCCGTGCAGACCTGCTTGTCGTCTACTGACCAGAATCTGGGGAAAATAAGAAAATGTCGATTATATTATGTTACATATCTACTTCGGAAAAGTCGTCATTACTGTCTAAATCGTCCATTGCTGGACATAAGACCTCCCCAAGCTGAGGCGATTTATCCATACTTACTCACCGCATTGAATGCATGCCAGTGAGCTAAAAGTACTTAGTTTAGATATAAAGACCAAGTAAGTGAAAACATACAAGAAACCGTTTACCTACTTTGAAACACAAATGCAAAAAAAATGACGTTTAAGTATGGTTTCGCTAGTTAAGCAAGAAGGTGTCCTGAGCATATAACAAGGCTAGGCAGGTAGGTCTGAAGAATGGCGTCCGAATTATAAAATAACATTTATTTATTTATTTATTTATTTATTTATTTATTTACACAACCTTACATCTACCCTTACAGGACTTGCCTAATGCGGCAGATGGGTTCTTATTAACTTATTCTAAACTAAACTAAAAAACACATACATAATAAATCAATACAATACAAACACATACATCATAAATCAACATATACAAACTTAACTCGATTCGTAGCTTACCACCCTATAAGCGACTACAGTGAAGTCATTCAGCGAGCACGTAAATAAATCCAGCCGGTTGGCTATGGCATTAAGCGTGCGAACGGCGCGCGTCAGCGGCGCTCGCTGCAGCAGGTTGGTGCGCGCGCGCGGCACCTCCAGCAGCGGCGGCCTTCGCCGTCGCCCCACGTATTCATCCGGTACACACAACCGAATTTCACCCAAGATATCAGGATTACATATTTTACCACGTAACACCTTAAATAGATATGAGGCCAGTGCCACTTCTCGCCTCGTCTCCAGTTTACAATATCCTACCATGCCTAACACAAAAAGTGTCGGGTATAGTAACGGATAACCTGGGTACACCCGATAAAGCTTTAAGTAGAGAAATCTTGCGAACTTATTTTGGATTCTCTCTAACATGAATTTGTACTTTGCCTCACTAGGTCCCCAAACGGCTGGACAGTATTCTAAGTGACTTCTAACCAGAGCATCATAAAGAACTTGTAAAGCCTTCATGTTGTTGAAATCATGCGCTTGTCGTAAAATAAAACCTAAATTTCTATATGCCCTGCTACATATGGTCACTACATGCTTCCTAAAATTTAAATCAATTGAAAAACAAACTCCCAAGTCTCTAACTTCCTCGACTCTTTTTAACGGCTCCCCCTCCATTTCATACCGATGATGTCGTGGGTTTCGGGCACGAGTGAATGACATCACTGAACACTTGGAGACATTGAAGTAAAGTTTATTTTCCTTGCTCCATTTGGTTACTTTATCTATATTCTCCTGGAGCACTTCGTGATCAGTGACGTCCCTCACCACGCGGGACAGTTTCAGATCATCAGCAAAAAGCAGACATGATTCCTGCACCGCCGCCGGCAAATCATCGATCATCACTATGAAGAGTAGGGGCCCTAAATTACTGCCCTGACTTACGCCCGACCTTGTATAATACGGCTCAGAAAGCTGTCCGCCACAGTCGACAAACTGACGTCTGTCCCTCAAGTAACTGGCAAAGAACTTAAGGGTATGTAGTGTACAACCCTTACCAGCTAACTTCAAGAGCAGAACATCGTTGTCGACTGTGTCGAAAGCCTTCCGAAAGTCGAAATAGGCAACGTCCACCTGTAGTCCTGCATCTACCGCCGGAACTAAATTAGACATAAGATGCAGAAGATTACCTGATGTTCCACGACCTGGCCTGAAACCGTGTTGAGCGTCTGTTAGGTGAGCCTTTAGTTGTTCGTACAAGGTGTTATGTACCGCAGCCTCGAATACTTTTGCTGGCGAAGATAGAACAGCAACAGGTCTGTAGTCACTAGCCTCCGTTCCACCACCACCTTTAGGTACGGGTACCACCCGAGTAAGTTTCCACGGTTCTGGGAATGTTGCCGTTTCAATGCATTTATTAAATATATGTACCAGTGGCTCACACAAAATGAATCGGCAATCTCTCAAAACGAACGGGGGTATGCCATCTGGTCCCACCGAGCACTTCGGCGGCAGGCGAGCGAGCGCCCGACGCACCGCGCCCCCCTCTAGCAGGCCGAGGTGCGCGCACGCTGCGCTCGGCGCCGCCGCAGCACTCGCCGTCTCTGCATCTAACGCGGCTGCCTCTGAGCTATACACAGAATGAAAATAACGCGCAAATTCATTGGCGCACTCTTGGTCTGAAAGTGCCGTACCGTTTTTGACAATTCTGTAATTATTAGAATTACCTCTTTTTGATCTAAAATAACTCCAAAACGCTTTAGGGTCGGTCGCTAAATGGTCTTGTACGCGGTCCCGGTAACGATCATGAGCCACCATGGTATCTGATTTAACCTTTGCCCGACATAAAGAAAACGCTTGGTAGTCGCTAGCAGATTTACTTAACTTATATTTTTTATGCAGAGCATATTTCAATTTAATATTACTAATAATATCTGGAGTGTACCATACTGGATACGTATATCTAAATTTTTTGCATTTTTTCTTTTTGATGGGTACGCAATCATAAAAAACGTCATTAATTTTACTGTAAAAAAACTCTAAAGCTATGTTAGGGTCGTTCAGAACATATAAATCACTCCAGTCAATATTACCTAACAAGTTGTACATCTGCATAAAATTTGCTTTGTTAAAGTTCCACTGCTTAAAAATCTGATTGTGTTCGTCGTCATATAGTGGCGGTGAGGCGGGGGGCAACCGCGACGACGACGGCTCGCTAGACACCTGCACCGATATGTCGAGCGGCGGATGGTAGTCGTCCACGGGCTGCAGGCCCTCGTCCCCCGCGCGCACCGACACGCCCGCGCGCCCGCTCAACACCAAATCCAACTGTCTACCACTACAATTTGGTACCGAGTTATACTGAATGACCTCACTGAAAGCCACGAAATAATCAAAATAATTACGAATATTTACATTACATGAAAACAAATTAAAATCACCTACTATTATAACGTTATTTTTATATTTAACACATATTTTTTCAAGTAAGTTAAATAACAACATATATTCATTCTCATCAGTTTTTGGTGGTATGTACACAACACTACAAACAAATAAGAACCTATTTTGTCTATAAACCGAAACACACAAAATTTCAAACATGTGTTTGTTTACATCTACGTCATCGAGTGTCGATACTCGCCTGAACTCAAAGCGCGGTGTGGCCACTAAAAGTACGCCGCCCTGCTTCCGTCCATCCGCCCGATCGCATCTAATGATCGGATACCCTGGCAGCGTGATTTCTGCGTCCAGAATCGACTCGTTGCAGCCGGTTTCCGTTACAGCAAATATATCTGAACCCGAGGACTCCAGAAGAGACAGAAACTTTGAGGTTTTCGTCCTCAATCCCCTCACATTTTGATATAAAATGCTGATGTCATTATTGGCTTTGTGGTTCTGATAACTTCGTCGAGCGGCGAAACCAAATCCATTCGCTATATTCAACGTTTAGCGGCCACATGTCAGGATTACAGATTTTTTCAAAGCTCCCTTCATTTACTCCGACTCTGAAAGAAGCATAGTCTCTTTCTGTTTTTTGTTTCACTTTCTCAACTGTTATTTCCGCATCTTCACCTAACACGCCTTTTACGTGCTCCTTTAAACTTTCTTCACTTGTACTTTTCTCTAATCTCCACACATGCAGATATTTTTTGCGTTCCACTACTTTCAGTGCTTTAATCTCCGTATTCCCACCCCGGTTTATCGGGTGATCTACTCTCCTGCGTCTTCTTACTTCCGTCCACTCAGAGCTTTGTTGAACATCAGGTAAATCCGCTGTGTTTCTGGCCACCGCTGCAGCGTATTCAACGTTTGGTCGCGGGGTCAGCGGCGCGGGGGCAGAGGTCGCGGGCGCGACTCGCGATGGCGCGGGCGCGCGCGAAATAATGGACTTGCCCACTACATCTGCATACCGTGAAGTCTTCGATGAAGATGGAACTGATGATTGGGAATCAACTTGATGGTTATTAATTTCAGCTATTGGCCTCTCACTTTTCAATCGTTCAATTTCGATCTCATAAGTATTGCACTTAATAGTAGCTTCCTTCAATTCTTGTCTTAATTTACTATTTTCAAGCGCCAGTACAGCAACTGTTTCTTTTATTTCTTTTATTATAGTCAACTCGAAAGCACTGATTTTCGCCATAAATACTCTACCCACTTGGTCAACCACCTCATCCAAGGACGACAGATTTTCTACCAAAGGCTGAATAGATTCCTTATGACCGGAGACAGCCGCAGATCCACGTACTGGTGTGTCATCAGTAACCCGAACACGCTGGGTTACATTGGCGCAGGCATCACATTTGAAAGTACGTTTCGCGTGGCCTTCTTTAAAAGCAACCGTGGTTATGTTCACACATTTGTAATGGTAACCCGTTTTGCATCCATTACATTTAATGACTTCTCCAGCATCAGCTTTTCGGTTACAAGCACCACAATTCATTTTTTCAAATTATTTTGTAAACAACACTGTGCGAGTGAGACAGCGTTAGCTAGTCCGTTCGGGATTGAAAGAGCGCGATGCGATGTTTTCGCGCCACCCGCGAATTGTTATTGTCACCGGCCCGTCTACACTTTCTTGCACTCAATACAATGATAAAAATGTTAGAAATAACTAATTTTAACACTGTACTCCATAGTTCACATATGTTTCACCGTTAAATATTCAGTTCTTATGCATTTTTATTACTTCTAAGCAATTAAATTCATAAATAAATCAATATTTCCGAGAGCAACGCGTCTCCACTACTCGGCGCGTTCCGTTTCCGTGTCATCTTAGAATAATATAAAATAGAATTCCTTCTAGATTTCTCAGAAAGACAGATTAACTCATTAGCCTACTTAGGTCACGATACGCCTCAATTTCTATTTTATTGCAATTGATGTAATTATGTAATAACACTTCTAATTAATTAAAATTACTCTAATTATCATTATTATGTTTCAAACTACGATTATTAATTACCTACTGAAGGGAATTACTCTCCTGACAGCTCGCCGAAGCGTGCAAAAGAAAAAACAACAGGATAACAAGTAGATACTTAAATAATTTTCATTCTGAATTAACTATTTAATTGATTGATACTTCTCATCGCGCTTTGTAACGTCATCTAGGTACCTACATATTATTATTATATCTCATCGTTCATTTAAATTAGTGACCTATGGCAATAATGATAGGTACCTACCTGATTGAATGCTAGCTGTAATCAGGCTATACTTTTCAGGACAACTTTGAAAATTCAAAGAGAAAAGATTTGTATTGTTAACTTCGCAAATCTACTGAACTGATTTAACCGGTTTCACCAGTGGCCTTCTATAGTACCTATAGTATCCCAAAGGCTGTATGTGATCTTACCTGTGGAACTGCAGACAGCGTTCGTACCAAGAGGCAACTTGTTCCATCTCGCCATCAGGTTGGTTCCCCACCACGTGATCTATGAAGTTGATCTCCACTTTTGGCCTGGATTAAAAAATTTCGTTGAAATTATGTACAATTTCCCAATTTGACAAGAAAGTACGCGGTGATAGGACTTTTGTAGGTATGAGGTAAACAACTAAATAATAGTGTTATAAACAAAGGAATTTAATTTGTAAGATAGCTGTCTAATTTGCGTCATCGTTTCAGCCAAAGACGTCAACTGGACCAAGGCGGGCCAAGGCCTCCCCCAAAAATCGTATTCGTTTTCAAATCCTCCCAATGAAAACCACTCAAATACCAGGACCCGTATATAACTGTATGTAGGGATAAGTATGTACTTCAGGATACTTACAGGAGTTTGTTGATGGGATCACTGTGTAACGGTTGGTATCCAGGTAAGAATGATCCACGGTACTGTGATCTATCCACTAAAGTGTGGGTGTTGTCTCCGTACTGCAAAGAAAACGAAAACAGTTGTACAACTTAAAAACATTATCAAATCTTCGTAACTCGAAGGATTTACTGCTCTACCTGGAAAACTATGATGCACCACTAGAGAATACATGTCGAAGAAAAAATCAACCCAACCTGTTAATTAAACCATTTCACCGAGAAAGCGTAACATTCAAACTCATTTCCAAATATGGATGTTGTAGTAGAGTCCTACATAATTAAGTTTGTAAGAACTTTTCATTTAGTACCCTATTCTTAGTTTTAGAACCTTTTAGTTCTCAATAACAACATTAGAAGTTTCCTTACCGTCTTCAAAGTAGCCATCCTGACAATTCCATACTCGTCTTCCTCCTGCCACAAATCCCTCACAACCACCGCCCCCTGTTTCCTGGCGTACTCCAGGATAAAGTCCAGGTTCTCCACTTGGAAGGCCACGTCCTTTACGAAGTCACCGTGATACGCTACTTCGTTCGCGAAGTCGGTTTCCTCAGGCTCGTATTGAGCTTGGAGGACGAAGACTATCTGTGGAGAATAATAATAAATACAGTCACGTCAAAAGTCGCTACATAGGTACATCCTCCAAAACAGCTGCAATACATAGACACCATAAATTGCTTGAGAACATAAACACACAGCAAGACTTCTTGTTCCATACGTACATTACGTACGGTAGACCGCACATCAGTGGTAACTGTCATGCACCTTAACTCCATAGTAATAAGTACGATTTTCCTATAAAACTGTTACCACTGACCTGAAGTTGACTGTACTTCTTTGTCTGAGATTCGTAATTTCACAAGTAACGTTTTAATCCTGCCTGCGTACTACATATCAACTCAAAACAACAGAAAATGTGATGATCTACACGATAAACAGGTAGGTATATAAGTAGGTATAAGATTTTACCTAATTCTATTTTTGTACGGAGTTATAAGAAAACCAAGATTTTATTAGGATAGGATCAGTCTGCGAGATATTTCATTAGATAACACACCTGATCATTCATTGTTTAAATACTAAAGTTTAATTTACATCAGTAGGTACTTGTTGTACTTGATTGTTTGAAATACTTGTTATAGGTACTTGTAAAATTTGTAATTCAATTGCATTTATTAATGAGTTGGGAACTTAATAATTTATTACCACGTCTGTATAAAATAAGCATGAATATGAAAATATTAGATACTAGTTACCTTTAACAAAGTTATAGTTATACTGCGTTACCTATTTATAATTCTTACTAATACAAAATGTCTTTGAGATGACGACAGCAGATAGAAAATTATGAAGGATGGAGGAAACATGCTGCATCGACCCCAAATAAAATTGGGATAACTCTGTTCTACTAACTCTTACTCTACTTATAAATAATGGCTTACCTTGTTCATTCGGACTGCATACGAAACGGTTTTCCTAGAACCAGTCTCTAGCCCTTTGTAAGCCAAGGGTTCGAATCCGAATCTTGTCACGTAGTAGCTGGCTGCCTACAATAATAAAAAAAAACAGATGAAATAAAAAACTTTTTGGAAAGTCTTTTAAAAAACACATGATAATTTTAAGCTAGCAAAACTTTGATAATGAATGATAAATAATAATGAAAGATCATTAAAGTCTCCACATTAGGAACCTGCATGCTATCTCTATATTATTATATCATCGTTTCATTATACCCTATTTTTGCGGAACAATCACTCACGGGAGCTCGTACCACAAAATACATAGGTACAGAAGTCAATCTCATGTATGTACTTCACTTTTCATGCCTAAACTCGGCGGTCGCGTTAGGGTCGTCAACTTTTTTATGCGCATAAAACTAACGTGGTAGTGGTACTCGTAATTATTTGATTTATTGTTGAGAATAAAACAGGAAAAATGAAATATAAACCAATAGTAATAAAATATTTAATGTGGCATACATGAGGTTAATAAACACTTTCAACGGAAATTCGTTTGAACGAGATACCGAACTTTTTTAGAAACCGCAATTTATAATTTTGTTATTCATACATATATAGGTACTTACTTATTACTCTTTACTTGCGAAAAAAATATTTTTGTATGTAATGGGTTGGTACAGTCCCTGATCTAAGCTTGCTTCTGCCTACAGAAACCTTGATGTGCGAGTTTTATTTTGTCTACCTTACAACATACTCTCGCCATGATCACAAAAATTATCAACTCCTACTAGTAATAATCTTTGAGGGTAGGTTGGGAGGTTCGCCTGGATCGACACTAGCAAAACTTATTACGGCATTGGGCCAGAGGCCGCCGGGGCGCTTACCTACCCACCTAACTGTACCTACCTACTGCGTTTATTAAAAGAACCATCGAAATATGAGAAAATAAGTAGGTCCATACTATATGTAATACGGCAGGCTAAAAAACGACAGTTCACTGTTTATTGTTGTATTAAAACAACCGTCCACTGAACAATTATAATACGACTTTTTTTGTTGCTCCATTATTACTTTTTCTTTTGTTATTAAGATTAAAAATATTACAGTCAAATTACAGTTAGGTAGGTATCAAAACGCGTGCACATTTATCTACCTTGTGTGTGACGCGCGTATCTCAAGAAAACGGCAGCCCCACTCGCACTGTTTTGAGTTGTTTTGAGACAGCGCGTCTGTGAACACGCACACATAGACACCTATGTCTGCGTGACTCGAACGCGCTTTATATGTAGATTGACTTCTGTACCTATGTATTTTGTGCTCGTACGTTCTAAAAGCGCCAAGGCTTTTCCCTCCTCAAAAAGTGCTTATGCAATATAAACTAAATTCCATTTGAAAAGGTGGGTTTGTTCATTTTGTACAACCATCAATTTTTTACTAAAAATGTACCTATGTAAAGAACTTGATCAAATGCTAATTACTGTGTTGACTTTGACATAATAATATAAAAAAGACACGTGCAATAACAAATTGGAACAATATATCTATGCAGTCAGAAAAATTTAAATATCAAACAAATTAAAGTAGAGCATCTTACCTGCTTAGCGTTTGACACCCAGTAGGTAAGGTGGTCGAAAGCAAGGAATTTACCATCTTCGGGTTTCCGCCCCTTGTCTGTGTATGAAGTCTGAAAATAAATATATTTGTGAATTTATAATTTACCTGATAATTAGATTTAACGAGCGATTTTACATGTCTATATACGAAAAAAGTAATGGCTCCCTATGCTATATTAAAACATATAAATAAATCAGTCAATCTGATTTGGTGAAGGTTGGTCCTTAAAAGAGAGTCACGTTCAATCCAATGATTTGATTCTTTACAATAAAGGATGTAATTAATATATAAAAATATTGAAATAACTAAAAGAAACATAAATTCATAATTTTCGGGAAATACTTAAAATTATATAAATGTTTAACTTTTTAAGGCCTAGTGCAAGCTTTATCAAATATGTAGAAAATAAAAATATAAGTGAAATGAAAATAGTATACAAACCATTGTGTTTCCTTAACCGATAAGAACGAAGAAATAATTAATTAAGAAAATAACTGTTTCCACTAATAGTGAGTATTTCTATCAAGCACCGTTTTTAGACTAAAACGTAGAAGCACCGAACGGTGTTTATATGGAACCGAGAAAATATCATTCAGTAATGAAATGCTACAAGAAAACAAGACAGAAGTAAAGCCTCGTTTACACAGTGCGCATTTTCTCAGGTTAGTAGTCAATTGTCTACTACACATTTTTGAAGGGTTTTATTCGTCCACCATTCGTGCGAGTTGTATACCTACACAAAAATATTATTTTAATACAGTTGTGATTGGCACTTTTATGCCAGTTTCAAATTCGTGCGAATTGACAGAAAAATAAGCTGCTTTTTAACGTTTTAAATGTTTACATAGCTACTGTTGTGGTTGACTGTACCTATGTACATTCGAGTGTTTTTTTTTTAGTATTTAAGCTCAAGGTAAATCCTTGATAGTACTTGTAATACTTAGGTACTTTCAGAAAAATATTAACTTCTTGGCTTGTATGTCGCTAGTTATGAAAAAAAACAAAAATCATTTGTTGCGCTATATCACGCTCCGACATACCTACAACGGGTTAATCGACTTTTTCATATCAGTTGACATGGGAACATGACACACATAAAATATTTCTTTGCTCTTTGCAAAGAAAAAATATTCTAGCTTGGTAGCTATAGTTAAAATATATGATTATAAACTGACAGCCTTACTTATAAAAATCAACAAATCATCTTCTAAGCATTGTTTTAAGTAATTACTACTTAAAGCCTTAAGTAGTGATTAAATTATTTTGACCTATAAACGTTGCTTAAGCATGTCTTAAGTAATGAACAGATAATGACATAAAAACATACTAATTTCTCAACACTACCGGAATGTTGGTAGCTTAAAAAAATATTTGTCATCAAAACGTTGTGTAATGGCAACAATGGCATCCGTAAAATATAAAATTAAAAAGTTGAACTGTCAATAAACCGGAAATGAAAAATCCGCTGGTAAGAATCCAGCCATTTTGATAATTAGCGGGTTAAACAAGGGTGTGAGGCTACTTAATTTGACAGCTCATTTAAGACATTGCTAAGAAAATGATTTATTTCAGCCACGTTTATAAGTAAGATTTTTTCTTAAACATCTCTTAAGTATAACTTATTATTTTATAAGTAAGGCTGTGAAAACTTAGATACGACCTCAACTGCACACACAGTTATACTTACTTATAACTCATCAGATCTTGAGGACATAAGTATCTAAGTTATAATCATATTTTAAGTTTTGATAAACTCAGTCGGTATTATGTAAAGGAAATACCTACAGTTCCATTATAAAAAAATTTAAGTATCTAAAGTGAACGGGACCTTACTTTATGATACGGTGGCGCGACGTACGTTGTCAACCGGTGACCGGCGAGCCTCCACTGCACAGTGTTACCAAAAAGTTTAATTTTGGCCAAAATTTTGAAGCTTTTAGAATAATTTTAGAAAACACAGAAACCCAAGAATGTCAGGATTTTATTTAAACATAAGTATTAAGAATAAGTCATTACTTTAAACACTATTTCTATTAAAAAAAACTGTTTTATTTTGTTTTAATTTCATTTCACGTGAACAATTTTCTTCTACCCAAAAAAAAAAATACTGATTTGGATTTTTCCTCTTTGCAAACCAATATTGAAAATATAAATACCATAACAGATCCTTTAAACAGTCTCTTTTAAAATCTTACTGCTAGATATCAGATACTTGGACACCCCGTACCTGCTCCAACATTCTTGGATACAGGAGCATATACCATTACAAAATAAGACAGGATACTTTTTAATCATCATTATCTGGATTTTGAATAGTCCACGAAAATTCACCATGCAATATAATGTTGCACAGAGAACTTATTTGACTAGGTTTTAAAAATAAACATAACAAACAAAGCAGTTGTTTCTTGTTTACAAACAATATCATAGAACCTTGTTTACCATTCCCTTAGTACACATACGTTATGAAACAATATTTACAACATACATTTTATACGTTTACTACTATGTCTAGCGTATTAGCCCACTGCGTAAAATCTTATGATAAACAAAATGCAAATGTGATTGGATATAGAAAACTGGATTTCGAAGCAAGTTGAGCACAGAGGCGGGGTGAAGTGGACGTCATGAGCTGTCTGCTTACCTATTAGAGTAGGTTCACTTACCGTTTCAATCCTTTAGAAACATTTCCAGGACTGTATGTTATGAAAACTGCCTCTAAGCTACTTATTTTAGACCCTTTAGGCCTTTAATGCCTAAATAAACGGTCTAAAATTTAACCAAAAAAAAAATCTACGCCTAGTTTTTTGGTTGCATTTTTTTTTTCATTTAGAACGATAAATGAACAATTCGATTAGTAAAAGTAAGAAGTTTAATTAAGTGCGTAAATGTGAGCTGAAAAGAATGTAGCTCTACTTACGTCATGACAATGATAACTTGCAGAAGTCAATTAACAGTATCTGTAAGCATTTCCTTTTATTTTACGTTTATTTTTGACAGTTTCAATTAAATTTTTCATCAATTTACCAACCAACTTAGAATTAGTGCGCGATCTGATAACTGTTTGTTTTTACGCAACTTTTTTTAAAAGTAACTTTTATTTTTTTCTTTCATTACGGAGATAGGCTTACTAAATGTTTCTTTTAGCAATGCCTATCCTAAAAGTTTGTTACTAACAAAGTTTGATAAAAACATATAGCGCGAACAGCGACTTAATATATCTTGTAGAATATAATTTTCTGCTCCAAGCAGTCTCCACCCCACGTCAGTAGTTCGCCGAGTCCGGTACAGGTCGGTCGGCCATTTTACATATCAGCTATTCATTTTATATTACAAAATGTTGTGCAATCGATTTTATTCGTTTACTTATAGAATTTTCCATGACATTTTAAAAGTAAAAATAGGTATTTAATAAATTAAAAATATGGCGTGATATGTAAAGGGTATTTTGTGTACGCAGTCTTTTTACTCTTAACATGAGTAAAAATGGCTGAATAAATAACCATAATACAGAAAGAATAACCCAGAACAACCCTGCTAAAAGTTTGTAAAGCTTTCTCCATATTTTCAATAGTAAAAACCTAAAATTACCGGTCTAGTTGATTCGCCTTAAGTAAAAAGTATGCATCATAAATCAGCCAATAGCTATCCATTGCTGAACGTAGCTAAGCCCTCCCGCAATGAGTGTCAACCATCCCGGGCTTGGGCAGCCCGCATTCATTTACTGCCTAAATGGCCTACCTTGCCTACACGTGGTCTCCACTTTAAATATCAGATCAGACATCTTAAAGTGCTCTGGCACCTATTTCAAAATATTAAAACTAGCTGTTTTCAAAATATTCAGGTTGTCGGAATAGAGGCCGTTGGCTGTTGTGTTAAAAAATTGTCAGTTGTGTGTATGAATTTATTTAATGCGAACTTGATTTTTTTTTATATAAACGCAGTTATCCTACATTAAGCAGCATCATTCTTCTTCACTTCTTCAGTGTTATCGGTTTTAATTTCTTTCTTCTCCAACAATTCAATGGCTTCGAACACCCATTTGTAGTTCATAGCACCGAAACCCTGTAATAAAAAGTATCAATTAATAATTTATGAAAAATTAAAATACCTAGAGTAATTTTAATATACCATAATTCTCTTACTTGTTTTAGATTTTGTTAATAGTTAATTGGAGTAAGAAAAAGTAAGTTAAATAAATAAACAAAAGTACATAACCCGAGTTACGAGAATTACATGAGCACTGTTTTTTATGCCACTGTGCAAGCAATTAGGCACAAACGCACAGTGGTTTCAAAAAACCTCAAAGTTCATTATAATCTGCAGTTTTTCTTACAGTTTCTAAAAGTTAAATAATATAATTTACTCCTACAAACATACCCTATGATTCCTCCTCTGCAGTATTTCAATGAACACAGTAGGCCTTGCTTGCAGGTGCTTCGTAAACGCTTGCAGCATATACCCTCGCTCATCAAAGTCTATTAGAATGTTCTGTTCCTGCAACGCTTCGATGCTCTCGTTGACTTTGACTGGGCTGTGCTTGAGTTTCTCTCTGATTAAGTCGTAGTAAGTAGGCGGCCAGGAGAGTATGTCAGCGCCACGGGCTTTTAGGTTTCTCATCTGCAGGTGTAAAGTTTATGATAATTTATACGGTAACTTTAAGTAGCTTATCCATTAGTCCATTAGATGCGTCATTATCTCTAGAACCTTTTTCAATGAAGACGATAATGTATAGTATGGTGAACGGTAACTATGTCTCTTTTATAGTAAAAGGGTTCAAAAATCACTACTTCAAATTGTAGGTAAAAACATTAAAGTCCGATAGGATAGCCCACTTATCGAATAAAGCTATTTTTATCGGGGTGCACAGACAAGTCCCAGTTGGGGACAGGTACAATACTTACGGTAGCAACTATGTCATCGGTGTACAAAGCAATGTGTTCAACTCCCGACGTTCCCAATGCCTTCACAAATTCAGTAGCTTTACTGGTAGGCCTCAAGCCTTTTGCTGCTTCATTCATGGATAGCTATAATAAAACCATAGTTTATTAGCATTTCAATTTGTGATGCGAATTAATGAATATCTGTGTATCTTTGTAATATTTGTATGTCCTTCACAGGTAAAACAGATATTTCATTCAAATCTTTGGCTTGCATGTGTCTCAGTTCTCGCCATCCCATGTCATAAACTCGGGTTATTATGACTAAGAGCGGTCTCTTAATGAAATAATAAGAGAGAGGTTTGTTCACATATAGAATATTTTCAAGTATTTATGTGGGCCGATCCCGGCGGCACTGCAATGCCGGGCCGACCCGTGACGGGAGTGGAGCGAGCCCCGAACATCCCGTCAGTTTACAAAAATCAGTTTAATATACTGGTCCCTCAGTGAGGGAACTTTCAGATATTAAGCTGAAAAGAACAGATACTACACTTTGATCTTAGCCAAAAGGCCGAGAAGCGATACCGAACTAAGTGAACGGGCGAGGGTCATTCAATCGCGGAGAATCTTAACACCGCGATTCAGAAATACGCGTCATATGCACAGCGCCATCTATTGATAAAAGTATGTACAAATGTACTAGGTATTTTGCCACTACCGGTGAACAAAACTTACGAGAACATTTTCATCCCTGTTGATGACGGAGGCAGAGTTGATGCAGGAATACGGAACCAGATCATGCTTATAGTCTACACACCAAAATCTGGAAAGAATGAAAAAAAATTCATAGTAAAAGTAATAAAAGTACTTACCTACTGACTAGAGTACAACAAGGCTCGAAGTAATAAATTAAGCGATTATAATTACAGCCAATAAGCTACATTTATTTTAATCTGTCTCTCACCTGTGCATATTGAGATTTTTTTCATACCAAGCCACTGAATCTTCAAGTGTTCCATCAGCCATATTTCCCTCAACATGGTCTATGAACATCAGATTTGTAGCAGGCCTAAAACAGAAATAGAATATTAAAATAAAGAACAGGAATTGCATCTAAAAAATGTGGAACAGTAGGTAAATACCTAAACATTACAAAATTATTTTAGTCCACCTTAAACGTTAATTGGTAACAGCGCCATCTAGTTTTATATTTCAAAAGCGAGGTACGGTGCCTACACGAAAATCTTTTTTTTTTGCCCAATGCATGCAGATTTTAACCCACTATGCATAATTTTTACAGTACAGTACAGTCACAGGGTTTTTAACTTTTTTGTACCAATGTTATGTTTTATTATTGTGTTGGGTACCTACAAATTTTAAAGTTTTAAAATGTAGGTAATATTTAATTTTGTAAAATGTAGAAGATAACAAATTACCTACGCCTTCGGAATTAAATATTTTCTTTTTTTATTGTTTCTCTTCTTATAACAATTTTATTACTACCTATGTATCGTATTTTTATTACGTGATACTTACAGTGCCTTATTCAAGACATCGTCAGCAACCGGTTCATATCCCGGCAACAATGTTCCTTTATATTTGCTTCGGTCTATCAGAGTGTGTGTATTGTCACCGTACTGAAAATAAGATAAATTAACTTCTGTCTGTATATTGTTTTACTGCTGATACTATGAATTACAAAACAAAGCTTAAAAAACTATGTGTCGAGTTTGGTACCTACGTACTCTTTTTTTGGAAATCAGTTAAACGGTAAGTAAATGTTCATGTACTTCGATGTTTTTAAAAACTCCCATTTAGTTCTGCTAGTCTTATTAATGTTAATATGTGCGTTTGTGTTGTCATAATTGCATTTTAAAACTTGCAAAAAATATTGGTGTTTTAAAGGTAAACAGACTTTGGATAGGCGTTTTAATTCAAAATCTAATAAGTACCTACAAGAATGTTCTTAAACACACGTCAAATGCCTGTTTAACTTTTTAAATAACACCATGCGTCTTTAAACAAATCCTGAACTCCTCACCGTCTTCAACACAGCATATCTCACAGCACCATGCTTGTCTTTCTCCTCTGTGACTCCCTTCACGATCTCCGCGCCCCCCTCCTTGGCCCTTCGGACCAGCTCGTCCAGATCCTGTACTTCGAAAGCCACATCCTTCACAAAATCACCATGAGCTGTGATGTCTTTGGATATTTCGTGCCCAGATGATGTGGGGGACTCGAATATTATTGTAATCTGGAAATGTGGTATATTTTTTTTATACGGAGGTCATAAAGTACCTACGTATGTAGAGAAAATTATGCTGCGTAAGATAGTAATTATAGAAAGGGGCTTGAGTGAGATAATTTAGCCATTCATTCACGGCTAATAGTCTTTTCACACTAGCAGTAGCAGATCTACCGTATGACCACAACCAAATTTTTTTTGTGATGTCACATTTAACTCTTCATTTTAGGCGGTCCCTTATGTACCTGCTCTCCCTAGTCCCTATGTATGTCTTTGTCTAATTCTTTACATGCTCCCTTTCGTATATACTCTCCCTATATTCTTCTCTTCCCTGTTTTATTAGGTATTCTCTACTACTTTAGAGATTCGGCCTTAACTCAGAGGAGCCTAGCTTCTAAGCGATTTTGTCTGCTAAGGTAAAGTCAATGTTTACAAAAGAAAGGAGGTAAATAACTTAAATCGTACATACCTGATTAGATCTCACAGCGTACGATTGCACGGGCCTGCTTTCTGTCGCCTCTCGAATTGCCAGCGGCTTGAAGCCAAGTCTCGTTATGAAATACGTTGAAGCCTGATAGAAACATTACAATAACTTTATTTCCAGTTAATTAATTCCACTAAGAGGCCAATTGGACCCACCATATATTATACAGTAGAATTCATATATAACGACTTCGCTTATAACAACTAATCGGTTTTAGCGACGATAATCTTTACTCAAGTTAGGTTTCGTATATAGGTACTAAGACAATATAACCGTTTAGTGCGACTCCGGTTTAAGCGACCAACTGCTTATAGCGACCAATATTTATTATAATAGGTCCGGTTAAAACGACACACGCGCAATGTTTTGTTTACCTACGCACTCGCACCCCCGCGTTCGTATCGTTTAAACCTTCCCTGGACCTCTACAAACATTCTAAAACCAAAATAAGCCAAATCGGTCCAGCCATTCCGGAGTTTTAGGCAGAGTAACGAACAGCAATTCATTTTTATATATAAGAAGAAGACTAAGCTGACCCAACAAACTTCGTATCGTTTAAATCTTCCCTGGACCTCTACGAACATTTTAAAACCAAAATAAGCCAAATCGGTCCAGCCATTCTCGAGTTTTAGTGAGACTAACGAACATCAATTCATTTTTATATATAAGAAGATAATAATATGTATTCATAAGTTATGTATGTATGTACAAGTTAAGTTATGTACTTAAGAAATAATCCGTCCGTTTTGTGCGTCGTCCGGTTAGTACGACATAGTATCGTCGGTCCCTTGAAGGTCGTTATATCCGGATTCTACTGTATTTATATATGACACTATATTTGAATACAATCAAACTGTTTAGTTGGTCTGATACAGGCCGGATACCTGATCTTTGAAATGAGCGCACTAAGTGCCATACAACTCCTTGCTTGCCGATAGCTTGATTTGCCTCCTTATGAGCAAATCAAGCTATCGGCCGACTAAAAGTTTGCAGTGTGCTGCTGCTTTAAGTTGAAATTTACACACTTTAGCATGTAGTATTAGAGAAGTACTCACTGTTTTAGCATTGGCGACCCAAAAAACAAGATGATCAAAGTTTAAGACTTTGCCTTCAGCCCGCTTCTGATTTTTTCCTTTCGTCATTTTGCTCTGAAATAAAGCACAGGCACTCAATTTTCAGAATATTTCGTTGCTTATTATTTGTCTTAAATGTTACGCACGCTTTTTTGAAATATGATACCAGTTATGCATACCGATTACGCCTTGAATTCATTTTATACTTCGAACGGATAGAAGTACCTAAATTAATTATAGAATACAATAATTCTAGGTTGAATTACCTTTGGGATTACTCTTATAATTATAGAAAAAATATATGTCCGAGTGTCTGTTTGTTGATATTTACTGAAATGGATTGACTCAAAATAAAAGATAACACATCTACCTACCTAATTACTAACGGTAACAATCGAGATTTAGATAATTATTTAAAAAACGCAATTGAAATTAAATTAAATATTGAAATTGCAGATTCACATTTTGAACATCGTTAGCGATAGCTACTTAAGAATTTAAAGACATCAATTTTATTAATAAAACAATATAGATATGGAACCCTTAAATCAGTTTAGCATTTGGCTACAATAAAATAGTTTTAAATGTACTTAGGTAGCTAGAAACCCAATTATTTTAAATAGCTGTACCTTTGGAAAAGGAACATAGGTGCCTATCTATATTTTATATAATTTTTGTATAGTTATTTTGATTTTCAGTTTTGTTTTGTTTTGATTTGTGTTAGATTTAAGTTAAAATTTTATTATTTATATGTATGTGTGTAGGTATTGTGGACACCACTATCGAATTAGTATTACACTGTAATGATAGTGTGTATGTTTTTAAATAAATAAATAATAAATACATAAATAAATTTTGCACAATAAACGAATGGAGTCTGTATAAAAACCTAGTTGATCTAGTACGAAACGTGAGATGCATATAAATTCACTCAAGGGCAATTTAGAGGAATATTGCGCAGTGTATAATTGATATTATTCTGCGCATACCTTAATGTACTAGACTTCTAGCACACCTTGACAAAGAATTAAGTACTTTAACGTTACATATTTTGCATCGATTTATCCAGTGGAACAAAGTAGGTACAGATCTAATTCCTGATATTTTAATGTTGCATTTAGGTATTACCTGAATTTATCATTATTGCTTGTGCTTATTTTTTAGACAGAATATGGTGTCTATTAATTAATTCGAATTTAAAAATGTCATCTTTGTTTTACATATTTATTTATTTTAGCGTTGCACTATCTGCCTTTTCTCGAAGAGATTTCACGTATTTTTGAACCTTCTTAACTTTCTAATTATGTTGTTATTTTGCAATTTTATTCGTATTAAAAATAGTATGTACAAAAATTAGGTCAATATAAGAAAATACCTACATTTAATTAAATTTAGTAATGAAAACAAAAAGCTTACCAATTTTAAGTTTGTGAATCCCACTAAGCTTATTAATAAATGAAACTCAAATGCATTTTTTTATGAGAAACGACGCCTTTATAGGATTTCGACTGCACCTTATCTTAAATCTAATATAGTTATTGAAATATAAATAATATCTAGTTATGACACTTGTAGATTTTACCATAAAAAATATAAGCACATTCTTAGCACTAATTACTTAGGACTGAGAGTTCAAAATCGTTTAATTTCATAGAAAATTATATTAAGATGTGTCTTAGATAAGATCATTATTTTTGTCGGAAAGTTGTCGTTAATGATTCGAAATGTCGAATAGTTTCCGCGAAATAATTGCTGTTTTTAAGGTTGTTCATACTTTTACATTTCGTAAACGCTTATTAGAATTTGTAAGTGCTCCAACAAGTTTATATTTAAACTGTAAATAATATAAATTGTATAATATAAACTATTTAGATATACTAACCCAGGTTGCTGTCAGGCCCAAATTCACCAACAGCATAAAACGTCCGTTTTTGAACTTGATAACTGAAAGTTAACGAAACGGACGTTTATGTTTTCAGTGAACTGGGCCTTTAAGCATGCTCTAAAGGACTACCGGAATTTGTTTGATATTCAAATGTTTTTTTTACAATGTGCTCGAGAGTGTAGGTACATTCATGTTCTGTAGGTTGTTTTGGTTAAGCATTCGACGTATTCGGCAGTCTGATTGCCACAACGTTTTCTCTTTATCTTCTCTGACTTTGGGTGCAGCGTGACTGGGAATCTCAGACTCAAGATTCGCAAATCTCTTCACTTTCTATCTTATGGGATTGGCGGACTGCGCCAACGTGGTTTTAGTAAATAATGAGCTGTGCTTCACGGTTCCACCAGTCGAGGGACCGCAACCGGATAAAAGGTAGCCTATGTCCTTTCTTAGGTTCTAGACTATCAGTGTACCACAATTTTAAGGGTAGCCAATTTTTTCTCATGGTAGCTTTTAATTATTATTTTTTCAGTTCATTCTGCAGGGTTTTCTAAGGCAGAATGGCACAGCATTTTTTTTCAAATTTCAGAAAAGAGGAATAAAAACAACAGTAATCCAGTAATAAAATAATTTCATTTTATTTCATTTATTTATACACATACATTATATTTACATAGACTGCAGATATATTCATTACATTATGGAGTATTTTGTTTTCTTGCACCTATGTATAGTTTATAGTAGGTAAGGCACCTTAGGGAAGCTTTCTCTTATTTCTCTTATATTTGACAATCTCTGTGTAATGGTCGTAAGAAATGTGAAGGTATTAACTATTATTTATTTATTTATTTATCTAACGCACTTTGTGTAGATATGTAGTGTAGTTATTATGTTTATTGCATTGATTGGGTTTGTGGATTATGCAGCGGGTACTATTTTAAAATGGAGTGTAAGGAAAGATGTACATAAAAAAAAAAAAAATGTTTCTTTACATATATAGTGAAATCCATATTTGTGAGCAGATAAATAATAATAAATTGTAAACGTTAGAAGTGTAAAATAAGTCTATTAGTTGATAATATTCTTAGCTATAATTAAAATAATTAATGAGCAAGGAAATAAAGATCTTTAAAAGGTACTTAAATGAGATGTGGATTACCTGTATTTATTATGCAGTGTGCGTTAGATAAAACTTAAAATCAAATCCAAAATGTATATGCCCAAATCATACTCTAAATATATACAATAATAAAAACAATATAATTTTTCCAAAAAATATCATTACGTTACAGTAATCGACCACTTGTGAAATCTATTCAGAGTTTACATAAAAATGTACATAGTATAGTATATGCTAAAATCAGATAAAAAAGACTAGGAGTTACTCCAAATTGATTTCACGTTCAGAAACTGTCCTCAACAACATTATAACAGGTAACAAACTTAAGATTATATTTACAAAAATACAAATCATTTACATTTTACATAGAAGGAAATGCATGCAGAAATTATTTATGTGATAATTCATTATATTTATAAATAACTAAACAGAATTGTCTATATTTTTTTGTGAATAATATTGCCGTTCACATTTATTTTTTTATATTAAATTCATTTAGATTTACATGATTTAATTTGACCTTTTAAAACACGAATAGGCAGTTAATTGTATTCTGAACACAGATGTAAATGCCTCAAAAAATCGATGTTCATAAAGTGTTTTTTTAAATAATTGACATACTTTATAGCTGGTAAATCTTTCTACACATGGCTTGAATGGTAATTTTGGTAAATCATTTCACTCCTTGGTAACTTGCGTTACAAAAGTTACCTTCTTAAAACTAAAAAGATACATTTACAAAGATATAGAGGAACACAAAGCTCTTAAAAGAAATATAATTATTATAAAATTAAATATACAATGTGGTAAATTTGGTATACCCGCGGGTCGTTCCGTGTAGTGGGGGATTTAATTGTATAAATCTGAGATCAATTTTACGAAATTAGATTCATAAAAATATGCCTGTTTCACCACTTTTTTATACGACCTTTTCATGTGTACTGCGTTTTGATGGCCAACAATCGTTGCAAGTATGAAGTCTATCTTAAAGTAAGAAGCTTAACTTACATTTTTTTTTAAAGAATAGTATTGTAAAAATCTGTATACTGAGATTGAAAGTCAAAGATCTTTAAAGTCAGAAAAAACACACCTTTACGCAAGTTACATTTCATTAGATATCAAATAACAAGAAAAAACAGTACTAAAAATATTGTTCAAAGCTAATTCGAGCAAGCGCTCACAATTATTGTCTTTGGCAGCAAAACGCAGCATTTGTAGTCGTACGAAAGCTTCTAATAATAGTGGCTTGAGGCGATCAGTCGTTTTTAATACCTAAACATACATACAAACCAATTTACACTCACTCAAGTTACTTTTCAATCTATTTTGTATTCAGGAATTATGCACAACCTATGAAGTGATATATTTTTTTCAATCATTTCTTACATGTATCTGAATTGTATCAATGGTTTGTCTGTTTCCAAATTCTTAGTTCTATTGACAGTGAAAACCTGGTAAATGACTTTAATTAAAGATATTTATGTCCATTTCAATTTTGAAGAAAAAATACCAAAAACAATGTTTCCATTTGTTTAAAAATTTTCAGAACAATGCGCAGATTTTCACTGTCAATAAGTAAAAGATACATGTTTTACCAATAAATTGGACTAAAATAATCCAGTCAATTTCCATTCAAAGTTCACCGTTAAAAATACAAATCCATTTTTAAAAGCTTTTCTATTATTACAACGCGTAATTTACCTCACTAATCAGCTAACTTCAATTTGAAAAAGAAGAAAAAAACTTTTTAAAAACGCATTTGGATTAATAAGGGATAATTTACATATTTTTATTTTCGTCACTTTTTTGTAGTTTCTAGTTCCTGTTTCACAACACTCAGTCCTTCCATTTCACGGCACAACCCGCTTAGAGATTCTTCTTCGTCGCCTACCGTTGTATATCACAGATAGTCTGACTGTCTACTAGTTGGGCCCTCTCGACGGCGACCAGGCAGCCGCCGGGGGCGACAAGCAGGGGAGCCGATGGCGTCCCAACCCACACCTTTTTGACGTCATCTGATGTGTTTTGAGCAAGCGGTGACATGTAGCCGCCCCTGGAATTGAAGAGAAGGAATTATTAAATACTGTTACATAGATAAGGTAGAGTGAAACTTAAATTTAAACCCTAGTTTTGTGTCTCATTGCAATATTTTTTATAATCCCTCCCGCTACACAAAAACCGGTCAGATTGTCAGAATTTTACTAACTAAGCCCAGCCAGCTTTGTTCCCTTGGACCCCTTAGTCAACAGTAGCTCTTATGAACAACCCCTCAACGGCAGACACCTAAGTGCTATTAGAAAATGGTGGCATTCGATAACATTCAATAATTTAGCTAACCTTTTCCCAACCATGTTGGGGTCTGCTTCCAGTCCAGTATTTTAAATCCGAACGGCTATAGTGACGTCACAATTCACAACACCCACCTAAGTTTCCTATCAGCATGTAACAGCGCGTCTGCCTTCAGCAGCCTCACAGCCACTGCTACCAGCAGGAACAGTATGAGCGCGCCGCACACTGGTACAGCAATGGTGGCGGCTTTGAACCACACCTCGCCGTTGTAGTTGGCGCCGCGCTCACTGGCCACTGTTTGGCCTTCTGGAAAAGAGAAATCAGAGGTTAGGAGTTTTTTAAGTAAGTAAGAAGTAGATCAGAGTATGTTATTCGAATGTTTCAGAATCCTAAAGGCATTTTAACAAAGCCTTGTGGCTAATCAAGACAAAACAAATCCTGACTGATATGTCCATCAACTCTGTGTGTATCCTATGGCAAAGAACTGTAATCTGTTTTGTCTACCAAAAGCATTGAATTCCCAAACTACCGCTACATTGGTCATCAGTGACAAAGACCAGCAGCCTCTTAATTAAACATCCCCCTTTTTTAATGAGACGCCTTCAAAAACAAATCATAACAATCGTATCGCTACCTCACAAGTAACATATCTTGTGTTCCCAATGACAAACCGATGTACCCTGTCAGAGCAGAGACAGCAAAAGTCAGCGCATTTATCAACGCCCACCGTAATGATGTTATCTTCAGGGCTATAACCGGAACCTTATCAATAAAATGCACTACGAAACTGCGAATTGTAACATTAATTATGTTGCAATCTGTATCTGAGAAAATACGTGCAATGTACAATGTGTGTGACGTGTTTTATTTTGCAATAATTTACTGCTTTTAGATAGGTTTGTTTATGTCTGTCTATCTATTTTTGGACGATCACTTCTACAACATTAACTCTGCAAACATGTACCTCATCTAAGCCTCCAATGACACTATTCTTTTCTTATACTTTAAATTATTCTGGATTCGGGAGATCGATTAGACCTAGGAACATTGACCATTGCAAGAACAATAAGTAACGTCTTTTTTCTTTAAAGTAATGGACAGTTTGGACTCGAAACAAGATTGAAACTTGCGCAAGTTATCCCACTGCACTAAATCTGACAAAGAGACCCATCAAAGATAAGACACCCACATCTCGCAATGGGCTTGTCTATCCAACTCAGACCCTTAGGTCGGTATTTCAGAACGATATCAAACATAGATCTTGTGTTAAGTACAACTTTAACGTTAGTTGAATTTAATTTCGTTTTAGTAGTGTTCTTGGTGCTTAGATACTTAAATCTCACGCTGTCAGTCTTTTCAATGAATATTCTATATATAGCAGGACTTAAGTGACTTAAAACTGCTTTTCGTATTCCTCTAAATAAGCCAACTTTATCTCTTTGAAAGACAGGCTTAGCAATACAATATTTTGCTTTATTTTTTTATCGTTCTTTGTTTCACATGCCACTACTAATTATAATGAGTTGACAATCGACCTACATAGGTACGCATTTATTGTTACGCCTGACTAGACGTTCCAAGGAGGTTCATATGGTAGACTACCAGGAACACAATACATTTATCAGATCGAATGGATAATGAATATAGTGTGTCATAATGGCATTCTTTTGGACAATTGATATAGCTGCTATTGTTCTTAATGTTAGCTACGCAATTTTAATCTCGCATAGCCTTCATAATTGGCATGTACCTTTTAATTACGAGAAGTCGGTGTGAATGTAAAATGTAGGTTTCTAAGAAGGGTTTTTTGATTGGATAGACAAAACTTTATACTGTAGTTTTAGGTACCAAACCAATTTGAATCCGACAATGCAATCTTTTGTGAGTTTTGTAACAAACTTCAAACTAATTAAAAAGCTTTGCTCCAAACAAGAAATAAATTCAGGACTAAGCACCTTTAGAAGGAACCAAAAAACTAAAATGAATTAAATAAATAAAAAAAAATACTTCTCACACTAATTAATCATCAAAAATAAGCCCAATGTTGGGGACACGCAAATCAAAAAACTAGTTCAAAAACCACAATGAACTGGACTTCGGATATCAACAGATTTATTAATAGCGATGATAAATACAAGAACAAACAAAATTCGAACGAGCAGAAAATATGTCAAGACCGATCCGCACCGTGAGAATAGATACTAAACATAATACTAATAGACGCGAAATAAAAAACACCGTTAACCAAAGAACAGCATTCCTAAATTCCAAAACCATGGGAACATGATAAAAAACATCAGAATTCTAGGCCAAATGTAAGAGACAATGGATTGATTTGATGATCATTAATTTCATCAAATTGATGTACGATTATTACGTTACGGGTAGTCAGAAGCCAGTAAGTCTGACACCAGTCTAACCAAGGGGTATCGGGTTGCCCGGGTAACTGGGTTGAGGAGGTAAGATAGGCAGTCGCTTCTTGTAAAGCACTGGTACTCAGCTGAATCCGGTTAGACTGGAAGCCGACCCCAGCATAGTTTGGGAAAAAGGCTCGGAGGATGATGATGATGTACGATTATTGTTTCGTCAGTGGCGTGACAAACGCGAGATTCACACTTTCACTTATCGATATGGTTGGTGATTTGAAAACCGTGACCAATCGCTAAATATGACGACTTCTCGATAAATATCCATGAGTGGATCTGAAGTATTTCGCTAAGGAGTTTAGATAACAATTGCTGCTTGATTGCGAAGATGGGACAAGTTATTTTGGTTTTTATTTACATGAAATGGTCCTTGTCTTGTAACGGGACTAAAACACCATTAGCTGTATTTAGGGCCTCATAATATGTGCTGCTTTCATCTCCTTCAATATGCATAACTAATGTTAATATTGTAAAGTCCATTAAAGACGTACCACTTCCCAATTAGCGCTAAACAACTCTCATTATGACGAACAATGAAGATTGATGACAAATAATAACAGCATCAAAGACGAAGCCCTAAATATTTCATATCAATGAATAAATAGCATTCTTTAAGATGACCTAGCACAATATTGAATTACATACGTGATCTCATTCGTTTAATGCATGCATACTTATGTCATTCAGCAGATTCAATCCTTATACAAGCACCATAGTATAGAAGCTACTCGTAAAACGGCTAAAATATGAGACTTGGCAAATTGCTTTTTGTGATGAACTCAAGCCCTTCACATTCTACGTCGAGACTGATATAACTAGAGAAAGCTTTCCTTTGTATAGCAGCAAAAATCACTCCTTAGATGCGGTCACCGAAACAGGTCCCTGGCTATTTATAACAGACGATTAACAGTTTACTACCGCACGAACTAAAGTAAGCTTTATTACTTGGGCTTAAGATTTATTTTAGCTGGACGAGAAACAAAAGTTAATTCCAACAAAGGAATATAAGCTTGAAACAATTGCGCATCGCAATCACGGCCGCAGGCTAAAACCATTATGGAGAAGAAACTAGCCCAGATCTGTAATGCTAATCTACAAATTGTTATTATTAACACATTCATGAGATTTGTCTGCAGATTCAATTGTTTTCGCATGTATGTCATTCAACCTTTTTATTGTGTAACATCTTATTAAAATTCCAACTGAATTGCGACTATTCAAAAGCTTGATACCCAAATTCCTATCGAGAACCTAACAAAACAGCGCCAACCAAAACGCGGTGTAGGCGAAATCGCGTGCAGATCTTAGTATCCATTATAGTTACACTATTAATACAAACCTCGAGGCGTTAGGAGGGAAAATTTATTCCGCATTACAATTTGTTGTATAATCAAACGATGGTGCGTGGATTGCACTTGATTAGGCCAGCGCTGGGGGCGAGGATTTAAATCGTACCGTTCCTAAATGTCGTGGAAACAGAGTTAATGAAGATTAAGAGCATCCTACAGTTGTATATGAAATATAGCTTTAATCTTAAATAGCAATCGATGAATCAGTATTGGTTCAATCAGTGTGTGAGTTCTAACAGCTCTTAGACATAAACAAAATGGAAGAAAGTTTGCAAAACAAGAGACTTCTCTGAATAGGAAAAGTGTAGATCATGGCTCCAGACTCAGACAAACATATGGATTCTGTTACAATTACTCAAACACTCACCATTCTAGTGCAAAAGAAACAGAAGAAATAAAATTCTAGGGACAATGAACTGTCTGAACTCAAAGTAATTTTGATGATCCTCATACAATTGCACATAAACATCGTTTAATTGCTCAACATTCTGAAACAATATCTGGTGCACTTGAAAATCCGTAAACCTCTGACGTAACGCTGCAAGTATAGTCCAAGAACTGACTCATGCGCTGTTTACTTTAGATACTGAGACCGCTAGAATAATATCTTTGTTCGAGGAAACCGCTTGGATGGATTTTATTGAAATTACAGCGTGTTTGAGTAAACGCGGTGAGAACAGAATGTATACAATTTAACGCGAGGATGAGGTGAAAACGTCATGGAATATTGTGGAGCTTTAGTAGCTAGGCAGGAAAACTAAATATTAGAAGAGAATAGGGAAGGCTTCGATTCAATTTTTGACCCGGCAGATGATGAAGTATCGGACAGGTACATGTAAATTATGACTTTGATGATTTCGTTCGTTTTAGAGACGAAAACAGTGTCAGATATGATGTGAATGAGGTTGAACTTACAGATTGATTAGTTAATGATTTGCATAACATTTCTAATTTAACTAAAGTTGCATAAAGATTTAAAAGTGTCGTAAACCTAAATCAGAATTTTAATCCGGCGCTATATACACCTTTATGGTATCATAAACAAGTCATTTAATACATAATAAATTATAAATGACAAACGGTAGGAGAAATCGTTGCTTAACAAGTAACTAGTGATTTAATACCGGCTCAAATTGAAATATACATAGAACCAGCATTATCACTTTTAATAGCTTGTCAATTCAAAGAATTGAATTATTTATTAAGCCTATTAGGGTATTTACACACTTTTCTGAGACACGTCGTTTTAATTAGTCCCTTTTAGAGGATTAACTTCAGTACATCTGCGGTTTGATGTTTAATCTTCAAGATGTTTTTCTGTAGTATCTTTCAAGACTTTAGGAATATTTGCTATTTAAAGTTCAGCTTCTACTATATTTCTCATCTCTTTGTTCAATTCTTTTAGATGCATTTTTGGATCTTTTTCTTCATCTTTTTTTAATTTTCTTAACACAAACAACAAAATTAATATTGACCACAATACATTACAAAGCCAAACGCAATACTGCAATGTATTATACAAAGAATAACATAAAACAACCTGCGGGATGCGTCCTGCGCACGCGACGATAAATTGGCAATCTGAGTTCACCTTTAGTCATTCTGTTTGACACGGAATTACTGCAACTTGTACTGATGTTATCTCTCTAAGAAACTGTCTGCGGCTTTTAAGTTTGTTAAATCGTTGAATAACGTGAGATTATTGAGTAAAATTTTAGGTAATATAACTTGTGTCTTTAGAATTAAAGAAATACTGAGAACCAAGTTGTTTATTGCATTACTGCTTTAAGTGCTGTCATTGATCAAAAGGACTAACTTTTGGGTTCATTTTGTTTCATTTCATCGTGACTGTCAGTTGTTTTTGCAGTGAACATACAAATTCAGTTGATTTGCACGGACTTTTGAATTCAATGTTTTCTGAGAATTCCTGACCGCTGCAGTTAGTTGCTACATAAACAAATTAAACATTCTTTATCTCCAGATTTTTAAGTGTGTCAAGGTTCATCCTTTGCAAATTCTGACAATACTATACCTACTTCTACATACAATCTGGTATTAACTATACCTTCGTTCTGTTGTGAAGTTTTGATTTTAATTCGATCTTGATACACAGGCTGTCTATACATATGTATTTATTCATCACGTTTGTTTGAATGCGTTATCCAATACAATTTACGACTGCAATAGTATTGTATCAATATAATTGGATTGCCGGCAATGTTAGAAGCTATTTATGTTTATTGTACTGATAGTTTTCGTATTAATTTATTGTTTGTATGTTGTTTTGTTAGTTATATTGGTACAAATTAAATGGACGGTTATATTGTTTGTAATGTGCAGTTAAAGACCTTTCTTATCGTGGTTTCATTTGTGTTCTATATTTTCGAATACAATTACATTGTTCTTAGAAGCCATTATACTGTGTTATGTATCATTGGTATTCCTTTTAACTTGGATTTCTATTAACAATGCAACCTGTTCAAATTCACCTGCCTTCAGAAGCGACACAGCCTCTAAATTACATTCAACCTTACCTTAATAATTCCCAGTTGTCCAACTATAAACTCCGTGCCATATTTAGACTGTAGCCCTACAGTGTTGCAGTATTCGGTTGCATTTGATCTTAATCAATTCCGATCTTGTTATTACGTATGCAATCTTCTAAATGCAGGTTTGTTATGGTCTTGAATATCGTTTAGATAAATGTAATCGATTCCTCTGGAGTTATGAATATCGATATAAGGAAAAGTGTTGGCTCCATTCAGTGCTTATCTAATGAATTCTATCGTTGTATTATGTATGAATGTGTACTTGATGTATGAAGGAACAAGTAACGGTTATATAAAATCAGTATCGAGCTAATTTTAATAGAGAATTAGAGCAGTTTATTTATTGCTTCCTTTTCTGTTGACCAATTTAGCATTGATTTTGTATTTCCATTTGTGGTTTTAGCGCCTCTAGTGTTTACCGGATCCAAGATTGTGAATGGACTGTGCAAATATCTCAAAAAGCGTTCAAGAAATAACTGGTTATTTTGGTTTCGAATATGAAGACAGGCGTGATCCTGGACCCATTGTATCCGAATTGTAAAGTTCTACATTCAAGACACAGAATCTACGCGGAAAACTGCTATCTAATACTGTCAACGTGAAAGTTTAGATGTGTAAGATGTACGTTACTCTTTCATGCACACTTCTTAACATTTTGATAAAACAGCTAAACATCAGAAGAATATGGATACAAAAGGCTACCCTTTTCATCCGTATACTCCCCGTAGTTCCCATCGAATGCGGGTACAAGTGCAGGTTACTACCACATAATACAATATTAACCATCTAAATAAAACTTACCAAATTCATTACTAGTAAGGTTAAGCCTCGCTCTGGCTATGGGGCTGTCCTCGTGGTTGCAGAGGTCAGTGAAACAGCACAGCAGGAGCGAGTGTTCTGATGACGGCGGTGGACCTCCAGACCCTGGGGAGTTCTGGCACCGGGATAACGCTTCTTCTTCCCTGGAAATTGTGGAAATGTGAAATTAGGATGATGATAAAATTATACAGCTGGGGTATGAGAAGTGAATGCATTTTTAATTCAACGATGGTTTTATTTTGGAGATGGCAAATTCTTTTCTTTTAAAATTATAAAGCAGGTTACGACTTTGCTAAGGAGCTAAAAAGAAGACCATATAATTTTCCCTATCTTCATTTTAGTTGTTAAAAGCACGCGTAAGTTTAACACTAACGAGACAAAATCTAGTCCACATTAACAATCTTAATTGCAAAGATTGGAAAATAAACCATAAAGTTGCAATTTAATAGCCAATAAATCAGCTGTTACATCCTTCCATAGACAAAACCCGTCCGTCCTGTCTTTCACCCGTCCCAACAAAAAGGTTGTCTCAAGCGAGTTTATAAAACAAAAGAAAATCATAAAGCTTATATTTATTGAATTCAGAACTCGAACGATAAATGGCGGGTTTTTTGCTCGATTCGAATTCATTTTGAGTCAGTTGACTCAATGGTATTGAAGCAAAAAGTTCTCTAGTTAGCCTCGGCCTGTACTTGTTACTTTATAGCGTGTAAAAAAATGCAATTTATGTCTTGAAGTTGGTACAAGTTGTGGGCATTCTAGGTCTTAATTACTGAAGAATTTCAATTGCTATGAAAAACTTAGTGGAGTGGAATAAAATCTGCATTAGTTAGAATGCTGAGGAATCTAGTTTCATTCATCAAACCATAGACAGATTAGACTGTACAACAGAAAATACCGGATTTAACCACAGTACTGAATAAATGGATAAAAAATAACTGTGAAAAGATAAAAGACAGGCACATTAAAACCTCGTAACAGATGCTACTCAGATGCGCATCAAGTGATTACATTGCGCACCTCCCATAGTGTTTGTCTTGCGCAAGAGTGTGTTCTGCCAACTGGGCATGCCAACTGATCGGTGCACGTATTTGTTATAGTAAGTAGTTTTGATTTGGAAGACATGTTCATTGTAATTTTATATTTTTATTTCAGTTTATAGTGAAGAGCAGGAAGAAGTATAGGTAGAAATATTATAAAGCTGAAAAGTTTCAAGAGTTGAATGCTTTTTTCAGGAACTAATCAGTCAAAAAAAACTTTTCTTGCGTAATTTTCGAGAGACGAGGACAAACCCGCGGGCGGAAACTAGTTATGTTTTAAAAGATATACATTCCACAGGTGGTTACAATAAAAAACTATGTCTAAATCTTTTTTTTATATTGTTTGTTATCTTATCCATACCAATATCGGTTTGAAATTACAGAAGTTATCTTTTATCTTAAAATTATGCAATTAAAAAAGATCTAAATGAATGCTAACAGAAGATTAGTTTTGATCAATTAAGATTTTGATATCCAAACTAGTAATTATAATAAAATTTGCACAAAAAAGTTATTTAGTTATAATTATGATGAATCGCCTAAAAAGATTTATTATTTTTTATTGAGACATAATCTGTAGTCAAATGACCATAGATTAGATAAAGCCTAAAGAAGGATTTAGTATAATTTTTTTAAGTATAAATTGAATATGTATACATTTTGGTTCGTGTCATAGGCGCTTCGATAAGGCTTTGAAAGGAAGTTAAAAGATCAAGGATAACATGATACATAATTATAATGATGATTTTAGGCGCCTCATTAGTGTAAACATAACATTATGAATTCTTAATTCCATTTACATATGTTATGTAATCAAAGAAGGAACTAATTACTGGAATCTTTCCAAATATTGTGAGAGAATATGAAAGTCCTGAAGTAATGCTTAAGAATGTAATGTGTTTTTACACCTTTAGAGCAAAGCTTTTAGAGTACCAGCAACTTTTGGTCGGCCGATAGTTTGAGCTCATATAACTACGAAAATAAATGGTAGTACCTACGTACATAGCAAAGGTTAGGTGTTTAGCCGGTATTAAACGGACTTTTGATTGGTATTAAGATTTTGACAATCATTGGGTCAACTGTCAGCCCACTGTTTACTCTACAGTGTGCGGACTCTAAAAGAAACACTCAAAACAGGTTTTCCTTTAATTAAACAAATTTTAAAATGTGCCTGACATGACCAATAGCCGCACTAATGTAATATAGTAGGTAAACACCCTGATAAACGGTTGGTCACTCACCATAGCACTTTATCATCATTTACCATCGCATCACATTATATGCAAGAGGCATACAAATCTTGTCTCAACATTTTTTAAAGGCTTTTTATAAAGACATGAAGATTTATGTTATTTGTCTTAGAAAAGTTAACCAACCTGATACGTTACTGTCGAGACTTTGAAACAGCCAAAGCACAGCTCATGCTCGCATGTATGAGTAACGTAACTTTTGCTTGTTTTAGAAAATTTTGTCATGCGCATTCACTAGTTGTATTGTTTCGCCCACCGCGCTTAATTTGGAAGACTTTTCCTTAGCCACAAGTGCTCATGGCGGTTCCAGTTGGTTACATACTCTGAGTTATTTGTAGATGTACCCTTGGACAGCACGGTCAGATAATAATGTCGCGTCAATGGAATACAAATGATCACTTAGTACTGAAGTAAGTTTACTTGACTACGTACATTTTAAATGTTGACACACTCACACTAATGTAAGGGCAGTTTATGCGGGTTTTAATGGGACTTGCGGTGACTACCTAAACGGAGCTTATTTTGAAATAAAGAACATTGTGAATATGAGATCGAGAACAGTAAAAAATTTACTAATATAAGGTGAATACTGAATAGTCCTAAGCAATTTTATATTAGAATGAAATAGAAAGAAGAATTTTTTTTTGCATTTTAATAATTTTGCAATCATTGTTTAGGAACCACAACAATTGAACAATCAAAGAACAAGTGTTTATGAACGCCAACGACGTAGGTAGAAAGATACATGGGACTTAAAACTATAAAAATTACACTCATGTCGCAAACGACTCACAGTCCCCATTCTCACGAAATTTAAATAAAATTAAAATTTACTCGTACTTAAGAACATATCTTGAATATTGAAGACTTGAGAAGACATTTGATGTATTAGTTTGAGCGTTTAACATACAAAACAGCTTCTTGTTTGAATAAATCTTGCGTGAACTCTGATCTTTTTCAATATACAAGCTGTTGGTTTCTAATATCGTATAATTTTACTTTAGGTTTATTACGTGTGAGTTAACATTGGTTTTATGTACATGTAGTTCGAAAACAGCCTGTAAAGTTGGCTGGGAATATACCAGTAGGGAGTAGAGTTAGCCTACTCGTACACTGGAGACTAAACAGTCGGCCTATAGTTGATCTGAACATCATCCTCCGAGCCTTTTCCCACTTCTGTTGGGTTCGGCTTCCAGTCTAACCTAAGGTAAGTATTAGTGTTTTACAAGGAGCGGCTGCCCTATCTTACCTCATAGCCAATTTTTTTTAAGTATCTTGATTTCAATTAAAGTTTTAATTCGGTCTGATACCGGCCAAATACCTGATCTTTGCAATGTGCGTGTTACTATTCATCTCCACACCGATTTATGAGCCCAAACAAACTATCGGCCGACTAAAAGTTTGCAGTGTGGAAACTGTTAGTGTTTTTGTAATGGCTGCTTTTATATCGAAACTTGATACGCGAATAGTAAAATGTTTATTGTTTTTACGGACTATGAAACTGCAGTTTGCATTGCAAGAATCAACAATACTAAGGTGCGCTCCAGCGAGCTTTTAACTGAACTTTCTATTCTCATAAATATTTTCCAATTAACTTAGGAATGTTAACAGCAAAATCTTTTGCAATATTTATATCCTTTTTACAAGAAGCTAAAGCATATAATTTATATTTGCTAAACCATAGAGGTACTGTATGCAGTATGCATATAACCATGCAGGTACTGTCTATGCCCGCGAAGAAAAACAAGCATGAAGTTTACATCATAAAAATTTCAACGACAACTAAAGCCCTTAAGAAAACACGCTGGCATGTAACACGCAGTTGCTAATAGCCTTCAATAAAAGATTACCATAAACAAGAACATTTTAATGAGCATTTTTACAGCGACAACATAACCGTGTCTTCGTCACTATCAAATTTCGCTCAATCTCCCGATAATCACAATTATCTTCCTCTATTTTTTTAATTAGAAGAAGTTTTCTCACGGGAACGAAGCGAGCGATGTATTTGAAAGAATTTCGTCAATTTGAATAATTTAGACGCGTAGTTTTTGATTTTTGGTTCGGCGATTAAAAACCTATTTGCTGAAACGATTCGTTGGTTCCAATTAAGGTTTTGTGGTGCTGGTATTTATTAAGCTATTATTTCGTTTTGGTCGCATATAACTTTGACCGCCTCCTTGGTTAAGCTCAATGGCAGGAATACATGTTTTTACTTTTTCAAAAATAGCGGTCAATAGTAGTCAAGAGTCTACAGATTTATGCCTCGAAAATCCTGTCTCTAGAACTGCAGAAATGATTAGGTGCACCGCTGCACCCTTTGAAACAAAGCATGGCGTGATGTGAACTTCATTGTATACTCAATTTACAATGATGCAAGAACGCCTGGTGCATACAAAAAGGTTTCATACCTCCTTCTTTAGCGGCTGTTATTGATAGCATAACTTAACTCCGTGGCGTAACAATGGTTATGACACTGCGCCGCAACTTTTTGCCGCATCCATTCGATTATAAGCCGCGGAAGCCGTCACATTTACATGCTTTATGAGGTACGGAAAAACGCAATTAATGGACGGTAGTTAGCTGTAATGAGGCGTTTTGGTGTACCTTTACATTCTTTATTGTAACCCGGAATGGGAACCGTTTTGACAACCTGATAACTCCAATATGACCGGATCGGATATCCGCAAAAATTCCCAAAGTGAAGCGCATACAGAATACTCGTGATTTAAGTCTACAAATGAATTGACAAAAGGCTACTACAAAATCATGTCTTTGTTTAACACAGAGATAAACAAATGACGATTAACAAAACAGTTTCTTAACAATCAGTAAATCAATTGCAAATTCAAAGCCACGGCCTCTTACTTAAAACTATGCATATGTATACAGACATACGGAAAACCCGTACATTGTTTTCTGTCTAGCAATTCATTCCACGTACCTTACTTAAGTACACGAATAAGGATTAGGATGTTAGGCATATATGTAATCTTATCTATGTATGTAAATCTGCAAGCAGGTCTTTCATATAAAAACTGGCGTGTGTTTCAACATCTTCTTCCTGCCCTTATTCAAATATTATCTTTTATTGAAGGTATGCATGATTTTCTATATTCCTCTATCTACCGATATTTCACAAGTCACATTTTCTTTCCAACCATTTCATCATTCACGCTATCTATCGTTTCTAAAGTCACAATCTTGCTTTACACGAATCCATCTAAATTCGTGCTCAAAACCTGTTTGTTTGTTTTTATTTATTTTAATATTATGGAAGTAATCATCTAATTAGTCCTCAACAACAAGCTTTATTTAGTCACTCACGTTGTCCGTGACTTTATCTGCGTGAACAGAAAGATTCAGATTTCAGAATTTATTTAGAATTTCTATTTGAAGTCTGCATTACATTGTTCCTCAGACCACAGCAAAGTGTAGCAGCTTGAACCACATTGTTGATACCAGCGGCAGTTTTTGATCTAACCCCCCCTCAAAACATCAAGTAGTAGCTTCGATATTGATGGGTCTATAAGAGATATAAAATAAATGAAGAAAAACAATAGATAGACAACCTCACCAAATGTTATATTTGCAAAACCTAAAGTTTTGATCAATCCTCAAGTATTTCAGAAAATTTTCCTAAGTAGACTGTAACATTATCGAAAATGAAGTCACTAAACCTGGAGAAATCTTTTCTTGAAAAGTCTTGCAAAGACTGCTCAATTCTGTAATCTGTTGCATCTTCGTGCACCTGACTATCGTAACTGCATAAATGTTCCAACAAGTTACAGCCTCAAAAAAAACTGATAAAACCGCAGTCCTAGTTTACTGCTACTCGTTTGCGGGCCCATAACACTTTAATCCAAAGAATAAATTAAACACTTTCCTTTACAACGCGAATATCATCTACATACATTACACGCTCTCTAGACTAGTTGATAAAAAAACTAATAGAAGTGTAAATGATTAACACAATTAATCTTGGTTAATAGACAATTGTAATGTTAACTAATTAGCAGTCAGAATTCCGATAGCAACTAAAACAAAACATGAAGATAAGGTTCCGAGCAAATATAATGAGTGAAACTATAAATAAATACAATCAGTTGAAAGCCAATTAAGTTTTAATCTCGTGCATCGTGGACTTGTTTTTGGTCGGATTTTCTTTTTTAATGAATGCAGCAAGTATGTAAGTAATTTGGCTGCACATGAAGATTTTTCCTGCCTAAAAGATACCTAAGTAGCTAAAATAACTTCATGACGTTTCAGAACTGTGAAGGGATATTTTTCCATCAGTCGAATATGATCCATGCCAAAGTTCACATTATGTACAAAATATGCGTAAGAGTTGGCAATTAAATTAATCCTTATTATGCAGCAATTTGAAGTATTGTTATTGTAAGCATAGTTCAAAATCCAACTCGATCAATCTCTGTTGTTTATGCAAGAGGAAAACAAACGAGAGTTTAAACAATAAATAAATAAACAAGTACAAATGACGTGTTTAGAAATAGATAACAATATAATCTGTCGTAATAGTACAAATAGCTGAAACAAAGAACTAGTTGAGATCACAAAGAGCCTAGATTACTGACATGCAATTGACCCATCTAGATAATTCCATACCGATATCGATGATAGCATTTATCGACGGTAAAAAAGCTGATTCTCAGAACAAAGCCTAGAGGAGACATTCCTGATTGTCAGTCAACCCAATGAAATCTGAACTTTATTGGTTTATGATACGGTGTGATTTGGGTAGGAAGTATTGAATAGTCCGGGTCGGCGCCCGCGCCGCACTATCTAGCCTGACCCGCGCCGCAACCCCAGCAGAGTCACCCTTATCTGAACAAACGAGGACATCAAACCGACATCACTCAACAGCACTTTATATACACAATAAACAAGTCAAACGAGAATTAATTACCGATAAAATAAGCGAATATCAATTTGAATTCTATGGAAATCTTAACGAAGCGGACACGGCGATCGTTAGCGAAGATAATGGCAGAGATTGCCAAAAAGGAGCAAAAATTATTTAAAGTAAATAAAAGTGGGCATGCGGCAGACTCAAACCGGTTCGGTGAACGCGGCCCGGGCCGATCCGAATAAGATAATCAACTGAGCGGGTAATTTCAGTGTATAAAAACATAGAGGAGTCCGGCATGCCTTCGCCGGTATAATTAATAAACCGAGGTGAACATACCGTGCGCCGTATAAAAAAGAAACGACGATTACTTAATGTTCTACTGTTGTTAAGTAAATAGAAGCATTTATTGATGGAAATTACGATTTCTCTGAACAGGTGGTAGAGATGTTAGATGAAGATGCTTGAGATCATCAATAATTAAAAGATAATAATGTTTTACAATGTTCGATATCAAAGCGGTAGGACTATCATCTATTCATAACGATTCTGAACGTAAATTAGTGTCAACACATCCTAATAAATCTCTAATTGTGTCGTTACGTCGTTATGATCATGATGAAAGCGGCAGTCAATTCGAAACTGAAGACAAATTGATTGAAGAGACTTGTACTCAACGAGAGAGCCCATACACTAGCATGATAAGCAGGATTGATGGATGACAATGCACCTCACATGATGACTAACAAAAGAATAATAATTAATTCCACGATGAAATTCGAAAAGGCAGTGCCGCTGTATCTTAGGTAACTTATCGTAATTACTTTATAAATAGATGGGAAAATGTCAATAGATAGACTTAAGATTGTTATTGATGATTATTGGTCAAAGAAGTTTATGATTAGTAAGAGTTAAACTTTATTGAAGATATGAAATCTGAATGTTTCAATAGAAACGAATGATCATCGTTTGATTGCGTGGAGAAAAATAAAAGGTCCAGGTATTTGCGATCAGATAGCAGAAGATATAGGCAAGACCGCTGTTGAAAAAATACTGGTAGCCAAGCTTACAGTAAACAGTAGTCACAAGATAAATGCTTAAGATACAACGGCAAGTCAAAAGCAAATTGACAATTATTTAAGTGAAACTTGTATGCAAATTACAGTAGCTGGTAAATTAATACTACTCAGATCTTTGTCGCTTGTAATGTAATTTTATACAAGTTAAAAGTCGTCAAATAAATTTTGGTCAAACCATTGCGCGGGTGCGCTCAAACGTCCAATTTGTTAAATGACGTACCTTTTTGTAAAGGGTTGACATTTAAGCGATGGTCGGCATACTAATTAGAATCGCAATTAGAAATGATAAAATCTCCTGTCCCTCTTAAGGAATGTTGTTGGAGCGTTCCTTTGGCTTTTTATCGTACACATCATGTTTTATGTTGAAATCGACGAACGAATCTCGGATTCAATTTACGACATTACTGAAAATTTATTTTGTTGTAAGTTTTTCAATTTGTTGCTCGGTTGCTTATTTTATGTCAAGTTGGGCTTATAATTTTATGTGTTTTGCAATCAAATCTTGGATATCATTACATTTTTTTATAAACTTGACCGGAGATGACCCTTACATTGTTCCAAAACAAGCTTATCTGTTTTAGTGACAAGGCTACTGAGTACTGCGCACACAGATTATGATTCAAAATCTAGAATTTTCCATCGTATTACATACAATGTAAACATTTTGCGCACAATTGTGATAAAACCACTACTTCCTTCTTCTTTGTTCTCTGTTATTTCATCCCAACTGAGAGATTTGCGTAAACCGCATTTCTCTTCAACTTCTTGCCTTTCAAATCTGTTCCTTTCTTTGACAAACAATCTCGTAAACAAAAACCAGCCAGTATTAATGACAAAATACTTACGTATCAGCCAAATGCTGGAGGCATCCGTGCCTCGCGTGGTGCGTGCGCCTGGGCAGCTCGCTGTAACAACCCCCGCTGCGCGCAGACCGACACATGTAGCCTGTGCCCACGCATTGCGCAGTGTTGCAGTAACATCTCACTCCCGCGTCACCGTCGTTTGAATCTGGAATAAAAAATATAATCTAGATTGTAACAAAGATCAGGTTACATGGTTTTCATTTGTTTTTGTTTTACAGGCGTTTATACAAAGTCTAAGTACAGTGAAAGTGAAAAGGACCGCATAAACATTGTGTAATAGAATTCCTCTAAACATAAAATTGAAAACATATTAAGTGTAAACGTATAAATTGAAACAGGAAACGGTTATTGCGAATGCAAAAGGAAATGCATTATAAGTGTATCCAATCACTAGTATCGACACTACGGCGCCTTGTGGTGTCGTAAACTTTGATGGCGTACGATTTGCCGTGCCTACGTCCTTACCTATAAATTATAAGATTTTAGTGTCTCAGACGCAGTATACATCAATCCATGCTTTTAGAAACCAAAACACTAACAAAGGAATTCTTTAACATCATGTTACGACTGCTGTATTCCTGAAACCACCGCGGTGAATCATCCCAAAGTTGACGGAATAGAAAAAGCTTCCCTTTCATCTCAAAATGGTAACCCATCGACGACAAGCCGATGAACCGGTAAAAATAACATACAGCTGGTTCGTGGCGCGTATCGTGTATGAATAATGCGCATGTCATACTCCACGGGCCCCTACATAAATATCCTCACAAACGGCCAGCCTCCGACCGCATTCAATGTAAATGCTTTGGCTCCAGACGATGAAACAAAACAAAATTAATTTCAGAGGGACGCCGCTTTATTTGCTCTCGACAACGGAGGAAAACTTAAGGAAGACCCCCCTTGATGTCCGGCATCTTTAGGATATCTTTTTCGTTCACGGAATCGTGTATTTTTTTAACCCTAATATTTGAATGATTAGTGAGTTGTCCGATGCCCAGGCGCATCGGCGGGACATCGATTAAGAATCTCGATAAAAACGATACTAAGAGACAACGTCCAGCTAATCACGTTTTAAGGGGTCATTAATGTATTGAAATAAATGAGCTGATTTATTATTCCCTAAAAGTCGCCGTTGAATGATTGAAAAAAGTCCAGTAAAAACTTAATGAGCCGAATGTCTCCGAATTCACAAAGAAATTGCAGAATTCCGTTCGTGCTCAAACCGGCAGATGAAGTCGCGGGCGAATGCGAAGCCGCAATAAATAAAACAATTAAAGAATAAAATACCAACGTAAAAAAGCAAAAGAGTTGCGCGCCGTTAATAGCTAAACCTTTTGAGCAGGGGAAATTGGAAACTTTTAATAGCGAACTTTAATAGCTTTTGCACGCAGAATTGCTTCCATTAATTGCACTTTGCAGTGCGCCATGCATTTATTATGAAATCGAGATTCTATTATGGTCGTTAATTTAATGTTGTTTGTCTTAAGGTTCCACGATATGGGCAATTTTATAGTTCAATTGTAGAACGGTATTTCATTATTAATCCTGTTGCACTTAAAACAACTCATCACCTCTCATTAGTAGCCATCAATGCATCGAACATTATGTTAGACGAATACCATTAGACCGGCTTTACAATCAATTTCGAGTCAAAAACGACGGCATAAATAGAACAACGAAGGATAAGGTAAATAAAAAACAAATAAACAAAAGCGAAAAGGGTCCGGGCATGTTATTTGGTATTGATAAATGGCCCTCCGGAGATGTGAGAGAAAAGGATGAAGCGGGGCCAGAACGAGATAGCTTTACTAATGATCATGAAGGCAGGATGCATCCAAAGATAAAAGAAAGTGCTTCTTATCTTTTCCCAAGTTTGGTTTTCTTCAATGTGTAAAAGCTTTATAGGAATTGTTAAGTGCATAGGCGCCAATTCTTCACGGTGCATTTACTCAGAAAGCGGTGCTTCACGGTTGCAAGATTTTGTTTGGACACCCGAGCATTACGGAGGGCCGGTGTAATCGGTCACCCTCTGTCACGTGGCGCTACAAACGAGGTGTTAATTTCCTAGTTTCCTCTTTGTTTGCTGCACTAATTGAGTACCGTGGTGGGATTTTTGGGATGCTTTGAAATAAGTGGAATGCACTTAAAAGATGAGCTTTTTGTGAAAGCCGATCTAACAAACAGGAAAAGCTTTTGGAAATGGTTCCCTTGCATCAGAAGTTTTTCTGAAAGCATTTACGATAAAGACTTATTTAAAAGAGCAAATATTTAGCATCGGAGCGATTGCATCGCGACACGGGAGCCGGTTTTGGTAAATCGCGATTGAAATGTTCTGGTCGCGAGACGCCGCTGCGGTGAAACAGATCTTTATAATAAGATAACTTTAACGCCGGTTCGTTTGCCACGTACGTCCCTTCAATTTCATTACAGATGGCCGCAACGAAACGTCTATTCGGAGTATCAAGTTCCAAGCCCATTTCTTCAGTACATTTCGCTCATTTCAGATCAGAGATTTAATTTAGATCTACCGCTCAGATAGTGAAACTCTCAACAGAAATAGTCCGCTATTTCAGTCAGTTTATCTACAAAGGTCTAAACGAACCGGTTTTACAGTTTAATAATCTCGTGTTTACTAGAATCAAAATGATGGACCAATAACTTTCATAATCCAAGAATTCGACGGATTTAAAGTTTTTATTAGCTCTTCGTTGTAAGATTGTAATCATTAGTAAGCATTAGAAGTTTATGACTGAGAAGATGCGCTCTTGGGAGACGTAATTAAACATACAGTTTCTGTTAAAACCAGCCGAATGGGAACCTGATGGTAATAGCGCCTAACTAATGTTGCGACAACGGCTTTCTCCTGACGTTCACACGCTGTCCGACTCCGTTTTATCTAGTACTTTATTACGTTAATAATGATTGTGGCGCGAGCCGCAGCCGGTTTCTCTGCTATTCAGATTGGAGCTAACATAACAGGCTTTATGCTGATTGGATGACGCGGAAAAAGCAAGGCTGCTTTGCGGCCTTGTTGTCGCATTCCAATGTCCGCTATTTGAAACTATTTATTGGCTGTCAATTTGGACCGTTTGATTTGTGTTCTGATGTGACCGCACGGGCCCCGGCCATCACAGCTAACAACTATTCTCTATACAACGACTATTAATATAGCAAGACGCCGTCAGCCTCTTAAGTATAGTTGTTGCAGCGGCGTGGAATGTTAAACAGGCGCTCGAGGCGAAGTTTAATAACTATGGTCTCGGTTAATTTATATTAGAAGAGTCCTGTTTATTATTTTGCATCAGCGGTCCCGATCGGATCACGACTCATCCTCTAATTGCACTCGCTGAATTATCTTCCGTAATGGATGTCCTCGTCGGTGCGTAATTATCCAATGCGGCGCCAGTAATCTGGCCGGGCCGCGGGCAATTTCCATCGGAATGCGAGTCGAGAGAGGCCTGTCTGTGGGTCGAGTAGCGTTTCTTCAGCTATCTCGTGCAGAGATCGAACCTCTAAAGCCGCTTAATGCTGCTGCACCTTGACAAATCGCACCGATAATCTCGCGTTCCAAATCGAGAGATTCACGAGCTTTCCGAAGAGCCCGCTCTTCTGAAGGTGGTTTAGAGAGCGTTTTATCAGAGATAGCGGTACCTTGATACACCACGTCGAATAGTGTCGACGAACCGGCGATAAATAAATGCAAACGTTATTATAGAGAGCGGTCCGCGGCGCCAAAGACCTATCTGTTGCAGCCCGCGCGAGATCACTTCCTCGGAAAATTGCTCATTGGCACGTTAGCCGACGCACCGGCCCTCTTTCTTATGTTTACTACTAAATACAATTCACCTGACAGCCATTTATTATAACGTTTAGTTCCTTGTTGAGTTAACATGGTGATGTAATTCGATAGAGTCATTCGATTAACATTAGCTCAGAATAACTCTTGGGGACCGCGTTGCTTTCGCATAGATATAATGGAAATGAGCTCGACTATCGGTCTCGGATTTCGGACGGCCGTATATCGTTTCTAGTCTCTATTACAATGCTGTAGAGATGTCAATTGGTCGATAGTAATATGCGTGATCTAAGTATAGGTACGACGTTTATCAGTCATTCCGTACACGTCCCGCCGCCGTCGAGGTTATCGAGGCGCTTTCACGCCACTCGAATAACATTTGAATAATGAAATGCGTTCGTCGAACTCCTAAAAGTGCAAAACGAAGCTAGCGCCGACACAGGCGTAACGTGCCACCTGTTCGCCTTTGAATCCGAGTATTCATCGCCTCGTTAAGTCACAATGGGCCACAGAAGGCCGACTACCTGATCTTTTTTCTCCTTTATCGATACCACGCGCAAGACCTTTATCCGTTTCGAATGGGCTTCGATAGCCGCGATGCATCGATTCAATTGTGTAGGCGACGTAAATGTCACAACGACAATGCTCATCGCTTAGAGCCCTCGACTCGGGACGATTGTCGTCTTAAATCATAACAGCTCTCAATCATCTGGTAGCCCATTAGGTGGACGCGTGCCGACTCGCCGTAAACATTTCAACTCTTTGTGTGTATTTCCATACCGTAAAAGTTTTCATTAGAGATTTACCGTTCCAATATATTGAGTAAACACGGGACGTTTGTCGCAGTGTCAACATTTCTGGACAAGTGTTTAGCGACATAGGTGGTAAGGTGACAAGTGAAGTTTTTACGTGTTGCAACATCGTTGTTGTTTTAAAACTGACGTGTGAAAATGTTCAGCGTCGCTGTAGGGAGCGATCGGTTCGTTGACTCGCTACACATAATGCAAGACGAGATTGAAACGTAACACAAAAAGCTTAATCAATATTTCAACAGCGGCCGCATTCCGCACTTATCCGAGCCGAGCTTCGCTTTCAATTTAATTAGATCGTGAAAAAACTATATGAGAGATGTTATCTTACGTTTTAACAAGACATTTCTTGTTTTGAGCTCGCGTGTATGAGAAATTATTGCAGCGTCTAATGCGGTACGCACGAAGTTATAAATTATGCATATTAGATATGTATTTATGCATATCAGCGGCTTTAGTCACATCTTCCTAATCTTCGTAAGCTGCTGTTACCTTAACATTTACGAACATCAAAGGGCTATTTGTGTTCGCAGAAGTTATGAGGTAATCATAGACATTTGTAACTCAAGAGCTGAGAATTTCGCGAAATTACCACACAACGCACGTCGTAAAATCAACGTTTGCAGCTGAATGTATGTTTAGTCTAATCTCAGAGATTACTTGATGGATTTTAGTTTTGCTAAGAGCAAGACGAACGACAGGAATATTGCTATGCGGGAGGACTGACGAAACACGAACAGTCTTTGACAGGGAGCTCAGACCACATTTCTTCTAGAGGTCTTGTTTTATGATTTACTACAATTATTCTGTCAGCAGAAATGTGCGTCAACTGACGAGCCCTATGGTTGAGGCACTCCAATTTTAACTTGTACCAGATAATTCTTTCAAATAATCACAACTTCACTCAGAGCACTTAGACAGCTGGGTACCACAAATGCGGAAGGCAAAGAACATGCAGCTAAAAGCCTGCTTGATGGATGTCACATAGAGGAAGCCCTAGGTTCAGCAAAACATGTGAGTAACGGGTTATTATATCATATCTGAAATGGAATGTGCTTGGAGAATTTCTCCGGATCGCCGGTGGCTCGGTAGAAAGAAGTAGGGGCCGGAATGCGGTCGTGCGTTCTGTGTTGAGAGACGGAATTCACACCGTTACTAGTTGCACTCGTTAATCATTCGCGCTACTTGCCGATGGGTTTCATTCGAGATAGAATTTGGCGTCTTTT